>OU383800.1:2489013-3190264 GCA_910950805.1 Acrocephalus scirpaceus scirpaceus | reverse complement strand
ACGTAGCAGCAGCCGTAGGGGTTGTGTCCAATGGGGTGGTGCCGCTGTCGCTGGTTGAGAGTTGTGAGCTGGTCTCCAGAGTAGAGCTCCTAGGAAGAGAAGAGGTAGTGGTGGCAAAGTTGGGCTTGTCCCAGCACAGCAGATGATGTTGTGCACGGACCGCATAGGTCGCACTGGTTGCTGTTGCTTCACTGTGACCTCTTGCCGAGTGGATGTCTCAGGAAGGCTCGATTGGATTGGCGTGCTGGCTGAAGGCTTTAGGCTGGAGCTTTCCGCTGTGCTGGAGAGGATTGTGGAGGCTGTCAGGAGTGCAGACATCTCTGGCCCAGCTGAAGAGGCTGACGCCGTCGACTCAGGCTGAGATGTGGACTGCTGAGCCGAGGTGGTGCCTGCTGGCCTTGTGCTGGTGGACACAGTGGTGGACTCAAGTGTGGATGTGGCAAGAGCTGGAGCTGTGGAGGTTGTCTCAAGAACAGTGCTGCTGGTGGGTGTAGTTGTGGGGAGAGCTGGAGAAGTGGTCTCCAGAGTAGAGCTCCCAGGAAGAGCAGCAGTGGTGGCCGAACTTGGTCCCGTCCCAGGAGCAGAGGATGCCGTTTGTGCAAGGCCTGTGGTGGTCGCGGTCCTTACCTCTGTCACTTGCACGCGGACATTGTCAACGGGGGATGTCCCAGCAGGGCTGGATTGGGTTGGCGTGCTGGCTGAAGGCTTTAGGCTGGAGCTTTCCGCTGTGCTGGAGAGGATTGTGGAGGCTGTCAGGAGTGCAGACGTCTCTGGCCCAGCTGAAGAGGCTGACGCCGTCGACTCAGGCTGAGATGTGGACTGCTGAGCCGAGGTGGTGCCTGCCGGCCTTGTGCTGGTGGACACAGTGGTGGACTCAAGTGTGGATGTGGCAAGAGCTGGAGCTGTGGAGGTTGTCTCAAGAACAGTGCTGCTGGTGGGTGTAGTTGTGGGGAGAGCTGGAGAAGTGGTCTCCAGAGTAGAGCTCCCAGGAAGAGCAGCAGTGGTGGCCGAACTTGGTCCCGTCCCAGGAGCAGAGGATGCCGTTTGTGCAAGGCCTGTGGTGGTCGCGGTCCTTACCTCTGTCACTTGCACGCGGACATTGTCAACGGGGGATGTCCCAGCAGGGCTGGATTGGGTTGGAGTGCTGGCTGAAGGCTTTAGGCTGGAGCTTTCCGCTGTGCTGGAGAGGATTGTGGAGGCTGTCAGGAGCGCAGAAGTCTCTGGCCCAGCTGAAGAGGCTGACGCCGTCGACTCAGGCTGAGATGTGGACTGCTGAGCCGAGGTGGTGCCTGCCGGCCTTGTGCTGGTGGACTCAACGGTGGATGTTTCCGTCGCAGCAGCTGAGGAGGTCGTCTCCAACACGGTGCTGCTGGTGGGTGTAGCTGTGGTGAGGGTTGAGAAAGTGGTCTCCAGAGTAGAGCTGCGAGGAAGAGCAGCAGTGGTGGCCGAAGTTGGTCTTGTTCCAGGAGCAGAGGACGTCGTTTTTGCAAGGACCGTGGTGGTCGTGGAGGGTTCCTCTGTGGCTGCACTGGTGACCTGCTCAGGCGTGGACCTCTCCGTGGGGCTGGACTGCAATGGAGTGGTGGCTGAAGCCTTTAGTTTGGAGGTGGTTTCTGCTGTCGAGAAGACTGTGGAGGTTGTCTCTAATGGAGACGTGTCTGCTCTAGTGGAAGAGGCTGGAGCCGTAGCTTTGGGAGGTGATGTGGACTGTGCAGTCGAGGTGGAGACTTCCATTGCCACGGAGGTGGGCACAGTGCTGGGCTCAGAGGTGGAGGCTGACGTAGCAGCAGCCGTAGGGGTTGTGTCCAATGGGGTGGTGCCGCTTGTCGCTGTGTTGAGAGTTGGTGAGCTGGTCTCCAGAGTAGAGCTCCTAGGAAGAGAAGAGGTGGTGGCAAAAGTTGGGCTTGTCCCAGCACCAGCAGATGATGTTTGTGCACGGACCGCATAGGTCGCACTGGTTGCTGTTGCTTCACTTGTGACCTCTTGCCGAGTGGATGTCTCAGGAAGGCTCGATTGGATTGGCGTGCTGGCTGAAGGCTTTAGGCTGGAGCTTTCCGCTGTGCTGGAGAGGATTGTGGAGGCTGTCAGGAGTGCAGACGTCTCTGGCCCAGCTGAAGAGGCTGACGCCGTCGACTCAGGCTGAGATGTGGACTGCTGAGCCGAGGTGGTGCCTGCCGGCCTTGTGCTGGTGGACACAGTGGTGGACTCAAGTGTGGATGTGGCAAGAGCTGGAGCTGTGGAGGTTGTCTCAAGAACAGTGCTGCTGGTGGGTGTAGTTGTGGGGAGAGCTGGAGAAGTGGTCTCCAGAGATGAGCTCCCAGGAAGAGCAGCAGTGGTGGCCGAACTTGGTCCCGTCCCAGGAGCAGAGGATGCCGTTTGTGCAAGGCCTGTGGTGGTCGCGGTCCTTACCTCTGTCACTTGCACGCGGACATTGTCAACGGGGGATGTCCCAGCAGGGCTGGATTGGGTTGGAGTGCTGGCTGAAGGCTTTAGGCTGGAGCTTTCCGCTGTGCTGGAGAGGATTGTGGAGGCTGTCAGGAGTGCAGACGTCTCTGGCCCAGCTGAAGAGGCTGACGCCGTCGACTCAGGCTGAGATGTGGACTGCTGAGCCGAGGTGGTGCCTGCCGGCCTTGTGCTGGTGGACTCAACGGTGGATGTTTCCGTCGCAGCAGCTGAGGAGGTCGTCTCCAACACGGTGCTGCTGGTGGGTGTAGCTGTGGTGAGGGTTGAGAAAGTGGTCTCCAGAGTAGAGCCGCGAGGAAGAGCAGCAGTGGTGGCCGAAGTTGGTCTTGTTCCAGGAGCAGAGGACGTCGTTTTTGCAAGGACCGTGGTGGTCGTGGAGGGTTCCTCTGTGGCTGCACTGGTGACCTGCTCAGGCGTGGACCTCTCCGTGGGGCTGGACTGCAATGGAGTGGTGGCTGAAGCCTTTAGTTTGGAGGTGGTTTCTGCTGTCGAGAAGACTGTGGAGGTTGTCTCTAATGGAGACGTGTCTGCTCTAGTGGAAGAGGCTGGAGCCGTAGTTTTGGGAGGCGATGTGGACTGTGCAGTCGAGGTGGAGACTTCCATTGCCACGGAGGTGGGCACAGTGCTGGGCTCAGAGGTGGAGGCTGACGTAGCAGCAGCCGTAGGGGTTGTGTCCAATGGGGTGGTGCCGCTTGTCGCTGTGTTGAGAGTTGGTGAGCTGGTCTCCAGAGTAGAGCTCCTAGGAAGAGAAGAGGTGGTGGCAAAAGTTGGGCTTGTCCCAGCACCAGCAGATGATGTTTGTGCACGGACCGCATAGGTCGCACTGGTTGCTGTTGCTTCACTTGTGACCTCTTGCCGAGTGGATGTCTCAGGAAGGCTCGATTGGATTGGCGTGCTGGCTGAAGGCTTTAGGCTGGAGCTTTCCGCTGTGCTGGAGAGGATTGTGGAGGCTGTCAGGAGTGCAGACGTCTCTGGCCCAGCTGAAGAGGCTGACGCCGTCGACTCAGGCTGAGATGTGGACTGCTGAGCCGAGGTGGTGCCTGCCGGCCTTGTGCTGGTGGACACAGTGGTGGACTCAAGTGTGGATGTGGCAAGAGCTGGAGCTGTGGAGGTTGTCTCAAGAACAGTGCTGCTGGTGGGTGTAGTTGTGGGGAGAGCTGGAGAAGTGGTCTCCAGAGATGAGCTCCCAGGAAGAGCAGCAGTGGTGGCCGAACTTGGTCCCGTCCCAGGAGCAGAGGATGCCGTTTGTGCAAGGCCTGTGGTGGTCGCGGTCCTTACCTCTGTCACTTGCACGCGGACATTATCAACGGGGGATGTCCCTGCAGGGCTGGATTGGGTTGGAGTGCTGGCTGAAGGCTTTAGGCTGGAGCTTTCTGCTGTGCTGGGGAGGATTGTGGAGGTTGTCAGGAGTGCAGATGTCTCTGGCCCAGCTGAAGAGGCTGACGTCATCAACTCAGACAGAGATGTGGACTGCACAGCCATGGTGGTGCCTTCTGGCCTTGTGGTGATAGAAACAGTGGTGGCCTCAACGGTGGATGTTTCCGCTGCAGCAGCTGAGGAGGTTGTCTCCAACACGGTGCTGCTGGTGGGTGTAGCTGTGGTGAGGGTTGAGAAAGTGGTCTCCAGAGTAGAGCTGCGAGGAAGAGCAGCAGTGGTGGCCGAAGTTGGTCTTGTTCCAGGAGCAGAGGATGCCATTTTTGCAAGGACCGTGGTGGTCATGGATGGTTCCTCTGTGGCTTCAGTGGTGACCTGCTCAGGCGTGGAACTCTCCGTGGGGCTGGACTGCAATGGAGTGGTGGCTGAAGCCTTTAGTTTGGAGGTGGTTTCTGCTGTCGAGAAGACTGTGGAGGTTGTCTCTAATGGAGACGTGTCTGCTCTAGTGGAAGAGGCTGGAGCCGTAGTTTTGGGAGGCGATGTGGACTGTGCAGTCGAGGTGGAGACTTCCATTGCCACGGAGGTGGGCACAGTGCTGGGCTCAGAGGTGGAGGCTGACGTAGCAGCAGCCGTAGGGGTTGTGTCCAATGGGGTGGTGCCGCTTGTCGCTGTGTTGAGAGTTGGTGAGCTGGTCTCCAGAGTAGAGCTCCTAGGAAGAGAAGAGGTGGTGGCAAAAGTTGGGCTTGTCCCAGCACCAGCAGATGATGTTTGTGCACGGACCGCATAGGTCGCACTGGTTGCTGTTGCTTCACTTGTGACCTCTTGCCGAGTGGATGTCTCAGGAAGGCTCGATTGGATTGGCGTGCTGGCTGAAGGCTTTAGGCTGGAGCTTTCCGCTGTGCTGGAGAGGATTGTGGAGGCTGTCAGGAGTGCAGACATCTCTGGCCCAGCTGAAGAGGCTGAAGGCGTCGACTCAGGCTGAGATGTGGACTGCTGAGCCGAGGTGGTGCCTGCCGGCCTTGTGCTGGTGGACACAGTGATGGACTCAAGGGTGGATGTGGCAAGAGCTGGAGCTGTGGAGGTTGTCTCAAGAACAGTGCTGCTGGTGGGTGTAGTTGTGGGGAGAGCTGGAGAAGTGGTCTCCAGAGATGAGCTCCCAGGAAGAGCAGCAGTGGTGGCCGAACTTGGTCCCGTCCCAGGAGCAGAGGATGCCGTTTGTGCAAGGACCGTGGTGATCGTAGTTTGTTCCTCTGTGGATGCTGTCGTTGTCTCAGTAAGAGAATCTCTTCCACCATGGCTGGATTGGGTGTTTGTGGTGGCTGCATGCTTTAGGCTGGAGGTTTTTTCTGTGCTTGAGTGGATTGTGGAGGTTGTCAGGAGCGCAGAAGTCTCTGGCCCAGCTGAAGAAGCTGAAGCCATCAACTTAGGCTGAGATGTTGTTTCCACATCAATATTTGAATTTATTCCTTCAGTTTTCTTTGTTGTCCTTATGGTGGTTGTTTGCTGTGAATTTCCTGTAAGAAAATTTTATTTTTTAGGTAGCTTTTAAAATCGTCCGCTCTTTTTCATTCTCTTTATTGTTCAAATCAAATGCTTTGGAGGCTTTTTTTTTTTTTAAATATGCTTTGCCTGCGTTTTTTCTATTTTCACTAAGTCACACTTTGGAGATTTCTTTTATCCAGGTTTGTTGGAAAGAAGTCCCTGTATTTACATCTCTTTGAATATTAATGAGTGAAGGGACTGAAGAGCCATTTGGTCATGAAGAACTGCATTTTATAATCTTAGTGTTGAGTCACAGAATGGTTTGTGTTGGAAGGGATCCAGAAAATCCTTTTGTTCCACCCCCTGCCATGGGCTGTGACATCTTCCACTATCCCAGGCTGCTCCATCTCCCATCCAACCTGGCCTTGGACACTTCCAAGGATCCATGGGCAGCTGCTCTGGGCAACCTGTGCCACCACCCTCACAGGGAACAATTCCTTCCTAATATCTCTCCTTAATCAGCCCTCTCTGAGCTTAAAGCCATTCCCCCATGTCCTGTCCCCTATCCCTTGTCCCAAGTCCCTCTCCAGTTCTTTACGGCTCATTTTAGGCACTGGGAGGATCTCTAAGGTGTCCCTGAAGTTTTCTCTTCTCCAGGCTGAACAATCCCAGTTGTCTCAGCCTGGCTTCCATATGAGAGCTGCTCTGTCATTCTGCTCATCTTGGTGGCCTCCTCTGGACTCAGTCCAACAGGCTGAGTGATCACTGGACCTTTTACCCCTTCAACAATGGTGTTATCACAAAACCTCTTGCAATTCATCTGTTCCTTCCTACACTCAAATCAATAGACATGTCCAGCTGGAGGTTCTCTGAGGAGATCTTTGAAGAACAGTAAAACCAGAACAATCTTTGCAGCCGAACACATGCATTCACATGTGCAAGGTATGCCAGTTTCCTCCACTGCAATTTAGGAGAGCCATTTTATTTTTTTCCAAATCATTTGCATTCTAATGCTGTCTTCCAAAATATTTGCAAGATTCTTTACTCTTATGATTCCACAGATAATATTTCAAATTATTTCGGAGAAAATGTCCATAAGGTAGAGAACTGATGGCATGTAAAATGTAATCTCACTTACTCTCAATAAGTGTTACAGATTTTTTAATCCAAGTTTTTTCATCCAAACTCAGAAAAGACCAGTAACAGCCATCTATGAGGATTTGCCTCTACCCTGGATGATTTCTTCTTTCAGGAAAGTGTTATGTCAATCACTGTTAAAATTTACTCTTAGTCCATCTGAAGGTTTCCCTTTGGCTGAAACCTTTTGTCAAAAAGAAAATCGAATCAGGCTGTACCAATTTGTTCCTTTTCTTATTTCTTAACACTTTTATTATTATTATTATTATTATTTTAGTAATTAGTTTTAGAATTCTTCTGCTTTTTGCAGTAAAGCTAGTTAGCAGAGAACTCCCCAAACTCCTTCCTTTCCAATGAGAAATCATGTTCCTACCCACCCCCATCTTTCTGATTTCCTCAGTTTTCCATGGAAAAGAGGATGTAAGACTGTTCAGAGTTTTCTGGAACAGCTTCTTAAGAACACTGAACTATTTTGGGATTCAAATATATGTTTCACTGAGGGACATCAGTCATGTCTGTAATTCCCAGATTTCACAAAGGAGTAGTAGATACCTAAATAGGTGAATATAGGGGTCAAGAAAAACACTCTGAACAATTCCAATATTTTTCCAGCTGCTTTTTGTGTAAGCATTACATATTCAAACTCTGTTTTTTACAAGCTTTCCGAATTGGCAACACCTAAAAAAATCTGCTATTCATCCATGGCTCTTTCAGTGATGACAACACAATAGCCGTGGGTTTGTCACCCTAATTAAATTCCCCTGTTCCCCTGAGGTGCACACAAATGTTCCAAACCATCTCTAATGGTGTGGTTCTAAGGAGGGGCTCATTCTATAATAATCGTCACTGGAATCACACCCGGTCTCTCCCCTGTCAAGTTGGTTGTGTCACCTCAGGAGATTCTCCTGGTGAAGCATTCCAGGCTAGTTAGTAATGCCTGGGCTTGACACCCACCAGGAAATGAGCAGGGCTGGCATCCTGCCTCAGGTAGTGCCGTTAGGAGGAGAGGAAGGATGGGGAAAGGGAGAGAGGGACTCACATCAAGCTCTTTCAAATGCAAGGAACCACTATCACATCCCAGCATCCTCACAAACAACCTCATGGGATCATGGAATCGTAGTTTAGCCATAGTTTGGTTCCTCCCTGCCTTAAAGCCCATTTTGTTTCATCCCTACCTTCCACTATCCCAGGTCGCTCTGAGGCCTTAGCTTTTATATTTTCAGATTCTGTGCTACCTAGAGATGTGGCCTCATATTAGGAGCCATATTAAGCTCCCTCCATGGAGCAGGTAGACAAAACAAATCCATTTCTGCTGGAAGACCAAGGACAACTTTCAGCCCAAGAACACAAACAAGGATGGACTGAGGGGTGGAACAAGAAGAATGGGACCTCATGGCCTGGGGCTGTAATTAGACAATTGGACCCCAATATGCAAATAGACCTAAACTTATAAAATGGTAAAATCTTGTGACTGGTCAGCCATTTTGTTACTACTCTCAGCCCACCCTGGGTGCAGCCTTGCTTAGGCTTCTGTAATGCCCAGGGTGGATCTTGGAGACCTCTTAATAAATACCGACTTTATTCTCTAGTTTTGCCTAGCCTCTGTTTCAGGTCAGCCTTCCCAAGGCAACAGCTCCAAACCCTGTCCAACCTGGCCTCGGACACTTCCAGGCCAGGGAATAGGGCAGCCACAGCTCCAGCTGTGCCAGGGCCTCATCATCCTCTGAATTCTTGGCTAATACCTCATCTCTATCACTTTGAAGCCATTCCCTGTCCTGTCACTCCAGGCCCTTGGACATAGTCTCTCTCTTCATCTTTCTTGTTGGCTCCCTTCAGGATCTGGAAGGCCACAGGGTCACCCCAAAGCTTCTCTTCTCCAGACTGCACAACCCCAATTCTCCCAGCAGGGCTGCTCCATCCCTTTGATCCTTCTGGTGCCTCCTTTGGACTCTTTCCCCTGTGCTGGGACCCCCAGGCTTAAGGCATCTCTGCAGGTTGGGTCTCACCTGAGCCAGGCAGAGTCACACCAAATGCCTTTGTTGTCACAACTCACCCTCATTGCTGCACAATGGAAGGGGAGAATTTCTGTGGGGGTTTTGCAGGTATTTGTTCTACCTGCACCCCCTGAGTTTGCTGTGCACCCACTCGGAGGCCCCTGCAGTGTCAGGGGCTGTGTGGCCACATGAGCACAGTGCCAAGCAGAGCACTGAGCTGTCCCTCTCTGCAGCACTTGTCACCCCAGAGCAAGGCCCAGCTCTGTCTGTTACATACAAAAATAATGCCCTGTCTCTTCCCCATTCCTAAATTTTTGCTGTCTTTCTGGATTCCAGACGCAGTCAAGTGATGCTCTGGTATTTGTGTGTGAGCTTAGAAAACAGCAGAATATTACAAATAACAGGTGTGGTAATATTAATGTTAGAACAGCATGGAAGGTCAGAGGAGAGGCAGTGAAAGGAAGGGGCAGCCAGTGTGGCAATGAGTAAATTTGCAGTAGCTCCTCAAGCTTTGTTTCCACTCACAGACCTGTCCTTGCCTTTTTTATTCACGTTAATGGTCATGACATTGAACATTGCAGTTTTCAGAATTAAGGATGCACATAAAAACACTAGAGACAGGACACAGGGAATGGCTCCCCACTGCCAGAGGGCAGGGCTGGGTGGGATACTGGGGAGAAATTCCTCCTTGTGAGGGTGGGGAGGGGTTGGGATAGAAGTCCCAGAGCAGCTGTGGCTGCCCCTGGATCCCTGGCAGTGTCCAAGGCCAGGCTGGACAGGGTTTGGAGCAGCCTGGGACAGAGGAAGGTGTCCCTGCCCATGGCAGGGGTGGGACTGGATGGGCTTTAAGGTCCTTTCCAACCCAAACCATTCTGTGCTATAAAGAATATATCTATATATACAAAAATAAAGTAAATGTAAATATAAGTGTAAATGTAAAGGTAAATCCAAATCCAAATCTAAATCTAAATCTAAATCTAAATCTAAATCTAAATATATATATATATATATATGTGTATTTATTATTCAAAAAAGGATACAGATGTCTATAAATGTCAGTAATAAGTAGGGTTTCCCTAAAATGTGTAATACTGGAATCTGTGTGCCTTGGTGCATTTATATTTTTATATATCATTTTCTATATTAACATATACATTATTTGCTATATAAACATCTAGAGAATGGCTAAATTCCTCCTTTTTTTTCTGTTCTACCTGAAGGCTTTCAGCCATTCCTGGCCATGCCTAATAGACTTGTTATGAGGGATTTTTTAGAATACTAAAAGAGGGGACCAAACACTCCCCTGGCAGAGGGATCTGGTGATGCACAGAGCTGAACTCTCCGTATCCCACCTCTCTGTATCCCAAACTCCTCTGGGAAGCAACCTGGAACCACGCATTTCTAACATTAATTGGATATATTCATATTTAAGCAGTAATTTTGCAGTTATTAAAATATTCAGATTGAATTGCAAACTCCAGAATTCGTGACCCTTGTCCTTCTAAAGGAACATTTGGTAAATGCACCGAGAATTCCCCAAAATATCAAAGTTCCTTCACTGCAACGCAGAAGGGATTTCCTGATCCCAGTCAGAAATTCCTAACAGGAATTTCTCTACATCAAAGCTGGATTTCTTTTGCAGCGCAGTGGGGAAAGGGGAATATTTTCATGTCCACCTGCACTTAAAATCTGGCTCTGGGCAGGAATCCTCGTGCAGATTTCTATTCACCAGCTCAAAAAAAACCCAGCCTAAATCTTACCAAGACATGAGAAATTAATTGAAATTACTATAATTTTATTAATATTAAAAACTCCAAGTGTTTTTGAGCCCATATACTTTAAAGCAATAAAGTTTAGCTCCAGTGTTTCCCCTCTAATTCAGAATTAAAACAGCCTTAATTGCCTTTAATTTAAAACTAATTTCAATTAAGCTGCTGGTTGTGCAAACAAAAACATTTTATATGTTGGCACCAATGCACTTAAAATGTGTCTAGTAATTTTAATTAATTAATTAATTAACTCTGGGAGAGTTCTGTAAGTCACTGGGACTACAACTCCTAAGTGTCCTATTTATTCCATAAAATGAAATTTATAAACTTTTGAGTAACCACTACCACAAAACTGCTTTTCCATATAGAAATCAAGTAATTCTAGTTTGCCTTTTAAAAAAAATTGAAATTTTAGATGATTAAATGCCTTCTAGATTTTAAATTCAGAGACATTTCCAAAGCTAATTTTCATGGTATAAGAAATATAATTTCAGAGACTGGAGCACTCCAGACCCTCTGTCATTTCACTGCCATTAAAAATGCTATTTTTACCCACTTTTTAAAAAAATACACAACTGGAAAATACCGTAAAATTCTCAAAATACTTTTAGCTTGATTATTTTCTATTAACGATTATGATTTGAATTCCCCCTCCCTCTTTGTATGATTTCAAAACTCAACTGAGGAATGTAGATGAGCTGTTTATAAAGTAAATATTAACGTCTCATTCATCTCTTTTCAGAAAACGAAATTAACTTTGTGTGCTAAAACAAATGTTGCAATTTATATTTTGGCTTTTGCTACATGAAATTAGATCCACTCGACTTTGGCAATTCCTCTGTATTTATATTCAATAAATCTAAAAATTAAATGTTGTCATCCCTCTTATTTTCTTCTTTTAACTGATGACTAGAAGTGCTAAAATTTGGCAAGACCATGAGCAAGATCAGACCATCACTCCAAAGTGATTTGGGGTTTTTCAGTTGTATCACAAATTCTGGATAGATTTATTCATCAATGTTGTTTGAAGTGATTAGATGGGAATAAAACCTGCTTTGTTTTTAGTTTTAGTGGTCATCATTTAATTTACAAAATCTGTTCAACTGTACAAAAATACACTGAGTTTTTTCTAATAAAAAAGTAAATTAGATGATTTTTCAACTAAGTAATTAAATAAACTAAGTATTTCATAAATTAAATAATCAAATAAATTTTACTTACCAACGGAGCAGCACAATACAATGACAACACACAAAACCTTCATCTTAGATCGGGATAAATTTATCGTCCAATCCATCCTTTTTTTCCTTTCACTGTTAGAATTTTCTGGCAAGATTAGAAATTCTCCCAAAGTCCCTTCGTGATCTGCAGCTCTGGGCTGCACAGGAGTGACCCTTACACGGGAGGGGATGAGGTGAGTGTGATGGTCAAGGGGGAAATGCTCTTAAACTCCTGCCCCTTGCATAACGCCAGCCCTTGGTGGAGGCTTGGGCCACACCTGTACCTGACAGCCCGAGGATTTTCAAATTAGAACCTGGTACTTTCCCTCTAGGGAAGGTAAATAAGAAACTCTCTGCTTGAAAAGGTCAGCGGGAGTGAATCTGAGCATGAAATGAGCAGGAATGGGGACAGGTCTACACCCTTGAAGGCCACAATCACACATTCATCTCGCAGATATTTAAGTTGAGGGTGGACACGGAGACAGGAGTTTGGCTGGGCTTTGAGTTTACATTTCAGTGGCACAGCTCTGCTCTGAATGACGAGCAAACATTTCCTGATGCTCTCTGTGGGTCTCTCTGAGCAGCAGGAGCCCGGGGTGATCGACAAGAAAACCCCGTTGGGCTCATCCTCCCTTCCCAGCACTAATTCCTCGGGACCAAAGGTACATCCACTGCCAAAACTGCAAACTGACAGCTTGGCATGGTCTCAGTCCATCCCCTGGGATGTCCCCCCTGGAGGATAGACAAAGGGATTCAGGAGAACTTCTCTGAGGGAATGCCCAGGGGTAAACCCGCAGATAAAGAGGCAAAATCCAGCAAATCCACCTGTTGCTCCTGCAAGTCCCTGGGGCAGTGGATAACATTTAAGGAGGAACTGCCACACCTCTGAACCCAGATGAGAATTAAAAAGATTTCCAATTATTTTGAGCCATGACCAATATTGAGTTTGATGCTTTATCCTTTTCATTCTTGGCCAGGATTGATCTACAGGTGAACAGACTCTCTTTGGGTTTCGGTTCCTTCATCCCTCAAGCCTTGTCCCTCCTCTCTTTCCAGAATCCTGCTCCTCTTTCCTCTCACACCTCTTCCAAACCCAACACTTCTTGTTCAAGGTGAACCCAGGAAAAAGAAATTCTCATTTACATTTTCCATCACTTTTTATTTAATTCTTACTAAACCCTGCACTCAGGAAAGACCCCAAACCTTTTTAATCCCTGATGGAGAGGCTTCATCACCAGCTCAGTTCTAGGTTTAAAGGGACAGCTTTCCAACAGATGCCTGAAGAAAGGTAAAAGTTTGTCTGGATGACCTAGAAATTCTCTAGAAACCAATTCTAATTCACTCAGCTGGAGGTTTTTATGAATTATTGGTTAAAAGTTTCGTTTGATTGGATTGAAAAGTTATTTTATACTTGTACAACTTGTAGGGGACAGTTCTGCTTTGAATATCCAAGAGAGGTTTTTGTAAATTCTGGAGATAATTTATATTAAAATTACATTTTTCACAGGTAAAGAACCAGTAAACACTGGCATATACATTAATAACAAAATTAATGCAAATTTGGTTTTCCTAACTGAGGAGCTAAATAGGTTTTAGAAGCCTGGATTCATTCACATAAATGTTATTTCTCTGTCAAATTTCTGTGATACAAAGACCCTCTTCATTGCTTGGATAACACAAAAAGATTAAAAGTTCCTCCCAGAGCTGCTGAAATTACCTCAAGCACACCTGTCACGGTGTGAGGGACTGACGTGCGCCCATTCCTGCCTGGTTGTGCAAGAATTGGGTAAATTGAACATCCTTGACCTTTCCTCAAGTGTTACTAAGGGAGAAACAATTTGTGATTCACGACTCATTTCTGCCTGGGTCGCCTCTTTGACGCGATCTGTCTTTGGCTTCATCTTCCTGCATAAAAAAAGGTTGATAAATTGGAGGGGAGGGGGGGAAATCATCCCAGCTTTGGAGAGGAATCCTCCCAGCTTTGGAGGTAAATAAACCAGATGTAAATAAAATAATAAAACTGAAACAAAGGAGCTTTGGGGATGATTCTGGGAGTCTTCAAGGTTAAGCAAAATGGCACAACCCCCCTGTTTTCACTTGGAATTTTAAGTACAAACAGCCCAGTGGACTCTGCTTATTTTAGTTTGAGTCTCCAACATCCTGGATGGAAGAGCTACACACACACCTGCACCAAGAGGGAGGCCTGATTTAAATCACTAAATTAAGATTGAAACAAAAAAATTTAAATAATTAAGATTTAATTAAGTTAAAATGAAGTTTTCAATCAATTTTTGCAGGCAAAACCTCCACGTGGCAATAGGTTCTATCCCAAACACCTTTGTGATATAAAGGTGATGGTTGCTACAGGGGATGACATAAGAGCCCTTGAAACAAAAGCTGTTCTTTCATGATGTCTCTGCAGTTACGTTTACATAATCCAGCATCGTTTCCTTTTATCAGAACTGGGTGTTTGCACCTCCCTGGCAGGGACACCTGGCTGCACACGCTCCTGATTCCACCCAGTAAATGAAAGTGAAGGGAAAGGCCTGACTGGTTTGGGAGGGATGCAGCAGCTTAAGAACAGCTGTGAATTAATTTATAATTTCCTTTTTAGACCTGCCATTTGAACCAGGAATTAACCTCCTAAAGAGAACTTCAGCTCTGAAACAGGGATAATTCCTGCACTTGTGCTTCTGGGGCAAAGGAAAGCTCAGTGGGAATGAAGTAGCTCGAGAAGGAATTCGTAACAACTTTCATTCTTTGCCTGTCCCGTGTCAGTGAACGCTCACTAAACTCTGATTGATTTATCAGGTTTTACCAGTTGGTTTTGTAACCAAATACTTCCTTCTGCTGGCATTAACTGAGAACTGCATTCGAAATCCAAACCACCCCAGGGCTGTGGAAGGAAGTGGTTCCCCCTATTTTGTTCTCATTTATTTCTGGATTAGAGCATCATCCTCAGTTTATCACTGCTGCCTGAACAGAAATCCTCCTAGCAGCTCCTCTGCCAGGTGCACCCCACACCCAAACCCACCTGTGACGCAGGTGACTCCCTAAAATTAGAACATGACGCAATGTTGACAGCTGAAAGGAGAATTTGGACAATGTTCCCTGTGAGTGGGTGCTCAAAAAAACACCTTTGGCTCTTGAGTGACCCCAACATCCCTTGGTCTGCATGGGGGGAATCCAGAGCCTGCAATGGAGAACTGAAACAATTCCACAACCAGGGAGAGTTCCTGAGGGAGTAACCAGACCCAGATAATGCACCACAGAGGGAAAGTTTCCAGAAAAATCATGTGAAATCTCCCTGGTTTAAGGGGTATGGACACATTTCAGGTGACACTGGGAGAGGAGAGGAAACACTTCTGAAGGAAGACATAGTTCACAGGATCCCAGAACGAGTTGGGTTGAAAGAAACCTTAAAGAACATCTCATTCCTCAACCTACCATGGGCAGGGACACCTTCCACTAGAAGGATGATGATCTGCCAGCAGACGAACTGTTTCAAAGCACTAAATAAAATAAAAGAATCAGCTGATCACCTAAATAAATCCATAAAAGCCCTCACCTGCCGCGATGTGCAACCAGCCCAGGATGTCCAACCCAGAGGTGTCCCTGGAGCTCTGTGGCCTCTTGCACTCAGTCCTCGTGTACCAGGTGGGTCTGGGCTGCCTGCCAGGGCCAAGGAATGAGGGGGTCCCTCCAGGATCCCCAGTGTCCCCAGTGTCAGGTGCCACCAGACCTGTCAGTGCCCAAAGGGCGGCTGCAGAAGGGTCCCAAGTTTTGCTCCCCCCACGCTGCAGACCCTGGGCTCTGGCACCAATGGAGGCATGCAGAGCTGGAAGGGGAGAAGATCCTTCAGCCTCAGGGGCTGCAGCAGGGGGAGGCTGGGGAGGGTCCCCACTGTCACCCTGATGGCGGAGGGACAGCCATGTGTGTGCCCTTTGTGTCATGGGGGGCTTTGGGCGGCGCCTCAAGGGCTTTGTCAGCCCCAGAAAGGGCTTGAGGGGCTGTGGGGCCAACTCCTCCACGGTGCTTTGCCCAAGGAGAGGGGACCAGGGCAGCAATCTGTCACCCAGTCTGTCACCCAGGGCTGTCCCCGTGCCCGTTCCAGAGCCGCAGTTCTCCTCTGATGCTGCCACAAATCCCAGTGAGGAGGGTTTGGCCTCTGGCAGCTTCACCCTGATCGTTGCCTTCACGCCTGGCACCAACCTCCTGAGACCTGGTGGGAAACAGAGAGGAACCAGCAGAAATTATGGGATTAGGGACATGAGAAGACTTCTGTAATATTTTTTTTTACTTTTTTTCAGTTAATTAATTGATTGATTTAGTTAATCAATGCTGGGGCACTGCCCAGGCTCCCCAGGGAATGGTCCCGGCCCCAAGGCTGCCAGAGCTGCAGGAGCGTTTGGACAACGCTCTCAGGGATGCTCAGGGTGGGATTGTTGGGCTGTCTGTGCAGGGACAGGAGTGGGACTCAGTGATCCTTTTGGTCCCTTCCAGCTCAGGATATCCTGTGATTCTGTGTGATTTTGGAGTCTTTGGGGAGATTTGAGATTGCTACTTTTCTTTTGGGAACTTTTATCTGAGCCAGGTCTCTGATCCATCTGCTCCAAACAAAACCATTGGATGTAGCAGAGCCGAGAGTGTACCAGCCAGGGGCTGGAATCCCTCTTGCCCAAGGAATCCTCCAGTCCCAGGAGTGGGAGGCACATTGGAGGGAGCAGCTCCTCCTCAGCCCCACAGGAGACAAAGGCTTCTCTGCAATAATTTATGTATTTATAAAATCATAGAAAGAATTGGGCTGGAAGGGACCCTAGAGCTCATCCAGTCCCACTCCCTGCCATGGGCAGGGACAGCTTCCACTATCCCAGGTTGCTCCAAGCCCCATCCAACCTGTCTGGATTGAAACTTGGTTTTTGAGGTTTTGTGGGTTTGGGGGTTTTTTTTGGTTGGTTGGTTGGTTGATTGGTTGGTTTTGGCTTTTGGGGTTTTGTTTTTGGGGTTTTTTTTGTAACCTCATGTAAAAAGTTTTTCTTTCTGTTTTGTTTTTTTCTTTACATTCTGAATTTCCACCTCATGGTTGTTGCTTTAGTCACCTAATTTTAGCATTTCAAGATGTCAGATATCGGTAGAACTTTTATGTGAGAGAAATTTGGGGGGGTTAGGGCTTTAAAAATGCAATGAAAACTTTATTCTAGGAGTTATTTCCTATACCACAGTAATTTTTATATTCTTGTATTCCTAGACTTGACTGCAGTTTTACCCCTGAGTGCTGAAGCATCAAGACAGGTTTATGTAGGAAGAAATTTCAGGCACATTTTTTTTCTTGTGCTCAACTCTCAGATATCAGATATTTGCAGTCAGGGGTAAAGAAATCACTGCAGATAATTGGGGTTTTGTGCGTTTCCAAATAATGGAATTTGGGCGCAATCCCAGCAAATGTTAAAACTTCTCTCCCTGAACTCTTCCTAGAAAAAATTTGGGCCTCACTGCTGCGTGATCCAGGTACATTCATGGAATCATGGAATGGTTTGGGTTGGAAGGGACCTAAAATCTTATCCCATCCCACTCCTGCCATGGCAGGGACACCTTCCACTGTCCCAGGCTGCTCCAAGCCCTGTCCAGCCTGGCCTGGGACACTGCCAGGGATCCAAGGGCACCCACAGCTGCTCTGGGCACCCTGTGCCAGGGCCTCACTGCCCTCACAGCCAACAATTCCTTCCCAATATCTCACTTAAATTTCCCTTTTTTCAGTCTGAAAGAGATTTGAAAGGTCCAGGTCTCCTTTCTTTGGGTACCCAGAGGGAAAAATAGCAAGGACAACTTCCAATTCCAAAGGATCCATAGTGCGTGTGTGACTGTGTCAGTCCCCACTCCATCCCCTTTTACACCTTTGAAAACACACAGCAAACCTCCCCTCCCACCACAGAGAATATGCTCAAGTCTTAACTGTTTGGGATTTTTTTCTCTCTTTTTCATCCCCAAAATAATCCACAATGATCAGAAAGTGTTTAATTACCTTCTGCCTTGAGTTCCTGCCTCTGCACTGCGTGCACGTGCAGGTAGGGATAGTTTTCAGGAATTTTTGAATGCACTCTGCTAATATTAATCCCAACTTAAAAATATTTAGACACAGATTTGACATATAAATGCACATCGATAATTCCCTTTAAAAAAATCTTCACCCCCCTCCACCTCAGTTAAAATTTCAGTTTCCCTGGAGAATTCCATGAAAAAGTCACCACAAGGTCCATCCTACCTGTTGCTGTGCAGGTGCTGAAATAAAATGCCAGGACTATGAATATACTTTGTGCCCAATATTGCCCAGAGCAACCTTTCCAAGTCATGGTGTTGCCTTGAGGCTCCTTGTCCAAGTGAGAGCTTGTTCCGGGCTCCTCACAACTCTGCTCCCTCTGCAAGCAAATTCCAAATGTTATGGAAGTCACTCAGGTAATGCAAGCTGAGGTGGGTTGGCTGAGCAGCTGACACACCTTAAACCTTCCTTGGGTTAGGAAGTTGTTGTTATCTGGGCAGAACTGGGGGCCCAGTGGGCTGGACTATAGGCACAAAAATGCACTTTGGGCTGGGAATCCACTTCAAAACCTCAGGAGCACCCACATCGCCTGGATAAAGCTTGGTTTGGGGAATTTCGGGTGGGAAAATGGGGTTGTGGCAACATTAATGGAAAAGCATTTGGATTTTAAATCAGTAAATAAGTAATGGGGTTAATGGGATGAATTTTGGGCAACAGGTTGATCTCCAACAGCAGCATTACCATTACTGACCATGAGGAAATGTGTTGGTGACACAAAATGACTGTGGGAGAAGAGCCAGGTGGTCGCTCAGGGGGTCCCTCCCCCCAAAACCTCTCCCAGAGCACGTGGAGATGATCTGGCTTTGCAGGAGCAGTCTCTCACACCACTTTTTCCTCAAATAAAGGAAATTTCTAATGAAAAACAAATTATTCCTGTGTGATTTTGTGATTAAATTCCAACTCAAACAGACTTGGGACAGAAATGTGCTGAGCCAGGGACTCTGGAGGAGATTGGGATGCTCATCACCTCCTCTCCTGCTCCATTCTGACCACAGAGGGATGAATTGGGATGAGTTCCACAGCAGGAGCCGTTTTTCCTCCTGATTTCCAGCTCTGCAATGAACCCACTGGGCTGTGACTCCCTCTGGCCTTGCTCCAGGGGATGTTCAGGTACCTGCATGTCCCAGCAGAGCCTGGAGACGTTCAAATGTGTCCCCTGGGGACCACAGTGAGCTCACTGATCTCATTCCATACCCAAGTGACGCCGTTAAACACAAACCTTAAACCTGATCACGTCCCTGCTGCCCTAATTGGGCAGAGATTCTGCAAAGGCAGCTTTTCCAGAGAGAAAAAATTAAATTATAGCTGGGATATGCTCAGTGTTTGTTTGCAGAGAGAAAAATGCATCTCAAGCACACCTGTCATTATCCCCAATGGTTTGGGTTGGAAGGGACATTAAAGTTATACAATCCCACCCCCTGCCACGGGCATGGACACCTTCCACTGTTCCAGGGTGCTCCAAGCCCCATCCAGCCTGGCCTTAGACACTTCCAGGGAAGAAATTTTCCCTAAAATCCAACCTAAACCTCCCCTGGCCCAGCCTGAGGCCGTTCCCTCAGCTGTTCCCGATCCAGGGGCAGCCACAGCTGCTCTGTGCCCGTCCTTCAGCACCTCACAGCCAACAATTTCTTCCCCATATCCCATCTAAAACCCCCCTTCCTCACCTTAAATCCATTCCCCTTTTCCTATCAAGTTGATCTAATATTTAGTATTTGACGAGGGGAGGATTTGCTGTCTGCAGCTTGTTCAGTGCCCGCCGGGGCTGCTCTCTGGGCAAAGCCTGGCTTTGTCCCCGTGTCCCTGCTCTGTGCCTGCTCTGCTCAGCCAAACCGAACGGGGTCTCACCTTGCACATCCTGCGGGCCACTAGAGGCCATCCTAAACCTCAGGAAACAAAGCAGTAAAGCATGTGCAAATAAAAGACAACATCAATCATAAAGCATTAATTAAAGCTCAGGCATTTTTAAAGCTGAGCCAGTGGTTTATGACAGGATTGGTTGTCCTGTACTTGCACCCTCATGAGTTTGGTGTGGATTTTCCTGCTGGATTTGCTGCTGATGGAGCAGCTCTGCTGTAAGGAAAGGCTGAGGGAATTGGGATTGTTCAGCCTGGAGAAGAGAAACTTTGGGGTAACCTCATTGCAACCTTCCAGGACCTGAAGGGAGCCTGCAAGAAAGATGGAAAGAGAGGGAGAATGTTTGAAATGGCCTGGAGTGCCAGGACACAGGGGATGGCTTCCACTGCCAGAGGGCAGGGATGGATGGGAGATTGGGAAGGAATTGTTGGCTGTGAGGGTGGGGAGGCCCTGGCACAGGGTGCCCAGAGCAGCTGTGGCTGCCCCTGGATCCCTGGCAGTGTCCAAGGCCAGGCTGGACAGGGCTGGGAGCAGCCTGGGACAGTGGGGGGGTCCCTGCCCTGCACTGCCCCAGCCTGGGCTCCCTTCAGTGGGATAATTCAACAGCCCCTCAGTCCCACAGGGCATTGTTGTAGTTTCACAGCTGAGCATTGAAAATCTATCCCTCTGCCCATCCCCTTCTGTCTTGCTGTTTAACTACAGATTAAATTCCCTACTGAAT
Source organism: Acrocephalus scirpaceus scirpaceus (assembly GCA_910950805.1). Taxonomy (NCBI): domain Eukaryota; kingdom Metazoa; phylum Chordata; class Aves; order Passeriformes; family Sylviidae; genus Acrocephalus; species Acrocephalus scirpaceus. The sequence goes on along the minus strand of OU383800.1, from coordinate 3,170,153 downwards.
CCATTCCTTCTCGTGGAGGCTGCCAAGGGGTAGAGACTGAAGTCACACAGGGCACTTTGGGGCGTGAGGGAGGAGAAGGGAAAGCCAGCAAGGTACAGAGCTCCCAGGTCTTCCCTCCTTAGCAACATGGAAACACAAAAGCCTTTGTGGGAGGAGTGCAGGGAGAGGTCGGCCCTGTCACCACGCAGCAGGAAAACACAAAGTGTTGGGGCTTTGTTGGAGCAATTCAGAATGAAAGGAGGGGGCAAACATTTACCAGAAGGAAAAAGGAACAGAGGCTTAATCAGCTGTGCTGAAATTTATAATGAGGTCTTCTGGTATATTTTACATCCAGTTTTTACAGATCTAACTAAAAATGGTCATCACAATGTAAGAAGGATTTAAAACTGTTGGAGAGTGTCCAAAGGAGGGACACGGAGCTGGGGAAGGGTCTGAGGAGGGGCTGAGGGCACTTGGCTCGTTCAGCTGCAGCAGAGGAGGCTGAGGGGAGGCTCCTCGGGGGCTGCAGCTCCTCCCGAGGGGAGGCAGAGGGGCAGGGGCTGAGCTCTGCTCTGGGACAGGAGCCCAGGAAGGGCTGGAGCTGTGTCAGGGCTTGGGATGGAGCTCAGGGAAAGGTTCTTCCCCCCGAGGCTGCTGGGGCACTGCCCAGGCTCCCCAGGGAATGGTCCCGGCCCCAAGGCTGCCAGAGCTGCAGGAGCGTTTGGACAACGCTCTCAGGGATGCTCAGGGTGGGATTGTTGGGGTGTCTGTGCAGGGACAGGGGCTGCACTGATGGACCTGTGGGTCCCTTCCAGCTCAGGATATTCCATGGTTCTGTGATTCAATTTCAAAAATTCAAGGGACCAGGCAAACCTCGTGTTTAGCTTGTGAAGCCAGAGCTTGGTTCTTGTTCTCCCTAAATCCCAGCTGGTGCAGTGGCAGATCCAGGTCAGCGGGGACAAGGCAAAGCACGGCCCTAGTGACCATCCCTGGGCCAAAGCCTTGAGCATGTCAGTATTTTAATTCAGTGAGCCTTCAATCCCTCCCTAATTAAACATCTAAACATCTTTCAATTGCTCTACTAAAGGCAAATGTTTAAAATTAGGATCCTAGTGGTGATTTTATAATTAATTAGGACCATATGATCATAGAATGGTTTGGGCAGGAAAGGATCACAAAGCCAATCCAGTGCCTCCCTATGGCATGGGCAGGGACACCTTCCTCTATCCCAGGCTGCTCCAAGCCCTGTCCAGCCTGGCCTTGGACACTGCCAGGGATCCAGGGGCAGCCACAGCTGCTCTGGGCACACTGTGCCAGGGCCTCCCCACCCTCACAGCCAAGAATTTTTTCCTAATATCCAACCTATCCCTGGTCTCTCTCAGTTTGATGCGAATCCCTGTGTCCTGTCACTCCAGGCCCCTGGAAATTGTCTCTCTCCATGTTTCTTGTAGCTCCCTCCAGGTCCTGCAAGGCCACGCTGAGGTCACCCCAAAGCTTCTCCTCTCCAGGCTGAACATTCCCATTTCTTGCAGCCTTTCCTCCCAGCAGAGCTGCTCCATCCCTCTGAACATCCTGGTGGCCTCCCCTGGATTTGCTCCAATTAAGCAGAAGTGAGAAACTCAGAGAGCAGTGACAATTCCCACAGTGGGGGAGTTCCCCTTGGTGTATCCAACCCGGTGATTTCTTCACTCATGGAAAACAGACAGTCAGATTTGATTGGAAAAAACCCTTCATTCCACTCAACTCCTGTAGTAAGGAGATTGTGGGATGAATTGGAGCTTTAAATACCACCCTGAGCCTGGCTCTGCACAGCCCCTGCAGGCACAGAGCCAAGGGACAGATTGGGTGACACACGCTGCCGTTGAACAGGCTGATTTTCACACCACCCCCTGCAACCAGCTCCATGTTTGAAGGGTTTTTTTCCAGCATTTTGTGGAATAAATAAAGGTCTGAGTGAATTTGTTTGGAGAAAAATATAATGGGGAGAGCAAAGGTTTGTTTACTTGGAGAACCTCAATGGAAAATACAGCGTTTGTGGGGGAGGTTGGGTTGTTGTGCCATCCTAAATTCTTAAATCTTTAATTCTTTTTATCCATTTCATATCAAAATATCTCTCATATGGAGGCTTCTCCCTGCCAGCAGTTTTGTTCCTGATTGAATCATTAACCTTGACATCTTTTGTGTAGAACATTAAATTAATCTTTTTGCCATCATCTGGAATAATTAAAGTAAGGACGCTTTGTCTAATGAGTTATAACAGCACAGTTCAAAGGGAGTCTTTCTTTTGTGGCATCATTGAATTAGCTGGATCCTTCCAGTCAGTTCCAATGAAATACAAAATGCCAGCTTGTAGGAGCTGAGAGATCCCAGGGTTATTCCATACCTGACACAGACACTGGAAAATTCAGTTCTGCCCTGCAGTTTAAAAGAAGGTCAGGATCCCTCAGCTGATGAGACCAATTTTGGGAGGTTCAACCTGGCTGGGGGAAGAGGGGCTGGGAAAGGTCCAGGGAGAGCTGGTGACAGCCACTGAACCTGAGCCAGAGGGTCAGGAAGGCCAATGGCACCTGGCTTGTCCCAGCCATGGTGTGGCCACAGCCCCAGAGCAGGGAGTGACCCCAGTGCTGGCACTGCTGAGGCACCTCCTTCAGTGCTGGGGTCAGTGCTGGGCCTCCACAAGAGAGACCCTGAGGGGCTGGAGCATGTCCAGGGAATGGAATGGAGCTGGGAAGGGGCTGGAGCACCAGGAGAGGCTGAGGGAGCTGGGAAAGGGGCTCAGCCTGGAGAAAAGGAGGCTCAGGGGGGACCTTGTGGCTCTGCACAACTCCCTGACAGGAGGGGACAGCTGGGGGGTCGGGGCTCTGCTCCAGGGAACAGGGACAGGAGGAGAGGGAACGACCTCAGGCTGGGCCAGGGCAGGTTTAAGTTGGATTTTAGGGAAAATTCCTTCCCTGAGAGGGTTGTCCAGCTCTGGCACAGCTGCCCAGGGCAGTGGTGGAGTGACCAGCCCTGGGAGGATTGAAAAGCTTTGTGGATGTGGCACCTGGGGACAGGGTTTTGCACTGGGCTTGGCAATGCTGGGTGAACAGCTGGACCTGATGATCTGAGAGGCCTTTTCCACCCTCAGTGGTTCTGGGATCCCTTGCAGCCCTCCTGAGCTGTCTCTCCCGTGTTCCAAAGGTGTTAAACTTGTTTTCCCCCGAGTTCCAGCCAGGCTGATCCTTTTCCACTCATCCCTGAATATTTGATACCAATTCTTAGCTGAGTTTGCCCTTCCTTTCCCACCCTGACAGCACTTGCTGAGATATCCATGTACTTTCCATGATCTCATTCCTTGCTCTGCTGGGTTTGTTGCACTTGACATCTTTAATGTGCCCAAGACAAGCCTTAGCACAAGCAAAGAGACAAACACAGAAGAGATCCATGGAATCACAGAATCCTTAAGACTGGACAAGACCTTTAATTGCAGACCTAAAAAACACCATTTCTTGGAGAATCTTAAAACTGGCATCATTTTAGACAGCAGATATTCTTCCCTAAGGCTGGTTGGGGATGTATCCTATTATTTTAAGGCTTTTACCTCTTCCCTTACCTTTCATCTGAAGAAAAAAGGGGGAGATTTTTTTTTTTTTTTACTCTGAATGTTTCTAGTCTAGCAAATGCTTTGAAATTCCCAGAAGCCTCGTGTTGACTCCTTGGGGGAGCCATAATTCCAGCACCAACTCACTTTGGGTGGTGCCCCCTGCCACAGAGGGCGGTGCCACCACTGTGCCCGTGACAGGGATGTGTGTGCAGGGCTCGGTGGCACAGACACCTCATCCTGTGCTTTGGCTTCACTCCCTCAGCCCTCCACAGCTCCTCAGACTATTTTTTAACTCCCAGCTAAAACTGGAACTTCTTCATGGCTGTTCCAAGGTCTGGCCCAGCTCGAGGTGGGTGTGAAACGTGCTGGGCTGGAGGGAAAGGCAGGTGGGGGTTCAGCCCTGCCATCCCTTGGCACCAGCATTGGTGGCCTGGGACAAAGACCCACCCAGGGGGGAGCAAAGCCTGGATTTGATCTTCTCCAGCTGTGATGATTCTGCTCCCAGGCTGTGATGTCACAAAGGCGTTTGGGGGATTGGAGTGAAAATCGTGGACAATGAAAAGAACAAAACCTGGTGGGGCAGACAGCCCCCAGATCCAAGTGTAGATCCAATTCCTGAATTTGTGACAGGCTCTTGTGCTTCTGCTTCCTCTTCTTCTCATGGAAATGAGAGAATTATGGAATCATGGAATGGTTTGGGTTAAAAAGGACCTTAAATTCCATCTCATTCCACCCCTGCCATGGGCAGGGACACCTCCCACTGTCCCAGGCTGCTCCAAGCCCTGTCCAGCCTGGCCTTGGACACTGCCAGGGATCCAGGGGCAGCCACAGCTGCTCTGGGCACTCTGTGCCAGGGCATCCCCACCCTCCCAGGGAACATTTCCTTCCCAATATCCCATCCATCCCTGCCCTCTGGCAGTGGAAGCCATTCCCTGTGCCCCGGCACTCCAGGCCTTTGGAAATAGTCTCTGTCCATCTTTCCTGCTGGCTCCTTCAGGCACTGGATGGTTTCAAGCTATACCAGGGCAGGTTCAGCTTGAATATTCCAATATTGGATATCAGGATATTTTTTCTCATGGTTTAAAGCACTGAAGAGGCTTCCCAGGGTTCTGGTGCTTCCACCTTCCTGGAATTGTTCAAAAAAGGAGTGGATGTGGCACTTGGGGACATGGTTTAGTGGTGGCCTTGGCAGTGCTGGGTTAATGGTTGGACTGGATGATCTTAAGGGTCTTTTCCAACCTTAATTCTGTGATTTCATGACCCTGTTTTATGTTTGTCTCTTAGCTCACGCTCAGGTTCTCCTTGGCCACGTGCTGTCCCTTCAGACTCGTTCCAACTGGGAATTAATAAATATAGAAAGCAAAGAATTCTCCAAATGCAAGAGTTCAGATAGTTTTACAGAAAATTCACTAAGCCTTTCTTGAAATTAATATATGGACCTACATTTCTTGCCTCTTGCAGTTCTTACAACAATAATCCAGGAATAACAGGCTTTAAAAGTATGGCAAGAACAGTCAGTCCATATTCTGCTTGTCCTGTTTTACATTTTCAAACTGGAAGGATTTTCCTGAGCCCCACTAAATGAAATATAAATTGAGTTCAAAGGAGCAGAGTGTCCCTAATGTGGGAACGATCCAAGAAAGAAGCAGGAAATGTCTTAAAGGACTCTCTGCAGTTTCTTAGTGTTATTTACTCAGGGGATAAAAGCACTATCAAAGGATGTTTGTTCCTCTCTGGTTGAACATCAATCTGCCTTATATCACATTACTCTGAGATTTTGTTCATACAAACAGAAATTAGTCCAAGCAAATCTCTGCCCCAAGAGTTGCCAACTGCATTTCTTCTGTTTCAGACAGCAAAGACTGAGGAAAAGTTGGAGGTAAAACCTCCCATTTCTGTACTATCCTTTATTTTGGTTTCTTATATGTACTTAATTTGAAATTAGTCATGATGAGGCCAGAACACAATGCTGGGTGTTTGTCCTGCTGACTGAAAAAGTAGAACACAAAACATGCAAGGAAAGCAATTCCCCTTCAACTTAAATGCACTTTCAATACCAAGAAAGTTGTTTTTATATCTGGAATCAAAGGACAGGATTTACTTATTTTTTTTTCTTAGTTTTAAGGAAATCTGTGGATTGCACAGCTCTTAATCTCACTGCCATCTGAAACAATTGGTCAGTTCTGCAAACAAAACTAAATATTTCCACAAGGAAAAGTTTGTGTTGGCCCCATGTGGCCCTTCAGGGATAGAAAGGAGCCATCAGGAAACAGCGACGTTCTAAACTCAAATATTTGTCTTGCTTTAAGCCTCCAGTGAATCTTGTCATGACATCTTTGTCCTGGCTGAGATTTAGGGATGGGGAGGCCCCAGGGAAGGAGCTGCTCCTGCAGATTTTGCATTTCTCAGAAAATGAGAAGAGATCCATCTCCATGCTGCTGATAATGAATTATCTGAGGCTTTTCTTGCCTCAGCCAAGGACCAGCTCAGCAGAGACCCCCCAGCTATCCTGGGAAATGCAGGTGGACAGAAGAAATCCACAGCCCTTTCCAACCAATTAAATCCTTGAGGTCAGCAGGGAAGGAATCCAAAATCACAACGAGTTGTGTTGATGTCACCAGCTCAGCAATGCAGATAAATGATGATATTTTACCCAAGCACGTTTAGAGCCAGTAAGGACCAATTTAGCTGGAGGCAAAGACTGTTCCTGGAACTCCTGTGGGCCACGGCTGTGCACACATGGATGTGCTTCCCAGGGCCTGTGCCTCTGACTGTGCTCATTCCTTTCCTTTCCCAGTACATTCTGTGCTGGGATCAGCTCTGCAGTGAGGAGAAGTATTTAAAACCTCCCTGCAGTGTGAAATTCCTACACAAATATAGAATTATTGCACAGGGAACGAACGTGAATAATCATGGCAGTGATGCAGATACAAGGAATGCACCTGCTGCCCTTCTCTCCTGGGAGCAGATCCAAGCTTTCCTGGGGAGTTTGGGATATTTCAGAGAGGAACAAAACTGCTTTGATTCTGTCCCCCTGCTCTGCTCCGGTGAATCCCCACTCTGAGCACCAGGGCCAGCTCTGTCTTCCCCCACAGAGCAGGGACAGGGACATGCTGGAGAGTCCAGAGGAGCCATGGAGAGGATTGGGGTGATGGAGAACCTGGCTATAGGGAAACACAAAGGGAATTGGGATTGTCCAGCCAGGAGAAGAGAAGGCTCCAGGGAGAGCTCAGAGCCCCTGCCAGGGCCTGAAGGGGCTCCAGGAGAGCTGGAGAGGGACAGGGGACAAGGGATGGAGGGACAGGACACAGGGAATGGCTTCCACTGCCAGAGGGCAGGGATGGATGGGATATTGGGAAGGAATTGTTGGCTGTGAGGGTGGGGAGGCCCTGGCACAGGGTGCCCAGAGCAGCTGTGGCTGCCCCTGGATCCCTGGCAGTGTCCAAGGCCAGGCTGGACAGGGCTTGGAGCAGCCTGGGACAGTGGGAGGTGTCCCTGCCCAGGGAACGGGTGGAATGGGATGAGGTTTAAGGTTCCTTCCAACCCCAACCATTCTGGGATTCTCCTCAAACAAGTGGATGAGCCCACATGCCTCAGTGTTGGGGAAAATGAGCACTGGGCTGTCCGTGAATGGAAGGGGAATAAATGCAGCAGAGCAGGGATTGTCCATGGAACAGGCTGGGATGTCCATGGAACATCCTGGATTCCAGGATCTGAATCCCGTGCAGATGCAGCTCCCGGAGGCTGCACTGGGGCTGCAGCTGCAGCCTTGGCAGAGCAGCCCAGGAGAGGGACTGGCTTTGCCTCTCTCGGCAGAGGAGGATTTGGCACAGCCCCAAAACTGAGGAATTTTCTTCCTTAATGCTCCACTGACCACCGCGAGGTCAGCGGAGTTACGTGACCAATTCACAGCCAATTACGAAGACATTTAACGACAAAGGAGCCTCCAGAAGGATTAGGAATCTTTTGTTACCTCGCTTCTCACTGAGCTCTGGTTCTGGGCTTAGGCGAACTCATTCCAGGTGGAACAGCTCCGGGAAAAGCAACCCAGAGGTCAGGAGGCTTGGCTGGCTGGGAATTGTCCTTTCCCTTTGTCAATGGATCCCTCCCGTTGCTCGGAGGGTGAATTAATCCTAAAAAGAACTTGGGCATCCCTTTCGTTTCCTTTCTCACCTAAAATCTCCAGCTGGAACACGCTGGTTTCCCCAGCATCCCTGGGGAGAGAATACCCCAAATTCCTATTTGTGACCCCCCTGCGCACCGCGGCTGTGGCAGCAAAACTGCACAAATCCCTTGGGGCTGACAGCCAGAAAACATTCCTGCAGGGTGCAGGGCAGGATGCATCTGAGGGAATTCCTTGGAAATGTCACTGAAGGCAACGGACCTGCAAGGCTCCTCCAGTTCTGCCCCAGAAATGCTCTCAAGGATTCCCAGCATGGATCCACGTCCAGCCTGTTCCTCCGGGATTTGGGGAAAAAGCCCTTCCAGTGAAGTATTTCAGACCTGTGGGCTGAAGGCCTCCAGTTTCCATTATTTGACCAGAAAATTTTTATATTCAGAGTTGTTTCAGCCCCAGAGGGTCACTTTGACATAGAAAATGATGAAATAAATCCCTTATTGATATTCTCATCTCTCCCAAACATCCCTGATAATTATCCTAAAGCTTCCCAAAAGCACCTTTCCATGCCTTTAGAGGATGCAGAGGAAGGACTGAAGTTTCAGGCCTGAAGTTTGAAGGTTTTAGGCAAAAAGTGCATTAATTTTCTCTTTGAGAAGCTTCTTTTTACAGATAAAAAGCAGTAAAACAGTGAGACAATGCCCTTCCAGAAGAAAGAGAGTGGTGATGTCAAGTGTTGATGCATAATGATGCATCATCTATACACATAAATACATTTTCTCTAAGCGTCTCTACAGCCTTTATTTCACACTAATTACAACAATAAGGATTTTAATAAGCTGCTACTCTGATAGCAACCTTGAAATTGCCATTTACAACACTGACTTCAAACAGTGATTGGAAAAAAGCTGCTCCTTGACATTTCCATGCAACATTTCAGCAAAAATATCTGACCAAAATAGTTTTTTAACCTTCCCTCTCAGGATCTCTGCAAACATGACAATTATTACCAAACCTTCACAAGTTTACTACTAAATACTTTAAAGGAATTACAGGTGGGAATATTGCTCAAGGCTGAAAGGTTTTTGAGGTGAATTGTCCCTTGATTAAAACCTTGAAGTGCTTCTTTTTGGGGGGGAGTATTTATTCACACATGAATCAGCCCATAACACCCTGAAGCTTTTCCCATATCTTTATATGTAAATTATTATTTCCTGGCCACTTACTGACAGTGGGATTTTGAGGATTAATTGTTCCTATGCTAATTTTAGAATTATTTTAAGCTCCTCTATCAGAAAAGCAGCTACAGTGAAACCGTGCAGAATTGCCTTCAGTAGGGATTATTTGCAGGTAACAAATATCTAGAAAATAAATTCTTGATTTCTTGGGTTTTTTTAAATGCACATGGACAAAAACCTGGAGAAATTATTATACAGGAAAGCTTTGTGAAAAGAAAGACAATTTGATTGTATAATATTGGAAACTATTTGATTGCCAGTCTTACTAATCAATGGATTAAAGAATATTATTAAGATAAATCTATTTTTTTACCTGCTGTGTGAACCTTGATGGGAAGTAGCTGCACCAGCAGGCAGAAATGGCTCCTGAGATCCCGTTTTCCCCGGGCCATTCCGGGAATGATGTTATTGCTGGAGGTGGGACAACACAAAACTCTCAGGTCTCTGGTTTAGCAGCACCTGCCCCAGAACACAAAAGGATCTTGGATTTGCATTTCTAAAGCAAAAATAATCCCAGGAATTTCCAAACTGCAGATTGGAAAGGGCGAGGCTGCGGTGGGATTGGCCTAGAACCAGAAAATGGGAGAGAATCACAGAATTCCAGAATCACTGAGGTTGGAAGGGCCCTCCAAGGTCATCGAGTCCATCTTGTGCCCCGTCCCCACCTTGTCCCCAGCCCAGAGCACCGAGTGCCCCATCCTGTTGTCCTTGGACACCTCCAGGGATGGGGACTCCAAACCTCCCCGGGCAGTTCCAAGGCCTGACCACCCTTTCCATGGAGAAATTCCTCCTGATGTCCAACCTGACCCTCCCTGACCCAACCTGAGGTCCAACTGTTCACCCAGCATTGCCAAGCCCAGTGCAAAACCCTGTCCCCAGGTGCCACATCCACAAAGCTTTTCAATCCTCCCAGGGCTGGTCACTCCACCACTGCCCTGGGCAGCTGTGCCAGAGCTGGACAACCCTCTCAGGGAGGGAATTTTCCCTAAAATCCAACTTAAACCTGCCCTGGCCCAGCCTGAGGCCGTTCCCTCTCCTGTCCCTGTTCCCTGGCAGCAGAGCCCGACCCCCCCCGGCTGTCCCCTCCTGTCAGGGAGTTGTGCAGAGCCACAAGGTCCCCCCTGAGCCTCCTTTTCTCCAGGCTGAGCCCCTTTCCCAGCTCCCTCAGCTGCCACTCACACCCCAAAGTTCCTCAAGACATTCAGTGAACTGGGACCCTGGATATTTAGGTGCAGAATCGATGTTTTAGTCTCCACTGATCTCTGAAAAAACCCCGGTGCTGCACCGTGTCTGCACAGACTCTTCACTGGGAAAATCCTCCATGGAAAGCACAAGGGGGGACTCAGAGCACCCAGGTGATGCTCCCAGACACAGCCCCAGCTCTTTTCACTGCAGTGTTCCCTTGGAAAAATCACTTGATTTGAAGGCAGGGAGCAAGGATGTGTTGCCATCCCCTGTGGGCACTTTCCTCTCACAAGAAATGAGGTGTCATCTTTGCAGTAGCCCAAATAACCTTTCCCTGATGGTTTTGAGGTGCTCACAAAGTGCTGGCTCTCAAAGCCAGGAATTTTGGGTGGCAGAGCCGTGCCTGGGGAGTTCCCAGCCCAGCTGGGTCAGGGTGAGCAGGGGTTCTGCATTGTCCCACCCAGGTCCTGCTGGGTGGGGCCTGTCCCTCCATTCAGCCTGGGAATAATACAGCTAAATCCTAGACCTGATTACGAGTCCAAAGGGCTTTTCTGAAAGAAAATGGCACAAATGCCTGGAGTTCATTTAAAACCTCCCTGCAGTGTGAAATTCCTACACAAATATAGAATTATTGCACAGGGAGCGAACATGAATAACCGTGGCATTAAGATTTTAAGATTTTTCCAGAAATTAAGATTTTTCCAGGTGCATTTCCAACTCTCTTTGTAGAAAAACCCAGTCTCACCCCAGGCGATGGACTTGGATGTGGATGTGTGAGCACTGTGTTGTCCTGGAGGTCTTGAACTCAAACCCTGACCTAAAACATGAGTTTCACTGAAATCTGTGACTCACAAGCCCAGCTCTTGGTTTTCCAAGTGTCGCCTCTTTCCCTGCTGCATTGCACTGGGAAAGGGCTCAAGCTGTACCGGGGGGGTTCAGGTTGGATATCAGGAAAAACGTCTTCACTGAAAGAGAGGTCAGGCATTGGAATAGGCTGTCCAGGGAAGTGGTGGAGTCACCATCCCTGGAAAAGCTCAGAAAACAAGCAGATGTGGCATTTGGGGATGTGGTTTAGAGGGAATTGGGGGATTTGGTCAAAGGTTGGATTTGATAATCTTGGAAGTCTTTTCCAACCTCAATGATTCCATGAAACCCAGCCCAAGACCCCTCCATATTTTACAAATATTGAAATTCAAGGTCTGCTCTGCCAGTGGTGATCTCCACTGCTCAGCAATCACAGTTTAAGAGGGGGGAAATGAAGGGAAAGTTTGGGAAGACAAACGACAAGGGAAGGAAAGAGCAGACAGGGAGAAGTGGAAGCTCAGAGCGCAGAGGGAAGAACAACCCCTGAGGCATGAAGTTCTACTGGATGCTCCTGCCTTGGGGCGTGGTGAGAAGTGCTGGGTGAAGGTCAAGCGTTCAGGGATGCCTGTGCACCCTGCACACCCGCATTTCTGGCATTGCATTCATCACAGAGGCTTTTCTCTCGGGGTAATTAACGCCTCCTGATTGGGGCTTTGCTTTGGAAGGTTGCAGGGTGTTTTCTTCTGAGGGATTCCCTCGGTGGGAGCTCCTTCAAGGAACTCCAGAGATCGATTATCAGTAGTTATCTAAATAGTGTTATCAGGCCCAGGCAGAGGATTTGCTGGTGTTGTGTTTGTAACACCTCAGGAAAGCCCTGCCTCAGCTTCAATTCAAGGTAAAGCAGATTCCCCTTCCTGCACCCAGCTCTCACCTGCTCCTGCAGGAAGAGGGAAATTTGTCTTCCCTTTTCCTCTCCATCAGCAGGAACAGCTGCAGGTTTCACGGAGGGGCTCTGAGCAGGGGAGGGAACAGAACTGTGTCGGTGTCATTGCCCCCAGGGTTTATGGTCGGGTTTTTAGGCTCCTGCGTCTTCCTGCAGACATCCCCGAGCAGTCTGACCCCTGCAGTCTCTCCCCAGCCCAGAAATTCTTGCTGAAATGATGCTGCAGGTGATGTAATGTTAATATAAATTATCTTCAACCCAAATTCCTTCCTTGGCTGAGCAGGAAAGAGCACAAACTGCAGAATTTTGGCCTCTGCGTGACACAAACCTGTGCTGAGCTGTTTGAGGAAGGACAAATTCAGTGATCCCAGCACAGCACTGAGCCTCTGCCCACGCCAGATCATTCGGGGTGTGAGAGGAGTCAGAGGCCAACCTTGTAAGGAATGAGAGATAACAGCAAAAATCCTGGGAGAAGGAGCAACACCGGGGTTCATGAGGCTGAGTCATGGGAGAGACTCTGTGTGTGTCTGCCAGGGGGCTGTGGGGAACCAGATCATTATTAATGACCCAAAGTTTCATAACATTCATTCCTTCTAAAATCTCTTTTGCCACCTTCAAGGGATTAATCACCACAAAGGCCTGGGAAAGTTAAGTTCATGTTTTTCCAGATGTTGAGGAATAAAGGATGGCCTGGATCCCTGGAAGGGTCCAAGGCCAGGCTGGACAGGGCTTGGAGCACCCTGGTCCTGTGGAAGGTGTCCCTGCCCGTGGAGGGGGTGGAATGGGATGAGCCTCAAGGTCTCTTCCAATCCAAACAGTTCTGTGATTTTATAAAGGGAAAAAGATCTTTTTTACAGGCTAGGCCTGGCAGGAGGGCCCTGAGGGTCAGAACGTCCCGTGGAGCTTTGGCACCTCACAGAGCTGCTCACTCACTCCTTCCCCAGCTGAGGAGATCTCAGGTGAGTTGATGACCTTCCTCCTCACCTGGGCCATGCCTTTCTTAGCATCCCAAAATATCCTGAGCTGGAAGGGACCCACAGGATCATCAATCCAGCCCCTGTCCCTGCACAGACACCCCAACAATCCCACCCTGAGCATCCCTGAGAGCGTTGTCCAAACGCTCCTGCAGCTCTGGCAGCCTTGGGGCCGGGACCATTCCCTGGGGAGCCTGGGCAGTGCCCCAGCAGCCTCAGGGGGAAGAACCTTTCCCTGAGCTCCATCCCAAGCCCTGACACAGCTCCAGCCATTCCCTGGGGTGCTGTCACTGTTTTCCAGAGAGTTCTTCCATGTGCAGCTCTGTTCCCTGCTGGGAGCTGCCCATGGAAGAACCGTGATCCTGGTCCTGCTGACAGATCCCTCAGTGCTGGGAAACCTCACCTGGAGAGGACTGGAGTCCTTCCCCTCCCCAGGACCCTGCTCCTTCAGCAGCAGCCAGGGAACTCCTCTGGGTGTTCCTGCAGACAGATATTTATGGGCATTAGGTTCTCCCATGGATTTAACCACCCCCTGCCGCTTTAGAGCCCGGAAGCTCCAGACACCCCGTTTAGACAGGAATGAGCAGAGTGAGGTTTTGTCCCCGTGCTGCAAAACAGGTGAGTTCAACCAGCACGGAGCAGGGAGGCTGTAAAGCACAAAAATGAGAGCATTTAATGAGCTGAAGTGAGACGCAAATGTCACTGATACCAAGGATTTCTTGGTATGCACCTCTGTTTTCCACCTGTTTAATTGGGGCAGCACGGGCTGGTGCTCTTCAATGGAGAGTGGTGACTACAAGAACCAGCTCTGTCACACCCCAGGCTCAACAACACAGCAAGGCTTGGTAGTGGAAATATTTAATATTAAAGTGGCCTTTTTTAGGTTTTTTCCCAGCAAGCCAGGCCTGATGTGAGCAGGCTGGAATCCTCCACCCCCTCCCCAGGGCATCTTGGACTAGTCAAGGGGAAGAGATTTTCATTCCATTTCATTTCATTTTCATTCCCAGCCATTCCCAGGTCCAGCCAGCCCAGAGCTCCTCGGATGTGGTCCAGCCTTCTCTGGGGGTTACTGAATATATGGAATATTTGAGGTGAACATCTCCCACCCGGCCCCAAGGAGTGTTTGTACCCTCACTGAGAGCAAAGCCAAGGCAAAGGATCTGGGAACTGCCAAATGGGATCAGCCAGGAACGACTCAATCCAGAGTCCTTGTGAAGCTGACCAGGATTCTCTACGTTTTCCTCTTTAAAAACAAAATGCTGCTTTATTGAAATCCAAGCTTTCAGCAGGATTCTGCTGGGTTCTGCCCTTTATATTCTGAATGCAAAGTCAAACATGCAAATAAGGCTGAACTGTTCCATTTTTCACATGACAAGAACTTCGCATTTCCACTTCTCCTTTCAAAATAATTTTTGCGATGAAAATTATTGCCTGATGTAATAAAGTACAATAAGGACATCAAGGAGGGCTGTCAAAATGACAACAGAGTAACTCTGAAAAACTTTTTAAACACCACATTCCGTGCTGAATTTTTAAATATGACATTTCACTCCACACTGGAATGAAAATAGAGTTGGAAATTACAGAAAAAAAAAGACATTTCAGTTCCCACGTAGGTGTAGCCTTAATGCATCAAACATTTCAAACCCCAAACTTTGATGGGGTGGCACCAGGTATTCAAAAACAATTTCTGAAAGCTCTAAAATATCAGGGAGAAAGTATCAGTTAGTGATTTTTAAAACCTTTTAAAGCCTTGAAAACTTTCTGCATTAAAAACCAGAGAATATTTGCCTTTTAAAGGACAACATTGGCTTTTTAAGGGACAAATGTCCTTACAGAAGTCCCCAGCAATGTCCTCAGCTGAGATTACATCGTCCCCTTTCCCCTGCCTGCAGCTCGGTTTCACCAAGAGTGAACTTTAGAGCTTTTTAAGCTGAGATAATATTTAAATTCATGACTTCACCTCTTAAAGGCGTCACTCCACAGCCTTGGGGAGGCAAAGGGAGTGGTTCCTGTGCAAGGCTGGTTTCCAACAATACCCAGATGGAAACTTTTCATTTGCATTTTTCTGCTTCATGTTAATTCCCCTTTATATGAACAACAGAAAATGGCTCCTTCCCTGAGTGTATAAATACATGGAAATTGGATCAACTTCAAATACCGCAGTGTAAAATGTCTGTAAATGTTTCTAAATATTGAAATAAAATTTGTTTTATCAGAGACATGAAGAGCTTTTTGGGGGGCTCAAAGCTGGGAGAGCTGGGGGTGCTCACCTGGAGAAGAGAAGGCTCCAGGGAGAGCTCAGAGCCCCTGCCAGGGCCTAAAGGGGCTCCAGGAGAGCTGGAGAGGGACTGGGGACAAGGGATGGAGGGACAGGACACAGGGAATGGCTTCCACTGCCAGAGGGCAGGGATGGATGGGAGGTTGGGGAGGAATTGTTGGCTGTGAGGGTGGGGAGGGGCTGGCACAGGGTGCCCAGAGCAGCTGTGGCTGCCCCTGGATCCCTGGCAGTGTCCAAGGCCAGGCTGGACAGGGCTGGGAGCAGCCTGGGACAGTGGAAGGTGTCCCTGCCCATGGTGGGGGGTGGCACTGGATGGGCTTTGAGCTCTCTTCCAACCCCAACCATTCCATGCTCCTATAAAAGACTCCGGGTTTCTCCTCCACAGCCACATGTCAAGTGTAGGGACAGGAAGAACTCCCTGTGCCCCCAGGACATCCCAAGGTCAGCTTTTCCACGATGATCTTCCTTGTTTTAAACAGGAATGCTGAATTTGCATTGCTGAGGGGGATTTGCAGTGGCTTGACAACGAGTGGGATTCCTGCAAATAAAAAAAAAAAAATCCTAAACAAAAATAAAACAACAACAGCAAAACCAAAATGAGACAAAGATTAGCTCAGCAGAAGGGCTCGGGAACACTCTCTGGGAAGGAGAGTGGTTTTGGAGCCTGCAGATTGGCAGGGAGGAAAATTGAGTTTGAAATGTGTTGTCAGGGCAGCTCTGTGATCCTGGGGGTGCAGATTTCTCTGGGAGAAATAAAACCTCTCCTGGTAATTCCTGAGGACTGTGCAGGGAACCACAGGGGGAAATCTGCAAACCAGAGGATTCTCTGGAGAGTCGATGGGGACAGATTGGAACATTGAGACTTTCTTTTGTAATCCTCACTGCTCCCATCCCTTCAGAGCTCTGCAGCAATCCCAGAACTTTTCCTTGCTCTTTCTGCTGCCTGGTTTTGGGAACACCCAGATTCCAGAGCTCTCCCAGGATTCAGCTCCAGGCCTGTGGCTCTGGAAGGGAGCTTAACTTCAACCACCTCCGGGTGGAAATCCTGAACATTTCCAGGTAGAACTTGAGGCCATCTGACGTCCCTCATGTCCCTGTGGGTGCCACAGCTTTGTCATGGTCACCTTGTGGCACTGGAGCAGCCTTTAAATGAAGGTACATTTGGGGTAGATCTCACAAATTTGCCCCAAATCTGGCCTTAAACTCAATCCTAAAACTCAACATTTAGACTTGGGGGTGAATTTCTCAGGCAGTGCAGTAAAAGGTGTACCTAAAAACCCTGCAGAACCCCTGGAATTCCCTCAGGGGGTTCTTAAAGGTTCCCACGTGTGTCTGGCTCTTCCCTCAAGCCCAGGAGTATCTGCAGTTGGAATGTCATGGATTATTCTTCCAGGCTGTAAAAGGAGTAGCTGGAGGTTTGGGAATTACCTGGAACTGCTGTGAATGTCAATTGAATTTTCCTCTCCTTAATTGTTCTGTGTGGAGCTGAACTGGCAGGGGGATGGCAGCAGCCCTGAGGTTTTTTGGTGTTCCAGAGCTTTTCTGGATGTTTCCTGCAGGAAATGTCCTGGTGAGCGAACCCCAGGTTCAGTGGTGCATTGGGAGTGCGAGCTCTGACTCAAGGAATAATCCAGGCCTGCAAATTCCACAGGAACTTGTGAGAATTGGCATTATCTGCGTGCAAGGGCCCGTGGGAGGAGGAGGAAACTCTTCCTGCAATCCGACAAAGCTCCTGAGCACGAATTACTGAGCTGAACTAACGAGTTTGCTGATCAAAAGTGCCTCATCTGAGTTTTAATGGTGCTCGACATAAAAGGGTTATTTGAATTTATGGCAGTGTCTTTTCATTCTTGTGGCAGAGTAGTTTGGAAGATCATTTTTAAAACATCCCATCCCATTAATTAATGAAAGAAATTCAGTTTTTACCATGAGTAATGTCTTATCTGAAGTTGCAATAGCATAAGAAGGCTCTTTTCATATGGAAATCCTCCAAGTCTTTAGCATTTCTTCTCGAACACTTTGAACTTGATTTACATTTTCCCAACAGAACTGACTGAAAACCCTGTTTCAGATGAGGGGGGATCAGCACTAATGGAATATATGGCTCTATAATATTTTCATCATTACATAAACCCCACATTTAAATACTCTGCTCTTCTGGCCAGAACGCTTTGCTGAGCAGATGCTTCTTAATGAGCTCTTCCCAGTGACACTGAGGCCTTGGAGTTGATTTACAATGCATGAAACCCAGAAACACTTCAAACTCTTCCTTCCCACAAGCATCACATTGCACCGATTTTCAGCTGCCATCCTATTGCCCAGCTGAGCCTTTTTTCTGTCCTTTCAAAGTTCCTCAAAATCCTCTCATATCAGGGACTATTCAAAACTCTCTCACACTGAAATAATTTTCTCTAAGCCATAATTTGCTGCCAACCCCTATTCACTCCTCACTAAATCTGTGCAGGAATTCTGCCTCTTGCAAGAATTGCTGGGCTCTAGAGCTGCTCATCTCTTTCCATGCTGAAAGTTTGCCTCTAAATTCTACATTTTGGGGATTTATCTCTGAAACCTGGTTGGGAGAGCTGGGGGTGTTCACTTGGAGAAGAGAAGGCTCCAGGGAGAGCTCAGAGCCCCTGCCAGGGCCTGAAGGGCCTCCAGGAGAGCTGGAGGGGGACTGGGACAAGGGATGGAGGGACAGGACACAGGGAATGGCTTCCACTGCCAGAGGGCAGGGATGGATGGGAGATTGGGCAGGAATTGTTGGCTGTGAGGGTGGGGAGGGGCTGGAATGGAATTCCCAGAGCAGCTGTGGCTGCCCCTGGATCCCTGGCAGTGTCCAAGGCCAGGCTGGATGGGGCTTGGAGCACCCTGGTACAACGGGAGGTGTCCCTGGAATGAGGGGAACATTGGAATGAGATGATCCTTCAGGTCCCTTCCTCCCCAAACCATTCCATGACTCTACAATGATTCCATGACTCGTTTCTAACCCCTGATGGAAGTTTTCTCTGTGGAGATCTTCAATCACACAGCTGGGACAGCACCACACTGCTCTCACCCGAGCAGCTTTGAGCCTCCATCTCCTCACCAGTGGTCACTGGGATAAAACAAGGATCAAAGAATGCCCATGAGGAGCTGTGGATGGAGCAGATTCCCATCCTGTGTGGAGCACTCGTGGTTGCCATGGCCTGTGTTCTTCAGGATTCCTTCAGCACTTGTCATTTGTTTGCTTTGCCGGAGTGAGAGGCTTTGGGAAAGCTCTGACACAAAGAGAGCAAACAGGAGCACAAACAGAGGTGCCACCAGCTGGCTCTGGGATGCTCCCTCATTCCCAGGGCCGTGCCTGAGAACAATGAGTGGTTCTCAGAGCTCTGTTTGGTCAGGGCTGAACTCTCTGTATCTTTGGGGTGGTTTCGGGTTGGAAGGCTGGGCCCTGCACCCTCCAGCCACTGGTTTCACTGGTTTGGTTCTCGGGAGGGTGCGTTGACTACGGGGCAGCTTTGGAGGGAAAAGTGGCAACCCCTTGCTCAGGGGAAGAGGATTTTGGGGAGATCAAGAACCTGCTGGGAGCTGGGTGTTGGAACAGCTTGAAGTGTGGGGTTGATGGAGACCAGGGGAAGGTTGTAGTCAGGAATGACACACAGCAGGGCTGGGACAGAGGGGTTTGCTCAAGGCCAGATCTCAGGGTCCCCTCCCAGGGCAGGAGGGGTGAGAAGAGGATGTGCACATCCTGAGCTCCCAGTGACTCCAGTGTCCCCATCAGCAATGGCTCGGGGAAGGGCTTGGGATGGAGCTCAGGGAAAGGTTCTTCCCCCCGAGGCTGCTGGGGCACTGCCCAGGCTCCCCAGGGAATGGTCCCGGCCCCAAGGCTGCCAGAGCTGCAGGAGCGTTTGGACAACGCTCTCAGGGATGCTCAGGCTGGGATTGTTGGGGTGTCTGTGCAGGAACAGGGGCTGCACTGATGGTCCCTGAGGGTCCCTTCCTTATCAGGAGATTCCATGATCCAGTCATTGGCACATCATTTCCATTACCCACATTCATCTTTTGCCTCTCCTTTTGCAGGTTTCCTGGCCTGGAGTAGCTGCCAATTGAAGTCCCTCAGAATACCTCATATTTCAATATCTTCCTATCCTTTTTTTCCTTTCTGTCCCTTTTCCCCTTTTTTTTGCCCAAGCCAATCATCCCAGAACAAGAACCACAGGAATTCTTCAAAACACGAATGGTTTCAGCAGCTCCCTTTGGCCAGAAGATGCTATAAAACTGCTGCAGGTTTTTGTCTCCTCTTCAATAAATGATCAGAATCCCTTCATCCTGCGTCCAGTCATCACCAACTGAGGGTCTTCCACCCAAATTTTAACTTCCCAACTGGCCTTACATTCAATACCTCACTGAAAGTCCAGGATGAGTCACATTTACTGCTTTATTTATGGTGCAATCAAAGGAGAGGGGGCAGTGACTGCTTTGCCAGTGTATAAAATATCCCTATTTCCTCTAGCCCTGGATTAGAAACACTGGGATTGCCAGAGAAGCAAATGGTGGGAAACTCTGTCATCTTGCATTTGAGTTTGTGGGGATTGTGGGAAAGGACAGCAGCATTGCCCTGAGGATGGATAAGCTTGAAATGAGCAGAAGCAGCAGGAAAAGTGAACACAGAGGCATCACCACCGTGAAATGAAGTGGAGAAAGGGGATTTTGCCAAAAGGCAGCTCCATGGGAGACAGGCAGAGCTTCCGTGCCCAGATCCATGTCGGGAGAATCCCGAGCTGCAGGAGCTCCAGCCCACACCACATCTGTTCCTACCTCGTAGTGTCCTGGATGCCTTTGTTCCTTCTGATTAATATTCTTTAATATCCTAAAAATATCTTCACTGAAAGAGTGGCCAGGCAGTGGGAGAGGCTGCCCAGGGAAGTGGTGGAATCCCCATCCCTGGAAAAAAGGCTTAGATTTGGTTGAAGGTTGGACTTGATGATTTTGGAGGTCATTTCCAACCTTAACGATCCTCTGATATCAAACTTAGAGAATTTCCTTATCCAAAAAGGTCAGTAGAAAAGCAGGAATAAGGTCTGGATAAATCTCTCAAGCTGAGCCATTGGTACAGGAGAGCTGGCACAGCACAAAGCTCGCAGTTTAGGTGACATGAAAGATTTCAGCTTGCCCAAGTCTGAATAATTGAGCTGACATGATCAGATCATCTTTTGATGGTCTAATTGAATTATGTGCATTTCTGAAAGCTTCTCTCAGTGGAGCTAATGAGTTTTATGTCTGTACTGAGCCAGGCAGACCCAGCCAGGGTTCCAACCTTCCTGTAATGGATCTAAACAGGACAAGGGCTCAGCCAAGAATTCTTACACCAATTATCAAAGGCTCAATTCAATTCCTCCCTTCTGCTGACTGCTCAGAACCTTGTCCCAGTAGGACTCCCTGTGACTTTGTTGGGATATGGGATATTATTTACCAGGGTGTTTCCTGGGCAGTCTGAATGGCTGAAGAGGGAAGATACCTTTGCTTGTATGGGATCTAAGGTGGTTTACATTATCCCAAGGTGTCGGAACCCAGGACATCCCTCTGGCTGCCCTGGATGATCCAGGGCCCTGGCAAGGGGTCCGAGACAAGCCACGAGAGTTTGATTAGAATAGTACTAATTTATCACTGGGTGTAGATGTAGAATGTTGGGGTTTAATGGGGGTTCAAGAAGGCAAGATGGAGGAATCTGGGCGTGTCCCTGTCCTTCTGCTCCTTCTTCTTGCCCTCCATCTTCTGCTGTGGTGGTGGCACTTTTGGATCGGATTAGAGTAGAAATACACTAACATAGGTGATAGGTGTTGGTATTTATCTGTAAACATAGGACATGTAGTACATGGTATGAAAGATTACAACCGCCCTTGGGGTGGTCAGTGGGCGACGACCAGCACTGCAGTTAGCACCCTGGCCGGGTGAGAACAGAATGTACCAGATAAGAAATAATAAACATCTCTGAGAACAACACGGATGCATTCTGACTCTCTCTTCTGGCACCGGGGCTTGGGAGAAGGACTTTTAGACAACATTCTCAGGGAGCCATCAGCCCAAGAATCAAGACCAAGGGATGAGTTCCTAAGCTCATGTGACTAAAAGAAGGTCAATGAGACAAAAGGAAAAGGATTTTTTACAAGGAGAGTGGTGAGGCCCTGGCACAGGGTGCCCAGAGCAGCTGTGGCTGCCCCTGGATCCCTGGCAGTGTCCAAGGCCAGGCTGGACAGGGCTTGGAGCAGCCTGGGACAGTGGGAGGTGACCCCGGCCACAGCAGGGGGTGGGTATCTAAAAATCTTTTAAAGATTCCCTCCCACCCAAAGCATTCCATAACTCTATGGACATTGTGAGCTGAACATCAACCCTACAAGAACAGATTCCTTTCACTCACTTTCCTGATCTTGGAGTTGACAAAAGACAGGCCAAGTATAAAAAAGAGTTTATTCCATCGGGGAAAGTGTCCACAGAGTGGGAGAGGTGCCAGTTCCAGCACCTCCACCTGAACCTCAGCCCCAGGAGGAACTGAAAGTGTCGAAACCTTTTGTGGTGGGGAGAAGTTTGCTCAGCCCAGAGTGTCAGCTTGGAAATCCACCCTGTGTTTGCCTGTGGATGAGCTTTGTGCCATCAATCGCTCTGAAAACAGGGATTTACAGCCATGGGAACCTCGGGGGTGTGAGAGGAGGCTCAGAGGTTCCTCCTCCACCCCCCTCACCTTCCATCCTGATGGACACCATCCCTTGGTGGAGGCTGGAAGTCATGTGAAGCTTCAGCTGTGAGGGGAGAGTAGGTGCAGGTTCCTCCAGGGTTACTACAGAGTTACTAGTGCCACACACAGCCCTGTGTCTGCCTTGCTGTCATTGTCACTGCACCTTTGTCTGCTGCAAACTGAGCCCAGCCACAGCCCAGCCAGGATGGAAACACTGCTGGAATCAAAACCAATGTTCAGGGAATTTCAGAGGATCAGGGAATGGTTTGGGCTGGAAGGGACCTCAAAGCTCACCCAGTTCCACCCCTGCCATGGGCAGGGACACCTCCCACTGTCCCAGGGTGCTCCAAGCCCTGTCCAGCCTGGCCTTGGACACTGCCAGGGATCCAGGGGCAGCCACAGCTGCTCTGGGCACCCTGTACCAGGGCCTCCCCACCCTCCCAGCCAACAATTCCTGCCCAATATCCCATCTAAATGTCACTTTTTCAGTGGAAGCCATTCCCTGTGTCCTGTCCCTCCATCCCTTGTCCCCAGTCCCTCTCCAGCTCTCCTGGAGCCCCTTCAGGCCCTGGCAGGGGCTCTGAGCTCTCCCTGGAGCCTTCTCTTCTCCAGGTGAACACCCCCAGCCCTCCCAGCCTGGCCCCAGAGCAGAGGGGCTCCAGCCCTTGGAGCAGCTCTGTGGCCTCCTCTGCACTGGCTCCAGCAGCTCCACGTCCTTCTTGTGCTGGGGGCAGCAGTGGGAAGTCCCAGGGCAGCAGAGCAGAGGGACAGAACCCCTCCCTGGACACTTCTTTGGACTCAGCCCAGCACAGGGAGGGTTCTGGGCTGCCAATGCACAGCTGAGACCCGTGGAGGTTCCTGTCCACCCCCACCCCCAGGTCTGTCTCCCCAGGGCTGTGATTTCACTGCTGTCAGCCCCTTCCCCTCCTTGTCCTCGGCGCTGTAGCATCCCACAGTGATCTGGAACCAGCACAAGGATCAGGCCTGCAAAGTTCATGGAAACATCGGACACATACCTTGAAAACGTGGGGAATTATCCCCTCCTGCCTCTCCAGAGAGCTCTGCTGCCTTGGAAGAGAGAGATCCAGCTGGAATTTTTAAAACCTCTTATTGACAGTATCAATGTAATCAAGGCAGGTTCCATTCCCTGACATGTTCCTCCACTGCAGAACCAAGAAGTTTTCCTTGGTTTTATTTTTTCTTTCTAGGAACAAATTCAGTCTCTGGAACACACAGTTTCAGCGTGAAGAGTCCAGATGGATTTTGACAAGAACCTTGAAGGCTGTTGCAGTTTGTCACGGTTGTGATCTCGAGACAAGAATTTGACAATGGATCGGTGTGGAGTTTAGCAGTGTAACAAATGACAAAACCCATCCCCAGAAAATGACACCCTGAGGTAAATAGAGGCCTTTCTTTCAGGGGGAAAAAAAAACTGGACAGGAAAGGTGAACCTTATCATCTTGTGCAGAAGAAATCACAACATTTGCATGAAATTCCTGTTGAAATTCTCCTGAGGTATCACTCCTCAAAAGACCTGTCATTCCCAGGCACTCCACAGGGATTGGCAACTTCATGGGAAGAAGCCAGTGTGATTCTGGAGGTTTGGACATCAACAGCCTGAATGAATAAATAAAAGCAGATAAATCTCTGTTTTCTGAACAGAGTGTCTTCCTGCATTTACAGTCACTTGCTTCCATGTGGGCAGAGGCCAGTGGATCTTTACAAACCAAGCCAGGTTTTCCCAAACTGGTCCAGGGGCTCAGGGATTGAAAGGCCATCTGGGTCTACCCAAAGGGATGGTCCTGGTGAGCCCTCCCAGCACAGGGAACCCCCAAACCTCTCTGTTCCCATCTGTACCTACAACACAATTTATCTTCTGGCTTGATCTGCTGGCAGCCTTTGAAGTGGAGGGGTCAGTGTGGCCACATGGGCCCAGGCCACTGATGAGCAGGAGCTCTCCTGACTCCATTTACCTAAAAATCAATCACTGCCTGTGTTCCCATCCCTTCTGATCCTTCAGAATCCCTCCAAAATGGATTTTACTCTTTGTTTCAGAGACCAAGCCCTCCAAAGCCTTTCCCATGTCAAGCCTGTTCTTCTGAATACCCCGACACTGAAGTTCCAGCTCTTTCTGTAACTCCAGCTCTCCCTACATGGCTCCCTCCTCTCATTCCTTCCCCCTCTCCCCCTCCTCATTGCTTCCCCAGGGACACTGCAGCTCTTTCCTGCTCCTCAGCACTGCCTTTCATCTCCTCGTGCTCCCTCTGGGCCCCCTCCCCTGCCCACGTCAGCAGGAACACTGCAGCAAACAGCCAGTGCCCTCCAGGCCACATCCACGAGTTGGAATCATCTCTCCAAAACTCGTGTCCTTGGAAAAAAACAGCTGAGTGGAGGTGTTGGCACGGAGGGGACGGAGCAGCCCCTTTCCATTTGCTGACTTGGCCCTCACCTGGCCCTCCCCGGGGTGGGGACACAGGTGACAATGCAGGCAGGGCTGGCCTCAGTCAGCACTTTCAGAGAGGAGGTCACCTCTGCTCCGGCGCTGGGAGTCAGGCACTGTTTGTTCCATGTCCTTGGAGAGACCTGCAGGAGGGCTCAGGCCTTGGAGAGCTGGACATGGGGAGCCAGGAGACCAAGGGGCTGCTGGCAGCTGTCCTATGTGCCAGGCCACGGGCACTGGACCTCTCCATGCCCTCCTGCACAGCCTGAGTGGTTTGGAGCAGTTGTTCCAGTCAGTCCCATGCCAGCTCCCATGGTTTGGGACTTCTCTACTCGTGGGACAGCCTCGTCCAGGACTGCAGAGCTGCTGTGGGGTGACCCAGCTGTGTGTCCTGACACACACAGGGGATTCCTGCCTCTCCCCACCTTGGGTGAGCACTTGACTGTCCAGCTGGTGTGGGGCTGCCTGTGCAGCTGAGACACCCCACAGGACAGGGCCCTGTCCTCAGAAGGGCAGGGTTAGTCAGGTATTGTGAAAAAATTCTATCCACCTCCTCGTGCTGGTTCCAGATCACTGTGGGATGCTACAGCGCCGAGGACAAGGAGGGGAAGGGGCTGACAGCAGTGAAATCACAGCCCTGGGGAGCAGGATATGGGGTGGGGCTGGACAAGAAGCTTGAGGTGTCTTGGCTGTGTGTTGGCAGCCCAGAACCCTCCCTGTGCTGGGCTGAGTCCAAAGAAGTGTCCAGGGAGGGGTTCTGTCCCTCTGCTCTGCTGCCCTGGGACTTCCCACTGCTGCCCCCAGCTCTGGAGGACGTGGAGCTGCTGGAGCCAGTGCAGAGGAGGCCACAGAGCTGCTCCAAGGGCTGGAGCCCCTCTGCTCTGGGGCCAGGCTGGGAGAGCTGGGGGTGCTCACCTGGAGAAGAGAAGGCTCCAGGGAGAGCTCAGAGCCCCTGCCAGGGCCTGAAGGGGCTCCAGGAGAGCTGGAGAGGGACTGGGACAAGGGATGGAGGGACAGGACACAGGGAATGGCTTCCAGAGGGCAGGATTGGATGGGATATTCGTGGTCATGCAGAATCCTCTTCCTGCCAGGAAGCTCTGGGTGAGTTAAACTTTGTGTGCCTCGAGTTTCCTGGGAATTTTGGAGGGACACAAGGAATGGCTTCCCACTGCCAGAGGGCAGGGATGGATGGGATATTGGGAAGGAATTGTTCCCTGTGAGGGTGGGGAGGCCCTGGCACAGGGTGCCCAGAGCAGCTGTGGCTGCCCCTGGATCCCTGGCAGTGTCCAAGGCCAGGCTGGACAGGGCTTGGAGCATCCTGGGACAGTGGAAGGTGTCCCTGCCGTGGCAGGGGTGGAATGGGATGAGCTTTGAGGTCCCTTCCCACCCAAAGGATTGTCACATTCCCCTCGTGCAGGAGGCAGCTCCATGTCCCGAGGAAGCCTCGCTCTGCCCTTAAATATTAATGATGATGTTCAGTGGAGCTGCCTCACTCTGAGCTCACATCCAGGGCAACAGTCAGGCTTTTTTTATCTTCGTGTGCCATCTGCTCTTTCATCAAATGATTTGTAAAGGAGAGGCCCTCACATTCAGGAAAATCATCTGATAAATAAACACCCTGTTACACGGTCATACCTTTTATTGGGCTGTTAACTGCTCGAGCTGTGCAAGATAAATAGGTTTAATTAGTGGTAAGACATTCCTTTTTTTAACATTTACATGAGTCTAATCATTATTCCCCTTGCATAGGCAGGCTCGGAATTTTAAGCAGACTTCTCTCCTGTGTGGCGTGTGCTGCCAGGAGGGTCCCATGAATAATTTAGGACCGCGTTGTCTTCTGGCCCTCAAAGAAAATACCAATATTTTGCTCCCACTTCCTGAACTCCTGTCCACGAAGGATCAATTGTATTCCCATAGGAGCTGACTCTGCTGGGAGATGTCCTTTTGCCATGGCTCTGGGAAGATTTTACAAGTCTCAGGAGGAGCAGGGTCAGCCAAAACAGGGCAGAGCAGGCGTTGCTGCCTCAGTGACATCGAGAAGGGTCTGAACC
The DNA here is from genome assembly GCA_910950805.1 of Acrocephalus scirpaceus scirpaceus. NCBI lineage: Eukaryota > Metazoa > Chordata > Aves > Passeriformes > Sylviidae > Acrocephalus > Acrocephalus scirpaceus. The sequence goes on along the minus strand of OU383800.1, from coordinate 3,143,846 downwards.
TCCAACACTCCCACAGCAGCTCCTGCTCAGCCTCAGCAATTCTGTTCTCTTGAGGCAGCACCGGGACATTTATTTACAAAGTGCTGGAGACCAACAAGGTCCCTCAGGTCATTCAGCTGTCGCAGGGCTTTGTTGTAGCCTCTCTGGGGAGATGAAGTGTCCTCAGGGGCAGCTCCAATCTCTGCTCTGGGACAGGGACAGGAGCCCAGGAAGGGCTGGAGCTGTGTCAGGGCTTGGGATGGAGCTCAGGGAAAGGTTCTTCCCCCCGAGGCTGCTGGGGCACTGCCCAGGCTCCCCAGGGAATGGTCCCGGCCCCAAGGCTGCCAGAGCTGCAGGAGCGTTTGGACAACGCTCTCAGGGATGCTCAGGGTGGGATTGTTGGGGTGTCTGTGCAGGGACAGGGTTGGACTCAGTGATCCCTTCCAATTCAGGATATTCCAGGATTCTGTGATTTGGCAGCTGCCTGTTGTGGCTCCTTGCATTCCCACAGGAACCAACCAAAAAGTGTTAAAAACCACAAACAAATTTAGGGACACTTCAGTTCAAAAGACTTTGGGAACGGCCAGTGTCCCACCCAAAGCAGTGTCCTGCCTGTTGTGCCGGGCAGCAGCAAGGAGATGGAGCAGAGCTCACCCCTCATGGGAAAGCTGAGGAGCAGCAGGAATTCCTGCTCCTTGGGAAGCTTTTCCTAACAAACTCAATCATGTTCAGAGGCTGGAACCTCCCACCCCAAAGAAGGTTTCTCCTGAGTGTTTGCCTGGCACAGAAATGCTGACAGAGATGAATGCAAACTCCTTCTGGAGCCAGAGGTGGATCTGAGAGCAGCTCCAGAGCCGGGGCTGCAGCTGAGCACGGGGCAGGAGGGATCCATTCCCTTGGGGATGGCTCAGGATCCACCCTGCTCCTCTGCAAAGGTGATGGTGCCTAGGAGAGAGAAGGAGATTGGGGCCTCTCTGCTGCTCCAGGCAGCACCTGGAGGAGAGGTGTGAGGGTTTTTCCTTAAAAAAAACCCTGATCTTTGCCTTAGCTAAAGGGAGGGTGGAGTTAAACTAAAATACAGAGGGCAAAGGAGAAGAAGGAGAAAGAGAAGGAAACAGTGAAAGAAATCACACATATAAAAAGTTGGAGGAGAGAAATAAAATCAGGAGAGGAGCTCTCAGCTGGTCACAAAGATGAAAAACTCACAGATATTTCAATTGTAGGACAAGCAGCAACTTTCTTCTCTTGGCTCTGCTGGAAAGTCCTGAGCCAGGGGCAGCAGTGGCCAGAGGGACAGGACATTGTGCCAGACACTGGGCAGGACATTGGGACACAGCCAGGGAGGGCACTGAGGGAAAGGGGATTCTGCCCCTCTGCCCCACTCAGGTGAGACCCCAGCTGCAGAGCTGCCCCAGCCCTGGGGAACAACATCAGGAGGACGTGGAGCTGCTGGAGCCAGTGCAGAGGAGGCCACAGAGCTGCTCCAAGGGCTGGAGTCCCTCTGCTCTGGGGCCAGGCTGGGAGAGCTGGGGGTGCTCACCTGGAGAAGAGAAGGCTCCAGGGAGAGCTCAGAGCCCCTGCCAGGGCCTGAAGGGGCTCCAGGAGAGCTGGAGAGGGACTGGGGACAAGGGATGGAGGGACAGGACACAGGGAATGGCTTCCACTGAAAAAGTGAAATTTAGATGGGACCTTGGGAAGGAATTGTTCCATGTGAGGGTGGGGAGGGGCTGAGATGGAATTCCCAGAGCAGCTGTGGCTGCCCCTGGATCCCTGGCAGTGTCCAAGGCCAGGTTGGGCAGGGCTTGGAGCAGCCTGGGACAGTGGGAGGTGTCCCTGCCATGGCAGGGGGTGGAATTGGATGGGATTTAAGGTCCCCTCCCACCCAAACCATTCCATGATTCCTTGAGCTCACACCTGCACACCCTGGGAAGGCAGGACCCCAGGGGCCTATGAAAACAGGATTAATGGTCCCTCTCAGCAGAGTGAGGAGCTCTGTGTGTAAACAATTTTTATTCCCAGGCCCACCAATCCATCCCTGGCTGTTCCTGGCAGCATGTGCCAAGCACAGCTCAGGAATCAGCAGTTCCACCTGGCTGCCCAGGGATCCGAGCTGTCAGCTCCCCTGGCCCCGGGCTCCTGGGGACCATTACCCCTGGATTTGTTCCCTGAATATCAATCATGCTGTTCCCTCTTGGGCACTCTGCCTGAAATAACAGCAGTAAAACCCCCACCACGGACTGCAGGCTCTAAACTCTGACAGCACTAAAGGGACAGGATTCCTGCACTGACTGTAGCAGGTTGTGAAATTTAGGGCCAGATCCTTGAGATGCTGCATTGTCTGGCCAGGATCCAGCAGATAAATAAGCTGCTGTTTCATCTCCAGCCAGTGAACTGCCCCAATTAAAATCAGTAAGATTAATCTCATTAATTGGGTAGATATAGGACCTACCTCTGCATGCCCAGCACAGCCCTTCTGAGATAAAAACCTTGACTCAACCATAATCTACACCAAAAGTATTAAGCAAACTTGGCTAAAGTCATCTTCTTTTCACAAATCCCAGTTATTGGCAGGAGCCTGGGAGGCAGCTGCAAATTCCTGCAGAGGAGGTGAGCAGAGGAGCTCTGTGCCCCACAGGAGTGTAATCCTCAAAGGAGCTTGGGGCTTTAGCTGCCTCCAGCGGTTCCTCTCGGCGCTGTCAGGCTCGGAGATTCCACTGGGATTACAGGAAACTGCTGCTCTCAGAGGTCACCTGCAGTGCCACCGAGCCCTGGGGGGAAGAGCAAAGGGAGGGAGTGAGAGAGAGAGAGGGAGGAGAAAAGAATTCCCTGACAGCTCCATCCGTAAAAGCATTCCCTGCTGCTGAAGGAGGCACAAAGCATCCCCTTGTTTCACCTTCCTCTCTCCTCCTCCCACCTGCAGAGCTGGGGAAAAACATCAGGAGGACGTGGAGCTGCTGGAGCCAGTGCAGAGGAGGCCACAGAGCTGCTCCAAGGGCTGGAGCCCCTCTGCTCTGGGGCCAGGCTGGGAGAGCTGGGGGTGTTCACCTGGAGCAGAGAAGGCTCCAGGGAGAGCTCAGAGCCCCTGCCAGGGCCTAAAGGGGCTCCAGGAGAGCTGGAGAGGGACTGGGGACAAGGGATGGAGGGACAGGACACAGGGAATGGCTTCCAGAGGGCAGGGTTAGGCATTCATGGTCATGCAGAACCCTCTTCCTGTCGGGCAGCTCTGGGTGAGTTAAACCTTGTGTGCCTCAGTTTCCCTGCACTTTTGGCTGTCTCTGCAGAGCTCAGGTGAGTCCAGGTGGAGCCCTCCCTGCCCAGCCCCAGGAGCTGCATGGGTGAAGCCTTTTGGGGTAGAAATTTTGATTTTCCCATTCAAACCCTGTTTGAGGGCAGGAGGTGCCTGCACAGAGCCCTCAGCCCAAAGGCTCCCTCCCTGCCCCATCCCCTCCTGTTCTCTGATATCCCAAGGATTCCAAGCCCCTGGAGCAACCTGGTCTCTCTCCAGTGGGGCACAGAGGGGAGCTGGGCACAGCAAAGTGCAGGAGGTGTCACCGAGGCTGTTTTGGGTTTTTTCATCTCCCAGCTGCTCCAGAGTCTTCAGAGCTTCACCAAACATTGTTTTGATCAGGGGCAGAAGAGCCCACACCACCTCTCCCCTCTCCTCCTTCACCCACTAATGAAAACCATCCCCGAGCTAAATTAAATTCTCCCTCACAGCACACCCAGAAATTAAAGAAACGTAATGAATCGGCTCTTTTTTTTTTTTTTAAGACAATTAATGTGAAGCAGCAACAAAAGTGAACTGTGTATATTTTCAAATGACTCATGGCTCCTAAAATTGCTCCAAAAATTACTCCAAAATGGCTTTGGAAGGCGGGGCACTGCTGGGTTAGAAGTTCTTGTAGCACTTTCACCTGCAGCTGCCCATGTGAAGATGGGGAGGAAGCAGCAGGTGCTCTCTGAGGGCATCATAACTCAGCCTTGCTGATGAAGATGGGCAGTTGTCACCTCTGCTGAGCTTCTCAATTCCCTCCCTGGCTGCCCTCACAGCTATCTTGCCAAGGGATGCGGAGAGAAGCCTGGAGGGCAGAGGTTTGGCACAGACAGGGAGGGGACAACAGCTCTGGGGAGAGTCAGCCCAGGGCCAGGGATCCAGGAGTGTCCACAGGCTGGAGATAACTCTGAGAGAGGCAAGCAAGATCCAAGGATGAGCTGATATAATGAAGTGAAATTACATTTTTCACTTAGAGCTATTCATATTTGTTTCTCCTTGGGGCTGGAAAGGAATGGGTTAAAATTATAAGGGAAGGGAAGCTGTTTTACAACATCCAGCTCTTAAAACTGTCTAGAACCAAGGCAGTTATTCACAAAGAGCAAAGCCACCTTGAAAGGGACCATTAATCCCCTTTCTGGAGGAGCAGAGCTGTCCCTGGGGCTGGCCCTCCCAGGGTGTGAGTTCAGGGAATCCTGGAATGGTTTGGATTGGAAGGGACCTCAAATGCCATCCAATTCCACCCCCTGCCATGGCAGGGACACCTCCCACTGTCCCAGGCTGCTCCCAGCCCTGCCCAACCTGGCCTTGGGCACTGCCAGGGATCCAGGGGCATTGGGAAGGTGCCCCTGGCACAGCGTGGCTCTGCAGGAGGACTCAGCTCAGAGCAGGATCTGTCCCAGGCGCTGCTTTTGGCTGCTTTGCCCCTGGGGCACAGGGGTCCCTCATTGGAGCTGAATTCCACCCCTGCAGCAACAGCAGGGCCCTGCTGGCAGGGGACTCCTCCACCTCCTCTGAGCTGTTCCAAAGCTGCTCCCACTGCTGGGGCTGGAATCAGCCCAGGGGAGGCTCCAGCTCAGCCAGGGAAACACACGGAAGCATCTGCTCCTGTTATCAGCACAGGGCAGAGGCAGGGACCTGGATTTTCCTTTGCTTTTGCTCATTGTCCATGTGGATAAAACAAGCTGGAAACCAAAATAATTTTGATGCACACTCAGCGTCGGCAGCTCCCATTATTTGACCCTCAGAGTTGCAGGGAGCTGCTTTGTTCATTTGGGGCTCTTCTCCTTCCTCCTGATGTCTCTTCCATGAGCTTGTCTGGACATGGGGGAGTCACAGACCACAGCTCTGCCCACCCTGGGATAAAACAGCATTTGCAAAAAATCATTTTCCCAGCCTTGGGGTTGATTTCTGCACAGCCTGGAAATCTTCCCAGGTTCAGGCCATGCTGGAAAAGCCTCTGCTGGTGTTAAACCAGGAGTTCTTCCAGGAGCACAGACCCCTGGGAAGCTCTGTGGTGCTGGTTCAGCATCCCAGGGCGGGAGATGATTCCCAGGAGCAGCTTCAGAACACCACAGGTGGCTGCCCAAGGACAGCGGGAAGGAGGAGGATGTGCATTAATCTGTGTCAACTCCTCTTTTTCCTGTGTCCAACAAATCAATAAATGCTGGCTGGAAATAAAATCATTACTTGCCTCCCCTCGTGTTCCGGCTCAGCACGGAGCTGGAGATGCCAAAGGACAGGGATGTGGATTGTTCCAGCTGGATTTATGGAACGGCTGGAGCTGTGTCAGGGCTTGGGATGGAGCTCAGGGAAAGGTTCTTCCCCCCGAGGCTGCTGGGGCACTGCCCAGGCTCCCCAGGGAATGGTCCCGGCCCCAAGGCTGCCAGAGCTGCAGGAGCGTTTGGACAACGCTCTCAGGGATGCTCAGGGTGGGATTGTTGGGGTGTCTGTGCAGGGACAGGGGCTGGATTGGATGGTGATGGTGATGGTGATGGTGATGGTGATGGTGAGACCCCACCTGCAGAGCTGCCCCAGCCCTGGGGCCCAGCACAGGGAGGAGCTGGAGCTGCTGGAGCCAGGCCAGAGGAGGAGGCACTGGGATGATCAGAGGGATGCAGCAGCTCTGCTGGGAGGAAAGGCTGGGAGAGCTGGGATTGTTCACCTGGAGAGGAGAAGCTTTGGGGTGACCTCAGTGCGGCCTTGCAGGACCTGACAGGATCCTGCAAGAAACATGGAGAGAGACAATTTCCCAGGGCCTTGAGGGACAGGACAAGGGAGAATGGCTTTCCACTGACAGAGAGTAGGTTTAGATTGGGTATTAGGAAAAAATTCTTGGCTGTGAGGGTGGGCAGGCCCTGGCACAGGGTGCCCAGAGCAGCTGTGGCTGCCTCTGGATCCCTGGCAGTGTCCAAGGCCAGGCTGGATGGGGCTTGGAGCACCCTGGGACAGTGGAAGGTGTCTCTGGCCATGGCAGGGGGTGGAATGAGAGGATATTAAAGTCCCTTCCAGCCCAAACCAGTCTGGGATTCTCTGAAGAGCAACAGATGCTCGAGGTGAGGTTTGAAGTAACCCCGAGCAGGGAGCACAGGCAGGATTTTTCCTGCTCCAAAGAGCCACAGTTGGATCTCCTAGAGCATCAGAAGGGAAAAGCACGGACCTGGCTGCACTCCCAGCTGGGGACAGAGGTCCTGCTGCTGAGCCAGGTGGGCTGGAGAAGTGGTTTGTGCCTGTGAGCATGGCTGAGCAGAGAGCAGCTGCTGCCCTGAGCCTGGCAGAGGCTGCCAGGGCTCTGCCCAGCAGCAATGCTGAGCTTTTCCCGCAGCCACGTGCGGGCAGCGAGCACAGCCCGGCTGTCAGGTGCTTGCAGTAATGGAAAGAAGCAAACAAAGCCATTCAGGGAACAAATGAGGATAAATCCAGGCACTTCTACCTGCTCACAAACAGCCTGCCAGCTGAGGAGCTGAAATCCAACCCCTTGCAGAAGCTGGTGGCCTTGGTGGCACTGCTGAAGCTGCAGCCCAGGAGGGGTGCTGGAGGTGCTGGAGGGCAGAGAAGGGGTGTCAGCAGGGTCAGAGGGCTGGAAGGCAGGACAAACTGGACACACTGGGAATCCAGGTGGGAAACTGCATCCCCAGGTCCATGGGAATGAAGAACATCCCGGTGTCCATCCCTGTGTGCTCCCTGCTGCCCAGGCTGGGGCTCCAGGCTGCAGCGGACTGGGTCATAGCCAGAAACTGACCTTTGCAGCCCCAATTAGCTGGGAGAGGAGCTGTGCAGCTAATGAGCACATGAAGGGATTCATCTCAGCCCCAGGCACTGACACTGACTGTAAAATTCCTGGCACAGGCAGCAGCTCCATATCGATCCCAGGAAGGCCGAGTGCTCCCCAGCATAAAAATCACAGGGAAATGGGATTTCTCCATGAGATTTCTTTGCTGTTGCTTGGGTGCCTGTGAGAACGAGACCTCCTCGTGCCCAGTGTGGCCAAAAGCCACCTGCAACAGGTGACATTGGTGGCACTGAAGGTTGTTGACAGCGAGAAATTGTCACCCCTCTGAGGGGGTGTGACCAGTGATGGCAGCAAAGTGGGTGGGGGATTCTGGGCTGGCTTGAAGAGAAGGGATAGATCCTGATTTCCATAGGTTTCAGTGGGAATTCTGGAGAAGAGGGAGGAGAGAACCTGAGGGATGAACTGGAGTCTCTGAGACCAAAGGGAAGAGCTGTGGATACAGTTTGCAGGAATGAGGCACTGGGAAACACTCTGGGTATCTGCCCAGTTTAACTGGCTTTCTTGAAATAAACTGGTGCCAGAACATTCCAGAAAGGGAAGAGGGGTCTCAGTCTCACAGCTGGGGCTGGGGACAGGGCTCAGCACAGTCCTGCCAGAGGGGCTGGGGAGCTGCAGAGGATTTAGAGCCCTGTCCCCAACCCAGCCCCCCAAACTCAGGAGCTTGGAATTGGTTCCTCCTCTGATTCCCCCTCCTTGCAGCCAGGCGTGGTTGGTGCTGCTCAGAGCGTGGGATGAGGTGGGGATAATTAGCCCTGAGCTCTCCTCTACCTGCAGGAGGCTGGAAGGAAATTCTGAGTCAGACCAAAACAACATTTAGAAAATGTAGCAGGCCCGGGCAGGATGATCAGCGGCTGGTAATGACAATTTATCTTGTCACATCTTGATGCCTCCTGTTGTAATGTCCTCCCTGCCTGGTTTTCAGGGAAAGGGCATCCTGTAAATCTCAGAGGCACTGGGAGATATTGTCCTTCTCACTTCACAGGCTGGAGAGGTGCCTTGAGCTGGAACCTGGTAGGCAGAGGCACAATTCCACCACAGAGCACCTTTGCTGTGCTGCAGGGAATTTGTTTCCCTCCTCATTCAGCCCCAGCTCCATTCCTGCCACAGAACAACTCCCACTGCCAGCAATTCTCACTGCAACCATTTTTTAAAATCCTGTAACCTGTGATTCTCTCCAGGCTGATCATCCCCACGCTGGCAAACCCAGAGGAAATGAGTCTTGCACCATGGCAGGCTGCAGGAACACATAATATTTCTTCCCTTGGGAATTCCTGAAAGGGCACTGGAGACGTCCTAGGAACAGGGATGAACAAAGCCCTGCAACCCACCTGGGAAGCAGCGTGGATTTCCTCCTATTTTGTAGAATAGATAAAGGACATTTTAAAAAGTTCCTGGGAGCTCAGAAAAGTCCCCAAGAAAAGAATAAACCCCAGGAGTGGCAGCTCCCCGTGTCCAGGTTTAACTGGTAAATACAGCAGGTTCAGTCAGCTCCGTGAGAGTTGTTTCCCTGTTTTCCCCAGGAGATGCTGAGCCAGTCGGACAGAGCCACTGCTCTGCAGCAGCTTGAGCATCAAAGGAGAGAGGAGAGAGAGGTTTGCAGGAGCGTGGCTTAATTGCCAGTGGCCCGTCAGCTCGGAGCACATGTTCAGCTCTCACAGCCCGAGTAACTGATAAGAGCTCGTTTATTAATCCCTGGTAACTCAATCTGCCCTCCCAGACGATGCCCCCAGGAGCTGGAGATCAATTTAAATTTCCAGAGCCTCGGTCCCTGACTCACTCCATAGTGCCAGTGCTCCTCAGAATAACCTGGGAGTGGATTTTCTGTCACATCCCTGATCCCAGCTCCCCTTCCAGCAGTGCTGGCTGCCACATCCTGCTGTGCTGGAGTCACAGACAGGAGCCATGCAGGGGGACACGTCTGAGCAGCTCCCACCCCCTCCACCAGCACTGGGATGGATCCTCTGGGCACTGGTGCTTCCATGCAGCCCCATCTGGAGGAGAGCAGGGACTCCAGGGCCCTTTGTGCTCGTCCCTGTTGCTCACGGGTGCTCAGACACTGCAGGAAAAGCTCCCTTGGAAGTGGCAGCTCCAACAGAGAGCTGAGAGTCCAACCAGACTGGAGGGATGGGGAACACAAAGTCACTGACTGGAGCAGGACACGGCCCAGGTGACACGGCCACGGAAGGGGCAGGAGGCAAACCGGGTTAATGAGCTGCCTGGTTAATGACCCACATGCAAATCCTGATTGCTGCCCGTGCAGGGGCCCCAGCGACTCCCAGCACCCTGGGACTGGGTCCAGCCCTCCCAGTCACACTCTCAGGGATCTCCTGGAGAGTCTACCCCTGGAGCTACCCCTGGAGGGGCAGCTGGCAGCGGCCCAGCACTGCTGAGCCAGGGCACTCTGCTTCAGCGGCCCCCAGCACTGCTGACCATGAACTCTTTAATTCTGGCGCTGCAGGTTCTGCTGCTCCATAAAAGCAAAAAAAAAAAAGCCATTTATGAGAGAACAGTCAATAAAGTGAGACTTGCTTATCACAGCTGGTTAGGAGTGGTTGGAAACTGCACCCTCTGGAATGGTGAGGGGTCACTATTTCAGGACAGCTGCTGTGTCCTGGAGCTGAGGGCCCTCCTGCAAGGCTGGGACAGGGACCCTGACGCATTCAAACACCTCAGGTTACGGCCACAAAGCTGCAAAGTGGATGTGGTCACTCTTCCCTCCTGGCCTGCTGCAGCTCCTGGGGCTCAGAGTCCCCTGCTCTGCATTCCAGCAGTGTCAGCCCATCAGGGACCAGCTCCCAGCTCAGGAGCTGCTGAGCCTGGTGGTACAGCAGGAGAGGGTGCTGGGGTCACCAAAACACCCAGGTGACATCTGAGCGCTGGCACAAGAAAGAAAAAGGAGAGGACGACAGCCCAGATGAAATGTTTGCACTTTTATTCAGGCTCTGAACAGTCACAATCCCACAGCCCCTCTGCTCCCCAGCACTGCTGTATCCCTGGCACTGCTGTGCCCCGCTGGTGCCCCAGCCACCGGCAATTGTCACCTCAAGGCGATCCCCCGGCAATGTCACCTCCAAGGCGGTCCCCTCAGGGAAGGTGACACCCTGATGCTCTCGGCTGAGCCTGGCTGCTCAGCGTTCTGAGGCATTGACAGAAGCGTCTCTTCCCCAGGTCTTTAGGGAGCCTCAGCTCCTCGGAGCTGCTTTGCAGGATCAGTGGAGAGTGAAATGCCCAGGCTTGAGCTGCCGCGGGTGGACAAGGTGCCTCCTGAGGATCCTCTGGAACAATTTCTTCCTGGCTGTCACCGCGGGGAGCTCCGGCCCGGAGCTGCTCCTCGCACAGTCCATGCCCAGGAGCCTCTGGTCCCTCTTCTCTGCCTCTTGGCTTTCCAGAGCCTCTGTTATTCGGATGTCTCTGGCACATCTGGGCAGGGGAAGCAGTGCTGGGGTCGAGCTGCTTCCATCGTCCTTGTGACCGCTCGCACGGGGACTTCGCTGCTTGTGGTCCCTTTGGCTCCCTGCCATCCCGGAGTGTCCCTCAGCAGCGGGAATCCCGGGATGGCTGCAGCATCCCGGCTGCTCCTGCCAGCTGGGACGTGTCCCGGCAGCGGGACCCCGCGGGTGGCCTGAGCCCGAGTGAAAAAACGCCTCCTCCCTGGTGACCTGCGGGCTCCGCCCCAGGGTGACAAAGCCGTACGGGGTGGTGACCTTGGGGAGGTGCGGCAGGGACAGAGCTGCCCAAGCAGTGGGGTCTGGGTTGGAACAGGATGAGTTACAAGAGGATGAGTTAGAGCCGTGCTCATCCTGCCCTGCTGGGTCGCAGCTGCTCCTCCAAGCCGTCCCCTCCAGCTGCCCCGTCCCCTCCAGCTGTCCGTCCCCCTTGCCTGAGCATCTCTGCTTCTTGTGGATGTCCAGGGACGGGATAATAAACTGCGGGATGCGGTCGGGGGTCACCACGTGGAAGAAGATGTCGCTGGAGCTGCCGCCCTGGAGCGCGGGAGGCCGGAGCGTGCCCCGCCAGAGGGACATGGTGGCCCCGAGGGCTCGCTGGGCAGCGCTGGGCATTTATGCTCCGCGGCCACCCCCGGCTGGTGACGCGCGGTGACGACACCGCCAGGTCCCTGCCAGGGTCCAGCGCCTGCCGGGGCACGGGGCAGGCGGATGGAGGGGACAGGTGAGGACACGGCGCTGCCGCTGTCGCGCAGGGCCACCAGCACTGTCACTCACGAGGCAGCGGAGAGGGGAAGAGCCGGAGGAGCGGGATGAGTCACCAGCCGTGGGCATCAGGTGGAAGGGGCAGCCGAGAGCGGCAGACAAACACTTCAGCTCTGTCTAGCAAAGCTCCCGTCGGGAAACGCTCCGGCCCACGCGATTCCCCAGACAGAGCAAGCGGCAGCTTCAACCAGCGCAGCCCCGAGTCCCTCCTCCCACCCTGCCGGGGCCGGGGCTCTGTGCTGGCTCCTTTCCCGCAGCATCCCTGTGCTCCCATCCCGCCGGGCTGCGAATGAGGGGACAGCCGCAGGCAGTCGCCAGGCCAGGGGGAAGAGGCTTTGTGCCTCCTGCAGGTGGGAGAATGAGGAGGATGAGGAGGATGAGGATGAAGCTGCTCTCCCAGCTCTGCCCTTCCCCCCGTGCAGCGGGGCAGGGCTGGCAGTGGTTTCCTGTCATTCTCCCCCCAGCCAAGGAAGCTCCTCTTGTATCGAGGTGTCTTGGGTTGCAATGCAAGAGGTAACCAGCAGTTTGTAGAACATTGCCATCTGTTGAAACCGGCTGGGGAGGTGTTTATCTCTTCTATGACCCATTCCTCATAACTCCGGCCGAGATCGTCTGTTAATGGCCCAGCTGTTAAAACCAAGTGGGGCAATGTTCTTTTTCTCTTCCGAGACAATACCTTCTGTTCATGGGCTATTGAGTCTCACCGCATGGCTGATACAATTCCATCATCCCATTGGGAGATGCTCCACACAGCGGGAGGAGCCCAGCATTCCGACCTGGATAAAACCTGAGATTTGGAACACCAGCACAGCCTGTTTGCTCTGGATTCCCAGAGGAGCACCGGACCCATCTCACCACCACGGAGCCTTCAGAGGAAAACTTCACCCTCCTAGAGGTAAAAGATTATCTGTGCTCCAACAGAACCACATCTGTCACTGCAGGAGGACTTGATTGTACTTCTACCAACACCCTGACCAACAGGCTGTCAGGTCGTGTTCTGACTGTCAGTGTTTTCTGTTTGTTTGCTTTTTTGTACTACCACATTTTTATTTTTGATATTCCTAGTAAAGAACTGTTATTCCTATATCTTTGCCTGAAAGCCCCTTGATTTCAAAATTATAATAATTCATAGGGAGGGGGTTTACATTCTCCATTCCTAGGGAGACTTCGGCTTTCCCTGTCTTTCCAAACCAAGACACAAGGGATTAGGGTGGATCCTGCTAGGAAAATGATGCAGACAGGAAAAGCAGCTCTGTCTCTGTGCGGGCACGAAGCAGGGGGATGCAGAGGGGCCTTCCCTCACCTGGGATCCCGTTTCTCCCATCCCTGGGGGGCTCAGCAGGGCAGGTTCTGGCATCTCCTCACCTTCAGCTCTTTGCCCCCGCACAGAGCACGGGGAGAGATCTCAAATCAGAGCCTTGCCAAGCTCCAGGAGACCTCAAAGGAGAGGAAATGACCCCCTAACTGAGAGCCCTTATTTGGGGTCCCGGTGCTGCTAGCTGGGTAGCCCCCACCTGCGGGGCCTGGGCTGCCCCACCAATTAGCAGAGCCAGCAGCTCATCAGGGTAACGAGGAGCAGATGGGACAGGACCTATAAGTACCCTGAGGGCCGGGCAGGGCTCTGAGCCTGGTTTGTGTCCGGTCTGGGCTCTACAGAGCAGCCCCCAAAGCCCAGCCCAAAGCAGGTCTGGGCACTGACACTGCCCAAGAGGTGGCTTCTGCTGGGGGCACTCTCAGAGCTGGGCTGGAGGTTCTGACCTTTCTCTTTCTCCCTCTTCAGATGAGGCCACCCACCAACAGTGATTCCTTCTCCAGCAGGTTCCTGGGCCGGATCCTTCAGCTCACATTGGTCAAGTACCCGGTGAGTGAAGCTGGGGAGGGGGTGGTTAAAACGTCAACACTGGCAGTTTCTGGGGGTTTTCTGCTAGATAGTTTATTTTCCTTCAGTCTTTTCACATTATTAGATATTAGGAAGAAATTCCTCCCTGTGAGGGTGGGGAGGCCCTGGCACAGGGTGCCCAGAGCAGCTGTGGCTGCCCCTGGATCCCTGGCAGTGTCCAAGGCCAGGCTGGACAGGGCTTGGAGCAGCCTGGTACAGTGGGAGGTGTACCTGTCCATGACAAGGTGTGGAATAGGTGGTCTTTAAGGTCTCTTCCAACCCAAACAATTCCATGGTTTTTTCCTCTGCATGTGCTTGTTCTCTGCTTTCCTCTCTACCCCAACTTTTTCTCCTTGGCCTTGCCTTGCTCCCCTTCAGCTGTTGGTGGCTGTAGCATTCTCATTTCTCTCCTTCTCTGGGCTAGAAGAAATGGGAGGGGTTTGGGAATGAAGTACAGCCCAGCAGGTTTTGGCTGAAGTTGATCCCAATCTCAGCTCCACGGTGGGACAGAGCAGAGTTTAAGGCTTTCCCTGGGGACTTGAAACACCTGGAAGTTGTCCCTTGTGCTGATGGACCTCTCTTTGCAGCTGAAGCTCCTTCAGAAAGCAACTGTCTGGACTGGATTAGTGCTCCCTGTTGAGACCCTCAGGAGCAAACTCTTCCCCACAACCCAGTCCCCCACCAGGCTTGGGAAGCACCTTCTGGTCTCTGTGACTCCCACCAGGATCCAGAACTTCCTGGGCTCCCTCCTGACAGAGTGGGGCCAGAGCAGCATGCCCATGGGTAAGAGCTGGGGCCTTCTGGAATACCTGGAGGCTTTGCAGCTGGGAAGAACACAGCATGGAATTCCTGTAGGGAGCCGGGAAAACCGCTGGGTTTGTTCTGGGTGTGGTGATTGTGCCTCCTGTGAATCCCTGCAGAGATGGAGAAGACCAGCCCAGCCAGGACAGGGGATGATGTGGCTCCAGAGCAGCAGGAGACCTGGCTTGTGTTTCTGCAGAGGGATTTGCCGGAGGATGACTCTGATGACTTCACGTATGAGGTGAGATGATGTGGCTGCTGAACAATTCCAAGATGGTTTGGCCTCCATGTGGGCCTGGGATGCTCTGGGAGTGTCCCTGTGCAGGAGCCTGCAGAGGTTTCCTTCCCTGTCCCCACTTTGAGGGCACAGGGTGTCCAAGGAGCACTTGACCATCACCCCAGCACCATCTGAGAGCTGGAGGTGCCCCACTCATCCCTGAGGTTTGCCTGTCCTCTGTGTCCCTGCAAGGCAGTGTCTCTGTCACCCTTGCCTGTGGCTCCCAGTGCTGTTGGGACAGGACTGGTGTGTCCTTCCCCTCACTGTCCCTTCCTCAGAGCCTCTCTTTGCCTCTTCCCCCCCAGCCCTCAGAGATGGAGTCAGACAGTGAAGAGTACCAGTCCCAAAATGACACTGACATGGAGCTGGAGGAGCTGGATGGGCTCACCATGCAGGAGGCCTTGGCTATCCAGGTGAGTGTTCCTGCTCCGTTCCTGGGGACAGCATCAAGCCTTGGCTGGAAGGATTTACCTCAGCCCCTGGCTTCAGGAGGGAGGGAGTCTGGGCTCGCTCTAATCTGAATTCTATGAATCCCTTATGGATTTTGTGCTGCTCTGACTGTGTCCCTGTGCCACACAACCCCCAGGGCCCTGTGCCCCTGGAGCTGGGAGCAGAGGATCCAGCTGTGGCCAGTGGTGATGCCCAGAATCCGAGAGCCAGTGGGAGCAGCGGGGATGGCAGCGAGCAGGAGGTTGACATGTCCTGTGACACCAGCACATCTCAGGATGGGGTAAGGACCCTTGGCATGATCCTATCCTCTGAGTGTGCAGCAGGGGAGGTGTCACCAGTCCCCTGGATGTCCCCAGGCTCTGAGCCTTTGTCACAGTGCTCTGCTGCCAAGGGAAAAGGTTGAAGGGGTTCAGTCCCTGTGCAGGGACACAGCCTCAGTCCCCAGATGTTGGTGGGCTGGTGCTGGGTGTGCCCAGTGCCTGAGCATTGTCACTGCAGCAGTGCCAGGTGCCAGCTTGTGGCACCTCTGACCCAGGGCCACTGCCAGCAGGTTGCCACAAACCCTTTGTGACTCCTGGCCTGGATATTTTACAGTTGAAAATAGGGAGGATTTGCAAGAAATTTTTCACCACAAGCAACTTCCATGGGGTCTCTCACTGCTCTGGTCCCAAAGCACTGCTAGATACCCTCCTGATTCCCAGGAAGCTGCTGCCCTGGGAAGAGGAGGGAGGTGGGGGATTGCTTTGTCCCCAGTGTCAGTGAGGGCAGGCAGTGCTATGGGGAAAATCTCCTGTTTTCCAGGAAAAGTAAGAAGCGTGACTAGTGCACCGGAACCTTCTGGGGCTGCAAAGTGCCTGATTCCCTGGGACAGACATGTCCCTGAGGAAGATGTCCAGTTAAATGCTGTGTTCATGTTGTTTGTTTCACTTTTCTGAAGTTTATAATAAAATCACCCTATTTTTTCACACAAACTAGGCTTTGTTGGGTGTCAGTACCTGGAGCTGGCATTACAGGGCGTGGGGCTGCCAGGGAGGCCTTTCCCTCTGATCCCTCCTGGGGTGAGGTTCCTCAGGGTGCCTGGGATGGCTCTGGGAATGCTGGAATGTGACAAGAAGGGGAGAACTGAAGGTGCAAAGTGAGGCTGGGCAGCACTGGGGCTGTCCATGGGGCAGTGCCTGAGCTTGGACACACAGGCTGCTCCCTGGAGAGCCCTGGGCTGTCTGGTGCCTCCATGGGATCCCTTCCCTTCAGGCATCCCCAAAAACACGGGACTAACCCCTTGGAATAAACCAAGGAATTTAACACAGAGGCTGTGTTCTTCAGCAAATATTTTGATGCTTTCAATTTGTGTTTTGTCTTTTACCTCGGAAATGTAAAACAGGACCTTCTCCCTCTATATGGATCCTAGGAAGGATCCTTTGAGGAGCCAGGGATTTTGGGGTCTGGAAAAGCAGGGATCAGGAAATTCCTGAATGTGACCCAGAGCTCTGGAGAGACCTGAGGTTGCCCAGTGCTGGAGCTGTTGCTTGGATCAAGTCCCAAAATCTGAGGCTGCAAAGAGCAGCAACTCCTCCGAATGTGGGTGAGGGAACAGGAACAGCTTGGGGGGGGTTGGATCCCTTGCTCAGGGCATGCCTGGAGGCTGTGTCTGCCACCACTGTCTGGAGCTGGCTTTGTGTGGGAATCCACTGGGACTGACAATGCTCCAAGTGCTAAAATGAACTGTGGCACTCTCCAGCAGGGATGTGGGCCTGAACGAGCTGAGCCCTCAGTTTGGTTTAACCAGGGTGGGCCAGGCCAGGCCAGTTTAGAGATGTCTGTGATTCCTGTGATTGTGTCCATACCTGTCCCAGCCAAAGCCTCTGGAGCTTAAACCCTCAGAGGGGACAGAGATGAACTGCCCAAAGGTTGTGCTTGTGTCCCAATTCCAGTGGGCTGCAGGAAGGAGTGGGAGTTCAAAATACTGGGGAGCTTGAAGGCAAGTAAGGGGGATGGGGGGTCCTGGCTCCCAGACCCTGCTGGGATCTTAATGTCAGGTTTATTAAAGGTTGTCCTGCCTGTCAAAGCAGCCCATTGTGGCTTTTCCTGCTGGATTACACTGATGTTTCAAAGGCATTCTCTGACCAGTGAACCACTTAAAGGTGGAAACTCTGGAGCTTTAAACCCGTTGCTGGGTCAGGACACCTCTCCTGGAGCTGCAGCCCTTGGATTCCTCCGTGGCCCTCTAAAATTGGCTTTACAGCTCTGGCCAGAGATCCAGCACTGGCTCCTTGTGCCTCTGCTCCAGCAGGGCATAGCTTGGGCCAGGAAGGGCTGTTTTTCTCTCGGGTTGGTTATTTGTGCACCATTAACAGTCCTGAGTCATGAAACTCAGGCATTCATAAAGCTGCAGTGCCTCGTACCTGGTGTTATCTGCAGCTACAATAGCTCTGCTTTCATTACTGCTGAATAACAGCAAGAATTTTTTTTGTTAAAGGTTGATAAAGGAGCTGATCCTGCAGCTCCTGGATATTATTCTGGGCTCAGCATTAATTCAGGTGCTCCTTGTTTGTGTTCAAGAGCTCTCCCCTTCTCTGCAGCAGAAATTAATAAAACATCCTTCACAAAACTGGGCAAGGGCTCTCTCTGGAATGTGAGCGGGCTTTTCCTCTTGCTCCTGAGCTTTAGGAGCCCTGGATGTGGGGATGAAGGGCAGGCTTGGTTCCTTGCCAGAGTGATGATGTTAAATGTGGTGAGGAAGGAAGCAACCCTAAATCTGTCTGAGCTCACCTGCGAATTAATTCTGGGCATACCCAAAGCTCCTCAGACCTTAGTCCCTGATTTAGGAAGAAGAGACCTCAGCTGAGCATGGAGGAAGTAAACGGCTTGGAGAAGCAACTGCAGAGCTGTTTGATCCCAAGGTCATTCCCTGAGCCCAGCTCCAGCAGGTGGGTGGTGCCCATTTGTGAGGAGGAGGAGTGGGATGGTGGCCCTTCAGTGGTTGAAGGCTCAGCCTGGAGAGGTGCCCCATCACCTGAGGGTGGCACTGGCTGTTGGTGTCCTCAGGGGCATCACCACTGAGCTGCTTGAAAGGCTGTGTGCATGTAGGCCACATCCCTTTGCAGAAGGATGAGACTGGTGCATGCCAGAAATGCAGGTTTGGGGCTAAAAGGCTGTTTGGGGCCATTTAGTGGGGCTGCAGCCATTGGATGGGATCTCTGTGATGCTTTGGGGACTTTTGGTCTCTCTCCAAGCCTGGGTGAAGCAGGAGAGGGATGGAGAGTCTGTCCTGCCCAATCCATGAAGTCTCTCTGAGCATCCCTTCCCTCCCTCTCCTTGTTCCTGGTCTTCCTTCCTGGCCTGTGGGGTTTTTTTTTTTTTTGCCTGTTTTTCCCTGGAGTGTGAGGAGATGGAGCACAGGGACACAGCGTGGCTGCAGCCCCCTTGGTTTGGTGTTGGAGGGTGGCAGGAGCAGCCTGATGGAGCAGGTTACTGAATTCTGGTTGGATGGAGATGCACTGAGCCCTCCTTGGCATTTTCTTTTCTAGGGAAAGGCTGTGGGGTGTGCCCAGCTGAGCCCCTGCTAGCCTTGCGTATCATCCAGGCCCAGATCTTGTGTGATCCCCCTCACCCTTCCCCTCAGGCCCTGCTGAGGAGCAGATTCCCTCCCTCCCTCCACCTCTGCATTCCCTGGAAATCTCCAGGCCCCGCTTTTCTAGGCCCTGCTTTTCCAGGCCCCATTTCCCTGCCCCTCCTGCAGACCAGAGGGGTGGGATGGTGGGAGCCATGCAGGATGTGGGTCCCAGAGCTGAGCTCTGCACTCTCCTGACCTCCAGGGCCTGCTGGGTCTCGGTGGCTTTGAGGGTGACACCGGGGCCAGCCCCGTGTCCTCGGCAAGGGCCACCAAAGAGCGAGGCAGGTGCTGTGGGAGGATGGGAAGGAGGGGGAATGGGGAAAGGGAGGGAAATTGAGAGGTTAATGCCATGTCTGAGGGATGAGAAGATGAGCGTGGACCTTGAGGGAGCCTGAGGGGTGAGCAAAGGTGACCCTGACAGTCGGGGAGCACCGAGGACACGCGGCTGAGCAGCCTGCGAAGGGCTCAGACCTGTGCCGAGGGAGCTGTGTGGGAAACAAATGGCTTAATTGAGGCGAAAACGATCCTAATTAGCATGAACAAATCCAATTAGGAGCCGGGGGCGGGGTACCTTGGGCCTGGCATGGGCAGCAGGGAAGGCTGGGGGGTCCCGGGGCTGGGACAGGCAGGGCTGTCCCCCGGGGCTGGGGCTCCTCAGCAGCCTCTCCTCCTCGGGCTGCTGGCGCTGTGCCCCGGCCGGAGCCTCATTAGCGGGAGCCGTGGATTCGGCAGGCTGTGCTCAGCCGGGGGGAGCAGCAATCGCTGCGCCGTCAAGGCCGGTAATGGAGAGGGGCAGGAGCCCCGTTCCAACCCTGCCCCAGGGCTGGAAGGAGCGTTTTGCTCTTTCCTATGAGGAGCAGAGGACAAACTGCTCTAGTCTGTCCTTTAAGGTGACTGCTGAGGTCTAGGGGGGGATGTGGGAGCGGGGACGTGCTCAGCTGCGGCCCCGGCACGCTGGAAATAGTGAGGTTAAATATTAACCGTGAGATCTAATGTTAGAGCAGGAATTTCTTTCCTAGCAAAAAGGGATTCAAGGTGCTCGTTTCCAGTAAAATCATCTTTATGGGTCATGATTTTAGTTACAAAATTTTCTCCCGTTTTGGGAAAACGTGAAACCACAGCATTTCTCGCTGGGCTTCTCTTTCCTGTTCAGCCTTCTGCCCCTCCAAGAGTTATTCCTGGAGGAATTTATCCTCAAATCCACCATTCCAGCAGTGAGGGGCAGGCACTGAGCACTCCCTGAACCCAGCCCCTGCCTCTTCCAGCCCCACCTTCTGTGCCCGACTGCTTCCACAGTGTGGAAAGCAAAGCAGGAGAGTGGGAACCCCTGTGCCTGGCGTGGTCCCAGTAAAACCAGTAAAGCCACCAGCAGGAGGAGCAGGCAGGTGCTTCTGCCATTCCTCAAAAGCTTTGGGAGCTCTCAGGGCCAGGCAACTCCCTCCTCACAGAATTGGGGTGATTTGGGGTTTCTCTGTGTGTCCTGCTCAGCCTCCGGTGCTGTCACCTGTGTGAGTTCCTCCTGCAGCTGGTGACAGCTCCAGTGATAAGCCCAGCTTTATCTTCCCCCGTGCCAGCAGCAGGAATGAGAGAGGCTGTGATGTGTCCCCGGGGAGCCCAGTACCAGCCCCAGCCCGTGGGGAGCTCCAGCTGCCCCAAACCCAGCAGGTTTTACAGCTGCAGGGACAGGGGACAAACATCTGTCCCCACATCTGCTCATCTCCCAGTGATGCCTTGGGAAAGCTGACCTGAAAGAGAGGCTAGACAGAGCTAAAGAATCAAGTTGGTATTTATTAAAAGGTCTCCAGGATCTGCCCTGGGCATTACAGGAGCCTAAGCAAGGCTGCACCCAGGGTGGGCTGAGAATGGTCATAAAATGGCTGACCAGTCATGAGGTCTCACACTTTTACAAGTTTTGGTCTATTTGCATATTGGGGTTTAATTGTCCAATCCCAGCTCCAGGCTGTGAGGTCCCGTCCTTCTTGTTCCTCCCTCCAGCCACCCTTGTTTGTGCTTTTGGGCTGAAAGTTGTCCTTGGTCTGCAACAGGAAAAGGATTTGTTTTGTGTCCCTGCTGTGTGCAGAGAGCTGAGTGACCCTGACTGTGAGCTCAGAGCTGCACCCCTGGGCAGCACGGAATCTGAAAATATGAAAGCTAAGGCATCACCAAAGTAACACAGATTCAGGGTGAGATGCCCAGTTCTGGGTGTCTGGGAATGACTTTGTACCTTTCTGGGGACACAGCATGGGGGTGGGCAGGGACAGGGCAGGTGCTGGCTCTGCTTCACTCAGGGATGTGCAGGGAGGGACCAGCCCCATGTCTTGAGTTGCCCTTTGGGGTTTTGTAGATGCCAGGGAGGGATTTGCATCAGGGCTGACTCTGCTCCCTGTGGATTATCTGTGTCTGGGAGCCCAGAGATGCCTTGGACCAGCTAAGCAGCATTTTACCCCTGAGGAGGGCTCCAGCCACGTGTGTAACTGGGTGACTGCAGTGACACAGCACTCTGGCCATCACCAGCATCTCTGGACATGGAACCATCTCCTCAGAGGTGCAGAATTCCCAGCCTGGATATTTTTGGCCGGTGAGTGCTGTGAATGTTGACATTTTCCAAAGGCTCTGAGCCCATATTTGTGCTGCTGCCCTTGTTGGCGTCTCCAAGCTGTTGGTCACAGTTGGGTGGCGGGGAGGAACTGGTGAAGCAGCAGATGCCACGGCTGGGCTGGCGTCCAGCTGGGGCCTGGAGATTCATTGTGTGTCACACTGTGGGGAAAAATGAAGGAAAAGGGATGGAAAAATGAGGGAAAAGTGGTATCCAGCAGGTCAGACCTCCCCTGCAAATAGTCCTGTTGAGCAGAGCTGGGAGCTGAGCTGTGCCTCTCTCCCAGAGTCTTTCCAGCTCAAGCCCAGTGAAAGCTCTTGGAAGCACAGCTGGCAAGGGCAGCATTAAGATGCACATACATTAGGTGTGACTCACCCCACAAAGCAGAGTCATTTTCAGGCCTGATTATCCTCAGCCGTGCGCTCCCCAAAACTTGCTGGTTTTGTTCATATTTTGTTGAAAGATTCTGCAAGATATGAGCTTAGAAAAATGGGAGGTGACAGGGAAGCCTGGGAGCTATGGATGGTTCCCATCCCCACCCCAAAGAGGGAAGGAGGGATGAGGTCAGTGCCAGGGAGTCGAGCTGCTGGTGCCAATGCCCTCGAGAGGCCCTCACGTGGGTGTGCAGAGGAGCTTCCAGGGGTCAAGGATAGGCCAGTCTGGAGAAAGGTTATTTATAAGAGTATGTAGTGACAGGGTAATGGTTTTAAAATTAAAAAAAGGAAGATTAGATAGAATATTGGGAAGGAATCCCTGGGAGGGTGGAGAGGCCCTGGCACAGGGTGCCCAGAGCAGCTGTGGCTGTCCCTGGATCCCTGGCAGTGTCCAAGGCCAGGCTGGACAGGGCTTGGAGCAGCCTGGGACAGTGGAAGGTGCCCCTGCCCATGGCACAGGGTGGAACAAGATGGTGTTAAAAGTTCCTTCCCACCCAAACCATTCCATGATTGCACTGAGTTTCTTGGCCCTGGATCTGCCTGCAAGGGGAAGAGGCACCTGTGCTTGGTTCAGGGCACCCAAAAGGGTAGGAGTGTAGATTGTCACCTGTCCCCTCCTTGCTGTGACACCTCCTTCTCCTCAGGGACCTCCCTGGGAGCTGTGAATGCTCCTCTGTCCATAGCAGGTCACTCGTGCTCCTGCTGTGTCCCCACAGCCCAGCTCTGGGAAAGGGAGGCCCAGGCAATGTGCAGAGGCAGGAGAGGCTGCAGGTCACTGCTGTGTCCCCAAGGTACCCTGGCTGGCTCAGCATCACCCCCTCCATGCCATTGCTGCTTCCAGGAGCTCCAGCCCCTGCCCCATCCCTGCAGAGCTCAGTGGGCACTGCTGGGACCTCAGGGACTGCTGGCAAATGACCAGAGATGTGGCATTTGGTGACACAGGTGGGCATGGCAGTGGTCGAGGTCGATGATCTCTGAGGGGTTTTCCAACCTTTCAAATTCCATGGCTTCCAGCTCCTGATTTATCAGGAGCAGCCTCCAGCTAAGGAAGCTTCATGCCCATGCCAGCCATGGAACCGTTCTGGTTTGAATCTTCTGCTTCACTTCCCAGCCAGGCCCATCACAGGCTCCAGGGGAGGGAAGGAATCCAAGGACAACCTGGTTGATCACCAGCAAGGAGCAGCTCCTCCCACCTGGTTTCAGGTTTTTGATGCAGCTCCCAGCAGAGGCAGAGCGTGACACCAATCCCAGCCCTCCCACGCTCCCAGGGAAGGAGGGGGCTCCTCTTTTGCTGGAGTGAGTTCTGTCCTTGGCTGTATCTCACCTGGGGATCAAAAGCCAGGAGCTTTGCACGAAGGACTGAAACAATCCCATTCCTGATGTTGATCAGTCATGGAAGCTCCTAAGTGGGAAGACACCTTCAGGGATCATCAGTCCAAGCCCTGGCCCTGCCCAATCCAACAATCCCACCCTGAGCATCCCTGAGAGCGTTGTCCAAACGCTCCTGGAGCTCTGGCAGCCTTGGGGCCGGGACCATTCCCTGTTCAGTGCCCAGCATCCTCTGGGGGAAGAGCCTTTCCCTGGTATCCAGGAAGCCAAGGGGTGTCTCTGGGATGGGGATTTCATCCCGGGCTTGAAGAGGCTGAGGTGCACACGAGGGCTGGGGGCGCGAGCAGCCCCCATGCATTTCCCCTCCATGCAGGCAGCCCAGAGCAGATGTCCTCCCACCAGCCGTGCATCATTCATGCAAGAGTGCTCCCTATCTGATAAATCATGTTGGAGAGACAAGAGACAATGGGGCTTTTAATTATAGAAACAGTTAGCAAGGATTAATGACAGCAGCAGTGTGACAATGTTGTTACTCCCAAAGTTTAACGAAGATTTAGCAGTTTTTTTCAGATGTGGGGAGCGCTGAGATGCTGCCTTGGGTGTCGGATGCCCCTCAGCATCCACCTCTCTTCCTCACATTTGGAGACTTCCAGGAGGTCCAGGGGCTTCAGTGGATGAAGCCTTGGGAAGGTTTGAGAACAGGGCTGAGTGAGGGGATGTTGTCCGTGAGGGGACACTGAGGTGGGGCAGAGCCTGGAGGTGGCCCAGGCCCCGTGATGGGGAGCAGGGACATCTCAGTTCAATGTCACCAGCCTGTGGCCAATGTGGATGTGTCCCGCAGGCTCCTGTGATCTGAGCAGAGGTGCTGCTCCCCACAAACCCTTTCAACACCCAAGGTGGCCCCCAATACAGCACCAGCATCTCTGCACCTTTCAGAGCCAAGGATCAGATCCCCACTAATCATGGAATGATTTGGGTTGAAAAGGACATTAGAGATCATCCCATTCCACCCCTGCCATGGGCAGGGACACCTGCTATCCCAGGGCGCCCCAAGCCCCATCCAGCCTGGCCTTGGACACTTCCAGAGTCCAGGGGTAGACACAGCTGCTCTGGACAATCTGTGCCTGCCCACCCCCCGCATACAAAATTCCCACCTGCTTTCCAGACTCAGCAAAACCCCTCAAACCCCTTTTCTGCCTCCCAGCAGCTCCATGAGCTGATCTTGGGGCTGGGATCCAAGTTTAATCTGTTCAGAAGACACCACCAGAGCCGATGGCTTGGGAAAACACAAAAGTCAGCAGTAGCTTCCCTTTGCCTGCAGCCCTGGCTGTTCCCCACAGAGGAGGCTGGGAACAGCCCACAGGGAGCAGGGACACAAACACGGAGTGACAGGAGCACAACAGACACGTTTGGGTCACTGGGGTGGCCGGAGCTGTCAGCAGAGGTGAGGTGGCACAAGCCACACCAGCCTGGAGCCTCGAGCTGCCCTTCCTCCTCCCTCCTCTGTGGGTTGCTGGGGTGGGATGCTTGAGTAGAATACTCAGCGGGATGCTTGGATAGTGCAGGTGAGGCCAGGGGTTGGCAGGGGCTGCTCCAAGGGTTTGGCTGCTGGGAGGGGACAGCATTGGCCTGAGGGATCTGAGTCTATCTCTCCCCTGCTGAATCCCCCTGGTACCTGCCCCACACCAGGAGCCCGTGCTGGGAGCTGGGCTCGGGGCCCCTGGGAGCATCCTCTGCTCTGCTGCACCCCCACCCTGTGCTCAGGCCTTTCCCAGGAGGACCCCAAGGCTTGGCCCAGGATTTACCACAGGGCAGAGCACGGGCAACCCTGAATTCCACATGGCTCAGGGGTGGAGCAGGGACAGGATGGATGCCAGACAGGCTGGACCATGCTTGGCCCAGGTGAATCAGTCCCTGGCCAGTTCACCCAGCAGGGCCTGGAAAACCCATTCCCAGTGCTCCTGCCTGCTGGGGGATGGCTGGTGGGGAAGGTTTCCCAGTCCAAGCTGTCTCCTGCTAGATTAATAATTCACAGAGCGAGGCAGGGCGCAGCGACCTCCACCCCTCTCACATATCCAAGGATCCAGGAGCTGCTGCTGCAATGATGAGCAGGGATGGGGTGATGGGGATGGCCACAATGGAGCTGTGGATCCTTGGGCACTGCTGCCCATCCTGCCAAGGCCATGGGCTGCAGGGAGATGCACCAGGAGAACGTCTCTGGATCCCTGTGCCAGGTACAGGTCTTGTTTCCAAACAGTTTTTCCTTCCATGGAGGACGTGGGTGGATTTGTTGCCTGTGGAAGTGAGACACTAATAATGCTGGCTGGGTGCCAGGCCTGTTCTCACCTCCAGCACTGACAGCTCCCCCAAATCCTGCCAGCCCCATTCCATGGCAGTCCCCCACCCCAGAGCCCCCCTGGGGATGTGGGAAGAGCCAGGAGTGCCCAGAGCCCAGCCCTGAGTGTCTCCTCCAGCCCCCGAGGCTGCCAGAGGGGCTGGAATTGCCTGCCTGGCAGCAGACAACCTGAGCCAAATCCCACAGGATCAAACTGGAGAAAATCCTTCATGCCCCAGAGCCATGTTCAGCATCAGGACAGCCAGAGCATTCCAGAACCTGCTCCTGGTCCCGAGGAATGAGGGCTGTTCTGGTAGGAAAAACACACCCAGCAGTGTGGAGCTTCAGAAGAGACTCAATATCTGGAAACAGCTGGATTCCCTAGGGCAGAAACCATCATCTTCATCCTAGTGTTGGCCAAAGCCCTGGAGACCAACACAGGGAGAGCAACCATGGAACCATTAAGGTTGGAAAATATCTGTGAGATCACTGAATCCAACAATTAATCCACCAAATTTCCTGCAAACACATTTCCTGTTTAACACCTTTTCCCTAACCATGGCAGCCTCCCCTTCGAGCTCTTGGATGGGCAGGGAAATTAATAATGTGTTCAGCCAGGAAAAGTTTCCCAAGTCTTCCTGGTTACTAAAGGATTCGTCAGAGATCTTCCCTCCCAAATTAGACCTTGTAGACCCCCCCCGGCTGATGAATCAGCTCTGCCATCACTGCATCCCAGCATAATTTGTCTTTCAACCTAACAGCTCCCATCCCACTCCAAGGACGTGGAGCAAGAGTAGGCAGCAAAAAAACCCACGACCCCATGTGCTGGACTGGGGAGAGCAGGAAAAGATGGGGACAGTGGGAGTTTCTTCCTTTGCTGTTTGAGTTCATATTCTGGACATGACCCATGTGAGGACAGAATTTTGGGGATTGGCACCTCCTTGCCTCAGCATGACCCTGAAGCAGGAAAGGGACTGGGAAGGGCACATCCCTGAAAACAGAGGGTACAGCAGAGGGGGAGGAAACCTTGAGAGCCTCCAGCAAGCAAAGGGACAGTGTCTTGTCACCACTGTCACCTGCCAGCTACACCTGGGCACAAGTAAGGGGCTGGCAGCTCCTGCTGGGAGGTCACTGAGCCCATGCTGGGGTGTGGGTGCTCTCCTTCACCAGTTTGGTGGTGTGAGTCCCTTCCGTCCCAGCAAGGGGACAATCTTGGTGGTGACTGGGGATGTGGCCCTGAGCCACTCACACCAAGTGGAGCTTTTTTCCCTAAGACAACACCCTGAGGAGTGACCGGTGCGTCAGACACGCTGCCGGCTGGGAGGGAGCCACCAGCAGAGGCTGAGGGGATGTCCCTGGCTGGTGGCCCCAGTGAGATCCCTCCTGCCCTGAGTCCAGCAAGCCATCCCTGGGTGAGAAGCTGGCTAGGCCATCCTACAGCAGATACAGGCATGGATTTGGGGGTTTTATTGCTGTGCAATCCTGTTCAGATTCGCTGGGGACAAGAGGCCCCAACCATTCCACCATGCCCCCATTCCTGAGCAGGAACCAGCAGCTCCCAGAGCTGGGAGCTGATGAGGCCAAGCTGATGAATGAAGGGGATTAGAACCTCTCCGTCTGCGGGTCGCGGTGACACAGGGACACGAGGACACGGGGACATTTCCATCTGGAAGGTGGAAATGCCGTGTTTGCCGTCCGTGGCACCGCAGTGCCTGGAATTCTAATCGCCTGCAAAGCAGCTCTTAATGGTATTTGAAAAGGAGCTGGGAGCTGCTGGAGGGATTCGATGCCACTCGCAGATAAAGGCAGGAGGGAGGGCGAGGGAGACGGGGGTGGCTGCGCGTTCCTTCCGCACGCTGCGGCTGAGGGAATGTGGGCTGGATTCCATCAGGAGCAATTTCCTCGCGGGGAGGCAGCGGAGTGGCCGCCCCCAGCTCCCCGAGGGTGGGGGAGCGCTGGGATCGCACCGGGAACGGCAGCACATGGATCCCCGAGCTTGTTCGGGGATGGGGAGCCGACCTGGGACCTGGTGAGACAAGAATCACCTGAGAGAAAAAAAAAACCCAAAAAAGCTTTCCACTGGTTCTCATCTGTACGGCTGGAGGAGAGACTGAGGGGAGGCTCCTCAGGGGCTGCAGCTGAGGGGCAGGGGCTGAGCTCTGCTCTGGGACAGGGACAGGAGCCCAGGAAGGGCTGGAGCTGTGTCAGGCCTTGGGATGGAGCTCAGGGAAAGGTTCTTCCCCCTGAGGCTGCTGGGGCACTGCCCAGGCTCCCCAGGGAATGGTCCCGGCCCCAAGGCTGCCAGAGCTGCAGGAGCGTTTGGACAACGCTCTCAGGGATGCTCAGGGTGGGATTGTTGGGGTGTCTGTGCAGGGACAGGGGCTGCACTGATGGACCTAAGGGTCCCTTCCAACCCTTCTTATTTGGTGATTCTGTGATTTTCCTGCCCATCCACACCAGGACGGCCCCATGACTGTGCCAAGCACACTCCAGCCCTGATAAAAATAAGGTAATAATAAGTGGGCAAGAAGGGAAAATATTGGAGGTAAAATCTGAGGTGACCATCTGTAGAGTGCACCCCACAGCTCCCCAAAGCCCCTGAACTCAGGCAGCTTGGGGCAGCTGCATTTGGAGCCTGAAATGTTCTGCTCCCTGTGGCTTTTGGGTCAAGCACGGGTCCAGACATGAGGCTTTCCCACCCCAAGGACTCCCCCAACCCCAACCCTGTCACTGCACTGTCCCCATGCTGCTCCCAGCCTGGCTGGGGGCCCTTGGGGACACAGGTGGCTCTGCCATCCTGCCTGGCTGGGCAGGGCTGGGCAGCAACAGCAGCAAACCCTGGTGTGGAGCCAAGGATCACAGTGGGGAGGAGGAACCGGGGCTGGCAGTGGCTCCTCTGTCAGTGTATCCTGGTACCTGCAGCACCTTCCTGGATCAGCAGGGCAAACAGGAACCACACAGGTGCCAGGATGGGAAAATGAACTGGGAAATGCTGGCGCCACTGGAATAAAGCATCAGCTGTGGGGAATAAATCCCAGAATATCCTGAGTGGGAAGGAACCCTAACGGACCATCAGTGCAGCCCCTGTCCCTGCACAGACACCCCAACAATCCCACCTTGAGCATCCCTGAGAGCGTTGTCCAAACGCTCCTGCAGCTCTGGCAGCCTTGGGGCCGGGACCATTCCCTGGGGAGCCTGGGCAGTGCCCCAGCAGCCTCGGGGGGAAGAACCTTTCCCTGAGCTCCATCCCCAAGCCCTGACACAGCTCCAGCCCTTCCTGGGCTCCTGTCCCAGAGCAGAGCTCAGCCCCTGCCCCTCTGCCTCCCCTCGGGAGGAGCTGCAGCCCCCGAGGAGCCTCCCCTCAACCTCCTCTGCTGCAGCTGAACGAGCCAAGTGCCCTCAGCCCCTCCTCAGACCCTTCCCCAGCTCCGTGTCCCTCCTTTGGACACTCTCTAATGGCTCAGTGTCTTTCCCATGTGGGCAATCAATCCTGGGCTGTGAGCTCTGCAGGGCTGGGCAGCCCTGGAGGGTGACCTGAGCTCCGTGTCTGGCAGTGCCCAGCTCCATGATCACAGACACAGGAGGGGTCTGGGGGCTGTGCAAGCCCCCCTGATCCCCAGCAAAGAAGGGATGGCTTTGCAAATGGGACCTGGGGTGGCCTAAGTCGTGCACCAGGAAAAATGCAGCCTGCATTGGGAAACCAGAGATAATTTGCTTTATCCTTCTCTGAGCAGGGAAATGTTAGGCTGGGTTTGAGGGCTGCTGAGCCTGCAAAGCTCCTGCTGAAGCTGGCTGGGGCTGGGTGGTTCTGCAAAACTGGCCCTTTAAAAAGGGAGGAAATACTCCTTTGGTGGAGTTTGTCACCTTGGGATGACTTCAGTGCCAGCAGGGACACCTGGACCCAGACATGAGGGCTCACTTGCAGTGGGAGGAAGGGCAGGTGAGGATCCCAGCACTGCTGTCACTCGAAGCCCAGGCAGGGAGAGAGAAGAAAGGTCCCTCTCCCTCCTGCTTGGATGAAAACCCTTCACCTGATGGTGCTTCTGCTGGTACAGCTCAGCACAGCAGGTCCCTGGCCAAAGAAACTTCCATTGTTATTACCAAATATTTATTAAAAGTAACTGGGCTTAGTCACGGGCTCAGGCTGTGTGTGCAGAGCAGGGCCGCCCGCCCGGGGCTCTGGCAGGGAAAACGAGGTGAGACTGTCCCCCCTCAGGGGCTCGTGCTCAAAATGAACAGATCTAAAGTGCAGACATGGAGACATTGGGGTCAGGGCAGAGAGAGCTCGAGGAAATGCGCTTTGGAGGGGGAACCAGGAGCTTTGGAAGGGAAACAAGAGGGTTTGCAGGGGAACAACCCCAGCTCTGTGCACAGCAGGTCACAGATGTCACTCGTGGTGTGGCAGCCACTCTTCCATGTGTCCCCCAAACCCCACAGCAGGCCCCACTTTCCATGCTGGAGTCCAGCCAGAGTGCACACCAGAGGTGAAGCTGCATTTTTGGGTGTGACCAGGCCAGAGTGAGCCCGTGGGACCTTCTGGTCCCATCTCAGCAGGTCTTTGGGAGAGGGTGGCTCCAGGCTGGGTGGAGGGGACAACACAGGGCGGTGTCCCTGGGGCACGGTGCCCTCCAGCTGTGCAGTGTCACCCTCCAGTGGTGTTTGGGGCACTGCAAAGCCTCTGGCCAGCACAGAATAAACACCCAGCCCAGCCCCAGGGGGTGAGGCCTGGGGATGATGCTGTCCCAGTCCCTGTGCTGTGGCTGGCTCTGCTCAGGGGCATTTGGGGCTGGGGGGTCTGGGCTGCCAAGCCAGGACTGGCTGCCTGGCATCCCCCAAGCCCTCAGGGCATCAGCCCAGCACCAAACTGGCTCCTCATGGGCTCCCCAAAACCCAAATTCTTTAGGATCACATGGAATGGGAGAATCCAGCCAGCTCCTTCGAGGAGTCCATCGAGGTTCCCATTAGGCAAAATTAATAGGCACCAGGAGCCTGCTCGCATCACATGGCTCCCACTGCTGCATCCTGAGAGGGGACAAAAACCTCTTGGGCTGTCACTGGAGCTGGCAGCGCTGGAATGCTGCATTCGGGCTGGCAGGGGACCAGCACAGCCGGCGGCAGGAGGGGCTGGCAGGGACCCTGCAGGCAGGGAGAGGCTCTGGATCCTGGGATCAGCAGAGAAAAATCCCTCACTTCACCACAGAGGGCAAACTGGGGGCAAAAGGGACTTTACTTCTCACTTTGTCGGAATTATTTTTTTCCCCTTGGCACGTTTCAGTCAAAAACTCTTTGGGATTTTGAGCGTGTGCCAGAGCAGCTGCGATTTTTTTATTTCTCTCACACTTTTTTTTTTTTTTTTCCCCTAAATCATTTTGCTGAGTCTGTGTGAAAATGCCCCAGAAAGCAGCAAAACTTGTCAAGACACTCCCAGGGCCGGCTTGCTTGGAACAGCATCTCCAAAGGCAGGGACCCTCCCTGGGGCCCTGATAGCCTCAGGGTCCTGCCACTTCTGTGTGTCCCCCCAAACTGGGGGACAGTGGGACTGGGTGGCCTTGAAGGTCTCTTCCCACCGTGATGATTCTATGATTCCATGACATTTGTGTTCCCAGGGTACAGCTGGAACCCCGGTGGCCCCACTTCATCCCACTCCCAATGCTCAGCAAGGTTTTGGAGGGGTTTGGTGGTTTATGGGTCCCCATCCTCATTTGTGGGGGCACTGTTTTTGTTTAGGGCCAGGCTCTTGGGACAGAGGTGACAGGTGGGGGTAAAGCCCCCTAAGGAGGGGACCGGGTCCCATCTCAGCACCCCAAATGGCACAGCCCCTGGCAGGGATCTCTTCCCCAGCCTGTCCCTGGCTCCTGGCTTAAGATCCCTTTGGATTTATTCTCATATTGAGGCCAATTTGAATTAATTGGAGCACGAGACCAAGGGCCCTGTGGGATTCTCCAATGTCCAGTGCCGGACTCTGGCGTGGGGAAGCAGAACTGGTCACCTCAGCCTGGGGCTTTACCTCCACAGCTTTGTCCTGTTCCTCCCTCAAAGCCAAAGTGATGCCAGAAGGGCACTGGAGTTAATGGGTGGGGGAGAGAGCCCAGAGGGGGAGCTGGGCTGAGCCAAAACCCACGGCCCAGGCTTGAACCACAACCTGCTTGTTCCCTTATCCAAGTCTGTGCCTTGGTTTCCCCCCAAATAAAATAATGGCATGAAGGGGGCACAGTAAGACAGAAACAACTTGATTTTCTGGTGAGGTGTTTGGGGAGGGGACAAGGACAAAGCAGCTCCCTCCAACCTGGGGCTCCCCCAGCTCCCCCTGCACATCTGTCAGCAGTCTGCTCCCCCAAAACCAGCTCTAACCCTGGCCAGCAGGCAGGAGAGCATCTTCCATCAGGCAAAATCGGCTCAGCACCAGGATGGGGAGCTTGGTGGAAGCAGCAGAAATTTCCCCCATTCTTGATTAAAACAGCACAGCCTGCGGAGCCAGGGCGGGGGGGGACGCTGCTTAATTGACTCTGTGCTTTTGATACAGCAGCTTAATGACTGTGTTCAAATTAGCCAGAATCACCTTTCCATCCTGGGGAATGGAAGGGAGACGTGGATTGCTCCAGCACACCCTCCCCCCCCACGTCAGCCTCTTGAAAATCCATCCCCAACTAAACCAGCCACAATTTTCATGACTGGATTTTTCATCTTTTCCTAAACAAATAAGTTGATATTGTTTGAAACAGCAATGAAATTCCTTCCCAGCCACATAAATCTGCTGGTTTTAACCACAGATCCAGGGCTGAGGCTGGGAGTGAAGCTCAAATGGGAAAGCCCAAACTGCGTGTGCCTGCAATGAAATTATAAATCCACATCCCGGAGCAAGCGAGCAGCAGGAGGCACCAGGAACCTCCATCAGCAGAAGCGCTGGGCTGCAGCAAGGGATGGGAATTGGGAGTGGAACCGACAAGGCTGGGAGAGCTGCTGGCATTTCTCCTGACAAAATCCTGCACAAACTGAGCCGGTCCAGGCAAAACCACAGCGTCGGACCCACCTGGTGTTCAGTGCTGAGCCCTGTTCCTTCCCCCTGAGTTCTGCCCTCAGTTTCCTCAGCTGTAAAGTGAAGAAGATGCTGCCAAACCCTGTTTGAAAAGCGCTGTCAGAAGCAGCAAATGTCACTGAAGAGCTCAGGTGGTGCTTGGTCAGCTGGCACACAGCACATCAAGGGCACAGGACACTGCATCAGCTGCCCATGGCCCCTGAGGCTGGGGACCAGCAAGGCTAAGGCCAGCCTGGACTGCCCAGTGATGAGTGGAGAGGAGCAACAATTCCACCCTGCAAGTCAGAGCCAAGGAGGGAATTGGCCTCTGGCATCCTCAAAGCCCAATTAACCAAATCACCACAGCTCAGGAGGCTTCGGCAGCAGCGAAGAGGAGCAAGAGGAGAACTCCAGGGAGGAATGGGCAATGGTGAGTGCTGTCCCTGCGGGGGATGGGGTGCTGCTGGGGGCTCCGGGTCATTGTCCCATGAGCCTGGCCTCTCCCTGGCACTGCTGCAAGGGACGGTGGAGCCCAGTGCGGGGGCACAAACACAGGAGCCCTGGTTGGGCTGGGAGCTGCACTCCTTCCTGGGGTCACGGCTCTGTTTGTGCCCTGATTGGCCCCATTTCCCATGGGATGGAGGGGAAATGCCTGTGTTCATCCGCAGCCACCTCCACCTCCAGTGCAGAGGGCAGCTCAGGGTGAGGTGGCCCCCAGACCCTGTCCTGGGGCAGGCAGGGGGCACTGGGCAGGGGGATGCAAACAGGCTGTCACAGGGATAGGGTGGGAGGGTGTCTGAGGGTGCTGGTATGGGGCTGAGGGACCCCAGGCGGGGTGGCAGGTGGGTACCTGTGGGTGTCAGCACGGGGGAGCCCAGGCAGGGCAGTGTGGGGGTACCCGGGTGTGCGGAGTGGGGCTGGGGGAGCCCAGCCACGGTGGTCGGGGGCACCCCATGGTGCTGGAATGGGGTCGAGGACCTCAGGCAGGGCACTCCAAGCCTTGGCACCCCAGGCTGCCCGGCGGGACCGCTCCCCTTTGCTCACGGCTGCGCGGCGAGGAGACCCCCGTGTCCTTCCCTGCGTTCCTCCGGGGCCGTGCCCGTTCTCCGCCCGGGGCCGCGCATCGCCCCCGGCCCCGTCCCTCCCCCGGCCGGGCGGGGGGCGCGGGGGGCGGCTCCGCGCACGGCCCGACGCGGCTGGAGAGGCGCTGCCGCCGCCGCGCCGCCCCCGGGGACGGGCCGGGGCCGGGCCGGGGTCCGTCCGGAGCCGCCGCCGCGCCGCCCCCGGGGCTGCGGCTCTGCCCGCGCCGCCGCCGCAACATGGGCAGCCCCGCAGCGGCCGCCGAGCGGTGAGTGCGGGGTCCCGGGGCCGGGGGGGGTCGTGCCGGGCCGCACACGTGGCGCCGGGGGGCGGCCGCCGAGCCCCCGCCGCCCCTGGGGACACGCAGCCTCCCTCCATCCCTCCCTCGTTCCATCCCTCCCTCCTCCACCGGCGGCTCGGCGGGGGCTGCCCGGCTGCGCCCACCGCCCGCGGCCGCCAGGCCCCTCCGCAGCCGCCGGCTGTGCCCGGGGAGGGGGCTCGGCACGGCGGGAGGCGCTGGTGCCCCCGGGCAGGGTCGCACCGGGGGTGGCCGTGGTGTCGCCGCGGCGCCGGGTCCAGCCCGCCCCTGCTCCGCTCCATCCCCCGGCGCTCCCGGGGGTCCGGTACCCGCAGCCCCCCCTCCCCCGTTAGGGCTGGGGCCGCCGCTCGCAGCCCCTTTCCCCGGCACAGCCGAGCGGGTCCGAGCATCGCCGGGCGTCGGGAAAGCTTTTCCCATCTCCTCTCGCTCGTGTTTCCCCCGGGCGCTGCAGGTCCTCACTCCTCGCTACCCCAGGGCCCTTCCTGCCTCTTCCCTGAGCATCCCGGATTTTAGGCGGATTCTCCTGTCGAAAATTCCGAGGGTTGGTTTAGCCGCGGATGTTACCGGCTTGTGTTTCTCGGAGAAATGGAGCAGGCAGCAAGCACAGCATTCCTGGCTTCTATTGCCGTGCTGGAATAGCAGCCTTTGCCTCTTCCCACTCTCCATCCAGAGTACTTTTGTGCCAGTTCCTTAATCCACTTGGAAGGCGGGTTTGAGCTAAAACCTGACAAAAGGTGCTCCGATTCTCACGGCGTTCTCACAGGCAGCAGTTGCAGAGGAGCAGCTGCTTTTTCTCTTCCTGCCCAGCTTTACCCTGAGATGAGGTTTTTGGGAAGGAGAAAAGAGCAACCAGGAAGGGAGAGGATGGCAGGAGAAGGCAGAGTGCTTGTGAAATAGATGGAGAGTGGAGCCGTGCCGGGCTCCGCAGCCTGGCAGCACCCGGGGCACAAACCCTCGGGAGTGAGGAGCCCTGGAACTGGAGCGGCTGGAGCGGGAAGTGACCGGGATTGGGGATGTTTGGTGGCCTGGTGAACACCTGCCCGGGCCTGGCAGAGCTCCTGGCTGCTGCTTGGTTTTGTGGATGGTCTCTCACGCACTCTCACCCTGGCTGGGGATGTGCAGCCTGCAGGATGGAGACCCCAAACCCCAGCACCAGCCCTGAGACAAGGGTGACACCGTGGGAAAAGCCTCATGCAGGCAGGGAAAGTTCCTACAAACCTCTCGATCAAAACACAAGGCATTAAAACCAAAAAGCTCTTCAAGAGCAGAGTTGCCCAGCGGTGATATGGTCGTGTGTGGGTTAAAATCAAAATGCAGGGTTTGAACCCTGCAATAACCCTTTGGGAAGTGCGGGGCCCTTGGGGTTGCTCTGCACCCCAAAGCTCCATCATCCCTTGCAGGATGGAGATGGGATTAAATCCCAGCACACCGGGGCATGGCAGAGAATGTGGTGCACGTCCTTTAAATGGGAGAATAATTGAAGATGAGTTGGGGAGCTGCCAGTTGGGCAGCCTGGGGTTCATCTGGTTTGATTTTGTGCTGATGTTTTTATCACCGGCGGTTTTGTGGCACTCGCAAAGGGGAGGCAGTGGAGCTGCTGCCTCTTGCTGCTGGAGGGCTGGTGGAGCCGGCTGGGTTTTGGCCAGAGCAGCTTGGAGAGGTAATTTTTGATCCACTCAAGATTTCTTATGGTTTTAATATTGCAAAAACCCCACTCGGGTGTCTGCAGCCTTTCCCAAAGTGCTTGGGTTGTGGGCTGATCTTGGGGGAAAATGCTCTCCAATACCCAGCCTGCAAAACAGCTGGAGGAGCATCCCAGGAGCAGGAAGCAGGAGGCAAAGCAGCTTCAGGAAAGAGTAGGCTCAGAAATCAGTAGATTTTGCTTTTATCCTGCTCTGTTAGAGGAGGGAGCAGGAGGAAGGGAGGAACAGGGGCTGGGCTGTGTTTTATCTGTCCTGGACATCAATGCCCAGGGTGGGACGTGGCTGTGGTGGGCAGAGCTGGGACACATCCCAGGCATGGCCAGGTCCTGCCAGGCTCAGCCTTTCTGGGGGGATGCACTTTTGCTGATCCCCAGCTGAAGATAGCAGGGCCGGGGGCTTTTTTTCCTATTTTGTAGTGTTTAGAGCTCAGGAATGTCTGCTTTTATTAGCTGTGCTAATCCTGCCTCACCAGAGAACTCATCCCTGGCTCCAAGGCCCAAACCTAATCCCTGCTCTTCCCTCCTGGGCCCGAATTAAACACTGGACTCGCAGCCCAGAGGCACAGACGAACACGGCGCCGGCTGCACTCAGCGTTTAAAGCTTTTCAATCCATGCGTTTGGGATGGATTTTTCCCAACTCCTGGCTGTTGGATCATTCCTGTTTCTCCCTCCAGCATCCCACCAAGGAGCAGCTGGCTCCTCTTCTCTCCGTGAGGAGCCGGAGCTGCCATAAGGCAGGAGGAGTTGGGCTGCTCCGGCAGCTCGGAGCCGCGTCGCTGCCACGTTCACGTCCCCAGAATGGGAGAGAGGTGTTGGAAGCCCTGGGAATAATGCTGGGAATGTGGAGCACGTGGCCGGGTGCGCTGTGCGTGGGCAGCGGCGATCCCTGTGCCGCCGGAGCGTGTGGGCAGCCCGGGTGGGATGCCTGTCACCAGCAACATCTCCCCACGTCCCCAGTCCCACTGCTCCGAGGGAAGGGAAGTGGGAGCCAAGTGAGGCCATCCCTGGGCTTGTCCCCAGGGACACTCATTCACCACGAGGCTCCAAAACTTTCTGCATGCATCCTGTGCCTCAGTTTCCCTGGCGGTACGTGGTTGTGGTCTGGAGGCCTGGCTTTGGAGGGTGGCACAGTCCCTGAGGCAGCCAAACTCCTGCTGCGTGTGGCTGTGGAGCGGTGATGGGATTGTCTGAGCAGGCAGAGGGCTCAAAAATGAGTAGATTTTGCTTTTATCCTGCCCCGTTGGAGGAGGGAGCAGGAGGAAGGGAGGAACAGGGGCTGGGTTGTGTTTCACCCATCCCAGGCATCGATGCCCAGGGTGGGACGTGGCTGTGGGGGGCAGAGCTGGGACACATCCCAGGCACAGCCGGGTCCTGCCAGGCTCAGCCTTTCCAGGGGGATGCGCTTTTGCTGATCCCCAGTAAAATCCCCATCCCATCCTGCAGGATGCCTCTGGTCCATGGGGCTGCAGAGGGTGGAAGGTGCTGCCTGAGCCCAAAGGGCTGCTCTGTGAATCCTGGAAAGGCCCCAGAGCAAACAGGCAAGGACAGAAATGTTCAGAGCAGAGATGTGAGAGATGAAAAGCAATAAATCCCATGAGGATGTGTGGAAACGCTGCCGAGAGCCACAGTGGCTGTGGAGGGGAAACGAGTTGGGCTTTGGGCACCCTCGGTTGGCTTTTCTGTTTGTGAAGTTTTTGTAGGGTTTACCTTCAAGGACAAAGCAGCTGCTTCCACGAGGTTTGATTCAGGGGTTGTGGGACCAGGGATGCAGGGGTGAGACAGGCTGGGCCAGAGCCTTGCTCAGCCCTCGGCAGTGGAATGTGCTGGATTCTCTGTCAGACCCCATTTAAGCCGTGGTGTTTTGGGGCTGGAGCTGGAACCCCGCGGGTGCCCCAGGTCTGTGGGGTGTCAGAGGTGGGGGCTGAGGCTGGGCAGGACGGGGTGGCAAAGTGGGGAAATGGCCCTGGTGGTGGGAGAGCAGAGCCCTCCCCAGGCCCGGGCAGGGGCTGCCATTCCCTCTTTCCTGTGTAAAATGGAAAAGCTGAGGACAGCACCAAATTCACCCCAGAACAACCAAACAGTGGAGATTCGGATGGAGAATTTGGACAAACAGAAACAGCTTTAGCAGGGATGAGTTAAAAACAAAGCATGGAGGGTCTGGGCTGTGATCCTCAAGCTGCTGTGGTGCCTTGGCATCCACATGGGCACCCCGAGGCTGGGATCCCAGTCCGGGAGCAGGGGCAGGATCTGCCTCTCCGAGCGTGCCCTCCTCCTTCTCTGCCTCAGCCCAGCTCTTCCCTTGCTTCCCTGCCTTCCTCCCCCTGAATTTTTCATGCCACCACGAGCTCGGCTGCCGCTTGCAGCCCCATCCATCAGGAGGGTTTGGTTTTCAAAGCTGTCCCAGCTCTGCCCGGCTCAGATCTGGAGCGCCGGGGCTCCTTGTTCAGCTCCCGATGTGCCAACCAAAATAGCAGCGGCCACATACTGGAGTGGAGAGGAACAAGTGTCACTGGGAATTAAAATGACAGATCCCAGCATCAAGGTCTCCGAGGGTTTGTGCTTTATTAAGCAACAGTGAGTTCATGGGAAAGGACTTTGACTCAGAGCACCGGTTGTGTCTACAAGAAAAGAGAACCAGGGACTATATTTAGGCTCAGGCTGTGATGGGGAGACAGGGCCAGGCACTGAGGGAGGGGAGCTGGGCATCCTCAGCTCCATGGGGATGAGCCCTGGCCCTGCAGAGCAGAGTTGGGAGCAGGAAGTGGGTACACCTCAGCTTTGGGATCGTGGAATCCCCAATGGTTTGGGTTGGAAGGGACTTTAAAACTCATCCAGTGCCACCCCCTGCCATGGCAGGGACACCTTCCAGTGTCCCAGGCTGCTCCAAGCCCTGTCCAGCCTGGCCTGGGACACTGCCAGGGATCCAGGGGCAGCCACAGCTGCTCTGGGCACCCTGTGCCAGGGCATCCCCACCCTCCCAGGGAAGGTGCTGCAGAGGAACAACCCCGCTGCTGTGGGGCACGAGGGCTGGAGGGTTCCCCTCCCTGTGCAAGGGGCTGCTTGGGGGTCCTGCCCCCACATCAGCCATGGCCAGGGGTGTGTGGAGTGGCTGGGAGAGCTCCTCCGAGCAGGATTCACCCTGGCTGGGGCTTGTACCGCTGGGTTCAGAGAAAAGAGGGGACCAGGACCCTGCGGTGTGGTCCTCACGTGGCTCCCTCTCCCTTTAATGTGGTTTCCTGCTGATGAGGGTGATTAAACAGATCAATGTTTTCTCTTCTTGCCTCAGGGTCTGCCTCTTCCCACCGCCCCCTCCTATTAAAAATTCATTGTTTCTCCCAGATACTGTTGCTAGAGGGAGACAGGGAGAAATAAAGGAAGTTCTTGGAAAGGAGAAGAGAAAATATTCAGTGGGAAGGGAATTGAAGAAAAATTTAAACCAAATATTGTCCCTCTCTGCCTCTTGTTGCTCTGGGTGCCTTTGAGCCCAAGCTCTGTCCCTGTCACGGCACAGGACCCTGGTGTTCCCAGAGAATTGTGTGGGAACTGGGGGGACTTTGGGTGGTGGGGACAGTCCTGCTCCTGCCAGGGAGGTGGCAAAGGCCCTGCTGGCTTCAGAGCTGGGAGTGTGGGACATCGTGGCTGTTTCACACAGCAAATCCCAGCAGGCACGGGAGGGAAGAAGGAGCAGGAACAGCGCCCTGTGGTGGGAGGATGGACCTGATCTCCAACTCAATTCCCATCCTCAGCATCTCCAGAAAAGTCCTCCCAAACTTTGATTGCTTTTCCTGCTCAATTTGGGCACTGTTTCAGTCCAGGTGGGTGAGGGGGTTCGTTTCTAGACTGAAAAGGCCAGGGGGCTGTTGATGGCTGCTCTGTGGGATCAACTCCCCTGGCCCTGCAGCACTCGGAGCTGTGGCTGTGGCACAGAGCTGCCAGGCCATGTGCCACCAGTGGGGATGGAGCATGGGCTGAGGGGGATTCAGGCAGGCTTGGGAAGGCTCTTTTCCATTTTCTAAAGCCTCCTGAGCACAGTCTTCACAGTGCTCCGTGCAGGGCAGCAGCAGCAGAGGTTTGCAGGGCAGAGCAGAACTGAAGGGGTTCTCGCTGAGCATCCAAACTCCTTCAGCCACACTCACCTTACGTGAGTGGATTTGTTTTCTCTCAGAAATAGTGGAAGGAGTAATTTCCAACCCCTTCTCAGTGGTGCAGCCAGAGGAGCAGACTATGAGGGTGCTTGGTGCTTCTGGCCTCTTTTTCCAGAGGGTCACCCGGGCTGACCTTCCCCGTGCTCAGGACAGCTGGACACCAACCCTTCAATATTGGCACAAGGAGCTATTTTGTGTTTTTCCATTTAAATCTCATTTGAAGGGAAGTCCATCTGGTTCCCTTTGTGCTGCCAGAGGAAAAAGGGCTGTTCTTGGGTCAGTTTTCCACAGGGAGACCCAGGATTGGCGGCGTGGCCAGGACCTGTGCCTGGTGGTGGGCTGGGGCAAGGCCCCTGGAAATGAACACTAATTAGGGATGGAAAAGGAGGAGAACCCTGCAATTACAAATAGAAGGTGGAGTGACATAAATGAGAGAGAAACTGTGACCTTTTTCCATAAGCAGGAATATTAACCAAGTGTGACTAATGGAGGGGGGGAAATAATCCTGCCTTCATTAGTCCTTATTCCTGGGCCTGATGAGGACTAGGAACCTTGGGCTGCTCCCAGGGAAGTGCAGTGGGTGATGCCAGCATCCCTCCCAGCCATGCCCAGGCTCTGGAAGTCATTCCAAGAGTTATTTTGGAGGTGGGACCCTCCACACTTCAGGAAGTGGTTTCTTTTCTTACCTTCAGGGTCACTTTTACATCAAGCACCAGCCTTGTGGCACAGCAATTCCCATCAGGAGTGTTCTGATGGGATTTGGCACCACTGCTTTCCCCTGCCTTGCTCAGCCTGCACCAACATCTGGAAACCTCTGGAAATCCAGGTCCAGGTTGTTGCTGTTGCAGTGACAAATGGGGCTGTGATCTGTTGCATTAGGCTCATCCAGCACCAGACAATGCTGCCGGGTTTTTGGGGTTTTTTTCCGTGCCCCGAGGTTCTCCCTGGCTCAGGCTGTTGCTGCCCCTGGGTTCATGCTGGGCAGAGCTGTCCCTGTACAGGGTTCACTCCATGTCCCTGCTGCCTCAGTCCTGGCTCAGCTGTCCTAACCTCAGTGACGTTCCCAAGACTCTTAAGAAACAGATCTTGATTTTTTTTCCTCTGTTTCATTTTTTAACATCTCTGCCTTGTTTCTCTCCCTGGGGTCATTTCTGGCTGTGTCCCCGAAGCTGGGAGATTCTGTGTCCCTGTTGTGCTGATGTGGAGCTGAATCTTTCCTCCTTCCTTGAGCGTTTTCCAAATTTTCCCATTTACTTTTACAGAAAGAAACTCTGTGGGGGCCTGTCACTGAGAGAGGATTTGAAATGAGCAGCCTGTGACACCTCCCCATGGTAATGTGTCATTTTTGTTGTTCATATTTCAATAACTAAAGGTCAGCTGGAAGCTCAGCTGGCTGGGAAATCTGACATTAATTTCACTAATGAGCAAAAGTCTCTGGCTTAATGCTCCTGGATACCGGGGCAGTGCAACACTGGCTGGATCTTGGGCACTATCAAGTGTCCTGGGATCCATGGAATGATAAAATCCCAGAATATCCTGAGTGAGAAGGGATCACTGAGTCCAACCCTGTCCCTGCACAGACACCCCAACAATCCCACCCTGAGCATCCCTGAGAGCGTTGTCCAAACGCTCCTGCAGCTCTGGCAGCCTTGGGGCCGGGACCATTCCCTGGGGAGCCTGGGCAGTGCCCCAGCAGCCTCGGGGGGAAGAACCTTTCCCTGAGCTCCATCCCAAGCCCCGACACAGCTCCAGCCCTTCCTGGGCTCCTGTCCCTGTCCCAGAGCAGAGCTCAGCCCCTGCCCCTCTGCCTCCCCTCGGGAGGAGCTGCAGCCCCCGAGGAGCCTCCCCTCAGCCTCCTCTGCTGCAGCTGAACGAGCCAAGTGCCCTCAGCCCCTCCTCAGACCCTTCCCCAGCTCCGTGTCCCTCCTTTGGACGCCCTCCAACAGCTTTGGATCCTTCTGATCTCGTGGTGCCCAAAGTGCCCCCAGCACTGGAGGTGAGGCTGCCCCAGTGCAGAGCAGAGCGGGACAATCCCTCCCTGGGCCTGGTGCCCCCCAGGACACGGGGGCCCTTTGGGCTGTCAGGACTCAGATCCAACTTGCCATCCACCAGGACCCCCAGGTCCCTTTCTACAGTGGTCTGAGATGAGCCAGATTTTCTGCCATGCCTGGAGGAGTTGCTGTGCACATCCCAAGGGATGTTCCTGCCTTAGAAGAGCTTGACTTGGGCACCTTGATCTGGTTCTGTGGAGGTCTCTGCTGATTTCCAGGACATCTGGGTGCTGTTTGGCTTTGGGATTTGCTCCTGAATTTCTTTTTTCAAGGGGATCCCGTGTGCAGAACTGGAAGCTCCTTGACAGAGAAGCAGGTCCCGTGTGATACCTGGGGAGAGGAGAATCCTCTCCTGGCACCTCCACTGAGCAGCCCAGAAAAGAGTTCAGAGTTTTGAGTAAAACACAAAGCACAGGAGCAGAAGGTGACAACGGCCCTGGTGGCACAAACACACAGAGGGCCAGGGAGCTGTGCTGGTGCCACCACGTGGGACCCAAGGAGGCTTTAGGCCACTTCACCCACGTGCTGGTGGGTCCCGTTTCACAAGGATTAAAATGTATTTGCAGACAAAACCCCCGCAGGTAACCTGAGACAGAGGTTGCTAAGTGACCCGGGAGCTGCCAAAAACAAATGCCAAGACCATCAGCTGAGCCCCTGCTCATTCCCAGGGCTCACCTGACAAGCCAAGCCCAGGTGGTCTCTAAGTGAGCCTGAATTCCACGTTCCCGATGCTCAGGCAGGGAGTGAAGCCACTCAGGGAGGGCAGGAGAGGCTGCTCAGCACCAGCAGCTGAGCACGTTTGGGCTGGCTGCAGTTTGCTCTCAGCAGGTCCACAGGAAATACGTGGCTGTGTCCAGCCTGCTTGAATTGGATTGAAATTTTACCTTTTCCATCCCCGGAGCTGGAGCCTGGCCATGGGGAGCAGCAGCTGAGCTGTTGTGGTTGGGATTAACCCTTGGATGGTGCTGGCTCCGAGCATTGCCTGGCGAGCCTCCTCCATCCCTGCTGGAATATCAGTGCCGTGAATCCCACACATGGGGCTGCAAGTGAACCAAACCCACTTCCCTCCCAGTTATCCCATCTCCCAGGACTGGAGCAGCCCCAGGGATCCACAGCAGATCTGTGTGCATCATCCCCTGGAGCCCCAGTCCCTCAAAGCATCCCCTGGAGGCAAATTCCTTGTGGAATTGCACCAGCTGCAGTTGCTGGAGGTGCCACAAGCTCCACCCTGCAGGTGCTGAGGGCAGGCTCAGGTGTTTCTGGGTCATTCCTGCATCTCAGCTTGGTTTGGGTCATTCTTGCTGTTATTTCAGATGCTGGGTCAGAGTTACTCCCACAGGTGTGTGCTCCAGCCCCCTGTGCTGCAGGGCACGTTCCTGAGGAGATGGGATCCTGCTGTGATCCTGGGCTTTTCCATCCTGCTGCCAGCCCTGAGCTGTCCCTGTTGTCCCAGCCCTACCTTCTGGAGGGGCTGGTGCATCCCCTGGCTCCAGCAGGAAACTCTGGTGTGCCCAGGGTAGGGGATTTCCATTGCTGGGGGGGTTTAGTGCTGTTCCTTTACTGGGGAGTGTCCCTGACTGGGTTCCGTGCATCCCACGTGGAATTTGCATCCCTGGGACCCAGGGATTGGATGGCGTGAAGGGCTCAGTGTATCTCACGGACACTGACACTTCTGGGAGCTGGGAATGCAGGTTCCTGCCCTTCCAGGGAGAAATCTGGGTCCCTCAGGCAGAGCAGACAAGGGGAAGGTGCTCTGGAGCAGGGAATGAGCTGGGATTGCCACGCACTGGTTGAAGTCCTGCAGCCTCACAGCCCCAGGGGCCTGGGGGTGACCAGGAGTGTGGAACCCTCAGCATTGTCCCTGCACAGCTGAGCCCAAACCTGCAGGTTTGAAGGGAATCCCTTTGGCTTTGGGGTAGTGCTGCTTTCCTGGAGGTATTTCAGCTTTTCCAGAGTGCTGGGCACTGTCAGTTCTCTGGGAACCCCCAAAGTGAGGATTTACACATCCACAAGCAGCATGTGGACACCACTGGGTTTCACAGGAGCACACGGGGATGGAGAGCTCCATCCTCCCGGGATTCTTGGCTCCAGGATGTGCCAGAGGTGTGATCCCTGTGCCCCCGGGTCGGCTGCTGCTGCAGAGCCGGCTCCGCATTCCTCTGCCCTTCCCCAGCAAATCCCTGCCCTGGAAAGCTCCTTTGCCTAAGACTCCCCAAGCCTCTCCCAGCAGGAATTAACCCCCCTGGTTGCTGCT
This sequence comes from Acrocephalus scirpaceus scirpaceus, assembly GCA_910950805.1. Classification (NCBI taxonomy): domain Eukaryota; kingdom Metazoa; phylum Chordata; class Aves; order Passeriformes; family Sylviidae; genus Acrocephalus; species Acrocephalus scirpaceus. Next base: position 3,100,311 of record OU383800.1, on the reverse strand, counting down.
GCTGCCCACCCAAACCACACCTTCCAGACCTGAGTGAGGTCTGGAGCAGGCACAGAGCAGCTGCTGAGCTGCAGCAGCAGCGTCTCTGCGTGGGTGTTGCTGAACAGGACCCGAGTCGGGGACATTTGAGGGCTGTTAAGCAGGATTTCTGCACAAAAGGAGCCATTTAAATTCCCTCTTGCTTTGCAACAGGCAAATTAAACTCGATCAAGAGTGTTCAAAGCAATTCAGTAAAACTACGGCAAATCATTTTTTCAGCATCTGCTGCATCAGTGCTGGGAGCATCTCCTGACTCCCCAAGTCCCCCAAAATGCCCAGGGGTGGACATGGGGCTGGGGGTCTGGCCAGTGGCACTTCTGCTTCCACGTCTGGGTGAAATCTCCCCAGATTTGAGGCCTCCTGGGCTGTGGGCACCCACTGGGTGGGTTCATTCCCCTCCTGCAGCCCCTGCACGTGATTCCCAAAGGACAGTGCCGTGTCCTCCCTGCTGCACCCAGAGCTACCCACTGGGCTCAGATACTCTCCTGGTGGGCAGAGGATCCTTCAGGGCACAAAGTGGGATATAATTTTATATTTATGTATTTATTTATATATATATTTAGATAGATAAAAGGCAAGCTGCAATGGTCAGGTCATACATCCCACTGGAGCAGCACTGAGGATGCTCCCCCTATCTGGGAAGTGCCTGGGTGCCACATCCCTGGGCCTCGGAGGAGTTTATTTGGGATTTCTGTGGCACACACTGGGGGAAGGTGGCTGACAGTGGTCTCCTTGTGCTTTCTGTGCAGAGGAGCCAAGGCTGGCTGTGCTGTTCCCTTCGCCATCTGAACATTCCCAGGCTCCAATGCCTCAGCAGATCCCGATGTCAGAGTGGCCCTGGACCTGCAGAACGGTGAGAACTCCCTGGGCTGCAGTGGGATTGAGGGTTGTGCACTGGGACAATCAAAGTCCAGCTCATTTTTACTTCACAGCCACCCCTGCTTAGTGGCATTAGCCCCATCCTTGTCCCCACCTCCTTGTGCAGCAGGAGCACTCGGCTGGACATTTGTCCCATGGAACAGCTGGTGGATCTCCAGCCTGTTGTCACCACCCCAGAATGAGCAAGAAATAACTCAGGCAGAGCTGTGACATGAAGCTCTGGGGTGCTGAGCTCGGGTACTTGCTCAGGGTTGGTGGCAGGCAGCAGTGGGGCCCCAGCCTTTGCCCCAGCAGGGACCCCAGCCTTGGCTATGCCAGGATCCATGTGCAGCATCAGTTTGAGGGGCAGTGGTTTGGGGTTTGGATGGATTTCCTGGGATTTCATCAGCTGGGAGAGGAGCTCTGGAGGCTTCGCCCCTGCTCTGCTGTCCAGATGCCGGACAGGGAATGAAGCCACACAGCCCTGCCGTCCCCTTTTCCCTTCCACCGTGGAGATTTCTGACTTTGGGGATCCTCTTGGGGCTGCACATGTGAAAGGAGCTGCTCTCCTGGTGCCCCAACCCCAGCTGATGCCCTGCAGCCGTAGGTCTGGGGACTGACGCCAGCGTGTCTCGCTCCAAATGTCACCACTGCCTCATCCTCCAGCCCGGGGGAGTTTTGGGGCTGACACAGCTGGACCCCCCCCAGCTCCAGCTCTGCTGGGCCCCTCTGGGCAGCGAGGCCAGGAGGGATCTGTGCTCCACAGGGCTGGGGTGAATCCCCCAGTCCCCCTCCCCTCTCCGGGATTATTTCAGGGGGTTGGTCCTGCTCCCGCCTGGCGCGACAGGGATGGATTGGGATGTCAGGAGCCATTTCACCCCTCTAATGGCATTTTGCTCTCGCTGCTCCCATGATCATAATTGGGATGGCAATAAAATCTCCAATGCAGCAGCAGCTGTAGACAGGTCTTAAAAAATGAGCTCAGCCCGGGACTGATGCTGAGCAGAGCTGGGAGGGGGAGGGAAAGCTGTCACTCTGTGCTCCTCCTGGATGGAATTCCCACTCCTAGCAGGGTTTCCAGCAGATCAGGGCTCCAGCTCTGCCCTCTTTCCCCCCTGCCCCTGCAGAGCTTTGCTCACAGAGCTCCGAGCTGGTTTCTGCAGAGCTGAGCAGTCCTGCTGGGACTGGGCTGTTCTCCAGCCACAGCTGCCTGTCCCTGCTGGCCTCACAGCAGACAGCTGTCCATCAGTCTGGCCTGTCAGTCTGCTCCTCTGCCCACATGTCCAGCAGTCCAGTCGAATTAAAGCCTCTGGAGTGACGGATCACCCTGCCAAGGTGCAGAGATTGGCTGGTAGCAGCCAGGACTCCAGGCTCCCACTCCAGAGGGAAGCTGGGCTGGCTGGGCACCCCCTGCCCTGGATGAAGGCTCCCATGAGGCTGAGCCCAGGGTGCTTCCTGAGGATCAAGGCTGCAAAGAGCTGTTGTTTTATCCAGGAGCTCAGAGGGGTGGCTGGGACTGCCCTGACCGGTGTCACCACAGTCCAGGTGAGGGATTAGGAGGAGATTTGGCCATCAAAGGTCCAGCGCTGGCAGCCAGTGACAGCGATCAGGGTGTGATTTATGTGCCAGCCCCCCGAGGGGCTCAGGCCAGCGTTACTGAAGTGCTGAGCCTAATGAACGAGCTGATCTAACGAGGGCTGGCACGGCTGGTCCGGCTGGACAAATGAGGTCGTGTGCTGGGGCAAAGCCCGTGGGAGGCAGCTGGCACTGAAATCACCGGGCAATCACCATCCAGCAGCGGGGCAGGGCTCTGCTGGGCACTGCTGGCCAGACTGGGAGCAGAGCTGGCACTGGGGGGTGGCTGCACGTCAGCATCCCCAGCGCTCCGCACGCCCCCGAGCAGCGTCATCCATCAGCGCTCTGAAAGGTGCCTAATTACAGCCTCTGCTTCCCTGTTCCCGTTATTCATCATCCTGCCCCGGCACCTGATTGTTACAGAGCTGCTGGGCTGGAGCTGCCTGGGTTGGAGCACAGGGTCCCTTCCTGTGATGAAGTCTCACGTGCTCCCTGCTGCCCAGAGCCCCTGTGGGTGATGTGACCCCCAGTGGGTGAGGACACCCCCAGAGGTGTCCCCACCACGGCCCCAGTGCTGTGCCTGGGGATGTCCTGCCTGGCCAGGCTCTGGCACGTTCCCTCTGTCCCTCACACATGGCTTCAGCCATGCTGCCCTCGGTGCTCTGGGTTTGCTCCTGGGGTGCTCCCAGGCTGTGTTTCGGTGCAGAAGGTGAAGGATGAGCTCAGGAGGGAGGCGGGAGGGGGAGGCAGATGCAGAGGAAGGAGCAAATTCCCCTCTCTCATTTAATGCTCTGTATTTGTGTCTCTGTGGGGGCAGGAGCCCTTGCTGGGAGCGTGGCTCTGCTTTTCTCTGCCTGTGGCTGTGTCTGACTCTCTCATCTGTGCTGCTGGGGCTCTCGTGGGCTCATGTTTTGTTCATCCAGCAGCAACAAATGTCATGTGGACACTACATCTGAGGTGCCAGGGGTTTGGGTTCCTTGTCCTCACTCCCAGGCTGGGGAGAAACCTGAGACTGGGCAAGCCTTGGCCACAGATTGGTTTGGATGGGCACCTTTGGGCTTGGATGGGGATCTTGGCAAAGCCCAGCTTTGGTGGGAGAGGACAAAGCTGGGTTTGCCGTGGGAGTCTCCTAGTCCTGGGATGTCACCTTGCTGCTTGGGCCTCTCCTGGCTGGGTCAGTGCTCAGGGCCAAGGACACCACGGGGCTGTGGCCAGCACCCAGTCCTGGTGACAGACTGGGATGGGAAAACATCAGGATGTCCCAGCACTGTGGGCATTGGGCTGTCACCCTGCATTTGCCTCCCAGCCCCTCTTCATCCTGCCCCTGATGTTAATGGGCTTCTGCAAATCAAAAGTTCTCACCTGAACCCTCAAAAAAAGAGCCCCTGCTGTCTGTCCAGGGACCACAGCCACTGCATGAAGTGCAGCTCCAGGGTTCCTGGTGGCATTACTGGAACAGCTCAGTGGCAACGAGGTGCTCTGGGATGCAGCTGAAGAGAGGGAGTCAAGCTCAGCCTCTGCTCTCGTGTGGTCCAGCAGGTTCTGAGGCTGTTGAGATCCAGGTCATGTTCACCCTGACCATTTCCCAGCAGCAGTCGAGATTCAGCTCTGACTGGTGGTTCAGTCAACCCACCTTGGGTGGAAACAAGAGCCCAGCACCCACCTGCCCTGCCCCCCTCCCCTACTTTTAGAAGAGTTATCCACTTTGGTAGAGAAATAGAGATGCTCATGGAATATTAAACACCTCCCCAAAGCCCCTATTGCTGATGAGTGGCTTCTGCTCCTCGTTGCCTGGTGCAGGCAGTGACCTTTCAGAAATGTTGTACGTTGTGGTCGTCTCTAAATGTCTCCTCTCCTGGGAGCATCTTGTGGAGATAGAGATTCAGACATGATGTCTGTCAAGAAGAAAAGCAGATTGCGGCCAATCTGGGGCTGCCTGTGCAGTGTTGCCTGGGCCACGTGCTCAGGAATCATAAGGTTGTCTCTAAAAATAAGCCGTGGCTTCTTTTGGGTTGTCTCCTTGGTGCCGTGGCTCATCAGGGAATCCTCAGTTCTGGGGTTTCGCGGCGTTTGCGAGGGCTGGGAGTTTCCACGTGGGAGAGGAGTGGAGAGTCCTGTGGCCACGGCTGCCGAGGACTCGGGATGGGATCCTGGGGTGGGAAGACGGCTCCATGGAGACACCATGTTTGCTGGGAAGGAAAGGTGGATCCTGCCTCCCTGGGAGCTACTCCAGCGCCGGCTGGGCCGCCCCGAGACCTGGGGCTGCTGAGCAGGAGGAGCCGCGTGAGGCAGCAGCTGCCACTCACCAAAATAACTCCCTTCTGTGGCAGCTTTTCATGTTCTCGAGCCGGTCCTGAAGTCATGCCCGGGGACGCTCTGTGGTGACCCAGCCCTGCCTGGCCCCTGCACAGGCAGCTCCTCTCCTGCTCCCCTCCCCACTCCCCTGCCTTGCCACGAAAATCTGCTTCTGCTTGAGCAGCCTTGAGAGGGACATGAGGGTGACATGAGGAGCACGGCCACCATGGTCACAGCCCAGCTGGGCTCTGCCAGGGCTGTTGGGCACAGTCACTTGGCCACCTGGTGGCCTGAGGACCCTCAAGGTGTTTGCCAGGCCCTGTGGGGTGGGAAGGTGCTCCATAGGGACCCTTCTGGGTGCCCTCAGTGCCCACCCAGCCATCAGCTCTCCCTTTGCTCCTCCAGCCCTGCCCTCCTGCCTGCCCAGCCCAGCCCTGACCCAGAAAAACGTGCTGAGAGCGGCAGAGCCAGGAGAATTTGTTTCCCAGCCAGCCCCTGATGGGATTAGGAATAACTCTCTCCTGGATAATTCTCCATTAGGTCCAGTGATTGATTTCCTTCCTTCTTACCCTCAGCTCTGTCCTGCTCTCCCTGTTTCAGCTAGATTATTTATTCTCATGCTTGGCTTGCTAATTGCCTGATCACCAGAGCTGAGGCTTGGGCACATCCCTGGCCTCCTTTGACCCTCCAGTTTCTGCCTCTCTGCTTCTGTCTCGGCTCTGATTTAATCCCCTCCACGCCCCAGCATAAGCCGGGATCTTTCTGCTGCCCTGTGCAGAGGGAGAAACCTGCTGGTGTCACCCCAGGAGCCAGGGAAGGTCCAAGGGATGCTCCTGAAGCTCCTCCTCATCACCTCTATCCTCCCCATGCCCCCCTGTTTTTTCTGGGGTTTTTCTAAGCTCAGTGTGGCTCCAAAGCCACTGACTTTGCAAGGGATAAAATAAAGCTGCAGGAGCCACACGTTTGTTTTTGGAGGATGGCACAGGTCACCTTTGGTCCTCATTTCAGTGCCCCTGGGAACTGTGCTCTGCTCTGAGCTGCAGCAACAGCTGGAAAAACACAGTTGGATTCCCTGACTTCACATTTGGGCATCAAACTGTGCTCTGCCAGCTCTGAACAATGCCAAGACACCCGCAGGGATCCCCAGCAGCCCCTGGTGCCACGATCAGCGTGGGTGGTGTCACCAGTGAAGATGAGCATGGAGCAGACCCCAGGGACCCTCATTTTTTGCATTTTCAGCCTAAAATCATATGGGGGGAAGGGTATTTTTGCCAGGTGTAACTGAGGGCTCAGGGTTTTCCAGCAGGGAAGAAGGAGTAGACGTCTGGACAGGCTTTGGCACAGGACTGGGGTCTGGGCTTCTCTTCAGGTCTGGAGGAGCCCTGTCCTGGGGCAGCTCTGGCAGCAGTTTTCCCTTCCCCATGGGCAGAGCTTGGAGCCAGGGAATTGTTGGCATCAGCATCCAGAGTGCCCCATGCTCTGCTCCAAGCCCCTGCCAGCAGCTCAGGGAGCTTCGAGTCCATGGAGCCTGCTTGATCCAGCAAATTCCTGTTCCTGGGAATCGAGGTCTCATCCAGGCCACACCCCAGGACAGGGAAGCACACGGGGCTTGTCCTGATGGAGAGTCCAGCAGCAATCCTGGCAAACTGTCAGTGAGCTGGGAAACACCACAGGGATGCTTGGACACCCCATCCCACCCCAACCCCAGGCCGAGCCCCGCGCCCGGGCTGAGCAGGGTGATGGTGTCTGTGAAGATGCTGGCACAGCCCAGCATGGTTGGCATTGCCTTCCCTGGCATGGAGCCGGGCTGGGGACAGCAGCCAGGGAGTGAGGATGGCATGGGGACACCGCCAGGCAGGGCTGGCTGCCGGCGAGGGCTGGGCAGTGGCGAGCGGGCAGCGTTCGGGGTGTTCCCAGCAGCATTTGGCTGCTGCTGGTGTTTGTAGGAGCCCTTTGCTCTCCTGTCCCATGCCAAGGCTGGGATGCACTGACACTGGCACAAGGCACTGGCACCTCCCTGATGGCCGTGTGACAGGGCACTGGGGCTGTCCTCCCTGCCCATGTTTTCGGGGTGGGGGGTCCCACCATCACTTTCTGCTCCATTTGCTCCCTCCCTACTTTGGGGTCTCCATCCTCTCCTGGGGTTCCCTACATCCCTGGAAAGATGCAGCAGCATCCCCTGGGTGCCTCTGCCCCCGCCACAAAGGGACCTGGCCTGGAGCAGCAGCAGATGGGGTGCTGGAAGGAGAGAAGGGCTCAGCAGGAACATTTTACACCGTGCATGTCAAGGGAAGGATAAAGACTTTGCTCTGACTGAGGTGTTTGTGCTCATGTGGTGTCTGAGTGGGGAAACCTGGAAATGGCAGCCTGGGCTGATTTTTTGGTCTTTATTCACAAAAAGGGAGAAGTAATGGCAGCTGAGGAGCAGTTGCTCTTGGAGGAGCTGGCAGGGCCAAGCTTGGGCCAGAGAAGCAGGAGCTGTTTGAAGGGTGGAGAGGGAGCAAAACCCCACCTGCAGGAGCCATGGAATCCCAGAACGGTTTGGGATGGAAGGGGCCTTAGACATCATCTCATTCTACCCCCTGCCATGGGCAGGGACCCCTTCCACTATCCCAGGGTGCTCCGAACCCATCCAGCCCAGCCTGGAACACTTGCAGGGATCCAGGGGCAGCCACAGCTTCCCTGGATAACCCCGAGCCAGGGTAGCTGGAGAGCAGCAGTTCCTCTGTGCTACTGGTGGCTGGGACAAAACGAGCTCAGTGTTCACAAATCGTGGTGGGGAAGCAGGGAATGAGGCAGGGAAGGCTCCAGGGGCTCACAGAATTGTCCAACTGTCCAAATTGTCCAAAACTGCTCTGCTCTGCTTCCCCCATCACAGCCCCTCAGCCCCGGGCTTTGTTGGCTCTGTCCCCAGCCCTGCATGCAGCAAGCTTGTTATCTTTAAAAATAAATTAAATGAGGAGAAGAGCCTCTATCTAGGCCTTGCTCTGGATCTTAATTGCCCTGGCTCCCCAGGGGCCGGGCGAGCCCGGAAAGCGCTGCACAATCGCCGTAATGAGCTATTAATAACCAGCCCGGCTCTGCCTGCCTCTGGCCGGGACAGAGAGGGACCGCGGGCCCCAGGTGTCCCTGCTGGGGCACAGGGTCTGTGCAGCTCCTCTGCGGGATGTCCTGAGGCTGCCAGAGACCGGTGGGGCAGAGCCAGCCTTGCTCCGGAGCTCGGCTCTGCCTGGGTTTGCAGGGAATGGCTCATCCGGCAGTGGGGTTCGCCGAGGGGTCAGTGGAGCACCCATGGGTGGGGCTGTGGGGCAGCAGGGCTGGCTGATGCTCCGGCTGTGGAAAGGGAAGGTGAGCCCAGGGCTGTGGCTCCCGCTCCCCATCTGCCAGGGAAAACAACTCCAGCGGGGCTGGAGCTTTGCTTAGAGGATCAGGTGGCCGGAGTAGTAACCAAAAGTGGAGTTGGGTTACCCCGGGCTCATCCATAATGAACGCGAGGCAGAGCCTCAGGCAGGGAGGGGAAGGGCTGCATCCCCCCAGGGCTGCCAGGGAGGGACACGGGGACACGGCCCAGCCTGGGACATCATTAGAAAGGCACCAGGGCACCTTTATTTAGTGCAGAGACACTGAGTAGAACAAATAAGTGTCCAAATAAGTGGGGAGGTTTTTTTCCTGTGGGTTTGCAGGTTGTGCTTGGAGCATCCTTCGCATGCAGCCCCAGTGCAGAGCAAGAGTGGGGCCTCCAGAACCAGGGGAACCAGGGGAGCTGCCCCCACCTCACCCCAGAGCCAGCTCGGGTTCCCAGGGCCACCAGCGAGGCAGAGCCTTCACCAAGTGGCTCTCCTGGAACGCAGGGGCTGCCAAGCAGCTCCAGTGCCAAGGTGGCATTTGGGGTCCACCAGTCTCCAAGAGGGGTTTGGTGCAAGGAGTGAAGCTGGGCAGTGCTGGAGAGAGGGGAGAAAGGGGCAGGGACAGCAGTGGGGTCAGTGGTCCCACCCCCCTGTCCCCCAGCTGCATCCACCAGCTGTTAATCCAGTGGTTGTGTGAAATGGTGACAAATCCCTCTTGGTTTGATTCGTTGGAAGAAAAAGGGAAATGTGGCAAAATTAAGACACACACACAAGAAAAAAAAAGAAAAAAGGTGTCATAGACTCAGAATAGAATTGTTGAGGTTGGAAATCCCTCTAAGATCATCAAGTCCAACCGTTACCCCAGCCCTGCCAAAAGCACCACTTGTCCTCAGTGCCACATCCCCACGTCTGTAAAAGATCACAGAATCCGGGGATATCCTGAGGGGAAGGGACCCACAAGGATCATCAGTCCAACCCCTGTCCCTGCACAGACACCACAACAATCCCATCCTGTGCATCCCTGAGAGCACTGTCCAAATGCTCCTTGAAGATCACCTCCAGTCCTTCCAAAATTGCACTTGAGCAATGGGTTTAATCCCAGAGAATTGCTCCTCTTGGATAATAGGATCAGGGCAGGAAATTATCCCTGGAGATTGCATCCTTCCCTTAGGCATGAGCACAGAGTGTCAATAACCCCGCAGCCTCCTGAGACTGTTCCCCTGTGCCACCAGCCCGTGGGGACAGGAGGGGTGGCGACACCAGCCTTTGGTGTCCTTTATCAGCACGGTGGGTGTGAGGAGCAGGAGACGCTGCGCTGGGCCAGCTCCTGCTGTCCCTGCTCCATCAGTGTCACCTCTCTGGGGTCCCCATCACTGTCCTTCTGTCACCCCCAAAGCCAAGCAGCAGCCACCTCAAGATGGGCCATTTTGGGACCTTCTGGGCACTGAGGACCGGCAGTGGCACCAAGGGAGGGGAGCATTGCAGCCACACCTCGATGGCCTTGAGCAGCCACAGATGTCACATCATCCTGTTCCCTTGCCCCACATCCTGCTGGGCTCCCACAGACAGGTTTGGGGTCCTTGAGGTCCCCGGAGGGACAGAGGGGAGCGTGTGAGGGGCTCCCTGGAGCCACAGCTTGGGCTCCCTGGAATTCAGAAGGGCTGGAACCAGCCCTTGGGGACTGCACCCCAGTTTGTCCCAGTGCTGTGGGACCGATGGGACAAAGCCCCCCATGCTGGAGGTGTCAGTGTCCTGCTCCCTGCACCTCCACAGGGGTGGCTGGAGGGGCTGGCTCTGCTCTTGGTACCCCCAATATTCTCTTGCCAGGCTCAAAAACACCCCGCAGCTCCCCAACCGAGCAACTCTGCCACTTAATTAGGTTAATGACCGTGCTTCATTAAGGAAAGGCGGCTGAGGAGTTTTCGGTGGCGCTGGGAGCTGCGTTTCCAGGCAGCCTGGCAGATTTGGGGCACGGATGGGGACAAGGGAGCAGGAAAGGGGAAGCAAAGAAAAGGGAAAGCGGCGGCGAAGTGCTAATCCCTGGAAAGGAGGGCAGCCGGGGCACGGCGCCGCGGGGTCGGTGTTAATCCCTCCTCGGCAAAGACTGTGCCCGGGGCCGCCTTAATCTGCGCTCCGAGAGGGCGAGACAGGGACGGGGACTGGGACAGGGTAGAGGGACCGGGTCCTACGTGCGGCCCCGAGCGTCTCCCGTCCTATGGGACCCCTCCAAGACGGGGGCCTGGGGAGAATTTGTGCCACTGGATGAGACCTCACACCAGGAGCAGAGGGCATGGGGCACCCCACCTGTGTCACCAGAGGGAATGGGGCACCCCACCTGTGTCACGAGTTGGCAACATCTCTGCCAGCATCTCTGCGCTCCTGCCCTGCCCTTGGGGTGTCTGTGCCCCGCATTATCCCAGGGTGCTCACGATCCTCTCCGCCCCTGCCTGCACCATCAGGGGCACAGGGAGGGCTGAGCCAGTGGGAGCAGAGGCTCAGGTGTGGGTCTGCAGCCTTGGCTCCTCTCACAAACCTCTCCCCCTGCCTCAGTTTCCCTATTCTGATGGAGAGTGAGGCTCGTTTATCCCAGCTTTGCACAGGGCAGGGTCCCCAGGTTGCACGGTAGATGAAAGGGATCCAGAGGGTTTCCTGGAGGGACTGGGGCCTTATCAAACCCACAGGCCATGGCTTGGGGAGCACTGTCCAGTCTCAGCTCCCAGACAGGTGATCTGTGGGGCCGGGCAGGACTCTGTCCCCGCTGACTCCGCTCTCTCTCTGTCGCAGGCGCATGGCAGAGCGGCAGTGAGCCCCTAGACCATGCCCCACACAATGACATGGTGGCTCCCGGTGCTGGCCCTGCACGTGCTCCTGCTGTCCCCGCGGGCGGGCGCCTGCCCCGCGCGCTGCGAGTGCGCCCCGCAGCTGCGCTCGGTGCTGTGCCACCGCAAGCGTCTCACCGCCATCCCCGAGGGCATCCCCACCGAGACCAGGGTCCTGGAGCTCAACAAGAACCGCATCCGCTGCCTGAACCCTGGCGACCTGGCCCCGTACCCGCTGCTGGAGGAGCTGGATTTCAGCGAGAACATCATCTCCAATGTGGAGCCTGGCGCCTTCAGCAACCTGTTCAACCTGCAGACCCTGCGGCTGCGGGGGAACCAACTCAAGCTCATCCCCCCGGGGGTCTTCACCAAGCTGACCAACCTGACCCTGCTGGACATCAGCGAGAACAAGCTCGTCATCCTGCTGGACTACATGTTCCAGGACCTGCGCAACCTGAAGAGCCTGGAGGTGGGTGACAATGACCTGGTGTACATCTCCCAGCGCGCCTTCTCGGGGCTGCTGGGCCTGGAGCAGCTGACCATTGAGAAGTGCAACCTGACCTCCATCTCGGCCGAGTCGCTGTCCTACCTCCAGAACCTGGAGGTGCTGCGGCTCCGGCACCTCAGCATCTCTGCACTGGAGGACCAGAACTTCAAGAAGCTCTACAATCTCCTGCAGCTGGAGATTGACAACTGGCCACTGCTGGAGGAGGTGTCCCCCACCAGCTTCCAGGGCCTGAACCTCACCTCGCTCTCCATCACCTACACCAACATCACAGCCGTGCCCGCCGCTGCCTTGAGGAACTTGGTGTACTTGCGGTACCTCAACCTGTCCTACAACCCCATTAGCACTGTGCTGAAGGGCTCCTTTAAAGACCTCATCCGCCTCCAGGAGCTCCACATCGTGGGTGCTCTCCTGGTGTCCGTGGAACCGCAGGCTTTCTCTGGCCTGAGACAGATCCGGCTGCTCAACCTCTCCAGCAACTTCCTGTCCACGCTGGAGGAGAGCACCTTCCACTCGGTCAACACGCTGGAGACGCTGCGGGTGGACAGGAACCCCCTGGCCTGCGACTGCCGGCTGCTCTGGATCCTGCAGCGGCGCAAGACGCTCAACTTCGACGGGCAGCAGCCGATGTGCTCCTCGCCGCCCGAAATCCAGGGCAATGCCCTGCGCGACTTCCCGGACTCGGTGCTCTTCGAGTACTTCACCTGCCAGAAGCCCAAGATCCGGGATCGGAAGCTGCAGCACGTGACGGCGCGGGAGGGGCAGTCCGTGTCCTTCCTGTGCCGGGCCGACGGGGAGCCCGACCCCTCCATCGCCTGGGTGTCCCCACAGCACCGCATGATCACCACCCGCAGCACGGGGCGGGCCACGGTGCTGCCCGGGGGCACCCTGGAGATCCGCTTCGCCCAGGTGCAGGACAGCGGCACCTACATCTGCATTGCCAGCAACGCCGGCGGCAACGACACCTACTTCGCCACGCTGACGGTCAAGGGGCGCCCGGCCGACGGCGCCCACCACGCCAACCGGACTTTGTACCTCAGCGACTTCAACGACACCTTCCACAACGACACCCAGGTCTTCTTGAAGTTCACCTTGGACCTCAAGACCATCCTGGTCTCCACGGCCATGGGCTGCATCACCTTCCTGGGTGTGGTGCTCTTCTGCTTCCTCCTGCTCTTCGTCTGGAGCCGCGGCCGGGGGCAGCACAAGAACAACTTCTCCGTGGAATATTCCTTCCGCAAGGTGGATGGTCCCACCACCACCACCGGCCAAGGAGGGGCCAGGAAGTTCAACATGAAGATGATCTGAGCCTCTCCCAGAGGAGAACCATTGTCTGCTGCCCAGCCCCGGGCACGGCCGCAGTGGGACAGGGCCGGGAGGGCTGTGGGAGCACTGGCCGTGTCCCGGAGCTGGCAGAGTGACCTCGCTGTGCTGGGACATGGCTGGAGACAGAGGTGCCACAGGCCAGCAGGGTCAGAACCATGGGGACCTCAGGGTCGGGGAGGGATGACCCCGATGTCCCGGCCCTGTGGAGAGCCCCCAGGTCTTGGGGGCCATCCCAGGGGCTCCTGATGTAGCGAGGTTTTTGCTACCAACTATGCATTTCTTGAGCCAAAAGATCAGCAGAGTTTGGGCCTGGGAGAAAAATGCTTCCTGTTTTCTCCTCACCCTTTCCCTTTTTTTGTAAGGGACTCTTCAGAAAACTCTCCTGGTAGTTGTTTGTGGTTCTTTTCTTGGTGTTGGTGGAGGTTTTTGGTCCGATTTTTTTTTTTTATTTAAATGAATTTCCAAGAGAAATGTCTTCCGGGGCGATGTGGGACTGGGGAGGTTGTGCTGAGCTGGGGGGGAGTCCCTCAGCCCCTTGGCAAAGACAGACCTCCCCCACCCCGGGCACAGATGTGCCTTGAGAGCTTCTCATCCATGGATTTAAGATCCAGCATCTGCCAATGTGGGTGCCCGGGGACACTTCTGCACAAGCAATAATAACCCTCCAGGGCCAGGCTCTGAGGAGGTGTCAGCTAGGAAAAAAAGTGGGAAAAAAGGCAAAATGAGGCCAAGATCATTAAAATTAGGAAGAGCAACCCCAGGATGATGCAAGGCCCCCCTGTCTCTGCATCCACCCGAGGGGGTTGGGATTCCTGTGGGTTCAAAAGGCACTTTGGGGTTCATTTTCTTTGAGTTCCAAAGTTGAAATCTGCAGGAGAGCAGGACCTGGCTCATCCTGTGCAGGGAGGCCTTAAGGCCCAGGAAAGAAGAGGAGAGAAATGCTGGGAACGAGCAGTCCAGGAGAACATCCTGGCTGACACCTCCATCCCAGGTCCTGCACCCTCTGGCGCTGAGGACCATGGGTCAGTGTCCCTGGGGCTGCTCCCAGCTGCCACGGGGGTGGTTCCTGCCTTCCCATCCCACCCCTTCCCAGGCTTTGCCCTGGTGCTGCCTCAGGGTGTGGATTTTTGTGTGTGGGAGAAGGAACAAACCTGGAATGGAAGACCTGGATGTGGCCTGGAGGATCCAGGGAGTTCAATGCTTCCTCCTCCTCTTTCTCCTCCGATGTGCACCCTGAGGGTTGCTGCAGGTCCCACCTCTGTCCCCATTTCTGCAGGGATGTCCCCACCTGGATGTCCCTTCTCCAGCCAGTGATGGTCAGGCTGGGAGCTGGAGGGGGCAGCTGCCCATCCCCTGACGGGCATCCCGGAGTGGCACCGGAGCATCCAACGGGTTGGGAGCTTTGTGGGACACAAGTTGCTGCTCAGAACATCCCCCCAACCCTGCTCTGCTCTCTCAGGGTGCCATCCATCCATCCATCCATCCCTCCATCCATCCATCCATCCATCCATCCATCCATCCATCCATCCCTCCACCCATCCCTTCGTCCATTCACCATCCCTCCACCCATCCATCACCCATCCATCCCTCCATCCATCCATGCATCCATCATCCATCCATCATCCATCATCCATCCATCATCCATCATCCATCCACGGATTCCATCCATCCATCCATCCCTATCCATCCATCTATCCACAGATTCCATCCATCCATCCCTATCCACCCATCCATCATCCATGCATCCATCCATCCATCCCTATCCATCCCTATCCATCCCTATCCATCCCTATCCATCCCTCCCTCCCTCCCTGCCGTGGGTCGGGCTGTCCCCGTGGCCCCGCATGCCCGGTGCCCCTCGCCCCCGAGCCGTGCATGCTGTGCCCTACCAGGGTCCTGTTTGGTGTCTGGGTTTTTTTTAACCTTGGGAGGGGGGTGGGAGGGGGCTGGGAGGGTGGGGAGGGGGTTGGGCATGGACTCTCACGGTGGGAGCAAAGGGCAGTGCAGACCTGGCACAGTTTTCTATGTAACGAGCATGTGAGATGTATTCGTGAGCAAAACAAAAAAGGGGAGAAAAAAAGTGACTTCTGTGGCTCATTTGGGGTTTTCTCGCCCTTTTCTTCCTCATGTGCCTCGATAAGAAAAGGCAAAATCAGTGGGCAAAGCCTGAGCAGGACCTGCAAAGGGCAGGAGCACCAGAATTGACACCTTTGAGCTCTCCACACCTGCTGCAAGCTGGGAAGCCCCAGGAATTCCAGCAGACCTTTTCCCCTTCCCGGGGCTCTGCTGGGATTTGCAGCCCCTGAGTCCGTCACCACCATCAGCCCCACAAACCCCACATAAACCATGTGAAAGCACCTCCCAGAGGTGTACCCAAGTCCATATTAATAACTAATAAATGATTAATGCACGTGTGCTAACCTGCTGCTGCTATTAATCAATTATTAATTATTAATGCAGTGTTTATAAGGATGTGCTGAAAGTGGAGGGTGCAAAGGCAGCACCTCAAGTTCTGCTTGCAGGAAAGTTGGGGTTTGGGGGGGTTAGAAGGAGTCACATCCACACAAGAGTGCACGGACATACACGGAGCCAAATCCATTGGATGGGGCTGGGATCCACTGGGAGCCTGTGCCGGGGGAAACTGAGGCACGGGGGGGGCACTGCCGTGGGGCAGGACCAGCAGGGAGGGGGAGGTGGTTCCTCCTCCACAGAGTGACCCTCCCAGTGCCCTCCCCATGCCCCCAGCCCCAGGGCACAGCCTGGCCCCCCCTTCAAGGCCACCCCTGCCCTTGGCAGAGCTGCCACCGCTGTCCCCACCACGGGCTCAGCCAGCTCAGTGTCCCCCTGCCCCGCTGTCCTTGTGTCCCCTCCGAGGGGCCGCTGCCCGTCCCCAGACCCGCCGTGTCCCTTTCCCAGGCTCGGTGCCTGCCCTGCTGCGCTGCCAGCGCCCAGTCCCGGCTCTCCCAGCACGGACTGGGCTGGCACTGGGAGCCCCGGGAGCAGCGCGGCGCTGCAAGCAAAGCAATGCCTCCATCTGCTGGAGGAACGTGCTCTGGGCCACTCCAGCCCGAAATTCCAGCCCCCACACACACCCTGGGGTCCGGGGAGGCTCCCAGCTCCCACCCCTGACACGAGGGAGGGCGGCCCTGGTTGCCAAATACCCGGGAGGCTGCAGCCCCCACGGGCGGGGCGAGAGCTGCCGTGGGAGGAAAGAGGAAATTGGGGTTTTTTCTCATTTCCTGCTTCAAGCTGCATTTCATGGCACAGGGAGGTGAAGGGTCGAGGTTACAGCTCCTGTTTGTGCCCGGGGCTGTGGGGGCACCGTGGGAGCCAGGGTTGAACCCCCTGCTCCCTTTGGGGGTGAGCTGCAGGATTGGAGATGCTGAGAGGGCACCCAGGTGGGTTCAGTGCCCCAGGGGTCACCCAACCTGCCCTGAGCCGGGCACGGAGCATCCCCACAGCACCCACGGGCTGGCAAACAATGTCATGGAAAAAAACCGGCAAAAAATAAAGACAATTAGAAAACTGCAATTTTCCAGCAGCTGCGTTTAAAGATCCTATCTCCCACTGGGAAGAGAAACCAATTTCCTTACAAACCAAAAAGGCTGGAGCTAAGAAAAGCTTCCCTGCATCAGTCCCCCACATCCAGGGGGAAAAGGGCTCAGTAACTCCTGGACCAGAGTCTGCAAATGCCATCAATGCCATCAAGGCCATCAGTGCCATCAGGGCTGTGTCCTGCAGCTGATTTATCCATCTGGAACAGGCAGCAGAACCCACTAAAGGAGTCAGGGATGCTCCATGGCTTGGAGAATTCAATCAGCATTTTGCACAGTCCTGCAGAGGTTGGCAACGGAAGCGACCGTCCTTGTTAAGAGCTTGGGTGGCTTTTAAACTTGGCGTTTTCTCCTTGCTTGTAATAAGACAAATGAGGAATTTCACAGCTAAAAGGCAGTTCCTGGCTGCTCCACTTTCCCTGGCCACTTCTCTCCAGCTTGGCAGGATCACGGGCATGGCAGGAATTCTGTAATTTTATTCCTAACATTTTCTGGTACTTCTTAATGGTAATTTTATTCATTAGGGAAAAACAGTGATGCTTCTAATAAATTTCTTCCCTGTGAGGGTGGGGGAGCCCTGGCACAGGGTGCCCAGAGCAGCTGTGGCTGCCCCTGGATCTGTCCAAGGCCAGGCTGGGCGAGGCTTGGAGCCACTTGGGACAGTGGGAGGTGTCTCTGCCCATGGCAGGGGTGGGACTGGATGGGCTTTAAGGACCCTTCCAACCCAAACCAGTCTGGGTTGCTGGTGCAGCGTGGATGGTGCAGGTTGTCCCGTCCCAGAGCCCTGCCCCTCCTCCTTGAGCTGGATCCAAGCGTGACTCAGCCCCACTCGGTTTTTTATCAACTCTCACACACGGCCTCAGCACCCAGAAACGGCCCCAGCCACAGGCAACAGCCACAACCCCAGGCTGGCCTGGAGTGGGCTGGGGAACACAGAAATAAATAGAGGGGAAGGGAACTGCGGCTCCTCACGGGGGTGGCTGCAGGCTCACAGCACCCCCCGAGTCCCAGCCCGGCCCCCCAAAGCCCTGCAGGGCTGCCTGGATCCAGGGTCCTGCTGCCCTGGTTGCGTGGTTGGGCTGAAGCAGTGAAATTTTCTTTTTTCCTCATGGAAGGCCACGTCTCCCAAAGCCTGCTCATCTCAACCTCGCTGCTCCCAGGAGAAATCCCTGCAGCTGCCTTCCCACAGCACCCACAGTGGCACCACTGATGACTCAAAGAGTGAATAGAAGGGAGGAAATATTGAAATATTTTGGGTTTAGAGTGTTTAAAAAGTGACTTCAACCTAGAGGGGACAGACACCAATGGGAGGATTTTTTCCAGCAACTGAGTTGGGTCACTCTTTGAGCACCTGTAAAGCTCTGGGAGACAAAAAAAAGGTGTTTTACCAAGAGCTGGGCTCCTCTCACACAATGGCTGCAGGAAATACCAACAAAAAGACAGATCACAGATCAAAGAATATTCTGAGTTGGAAAAGAACCACAGGGATCATCACAGGGTCCAACTCTTAGAGTGGGAATTGAACCCACAGCCTCGGTTCATGGAAGAAAATGAAAATATTCCTCCTTGCCAACCCACCCGGAGTAACAACCTGGAGGAAGGGGAATTAATTCTGTGATGTGAGGGGGGCTGTGGGGGCAATCCCCCCTCAGAGCAGCTGCCACCCTAAAGCCAAACCTGGAGCCATCCAGGAAAGCGGAGCAACCTGAAGCTCCACGAGCGGCTTGGGGGACACAAATCCGCAGGTGGCACTGACAGTGACACGGTGACCATGGCTGGGGCCAGAGCGATGCCAGGGGGCTCCAGGGGCTCCGGGGGCTCCGGGGAGTGAGGCCAAACCGCGGCTTCCTTCAGGCGAGCACGGAGCAGCTTTTGAAAGCACATCCTGTGCCGCAGCCGGGGCGCAGCGCCTTGCGCAGGGCGAGTCCCCAGAGTGCCATGGGCAGCGCCAGGACGGGCCGGGATGGGCAGCGGGAGCTGCTGCGGATCCGGGATGTGGAGCTGGAGCCCCGCGGGACCCCCCCGCTGCCAGGGACAGCTCACAGGTAACGAGGGGCTCTGCAAAAGGGGCCCGGGAGGGAGCTGCTCAGCACGGCTGCCCCAACCCAGCGTTTTGTGCTGGGCAATAACCGGGGCTCCCGGGGGGCTCCAGGGTCTGAGTGGGGGCACGGCCTGGACTTGCTCAGCCACTGCTGTCCCCAGCAGAGCGGAGAGGTTCCGACAAAGACACCGTGGTTTTGGTACCGCTGGTGACGGCCAAGTCAGAGCCCAGTGCCAGGACAGGGAAGTGAAACCCATCGCAGTGCCCTCCTCCTCTGGGCTCCCTCTGCCCCCTCCCCGTGCCAAGACCCCTGTCCTGTCCCTCAGACCTGGCTGGGGGTGTCAAAGGCTTTTCCTGCTCTTGTCCCACACCTCTACCAGCGTTGTGTCCTCCTTGGGGTCACCCAGCACGGGGCACAGGTCACAATCAGCCCCTGGGCACACATGGGTGTGTCCCATGCAGGTGGGAACAGCCCCTGGGGCAGCTCCCACCACCAGGATTTCCCAGGGCGGCAGCTGGAGTCACTGGGCCACCAAACTCCCCGTGTTTCTCCCCAAAACCACCCCGCCAAGGCTCCCCAGGCGCCGCTTCCCCTTTTCTCCGTGTTCTTCCTCTGAGCCGGCACCGAAGGCAGTGGGGCCCGCGGGGGTGACGCTGCTCCCGGCTCCGTGCAGGGCCAGCTCTGCATCCCGCAGTGCCCGCCTGGACCTGGGTGCCCCCGGACTGGCCACTCCTATGCCGGACACGCCGGGGGACTGCCCCCCTCGGCCCCCCAACTCAGCCCTCATCTACAGCAACGTGGGTGAGTGACGTCCTGACCCCACCGTGCCCCTGCCTGCAGAGGTGTCACCTCGGACAGTGGCACGAGCCCCTCCGCTGTCCCTGTCCTCCCCCCATGTCACCCCTCTGACTGGTGTCGGGTGTGGCTTTGGGGCTGGAAATGTGCAGGGGGCAAAGAACAACGTGCTGTACTCCCATCCCATCCCATCCCATCCCATCCCATCCCATCCCATCCCATCCCATCCCATCCCATCCCATCCCATCCCATCCCATCCCATCCCATCCCATCCCATCCCATCCCTCTCTCCTCTGTCCTGTCTGCCCTGTCACGTCTGTCCCTCCCTCCCCAGGAGAGCTGCGGGCCCACCTCGTTCCCCGCAAGGCCAGCCGAGGGGAAGGCGCCGGGAGACCCCTCCCTCAGCCCGACCCGGACCCTCTGCCGCCCCCGCTGCCCAAAAAGCAGCTCCAGCGAGCCGAGTCCCTCCCGGAGCCGGGATCATCCCACCTCTGCCATGACGACCCTGAGCCACAGGCCGGCAGCATCCTCTACAGCATCCCCACACCCTCCCTGCGGCACGGGCCCGGGGGTCCCCCGCGGGACAGACTCCCCTGGGCACCCAAGAAGCCCCTGACCAAGTCCCAAAGCTTGGGGGAGCCGCTGGCCCGAAGCAGCCCCCAGAAAGCCCCCCCACCCAGCCTGAAGGAGCTGACATTTGGGACAGCAGATGGGGAGCTGGGGCAGCTCCTGGAGAGCCCGGCCGGGATCTGTGGGGTGGTTTTGGGGTGCCAGGAGGCCTCCCTGGCCCGGCTCTCGGCTCAGATGCAGGAGGAGCTGGTGGGGCCCGAGGAGAGGCAGCAGCTGCTGGAGGCAGAGCTGGCAGGGAAGCGCTGGGCAGCGCTCGATGTCCTGGACCCCCAGCCCTGCTGCCAGAGCGGGGACG
Organism: Acrocephalus scirpaceus scirpaceus; assembly: GCA_910950805.1. Lineage (NCBI taxonomy): Eukaryota > Metazoa > Chordata > Aves > Passeriformes > Sylviidae > Acrocephalus > Acrocephalus scirpaceus. The sequence continues at coordinate 3,080,231 of OU383800.1, read as the reverse complement.
CCTGGTACTTCAGGGTGGGCTTCACCTTCGAGCACAGACAGCTGCAGTTTGCAGCCAAGGTAAGGGGGGAATCGGGGTAAAAGCCCTGGGGGGTTCAAAGGGAGCCAGGAGATCCAGGAGCTTTTCCATGGCACATGGCACTGGGGCCACTTCCCCTTTCTGCACCCACTTCTGCATTTGCTGCATGAGAGCTGCTGGCGGGGGCTGGGTGATGAGGGTGATAGTTCCCATGGGACCAAGGGACACCTCAAAAATGGCCCTGCTGGGGGACATGTCCTGGTAACTCAGCCAGAGGGGCAGGCACATGCAAAGGAGACGCTGGAACAGATCTGGCTGCCCAGGAGAGCAGGATGAGACCCCGGCCCATCTGGGGGCTGCACCACCCCTCATGTCCCAGCTCTTGCTCAAAGCCATCCTGGGTTCAGAGGGTCCAGGGGTACCCCAGCACCACACGTAGGGTCAGAGCTGGCAGGGTGGCCCAGCCCAGCACGAGGCTGTGCCCTTGCACAGCTGGCCCTGTCCTGTGTGTCCCTGCAGGTCCCCAAGCCGTGCTGCTCCAGCCTGGGTGTGCAGAGCTCCCTGGGGACTCACTGCAGCATCCAGCGCCTGCTCGGCCGCTTCACCGACCGCCTCCCTCGGGAGCTGGTGCTCCCAGGAATCCCTGGAAAACAGAGCCAGGGCCCTTCCAGAGAGGAACCAGCCTGTCCTGCCCCCCAGCCTGTCCTGCAGGTGCTCCTCTGCGCCGAGGTTCCCCAGCAGACCCTGGCAGACTTCGTGAAGGGCTCCCACACTTTGCACAGGACCAGCCCCGGCCACTACGAACGCCTGGGGTGCCTCCTGCTCCTGCAGCTGTGCATGGGGCTGGAGCACCTCCGGGGGCAGAACGTGGCCCAGGGTGACCTCTGCCCCGAGAACCTGCTGCTGGTGCAGTGCCCGTGTCCCCCCCAGGGCCTGCAGGGCCAGAAGGAGCCGCTGGGGCTGTCCCTTCCACGGCTGCTCATCAGCAGCTTCTTCAAGGTGCAAGAGAGGCAAAGACCTTGTTCCAGCAGCCAGGAGCAGGACTGGAGCCAGGGTCTCGCTGCGCCCTCCCCTCCAGCAGCAGCAGAGCTGAATGTGGGCAGGCTGATCTATCAGATCTTGCACGTGGACATCTCCCTGGAGAACATTTTGGGCTTCAGAAGCAAAAGGCTTCCTGAAATCCCCTCACTGTCCATCTACTCGGCAGGACTGAAGCGCTTGGCCACGCTGCTGCTGCACAGGGACCCTCAGGAGAGGGTGTCCATCGAGCAGGCCAGGGGCATCCTGCAGGTGCTGCTCTGGGGGCCACGCCAGGAGCTCTTTGCCAGGAGCACAAAGAGCCTGGAGCTGCTCCGGAGCTGGCTGGAGGTCAAGAGGGCTCTGCTGCTCCTGAGGTTTGCGGAGAACTCGGCTGGGGCCAGGGTCAGCCCCGGCCTGGAGGAGTGGCTGTGCTGCCAGTACTTCCAGGGGGTCACTGAACACACCCTTTACCGAGTCACCGAGGTCCTTTATGCTCCCTAAACCAACCTCCAGTTCAGCCTACCCAAAGGTCTCCTCAAAGCCAAGAGCTCACGAGGGCCTGGCCAAACCTGTCCCTGCCCATGACAGGGGAGTTGAAACTAAATTATTTTTAGGATCCTTTCAGCCCAAATCATTCCATGATTCTGTGAAATCCACCAGTCCCTGAGAAATCCAAGCAAGTCCTTGCTGGGAAAGCAAACCTAAACCCACTCCCCGCATAGCCCATGAATGATGAAGCTGGGATCAAACTCCCAAACACAGAGTGTGGTTTTATACCCTCAAACAATTTTTGCTTTAGTCTGGTTTTTACTCTAAGTCTGGTTTATCAGAACATCTGAGGAAAAGCAGCTGAATGGGAGCCCCAAGCACCAATTTAGTGGCTGATAATCCCAAATAAAGTTTATGGGGTTCAGACTTTGCACAAAACCCCCTCAGAGCCTTTTTGCAGCCACCAGGTTTTTGCTGTTTTAAATAACACTCAAAGCCACTCATCACAGCTCACCCTTCTCACCAAAGGAGAAACAACAGCTCCTTCAGCCTGTGCTTCCCAGAGATAATTTGTGGCACAGTCACAAATAAAAATGACATTTTAAAGGGAAAAATACAGCTTCAATAAAACCTGGAGCTGAGCCTCTCAAGCAGTGGTCCTTTATGTGCTTCTTTGCCAGCGTTACACGCTCCAGGGATGGATCCAGAGGGAAACACAAAGCCAAAGTGCCCTGCCCGGTGGTGATTACCCAGAATAGCCTCCATTGGCTCTGGTGAACAGTTCAGGTGAGTTCATGGGCACCAAGGCAGGGCTGTGGCATCTGCTCCTTGCTGTGAAACGCTTGGCAGCACATGGGACCTGGACCCAGTCCCCAAATCCATGTGGATACCGAGGGAGCAGCATGGTGAAGGTCAGGTCATTTAAATTATTCCTCAGCCATTATTAATCCACTCACAGCCATCTAGACTGGGTATCAGGAAAAATTCCTTCACTGAAAGAGTGATCAGGCGTCAGCACAGGCTGCCCAGGACAGGGCTGGAGTCACCATCCCTGGAAGCGTGCAAACAATGTGTGGATGTGGCACTTGGGGACATGGGATAGGGGTGATGGGGTAATGGTCAGACTCGATGATCTCAGGGGGTTTTCCCAGCCTGAGCAATTCCATGATTCAGTGATTCCATCACCTGACAGCAGCAGGGCTGTGCACACAGTGGGACAGAGCCTCCCCATGTCTGCTGTGCCCATGGATGTGGCAGTGGCTCCCCAGGCCATCACCAGAGCCTGGGGCATGGCTGGAGTGGGTAGGAATCCTCCTAGGAGCTCCAAAAAACAAAAACCAGAGCTGGGACCCTCTCAAGATGCAGAGAGCAGCTCAGTCCCAGCTCCCTGGTTGGTTTGTCCCCAAATTCCCCAGTGCAGCCTCCCTGCCCAGGCTGGACCCCATCAACCCTGGCACAAGGCACTGCCTGGCACAGAAATGGGGCTCAGATCTCATTCCAGGCTCTCTGGACAGCACTGGGTGCCCTGGGAGAGCCCAGCCCTGCTGTCCCTGTCTCTCCTGCAGTATTTGCCGTGGCTACGAGAGGGCAGTAAAGGCCACGGCACAGCCCCTCATCCCGGGGAGACAAAGCCAAACCCACTCCTGTGGCTTCTGCAGGCCCAGCCCAGCCCCAGGCCGGCAGCTCCAAGGACCCACAGCACCCCTGTTCTGGTTTCCAGCGTGGGTGACCCCCTCCCCTTCTGCCAGGAGCATCCAAAGTCAGCAAAACATCCCATGGAGGCAGGACCGGGCACATTCCACACTCCCATCCCTGTGGAGAGCAGAACATGGCACTGGTACCACATTGCAGAGGAAAACAGGGATTTTTCCAGATAACCAGTGCAGGAAGTTCAGCCCTGTGCCAGCCTGTCGAGCAAAACAAGGACACCCTCCCCTGGTCATGCCACCACCCTGAAATCCTGGAATATCCTGAGCTGGAAGGGACCCACAGGGACCATCAGTGCAGCCTCTGTCCCTGCACAGACACCCCAACAATCCCACCCTGAGCATCCCTGAGAGCGTTGTCCAAACGCTCCTGCAGCTCTGGCAGCCTTGGGGCCGGGACCATTCCCTGGGGAGCCTGGGCAGTGCCCCAGCAGCCTCGGGGGGAAGAACCTTTCCCTGAGCTCCATCCCAAGCCCTGCCCCAGCTCAGCTTCCTGCAGTTTCCCAGAGTTCTGTCACTGGCCTTCCAAAAATCCCTCCAGGACGAGCACAATTTGTAGAGCCACAAAACAATTGGGAAGAGCCAATTAAAGAGCCCAGCAAAAGCCCCAACTTGGCACCACACCACTGCTCACACCCCCCCAGGTTACTCTGTGCTGCACCTCCAAAGGGTTTCAGGGAATATTTCAGTGTATTCCATGGGATTCCAACACTGCTGAGCCCAGGGAGGGCTGCAGGGGAAACTTTAGGCCCTCACTCCCACATTTCACAGCACTCAGATCTCCCAGGGCACCGCTCAGAGACTTCTACCCACACCCAGATGAAATTACCCCATCCCAGGGATTCCCTGCTGGAAGGTTTTATAGAGGATTCATCAGCTCCAGCAGTGCCAAACAAGCCTGCAAGTACTGAAAATTATGGAAATACCACACTTTTTTCAGCCCCTTTGGAGACTTTGTTGTAACTTCAGTTGAAGGTTTGTTAATTCCAGCATCACAAGGAGCCCTTTCCCCTCCTGCTGACCATCCTGAACACCAAGGGGGGTGTGTGGGCTCTGAGCACAGCTCCCTCCTCCCCCTTCAACCACCATCTGCCCCCCAAGAAGCCTGCCCAGCCCCGGGGACACCACTGAGCTGGAGGAGCGCCACAAACCTTCCCAGCTCACAGCCAGAACTCCTGGAGTCACCCTGCACGCTCTGGAAAGGCTGCACTGTGAAGAACACTAAAATTCCAGCTATTTAAGTTGCATATTTGGTATTTAAAGCAGCCATGGGCTGAGCAGATCACCTTCCACTTGAGACTTCCCAGCCAAATCACACCCTGAATATCCCACAAAACACTAACAAAGCAGGGAAGCTCTGGTCCTAATTACCACACCTGCTAATTGTTCGCTAAAAGGAGACTTTTCCAGGATTGCTGGATAATTCCAAGCCCTGTCAGAGCACATCCGTGAGTTCCAGTGAAGCAAAGAACGAGCAAAGCCTTTCCACACCTGCAACTTTAATGGTTGGGGCAGTTCCAGAGCCACCTCTTCAAGAGTGCAAGTCTTTAAACAGCTTAAAACCAGCAATAAAAAGTAAAATATAAATTTTTATTTAGAATTAAAGCAAATACTTCAGTATCACAAACACAATATTAAACTTCAAGAAATATACTGCTAAATTTGGAGGGAGCATTTATTTTTGCACAACCACAACATGCGCACAAAATCCAGAGAAAGATGTGGAGTCTGAAATTTTCAACATCTCACCACCAAAGCAGCTGGGTCACACAAGGTTTCGTACAAGAGTTAAGATAGACTGGAATAAGATGTTGACAAAATTTCTACAGAATCATCTTTATAGACAACAAGAAAGCTCTAAAGAGGCAAACATTGCAATCTAGTCTTCTTCTGCTGAGTCTCTCTCAAACGTGTAGGCCATGAAGCAAGCATCTGGTCTCTTGGGGACAAGGGGATGCCCTGGTCTCACAATCTCAAAGCCCAAAAAGCTGAAAGTACGGAGCAGTGCAGCTAGAAAATAAAGCAGGAGAAAGGTTTCACCCATAGGATACTGAAAAAAACCCCTTGAATTTCCACCAAAAAGGCATTTTGTGTCTCTGGAGGCACAGGGAACACTCACCTCTGTCATCTCTGTTCTTGTGGAAACAGATGAACACGTGTTCAACTCGGAGCTGTTCTTCAGCAAACTCGAGAAGAACCGCAAAACTGCAAGAGAGAAACACCAGGGGCTCAGTGCCCGTGAACAGGGAGGGACCCCCAGGGATCACCCAGTCCAACCCCGGCCCTGCAGAGTCACCCCAACAACCCCACCCTGAGCACTGTCTGAACTCTCCCGGAGCTCTGGCAGCAAGTGCTAATTCAGAGAGAGTTAGCAACGCTCTGAGAACCAATCCACACAGGAATTCCTATGGAAGAGGCCCAGGCTGGAGCCTCACACCACCAGATCCCTGAACCCCAGGCAGAACTCCAGGGCAGGACTCCTCAGTGGCACAGAAAATGTGTTTGTGACACAGCTGAAGGAGCTGCAGTGACAGACTCAAAAGCAGCCAGGAATTCTCAGTGCCTAAACCAGCCTGAAATGCCAGACTTTGGGTTAGTTCTGCTTGCAGCACTGAAACCAGGCCTGCAACAATGCCTCAAGAACCAAAATTAAAACTTAAGCTTTCAAAATACAAAGAGCAAAGTGTTCTCCCACCCCACTGAGAGGTCTGGTGTTAACCCACAGCCAAGTTTTCCCTGGCCCACCTGTCCTTGCTCCCCTCAGGCAGAGCACCACTGGGAATTTCAATGTAGAGGTTGTTGTTGTTCAGCACTGCTCTCCAACTGATGTGTTTGGCATCTGTAAGCCTTGACTGGACATTGAGAATTCTTGTCCTGTTGTTAGGTGTTAGTTCTTCTGTGACATTCAGCCGATTATCCTGCAGCAGGGAGAAGGGCAGAGTTATTTTTCCATTCATTTTTGGAGCAGGGATTGAGGCAGGGAGTGCTGTCAAGCTCACCATGAGCTGTTTGCTCCTCATACTCACCGAATAAAATAAATTAGCTGAAAGATTGTGATCCCTCTGACTATTCCCTCGCCCACCTGGGATCTTCAGGGGTGGGTGAGGGACATCAGGAGCACCACCGAGGCCCCGGACCCAGGTTACTACAGCAATTGAAGGGAACCCTGGAACTGCAAACGGAGCATGGTTAGACAGGCAGGAAGGCTTGGACAAATCCTGGGACTTCCAGAACTTAAACAGTGTTTAAAAAACCCCAAACCTAGGCCAAATGACTCCTCCCACTGCGAGTGGGAAGACAAAGGAAGCTCCACACCAGGGGCAGGGACAGTGCCCAGGGAGCTGCCACTGCAGCATTTGGAGTGAAGACTCAGTTGCAGATGAAAAATACTCTGGCTGAGTGAGCCAGGTGTGTTTCTGTGACAGGGCAGGCCCGACCTGACCTCCTGAGAAGAGCCTTTCTGCAAGAAAGTGCTGTTTTCCGCCCTCCTTGTTGTCAGACAGCACAAACCCCCAGCCCAGCAAGGCAGGGATCACTTTTCCCTGGGATATTCACCACCAGACCTTCCCAGGTCGAGGCCAGGCAATTCCAGGGAATCATCTCCACCTCCAGTATTCTCAGCTTGGGCTGACACCACACCTGAATCTCTGCAAAGCCTCCGAAAACACCTCCAAACCTCTCCCCACTGAATTCCTCAGAGCGATTCCACAACGCTCAGCACTCGAGGAGAAAAACACTGTATTTTTGAAGGTGTGAGGAATATTTTTAAGTTTCTCCCCATCCTTTTCAAGGCTGTTTCACTCCTCCCGTGGCAGAGCAGCGCTGGCCCCTCCCTCTGCACCATCCTTCACCCGCAGGCTCCACTCTTGAGTTGCGTCATCTCAGCAGATGCAGCAATCGAGGCCCTTGGGGGAATTTTCACAATCGTCCTGTCTCCGGGTGCCAGCAGCAGCCACTGCAGCCATTTGCAAATCCGAATAAACAGCTACAAAATAATCCACCATTTTGCACACTTCGCACCCGAGGTTGCGGGGTTTGGATTGGTTTGGGTTTTTTCTTTTTTTTTTTTTTTAATGAGCTTGAAACTTGTGATGACAAATCTCCATATTAGAAAGGCTGGGAATGGGCAGAGAGGTTAAATATTATGTGCTGGAAGGTAAACTATGTTTATATTTTAATGTGAAGCAAGCGCAACAATTGTGAAGTTTTCCTGAAAACACAAAACCTGTGCTAATTGAGTATGTTATTTTAATTAAACGACTCTCCAATCCATTATTTCAAGCTCTTTGAAAGAGACGTTTTTCTTTGGTACCAATATTATTTATTTTTATCTGAGAATGACTGTGAACTATACGTTTCTTATTTCCCTTACAAATAAACCTTTAAAAACCTTCTCCAAAGGTGTGCTGTGACAATCTTTAACAACTTCACCTTTCTGCCCCAAAAAGGTAGTGCAGAGGAAGGTTTGCAACCATAAATATATTTCAGTGATGTGTACGTGCACTTAGGGAGAAAAACCCATCTTTAACCCGCAGTTAAATATAAAAACGGTTAAAAAACTCCTCCCACAGTCCACACACGAGGTGGAAAGGGTAGATTGATATCCTGAGCATCCACCACTCCGCGGCAGCCACCTTAATTCAGGTATTTTCTTTCTTCCCAGCACCTGTGGGGAGTGTTTAATCTTTCGGCTGAGTTTTTAACCAACAGCTCTCGTAACACTCTTACCCTCGATTAGTTTTGCGGAGTATCCACGGTTACATAAGGGGATAACAACCTCCAATCCTTCGATATGTTTGCCTAATTGTTGTTCTTCCCCTCAGCCCCCCCCGCCCCAGCACGGCTCCTGCCCCAGCCCTGCCCGGAGCCTCTCCCAGCCCGGGGGTGCCCTCGGGGGGTCCCTCCCAGGGCCGGGACAGCGCTGGGGCCTCTAAGTCACCCTTCTTTGTGGTTTTTCCACCCTCCCCTACCGCCTTTCCCCGCGCGGCGGGGGCCAGGCCGCCCCTCCCCCGCTGGCCACGCAGCGTCTCTTGCCCCTCTCCGGCCACCAGGGAGGCGACAACGAGGATGAGGAAGAGGAATGAGGTAGTGAGTGCCCAGCGGTGCGAGGCTGAGGGAGGCCGCGGCGCCTCACCTGCTCTGTCCGGTACTGAGGCTCAGCACAGCGGGCATGATGGTGCTTTTATTCCCCTCTTTCTCTCTAGCGAAGCAGTGGCTGTTGAGTATCCGTTGCAGGGAGGATTTCACCATCCGGCCGCTCTGGTCCGAACCCCGAAACCCTCCGCCGCCTCCTCCCCCGCTCCCCAGGCGCTGCTACACAAAATGGCACCGTGGCCGCAGTACCTCCTTATATACCCTCCCTCTACCACGCCCCCAAGAGACCTCGCCCCTCAGCGCGTGCCACGCCCTCCCACGGGGAGACGGCTTCTATTGAACAGTTCGGGTGTCTATTACTGTATCTCGCAGTCTATTGGCTAAGTCCAGCGTGGTGGGCGGGACACGGGCTAGGGGTGCTGCACGGGAGGCGGGGGGGAGCGGCGCGTGATTGGCTGCGCGCGCCGCGGGCGGGCGGGGCCTGGCGGGGCATCGGCCGGCGGGCGCACCGCAACCCCACACTGCCCTCGGAGCCGCCGGTTCGAGTCCCGCGCCCGTGCCCCGCCCGGCTGAGGTAACGGGGGGGGGCCGGGGGAGGAGCGGTGTGTGAGGGAGCACAGGGAGGGAGAGACGTGAAGAGTCATGGAAAGAGATGGAAAAACACGGACGGACCCGTAGGGTGCAGCCCTGGGGCTGGAAGCAGTGGAGGGGCGGCAGCAGGACCCCCTCTGGGACCCCCGGGGGCATCGCCGCCCTCAGAGCTTCGCACAAAGCTCGGTGTTGAGGGAAACTTTTAATTAAAAAGTAGTATACCCCCCCCCATAAGTAGTGGGAAGGGTCCCTGAAAGGTCGGGCTGGGGTTGTGACCTGGTTTTGTGGGGAGTGTTTGGGCTGGTCCCCTTTGGCCTGGCTGTGGTTTATGGATTTACAGGGAAATAGGGATGGGGAATAGTTGGTTGGTGGATTTAGAATGGAATAAAGATGAGCAATAGTTGCTTTATGGATTTATAAGGGAATAGGGATGGGGAATAGCTAGGTCAAGGATTTATAAGGGAGTAGGGATAGGTAACAGTTAGTTTATGGGTTTATAGTGGAAAAAGGATAAGGAATGGATGGTTTATGGATTAATAGGGGAATAGGGATGGGAATGGTTGGTCCATGGATTTATAGTCAAATAGGGATGAGGAAAGGTTGGTTCATAGATTTATTGTGAAATAGGGATGAAGAAGGGTTGGTTTATGGATTTATAAGGGAGTAGAGATGGGAAACGGTTGACTTATAGGGAATGGGGATAGGGAACAGTTGGATCGTGGATTTATAGAGGAATAGAAATAGGGAATGGTTGGTTCATAGACTTATAGTAGAATCAAGATGGGGAACAGTTGGTTTATGGATCAATAGGGGACTGGGGGTGGAAACAGTTGACAGTGATGATCTTTTAGGCTAAAAAGGTTAAGAGGCTAAAGCGTTTTTGCTGTGCCTTCAGGAAGAAGTGGGTAAATCCTGGTTATTTACACAACAGAAGTTGGACTCACCCCTATAACAGCCAACTTGTGCCCTCTGCTTTCCATCTCCTGCCAGGGACTTGGAAATCTGAGGTTTGGGATGTGGTTGGGTCTTTCTGCAGTCCCACGACAAGAACAGTCCAGAGGAAAGGATGGGAATTTGGAAACGGGACACCCCCACTGCTCTTCTGGATGGGATTGATGGAAACACAGCTTCATCCCTTGAGGGTGAGGGTCAGCCTTCCAAACCCATCTTAAAGAAGCAAATGTGCACAAAAAGCTAAATAGGTCATCATTCCCATGGGTTCGGGAATTGGATCTTTGGCTGAGCCATTTCTGACAATTTCAGCCTGAAAACCAAGGCAGAGGCACATCCTGAGCAGTGGATTTTATCCTGTAGGGAGAGCTCAAAATGATGGTGTAAGTGATGGTGTTTGCAGGCAGGGATGCCTTGTTGTGTTAAGTGGGGAAAGGTGTTCATAGAACCAAAGAAAACTGCTTTACATTGTAATGGTTTTTAAAAATCATGGTTTTAATTTTATTTTAATCATTTTAATTTTCCATTAAAAAACTCGTAGATGGTTGCATTCCTTTTTTCTTCATCAACTTTGACCTCAACACACCTGTTCTATTGCCTGCAGCTATCAGAGGTGCATTTGGCCACTTTTTAGGGGGTTTTATTTACTACTTATTTTTATTTGCTTAAAAATATCCCCATGCAGGAGCTTTGAGCACAATGGATTGATTGGCTCCTCTTTGCAGAGGGATCGTTGTCTAAATCTCCACCCACCTTTTGTGTCCCGAAGCTGCTCGGATGAGCCGGGCTGGAACAAAGTGTCGTTACCAAAATAAAACTGTGCTCTCCTGCAGCTCAGAGGAGAAGCCTGGCCTGGCCAGCAGCCAGGAAAGAATCTGGGAGTCCTGGAAAGTAAAAGGGATGAGAGGAAAGTCCTTTTCCTGCTGCAGGCATCTGCCCTTAGCTCCCAGAACATGACATAAACGGAGCTTGTGCTCACCTCACTCTCGAGATTTGGGTGTTGATTTATGGAGGGGAAACTCTTCTGTTTATTGCATTACCCAGAGTCCAGCCTGAAACAATGGGATAGCTGCAATTCCGGAATATCCGGACCACACGGAGCACATCAGAGGAGATTTAGCAATTGCTGGTTCGTGTGTTGTGTTAGGAAGGTTTTCCTGCTGGGGGATGGAGGTGTCAGGGGGTGGAAGGGCCACATTAGCATTTGGTGATAGATTTCATTATTTCCAATAATGGCATTTATTATTCCTGTAGTAATCTGGCTGTAATTCCTTATAATGGCTCTGTGTGAGGGGAATCAGCGCTGCAGCTGTTTCCTCTTCCCTGTGAACTGGGAGCAGCTTTGCCCTTTGAATCCCTGTCACCTCCATGCTCCATCACTCCATTTCACAGCTGAGTGCCTGGAGAGCTCCGGGAGCTCTGCGCTCTGCAAAAGCCCAACCAACCTGTGCTGGGTTTGTGTTAAACACCACGGGGGATTAGTTCCAGCTGCAGTTTTGCTGAGATAGCCTGACTTCCACTTTAGCAGGGACAGTGATTCATAAATCCTCACACAGAAGCCTCTGACTCACAATTTTGGGATTACGGCTGAGACAGTTGGAGATGTTGCCATCCCCAGCTGGTTTTTCACCCCTGGTTTGCCATGATTGCCCTTCTTGTGGCAGAGTAACTCTGTAGCAGGGTTGTTGTTCCAGCTGCATTCCCAGTTTGGCATTGCAGTCCCGGCAATTACCTAATTCAGAGGGCAGTGAACCCTGACCGTCTGAGCCCAGCTCTGCTGTGGCACAGCAGCTTTCAACACCCAGGGAAGATTCATAGAATCCCAGAAGTTCCTGAGCTAGATCCTTCAGGGGTCATCAGTGCAGCCCCTGTCCCTGCACAGACACCCCAACAATCCCACCCTGAGCATCCCTGAGAGCGTTGTCCAAACGCTCCTGCAGCTCTGGCAGCCTTGGGGCCGGGACCATTCCCTGGGGAGCCTGGGCACTGCCCCAGCAGCCTCGGGGGGAAGAACCTTTCCCTGAGCTCCATCCCAAGCCCTGACACAGCTCCAGCCCTTCCTGGGCTCCTGTCCCAGAGCAGAGCTCAGCCCCTGCCCCTCTGCCTCCCCTCAGGAGGAGCTGCAGCCCCCGAGGAGCCTCCCCTCAGCCTCCTCTGCTCCAGCTGAACGAGCCAAGTGCCCTCAGACCCTTCCCCAGCTCCGTGTCCCTCCTTTGGGCACTCTCTAATGGCTTTGGATCCTTTATTTCTTTATTGCATCGCATTTTTACAACCATTGCAAACAGAGAATCTCATCCATCACGTTCATGCCAAGTCCTGTGCAGGTGTCCTCAAACACACAAAGTCCTCCTCATTCCGTCTACCACAGCCTTCCCCTCTCCAAAAACTGCACTGGCGAGGACTCTCCCAGTCCCACAGCCAGGAACCTGTGTCAGTTCCCAGCTGCTGAGGGAGCTCCCCAGAGAGCCCCCAGCAGGTCCCAGTTGCTCTGTGCTCTTACTCCAAGCAGGTCACAGCAACTGGGCTGCCTGAAACCTCCTGGGAAAGAATTTTGTACAGCCTGAGTTACTCAATAACCAGAGCAGTTAATGAGAAAAGGACAGAAGCACCAACTAACCGATATCTGTTAGGGATCTACGTTGAAATTGTTGCAGGCTGAGAAAAGCCAAGGAGTTGATTTTCCCAGATTTTCCTTTCTTAGCTTGTTTCCTTCTGCTTTTTACCCTCTTTTCACAAAAGAGGCCTCAAACAGTAGTTAAAATCACCAGTCAGTGATTCTTTGTCAAGCTTTAATGGGTTTTACTTTCTGAAATAGTCTGGAAGAAGAGTTTATGGCAGCACAGGAAGAAAACCAGATTGAAAACTGTTGTGAACATATTAGAGCAAGAAATGGCTGTGGGATAAGTAACTGTGTTCCCTCTTCCCTGTGTTTTCAGGTGTGCAAGATCAGATAACACAAGATCGGTGCTTAGAAAGATGTTCAGGAGCTGAAACACTCATAAATCTCCTACGGTTCTGAAATCCTGCACGTTGAAACCACAGCTCTGTAACATCATTTATTCCAAGAAGGAAAGATAAACCCTTCTGTCATTTAGGTGATTAAAGCAGGATTAAATCACACAGCTGCAAAAACTGCTGCTTCTGCCTGGTTTTCTGCCACTGGTGGAGCTGAGGCTGCATCCATGTTCTAGAGGAGCAACAAAGCTCCAGGGAAGGGGAATGGGACAAAAATCCTTTTTGACAAGTAGCAGAAAGCCCTGTGTGTTTCGTGCTTTGCTGCATCACGCTGTCAGAGCTCTCCTGGAACGTGGAAATGGATGTTTGTGGCATTTAGCAGCATCAGGGGAATTCATCCTGCTCCGATTTGCTGACGAAGGAAGAACGACAGAGGGAAAAACATGAGCTCCCTTCCAAAGCATGTGCAGTCCATGCATAACATTGCCCATTTAGTACCTTCCCAAAAATGGGAATAAAATTTATTAATTTATTAATTTATTAATTTATTAATTTATTGAAGCAGGCTTTAAAATTAAGTGGATCTGATTGCCTTTTCTCTCTATTCCACTGCTTGTTCTTGCAGTTTTGAGAGGTGTCCAGAGATGCAGCCAAGCACCAAAACAAGACAGAAGCTGAGGCAGAGATGTCCATCAGGACCTGTTTTCATAGAAATCATTGTCTGTGATGACTTCACCCTGTAATTTGGTTGATTTTAGTCATGGAATAATTTAAATGTTCCTGTTGGTCAGCTCTCTGTGGACAAAGGACAAAGGACAGCAAAAGCTTGTGAGGCTTTATCAAAATACTTGACAGTGTTATTTCTAAACTTATGAGACTTCTATTTTATAAGTCTTATTTTTAAAATGGCTCTTAAATCTACTCCTCTCCTTCCTTAATACTCCTGGTTCATCTCCTCACAGGTAACAGTTAAGTACCAGTTATCTAATTTTAAATACTCCCCCACTAAATCACTCTTTAGTGTGTCAGAATCTATTCTGATCTTTGTGGGACAAGTAATTAGAACACCTTTTCTAGCTGGAAAACTCTCCTCATTTTCATTGTCATGCCAGTGAGAATGATTTCATCTGAAGGTCAGGTTTTCTGCAGACCCACTTGTGCTGGAAGGAGACTCTGCCAAATGAAGCCAGAATTTTTAGGTGTTTACCAGCACAGGGAAGAATTTATTTTTCCAAGATCTTTGTGAGATACCGAACTAGAAGAAAATAGTCATCAGGCCAACAAAAAAAAAAGTCTGTACTCTCACCAAAAAAAACTTTGGAGCTCTGTTTTTCCACTTCAAAACAGCTGGCATGGAGAGGGATTGAATGCAGATGAGGTAATGGATGTTTAAAATGCTGTAAATTCTCATTTACCTGAATTAGGGGTGGAATCCAACATCACCTGGGCACCTGGGAAAGGCTGAGTTCTTTTTGAGTTTGCAGGATCAAACTGAGCAGTTTCCACATAAAAATAACGTGGGGGCAGGGGAGGGAGGTTGAAGTGGGAACAGGAAATCAGCTGGAAAGGGGCTTGGCCAAGAGCAGGAGCCACAAGGAACACTCAGAGGGTGGCACCTGATGATTTCTGGGAAGGAAGTGTGCTGGGGCACTTTGTTGTTGTGGGTCTGTAATTTAGGGATAATGTTCCACAACACTGATTCCTGTATTGATTTTTCTCTGGCTGTTGCTGCCAGTTATGAACAAATGGCCCTGAGGAATTTGGAGGTGGTTGCAACACAATCAAGTGAAAGACGTTGCAACAGCCTCCCTTCCCTACCCCATTTTCTGTTTCGTTTCTGCTGGGCCAGAGGCAGCTCAGCTCCAGTCCCTCTCCCGAGTTTCCCAGAGGTGATGGAGCTCTGGTTCTGGCTGAGGGGTCACAGAGGGGAGTTAATCTGGGGAGGGGAGGAAGCCCTGACCCTCCTGTTTGCATGGACAGGGTGGTGGGGGTCCTGAGCAAACCCTTTGCAAACCCCTCTGCAATCAATCCCACCGTGATCAGCATTCCAGGCTCCCTGGAATTCCTCCATGAACATTTTCCTTCCCCTCGCTTGCGTGCTGGAGACTTTGTGTGGTGGATTTAGGAGTTTATTTTTTGTTTCCATTTCCTCCTCCCCCAGGATCCATCATTCTCCGAGGTTTCCCTGCAGGACAATCCCCTTGCCCAGCTGGGAAGGGGAATGGGACAGCCTGGCTTGTTTTCCTCCAGTTCCTCTCGTGCTTGGATCAGGCAGCCTCAGGGATGAGGAAGTGCAGGGTGCAGCCCTGCTTTTGTAACCCCTAATTTCGTTTGGAAATGTTATCCAAACAAACAGCTGCCAGCAGGATGAGCGTTAAGACCTGTGCAGAGGCTGCTCTGTCAGAAACGAGCTCAGCGTGAGCTTTGCCTGCTGAAACGTTTCACCCAGCACCTCATTAACATGGAGATACTCAAAGGAGACTTTCCCCCCCGATTAGATCCTGCCCGTGATAAGAGCATTAACGAGCATATTTTCCCATAAATAAAATGAGCAGGCCTAGAGGGCAGGGAAGGTTATTTTGCCTGGAATCAGTTCTATCCCACGCTCACCCCTTGGAGACTTGGGGCTGAGGGAACCAGTTCACCCTGCGAGCGAGCCAGAGACCAACAGGCAGAGGGGGATTTCTTCCAGCTCTGTGTGTTCCACAGTGCTTTATTTTAGGGATAATCCACATGGATTCTGTCACTGGCCAGAGCTCCCTGTGCTCAGGACCAGGGCAGCTCTTGGGGTGCTGCAGAAGAGTCAGGAAGGTTCAAAGATAAAAAGTTTCTTTTGGCAGGCTGTTTTTTGAGCTGCAGGAGGGACAGGAAGGTGCAGCCTGGGGAAAGCTGCTTTGGCCAGGCTGTTTTTGGAGCTGCAGGCGGCCTCGTGCTCTCTGCATCCGTGTCTGAACCAATATTTACTCAGGGCTCTGTGTGCTGGGATTGTCAGCAATCCCTGCAGTGAGAGCAGGGCCGGAGCCAGCAGCAGCCCCGCTTAGCAGCTTCCCTTGTTTACATATTTTTGAAAAATACTCCTGACTTCCAGGCTGAGGAGAGGTGGCAGCGTGACAGCTCTGGTGAGCACGAGCCCTCTGCAGCAACCTGCCCACCCCAGAGACTCTGCAGCCAAAACTCCCCTCTGGAAGTGAGTGAGCAGCAGACCCCCAGCCTGGGCAGGCCTTGGCATCTCCCCAGGAAGCGACAAACCTGCTCGGGAAGTGACAAAGTCCAAAGACTTGGTGCTCCCTAAGGGACTGGCAGCAAAGGAGCCCCCAGGCTGCCACCACACTCAGGGGCAGAGGCTTTAAAGTGAAGGCAGCTCTAGTTCAGTGCCAGAATTTTCCGGTTTTCCCAAAGGGTTTTATTTATGAAGCTGTTCTAGGTACAGATTAACTTCCCCTGCCTCTTGTTGGTCATTAACTCTGGGAGAAGCTGAGGTGTGAAGGGTTCATTGCTTGAGGAGAGGGGTGAGCACTGCAGTGTTTCACAGCCACACTCCCGTGGTGCCTGTCCTGGTGTTTCCAGAGAAACCAGACTTTAGGGAGCTGTTTATTCCCGTGTGTCCTGCTGCGTGTCACACACAGACACCCTGACTCCTCCTTGGGAGGGCAAAACCCTGCTTCCAACAGAGCTGAGCGCATGCCCCAAGCTCTTAATGAGACCAGCAGATTTCCTAAGGTGCTGGAAGATAAAGAGGTGGCATAAGGAAAGTAAAGACCCTTGAAATTACTGCTCAGGCTTGGAGCTGTGACCTACTTAGTTTGATTTCCTGCACACAGTGACTTTTGCCAGCTACTTCAGGTGATGAGCTGAAAACCTCTCGCCTCAGAGGTGTGTGGAAGACTGGGAATGGCTGTGACTACTGGAAATAAACTGGACAGGAGCTGAGATTCAGTTCTGAAATCTGTTTTCTGGGGTATTTAGCACCTTTCTGATTCCCCTATAGAGATTTGTCTGTTCTCGGGTCAGAGTTTCCATGTTGGATTGTCCAGTGAGTTTCAGATTCCGGTGGTGCTCCCCCTTCCTGTTGCTTCCCTGGACTTTTGTCCTACAGCACTTTCATTTCTCAGCTCCCAGGTCCTTGTTCTCCTCGACGTTCCTGTGTTTGTTTGGCTTCACACACAGCCACATCCTGGGTCCAGGATCATGGACTGGGCACTCTCAGCCCATCTTCAGCCTCGTTGGGCCCATTAGGGAGGAAAATGTCACCAGGAATCCTTGGAGGAACGGGATGTGACAGGAAGCAATGGGAGTCAGCAGGTCAGGCCTTAGCAGCTGTCCACTCTGCAGCTCTGCTAAACCCAGGCTTGGGCTTAAGGTTAAACCTGATCCCTGCAGGGTGGATCCCACAGCATCCCCGGGGCTGTGGGTGTTCCTGAAGCAGGGGGCACAGGGTCTGTGGTTGGTGTGTTTGGGCTCCCCGTGTGTGACCCCCTGCAGCCCCTTTGGAGCTGTAATTCCAGAGGGAACTGCCCCGTATCCCTGGGGATTGGGAAGGTGAGGGTGGGAGAAGGAAGAACTGAGGTGGGAGCTGAGCTCTGCCTCTCCCTCCTTTCTCTGTGGAAAATGGACTGGGGAGAGTTCAGGTCTTTGACAAGTCTCCTTTGTAAATAATGTTCCAAAGCAAAATGTTCCTTTTAACCTAAATTATCTGTCCTAATCCTACCTCAGCTCCCTCCCTTTTTTTTTTTTTAGTTGATCTCTTTGTTGTCTTTAAAAGTATGGGAGATCACTTTGGCAGTGATAATCATGTTTAATTCTCTTTTCCATCATATTTGCCTTATTTTCCCATGGTTTCCTTGCTGTTTGGCATTGTCAGGTTCATGTTCTGCAATTTTAAGATTTTAACTGTGATCAGGAATATTCCAGCTGGGGGCAACTGGATGCTTTTCCCCATGTTATGGGAGTGGCTGCAGGATATCAGTTTATAGAAAACTGGATTTATTTTGTCATTCTCAGGGTGATGGTGATGGACAGGAGCCACCCCTGTCATCGTCACACAACACAATGACACCAAAACTCTGGTTATTTGTATTATTGCTCTCAGTGTCCCTTAGAAAACTCTGAATTTTAACAACAAGCCTTTCCTGAGGCTTCCATGCAAAGCAATGCAAATAAAGTTAATTAATACAATTAAGCCTTTATCATTCTGGTCCAAACTGTGACACCAAGGCTGGGAGCAGTGTGTTCCAGCTGCTTCAGGAATGGTTTTTCCAGGTCCCTGTGGGATGTGGAGGGTCCTTGGGGTCCCTGCTGGCAGCCAGCAGCAGTTCTGTGTCCAGCTTTGGACAGAGGGGCCCAGAGAAGCCCATTTTGTGTCACAGATGTTGTTAGTGGCCATGGTAGAAGGACAAATAACCCAGGATCCTGCCCTAAAAAAGGAAGGGCATTTCAGGAACCCTTCCTGACAAACCTGCTCAGAAAACTCTCCAGAGAGAGGGAGGCCAACATTTCCCTACACAATCTCTTCCAATACTTTGCTGTGTTTACTACTACAAAGTATTTGGAATTTTCCCCCTTTGATCCATGGCTGCTGTTCATCCCTCATTTCCCACGGGCAGGAACAGTTTCTCTCCAGTCTGTCCTCACTGGATTCAGCCAGGACACATCCAAAGTCTTTTCTTTCATCCAAAATACTTACTAGTTCCAAAGAAGCCTTTTTTCCATGACTTTTTTTTTCCCTGACCTCCAGGTATAACAGCTCTGACACATTGGGAAGAAACTGGGATTTGGGAAAACAAGCTGTCCTTCATTTTCCTTGGAAATCAGCTATTGTTGCAGCTCTCCCAGATCCCTGCTCATTAGAATGTTTTGAAAAGCTCCCGTTCCCAGGGCATTCCCAGTCTTTGGATTAATTTTTCATCTGGGAAGGTTTCAAGAGCTGTTGGTGCAGCTTTATGGGGACATTGAGCATTCTCTGCCTGCAAGGTTTGGCTTCCCAGTTTGGAGACCTGGGTGTGGGATGTGTGTGCTGTTGGAGGGACAGGGCAGGGAGGGACCTTCTGAGCCCAATCCTGCTGTCCACCTGTGGTCCAAGGATTCGTAGAGGCACAGAGCTCCCCCTTCAGCCCCCAGTGTGTCCCTTCCACAAGCTGGGAGCTCTCAGACTTATAGAGCTCCTTTTTCATTCCAGTTATATTTATTTTAGCCAATTTTTTCCCCAGTTGGTTTCATGCCAGCATTGTCTTTATGCTTAAATTGGCATCTTGGCTCTCTCTTGGTACTTTTGTGTGTAGCAATCCAACCCCTTTGTTTTGGTAGGCAAAGCAAACTGAGACTTTCCTCTGTAAATCTTCCTTTCTCCTTTCCCTGCTTCTTGTCAAGGAAGCCTCTCAGCCATCCAGAATCATTCCCACACAAGTTATTTACAGAAAGCATCTCTCCATGACCACCTCAGTGCCATCACCTCTTAGGTAAAACCCAAGTGTTTCTAAATTCATTTGCTGGATGTTGGAAAAGGAGCTAAAAAAGCACAAATACCCAAGCAGAACAACGAGGGAAGATCTACACCTCTCATAACCCCACATCTACATGGTGGGGTTATGATTTGAAAAGGATCACAAAATCATGGAATGCTTTGGGTTGGAGGGACCTTAAAGCTCATCCAGTACCACCCTTGCCATGGCAGGGACCCCCCCCACTGTCCCAGGCTGCTCCAAGCCCTGTCCAGCCTGGCCTTGGGCACTGCCAGGGATCCAGGGACAGCCACAGCTGCTCTGGGCACCCTGTGCCAGGGCCTCCCCACCCTCACAAGGAACAATTCCTGCTCAATATCCCATCTAAATGTTGCTGTTGGATCCTCACACTGGATCCTGTGATCCCTGGGGTCTCTGCTTTGATGTTCTGTTGGAAGCTGCCTCCAGTGGTCTGGCAAAGGGATCCAAACCAGCCCTGGCTGAGCCCCTGGCTCAGGAGGATGGAGGTGGAAGGAGTTTGGCAAAACCTCACTCTGCACCACAAAAATGTCACTTAGGGATCTCCCAGCAGGAGTCTGGGTCTGTTTAGCTCCGTTGTGCTAATCTTTGATAAGGAACTAAGAATTGTTGTGGGGTTTTTTTGTGGAAACTGGGTGCTTTTCTTATTTCTTCACAGCCAGAGCTAAACGTCCTCTTGACAGGGCTCCCACAAGACCAGGGGTGCTGTCCCTTCAGCCCTGAGTGCTCCCAGGGGGGTTTGACAGGCCTACCTCAGGGAAGAGGAGCCAAAAGGGGCTCAGAAATGGTGCCATGACAATGTACATGAGCAGCAAAGCTGCCACACCAAAATGTGGCTCCTGCTGTCCTGCAGGCCCCAGAGATGGACATTTCAAAGTTCTTTTCATTTCAGAAGTCTGAAGTTCTTATTTGGGGCTGCTCTGGGCTATAAAAGTTGATCTTTTCACAGGTTTGGCACAGGGGGAAAGGATTTCTGAGGGCCCAGACATCATCCCCTTCCTCCTGAGGGGGCTGAGGGTGATGCTTGGAGCCAGGGATGAAAGAGACTCTTGACAAGGGCTGGAGGGACAGGACAAGGAGGAATGGCTTTCACTGCCAGAGGGCAGGGAGAGATGGGATTTTGGGTGGGTGAGGGTGGGGAGGCCCTGGCACAGGGTGCCCAGAGCAGCTGTGGCTGCCCCTGGATCCCTGGCAGTGTCCAAGGCCAGGTTGGATGGGACTTGGAGCAGCCTGGGACAATGGAAGGTGTCCCTACCATGGCAGGGGGTGGCACTGGATGGGCTTTGAGGGCCCTTCCAACACAAACCATACCAGGATTCTTTGAAAGGAGTCCGGATGGAAAGGGAATCAGGGACCAAGAGGGAAAAGGATCCTGACAAGGCTTTGCTTGACTTGGAGTTCACCCTGCTGTGCTTCAGGACTTGGACCCCACTCCCAGGTCCTGCCCCTGCCCCACCATTGTCCAGCCACCTCTGGGCTGTCTGGGGATGGTGCTGAGGGTGCCCAGGGCTCCTTGCTCCCCTCTAAAGCCTCTCCCCATGAACGTGGTGCCAGCACAAGCACGCCCTGTCCCCAGGGATGGAGAGCAACCCTTGGATGGGGCAGGAGGTCTCCCATATGGGTGGAGGGGCTGGATCCCAGGAGGAACCGGCCACCAGGCTGAAGCAAACCCTGCTCTGAAGCCACAGTGGCCTCCTTCCTCCCCCAGACTCTCTCTGCATGAAAAACGATGGTGCCCCCAAACCCCGAGCCCTAAACCCACGGGTGCCCTCTCTCTGTGCCAAAGCCGCCCCGTCCCTTCTGCCCTCCCCAGCCCCGTCCCTGCGCAGGGCACAGGCTGTGCCCGGGCTGGGTGAGGCTGACTCAGAGCCGGCTCCAGCCATCCCCTGCCCAGGGAGCGGAGCTGGAGCATCTCCCCCGCTCCTCCCGTCCCCCGCACCTCGGCACCGGCGGCTGGAGCAAGACACGACCGGTCCCTGCATGTGCATCGCCTTTGTGTGCCGGGGATGAGCACGAACTGCTGCAGGGGAGCATTTTAACCAGAAAAACCATGCGGGGCTCGATTGTTCCCTGCATCCGTGGAAAATTACTCCAGTTCGCTCTCCCCTTTGCTCGAGCAGCTCCAAAACATGCGGGGAGGGGAGGGGGAGGAGGAGGAGGGAGGTGTCTGTGCCTTTGGGGTCTGAGCTGCTGCTTTTTTCTCTCTCTGCCTCTAAATGATTTATTCTGAAAGGCTCCTGCCTTGGTGTCACTGGGGCAAGCACAGCAATCAGAAAGCGTTTTGGGGCCAGCCGCTTAAATGTCACTGGGAAAAGAACGGGAAGAAATGAATCCCCGCCATCCCGGCGATGCGGCTCCATCCCCCATCCCTCCCTCCTTCCCTCCTTCCCCTGCCCATCTGGCACAAGGAAAAGCAGATGGGAGAGGTGGCCGTGGCGGAGTGTGCGGGTCCCACTCCCGCGGGGGCTCTGCTGCATCCCTGAGCTCCTCTGGAGCACCGGGGCACTTCCCTGGGCAGGGGAGGGCAGGAATGGACAGGGACAGGGACAGGGACAGGGACAGGGACAGGGACAGGGACAGGGACAGGGACACACTCCCGTTCTCTGTCGCCATCCTGCAGAGGGTCCATCCCTCTTCCCGTGACTCCCGTCCTCCCAGGCTGTCCGGGCTGCCTCTTCCCCAGGGGTTTGCTTGGCCGGGCTGCTCCGTTTTCCTTTCATTGCCTTTTTCAGACCCTGCTTTTTTAACCCGAATTTTTGGCTCGTTTACTCGCCCACGTCCCCGATTCTTTTCCTTCTTCCTTTTACATTCCCTCCTCCCTCTGCTCCCAGTGCTGCCCAGCTTTTCTCTTTATCTCCTGCTCTCACTCTCGTATTTTCTTGGTGGTCCTGCCAACAACCTTCTGGGATATAAGGAAAGGAAAATCTCAGCTGAGAAGCTTCCCTTAGGAACTGAGGCTGGCTGGAATGACTTTTTAACTCCCTTTTCTTAAATTCTTTTTAAACCGTGCCTCCCCTCACCACTGCATTGCCAACTGGATCCCTGGTGCTGTGGGACACACCCCAGCCCCAACTGCACTGCAGGGATGGAGGTGGGAAAGTTCAGAGCAGAAACATTCCCAAGAGCTGGCTCTGTGCTGGGCCTGGTTTTGTCCCTAAAAACCAGGGAAAATCACATATTGAAGTTTGACTGAGCAGTTGCTGCCATAGCCAGGCACTTCCAAAGGAGGAAGGCAGAGGCTTGGCTGGAGTGTTGTGAAAGGGATGAAGCAAAAGGAATGGAGTTACAGGCTGGGGGGATCAAGGATCATTCCTGGTTGTGGGAATGCAAACACTGGATCAAGGATCATTTCCTGATTGTGGAAATATGAATGGATCGTGCACAGTCGTGTCTGGCTTCTGCAACACTTTTTGCACCTGAGGGACTTGGGTTGGGCTTTTTTCCTTGTATTTTTGCCTTTCTGATTTGTTTTCTTCTGCTTTGAAATCCCCCTTGTGCCCCTGGTATCTGCAACGCTCTGTGAGAGCCTCTTCCCAAGGAGGTGGAACATCCCAGGCCCTCAGCTGGGGCTGCCTCTGGGATGCGCCGGGGATGTGACAGGAGCCACCTGAGTGCCATGGCAATTTCCTTCACGCACATTCAGCTTTGTTGCAAAATCCTGACTCTGACAGCAATCAAAGGAAGGAGGAATTGTAGAATCACAGAATGTCCTGCGCTGGGAGAGACGCACAAGGATCATCCAAGGAGCTGGAGGCGTCTCCTTGTACAATCAGGGAGCTGCTACTGACCTTCCTCTGTATTTGTTCACCTTTTCTCCCCAAAACGTTGAGCTTTGAGCTTTCTCTGCAGTGCTCAGGCCTGGTCAGACCAGCAGGGAGTGGTGTTGAAAGTGTTTTATTTCAAGTTCTTTAAAGCATTTGTGAGGCTGCTGCTGAGCTGGAGGAGCTCTGCAGTGACCTCCTCTCCCTCCTGGCCTTTGAATTCCTCACTTCCCTCTTCTCCCTGTTAGTGGGGAGCTGCTCTATTTAGTGGCTGGTGAATTCCTCATCAAAGGCATCTCCAACAGCAGGTTTCTGTGGCTCTTGGGGTCCCAGTTCTCTGGTTTGCTCTGGAATTATGGTGTGGGGGGCCAGGCTCAGCTGAACTCTCTCCAATCTTTTCCCAGCAGTCTCTCACTGCAGCCTCCCTGCTCCCTTCCCCCCAAACCCAGCAGCCTCTCCCTCCTCACTTTTGGAAATTCTTCCACTCAGGAATCAAGAATCATGATCTGAGCTCATGGGACCGGTTTGTTCCGGGATTGAAACAATCCCACAGCATTTTTTCCATGTGAATAACATCAAGAATCCCTTTCTGGGCACATGTTGCATCCCACCATGGGCACTGTTACACTGAGAGAGATGAGCAGGGCAGAGAAACCTCAGGAAACTGGAGAAAGGTTTCCCTGGCAATGGGTGGAGTGGAACAGTGGAAATCCAGAGTCATTCTGTCAGTTCCTCCAGAGGCAGAGCAGTGTCTGTGTCACCAACATCACAGCCTTGACACTTTTCCATGTGGGATTCCAGCCTGAAGGACATGGGTCATTTAAGCAATAGGGAATTTCATGGCAGTGACCTTCATGCCAAGAGGCAGAACTCAGGGTAGGAGCAAAAAGAGCAGCTGGAGGTTGGATCTAGGCTGGATCCTCCCATCCTATGCCCAGCAGTTTATTCTCTGTTTTCTTGCTGCACCTCCACCTTTGCCTCACTTAGTTTGCAAATCCCTCTCCCTTTGCACATCTTTGTATCCCAAATTGGCAGAAGTTCCTCAGCTTTCCCACTTATGCCATTATCTGCCTGTTTATGTCCCATAAATCAAGTCCCTGATGAGCTTGGCATGGGATCGGGAAGATTTTCACAGTGGGATCAGATTCTCCCCTTTAATTAAACATTACAGGTTCCTCATGAATCCTCCCCCGTGAAACTTTTATGAAAAGCCTTAACAGAGTAATTTATGGGGAATCTGTTTTGATGTGCAGATATGGGCCCCGATTCTAACCTTGCACACAGTTCCAGAGCTCCTGTAAATCATCTGCCTTTGCTGGATTTGCCCTGGAACTGAGTCAGGGGGTAGGGCTGAGCTGGGCAGAGGAATGACCAACTTGCCCAGCTTTGGGCTTTGGAGTCTGAATTTGGGCTCTCAAGTATGAATTTGGGCTTCAGAGTGTGATTTCACAGATCCTTCCTCCAGGTGGGTTTTAAACCCTTTCCAAAGTATGGAACACTTGGCTCCAGCCACATGCCACAGCAGAGAGATCCATGAGTCCCTTACAGGTCTGCAGGCACTGAACTCTCTGGGACAGGAACCGGAGCCCAGGAAGGGCTGGAGCTGTGTCAGGGCTTGGGATGGAGCTCAGGGAAAGGTTCTTCCCCCCGAGGCTGCTGGGGCACTGCCCAGGCTCCCCAGGGAATGGTCCCGGCCCCAAGGCTGCCAGAGCTGCAGGAGCGTTTGGACAACGCTCTCAGGGATGCTCAGGGTGGGATTGTTGGGGTGTCTGTGCAGGGACAGGGGTTGGATCAATGATCGCTGTGGGTCCCTTCCCACTCAGGATATCCCAGGGTTCTATGAAGAGACCTTTGCCGGATTTCAACCTGTGGCTTTCCAGTTACACCTGGGCCCACATTTCTGTGCTTTGTGGATTAGAGGGAAACTGCTCCTTCTCCAGAGCTCCCTGGGATAGTTGTTTCTCTTCCAAGCTGACATTTCCCTCTCCTCAGCCCTTCCTCCTGAGGAAGTTTTGCCATTTGCACCATTTGCTCCCACACCCATCCCTTTTTCTTGTTTTTCTGTCTCTTTCCAAGGTGACCAAGAGCTGCCGGCAGAGATGCGGGGATGCAGGGGATTCCTGCAAACAGAGGATGATCTTTCCAAGCATCTTCCCTGCACACAGCAATTCCCTGGCAAGGCTTTTTGCTGCCTTAAGCCCCAAGCTGACATTTGCACAGTGACATCCTCTGAGGCCTCTGAGCAGCTTTGGCTCAGCCCAGTTCTGCAGAAAAGTTGCTATTATTTTTTAAAGAACCAAAGTGGTTTTGGTTATAAATTCTGCTGTGACCTCACTCCTCCTTCTGATAACTGTAGAAACACCAACCAGCAATAGGTAAAGTGGGAGGAAGGATAAACATCCCTGGGAGGGATGATTTTCCCATAGGAGTGGAAGAGGGAGATGCAGGGCCTGTGCCACGTTGGCAGCGAGGCTGTCCCTGCACCCCTTGTCCCACCCAGGGACATGGGAATGGGGGACAAAAATGGGAAAGGAAATTCCTCCAGTTCCCTTGGGCACAGCAGAAGTTGTCCCATGTGATGGTGTTTTGAGCAACCCCAAATTTCACCTCCTGTCCTGCTGCTGCCTTGTCCCAGACACAATGTCCAGGGACAAATCCCACATTGCTGGGGCAGGGTGGTTCCAGGCAGCTCCCAACAGGGACAGGATGCCCTCTGAGGGCTGCCCAAAAGTTGTTTTTTGATAAAACCCCAAAAAGCAAACACATGTATAAGATCTGTTCTGCAGAGCCAGCCCATGTCCCATCCCACCGTGGCTGTCGGATCCTTCCCAGCCCTTTTCCACATCAAATTTTTTCGCCTGTTATTCCCACTGCTCTGCCTACTTCATCCTATTTATAGAGCACCTTTCATTGGAGTATCCAGGCTTTATTATTAACCTTTATTCTTGGAATATTATTCACTTCTTGGACCTGCCACGGAGCAATTACTCACCCAGGCTCCTCCCCAGCCCGAGTTTAAAAGGAATTCCCACAGGGCAGCTCAGGGCCTCGAGCTCCCCGCGGCCAAAATCCCAGCTCTTCCTTGTGCCACGGCCTGTCCCGGCGTGTCCCGGGTTCCCAGCCTGGCTCTGCTGCTCATTCACCTGCAGAGAGGCTTTGATGCTTCTCTGGTGAGATCATTCACCTCCCAGTGCAGGAGCAAAACACTCCCAGTGAGATTCCGGCACTGCTTTCTCCAGGTTTCTTCCTCATTCTCTTCTCATCACCTGCTAGGCGACCACAGTGTCTGTCTGGGAGCGTTCCAAAAACGTGTGGATGTGACACTTGTGGCTCAGTGGTGGCCATGGTGCTGGGTTGATAACTTGATCTTAGAATTCATTTCCTGCCTTAATGATTCTGTGGTTCTCTGGTCCTGGTCGCTGTAGGACAGAAGATCCCAATGGTGAAGATCCCAGCAGTCTGCAGAGCAGATCCCGGCAATCTGGGGAGTTTATGTCCCCAAGCTGGGGGTGGAGTTTGTGGGTATGGAAAGGGGCAATTGCCCCTTTCCCCCCAGAATCCCTACAGCACCTTCCTGGCGTTGTGGAGGGTGGGAATAACCAGCAGGCTGTTGGAGATGGGTGTCCCACCCTGGCTTAGGTGGTGTGTGGGATCCACCAACACCACAAGGGGCTGGTGGGGATGGAGAGGTCCCATGCCCCACTTCTCTGCAGGGCAGAGCTGGGTGGAGGGGAGGTGACTTCTCCTCTCCTCACTTTTGCTGTTGAAATCCTTTCTCGGTTCTTGTTTCTTTGGGCTGATGGCTCCCTGAGAATGTTGTCTAAAAGTCCTTCTCCCAAGCCCCGGTGCCAGAAGAGAGAGTCAGAATGCATCTCTGTTTTTCTCAGGGATGTTTATTATTTCTTACCTGGTACATTCTGTTCTCACCCGGCCAGGGTGCTAACTGCAGTGCTGGTCGTCGCCCACTGACCACCCCGAGGGCGGTTGTAATCTTTCATACCATGTACTACATGTCCTATGTTTACAGATAAATACCAACACCTATCACCTGTGTTAGTGTATTTCTACTCTAATCCGATCCAAAAGTGCCACCACCACAGCAGAAGATGGAGGGCAAGAAGAAGAAGCAGAAGGACAGGGACACGCCCAGATTCCTCCATCTTGCCTCCTTGAACCCCCATTAAACCCCAAAATTCTACATCTACACCCAGTGATAAATTAGTACTATTCTAATCAAACTCTCGTGGCTTGTCTCGGACCCCTTGCCAGGGCCCTGGATCATCCAGGGCAGCCAGAGGGATGTCCTGGGTTCCGACAATCCTTGGATACCTAGAACAGGAAACCACCTGCAGCACTGCAGGGACCTGAGGCTGCCTTAGGGACTGTGACCTGCAGGACCTGGCTCCTCCCTGAGCGTGGCAGATGTGGTGTTTGGATTTGGAGACACTGATGTCTGAGACTCCTGCAGCATTTCCTATGGAAAAACCTCCTCATGGATTTCAGTGTCTCATTTGGGGTCTGGCTTGGGACTCAGGGAGGGAATTCTTTCAGGCTGTGGCAGATATTTCAGTGAAACAATCAAAGGAAACAGCAAAAGGACTCAGCTGGTTTTGGTTTGGTCCCCCCCCCAGCTGAGGCAGGCTGGGCACAGGTGGGGAGAGGAGGAGGGAATGGGGGAAGTGTGGGTAGTGGTGCTTAAACACTGGTCTTGGAAAGTGTTGGAAACTTTATGTCCCTTAGAGAGTTTCACTGGAGCCCAGAGGCACCGCTTGAGGGCAGCTGAGCCAAAGTGGGGCTGGGAGAGGACACAGAGCTCCTGCCATGACCCTGCCAAACCCCCTCCAACTGCTCTGCCTCCATTTCCCTCCCAGGATGGAGCCCACAGCTGGATCCAGGTCCTTGGTCCTCTCTTGGGATCTACAAAGTCATGGAATCTTCACTGGTCACTTGAGGAATCCCAAGACAAGGGATCACAGGAACCAGAATAGTTTGGGTTGGAAGGGACCTTAAAGCCCATCCAGTGCCACCCCTGCCATGGGCAGACATCCTCCACTGTCCCAGGCTGCTCCAAGCCCTGTCCAGCCTGGCCTTGGACACTGCCAGGGATCCAGGGGCAGCCACAGCTGCTCTGGACACCCTGTGCCAGGGCCTCCCCACCCTCACAGCCAACAATTCCTCCCCAATATCCCATCCATCCCTGCCCTCTGGCAGTGGAAGCCATTCCCTGTGTCCTGTCCCTCCATCCCTTGTCCCCAGTCCCTCTCCAGCTCTCCCTGGAGCCCCTTCAGGCCCTGCAAGGGGCTCTGAGCTCTCCCTGGAGCCTTCTCTTCTCCAGGTGAACACCCCCAGCTCTCCCAGCCTGGCTCCCCCAGGATGTGAGGGTACTCTCAGGGATAAATCCTGGCTGGCAGGGACACGGAGCACCTTTCTGCTGGGAGAAGCCTGGGCAGCAGCTCCTCTCCTGCTCTTCTGCCCACTCCCACACGTGTTGCCGTGTTTTAATAATTCCATCATCACTTTCAGGATTGTTACCACCAGAGCCTGCAGGCTCCTGCCTCAGCTCCTGGGCACACTGCCCTTCCTCTGCATGTCTCTGCACCTTCCTGCCCCATCCCGGGGCACATTTCATTCCTTTGTGCCTTTTTGCCAACAAATACCAGACTGGTGTCGTATCTGATCATGGGAACCACTTCAGTCTGTGTTGAACTCTGTGATCCAAGGTGTGATCATAGCCCTGCCCAAAGTACAGCACAGGCGGCTGAAAGCAGAGCGGGAATTGAGGGTGTTTGAGCAGGAAGGAGAAGAGTCAGTCCTCACATCACCATGTGGTGTTGGTGAGAACATAGCCTAAAAACCAGAGCAGTGCTCCAGGCTGGATGATTCCTGAATTCGGGAGCCACTTGGGTGGAGGTGCTTGTCCACATCCCTTGGATCACCTTCCCCATGCCAGGTGGGCAGAGCTGCTCGAGGTTCATTCCTGAATCCTCTTCTCTGTCAGTCAGTGAAAGATTCCGCCTGATTTTGCATTAATCACAACAAGCTGGTAGATGCAGCCTGGCTTTCGTAGGACATCTGCTTTCTCCTGGTGCTGGCAGGGAGCTGAGGAGGAGGAACAGTCCTAAAGCTGAGCCTTTTTGATGCCTGTGAGCTCTGTGGTTTCCTTCTAAATCTCCTGTATCCCTATGGAGAGCTGGGGGTGTTCACCTGGAGAAGAGAAGGCTCCAGGGAGAGCTCAGAGCCCCTGCCAGGGCCTGAAGGGGCTCCAGGAGAGCTGGAGAGGGACTGGGGACAAGGGATGGAGGGACAGGACACAGGGAATGGCTTCCACTGCCCAGGGCAGGGATGGATGGGATATTGGGAAGGAATTGTTGGCTGTGAGGGTGGGGAGGCCCTGGCACAGGGTGCCCAGAGCAGCTGTGGCTGCCCCTGGATCCCTGGCAGTGTCCAAGGCCAGGCTGGACAGGGCTGGGAGCAGCCTGGGACAGTGGAAGGTGTCCCTGCCATGGCAGGGGGTGGAATGGGATGAGCTTTAAGGTCCCTCCTACCCCAGACTCCCTGACTCAGTGGAGCTGCCTCAGGTGTATCCAGCAGCAATCCAGCATCTGGAGCACGGTGTTTGGGATTCAGCACAGCCCTGGCAGGTGTGGGTGCTAAGGGTGACCCATGCCATCAGACACAGCCATGTCCTTGCCCTCAGTGCCACACAGAGAGGCCCTGCCGAGTTCTCCCAAGGGCTTTGTGTTTGTGCTCTAGGGTGGAGGAGACATTTAATTGCTTGGCTGCTGCTCCAGCCCAAACCAACCTGGTTTGGGTGTGGTGGAGCTGAGTCCTGGGCTCCAGGACCAGACTGATGCCAATCCAGGATATGGCAAGGAGGGCTGAACTTCTGTCCATCTCTCCCTCCCCTTCCAGTCACACCCTGACTTTCCTGCAGGTTGGTGGTGCCTTGGGGAGGCTCAATCTTTATTTTAAACACAAATCTTGTTGTTTGAACAGGATTTGTCTTAGGAAGATATATCCAGCAAGGACATATTGGGAAAGAACTGGAAACCATTAACGGTTCTGAGCTTTGACATCTCCTCGTTGCACTTGAATTGCCAGCATTGGACAAAGCCTGGTCTTGCAGGGTGGGTCAGGGGTGGTGAGCAAAACTGAGAGAAAACTGATTCATTAAGAGTGTGGCTTTGGAAAGGAAGTTTCCTGCTCTTTGGAATCCGTGCTGGTTTGGTTCTTGCTTGTTCCTATTACATAATATATTGAATTTGGCATTGCTGTGTAAAAGTAGGAGGAGGGAAAGCTGGCGCACACAAGGCTCCACTCAAAAGCCTCATCCCCAGGTCCCAGCCCTTTCTGTCCCACTGTAACTCAGAGGAGCTTGAACACCAGCTACGATTTTGGAGAAGTGAAGTCGTTATCAAGGTTTCCAGATCTCAGAGAGATGACAAAGCCCCTCCATGAGGACCCCAGCAAGTGCCTTAGAGGGACAAAGCACACCAGAGCACGGTCATGGTCTTGGCAAGGGGATAAGGAAGGAACCCAAACCCCTCCAGCCTCAGTCCCAAAGGAACTGAGAAATCTGTGGTGTGAGGCAGGGAGGGGAGAGCAGACAGGCCTGGCAGGGTGAAACCTCTGCCTATGGTTTCTGGAGTCTGCTACATTTTAATTTGAGAATTTCTGGTCTGATAACAGAGAGAGAAGAGGGGAACAGGGTGGGAGGCACAAGGAAACTGGGAAACCCCAGCCGAGGTCTGGAGGTGGGTAGGAAGTTCCTGATATTTCTGCTGTCCCTGCAGGACTTTCTGCTGTAATTTGTGGTGGGTTTTGTACTTTTATGATCCTTTTAAGGCCTGAAGCCTGCCTGGAACATCTCCTTCCTCCCCATGTCCCACAGCCCAGCAGCTCCTGGCGCAGCTGCCAAGTCTGGGAGCATCCCGATGGCACAGAGATGTTTCTCTGGACATGGATTCATTGCTTCAGAACTGGCTGCTCAGTGCTGTGGGGCCAACCTGGAGCCCTGGGACAGGCGTTAAACCCACCAGGACCTGCTCTCTGGTGGGTGCTATCATCCCAAAGAGGCTGGTGGCTCTGTGGGAGGAGCTGAGGAACAGCTCCATATTCCCACAGGAGGCAGAGCTCTCTCATTCCCGGTGCCCTGGGTTGTTTGCAGGTGCCTGTTTGGAGCAGAGGGAAGCAGCTCCTTCACTGGGAATGATTTGGGAAGGGAGGAACAGGTTGGGATCTGCAGGCCCCAGCGCCAGAACCTCTCTGAGTAAATGCATCAGCCATCAGGAAAGCCAAAAAGGAGGAGGATTTGTGATCATTGGGATGTTAAATATTCCCAAACTGAAGCTTCACTTCCCCTAAATCTCCCTTTGCCTCAGTTTCCTGTGGCGTGGCTGTTCCAGACTGAGTGTGCCAGAGCCCCCAGCCCTTGGTGGGACAAATATCATGGCCACTTTCCCAATCCCAAATGGCACTTCCAAGGATAATTCCTTTGAAATGCCATGTTCAAGTGGTGTCACATCCTCCTGTTCTCCTGGGAGTACAAACAGCTGTAAATCTTTAAAGAGAACAGTGATCAGCCCTGAGTGGTGCTGAGCTGTGAGAAAAGGGATCATGGAATAATTACGGAAAGGAGCTGAGACTAAAAGTAGGATTTAACAGGATCTGGATCTTCTGTCCCTGCTGACCTGAGTGAGCTCCTTCTGCCAGGGAAAAGGAGCAAAACCTCTGAGATTTGTGAATTGGAGTTTTTAGGGCACACGTGGATTCGAGGGTGGGCAGAGTGTCTTTAACGTGGAGCTGCTCCAGATACCTGAGGTCATTCCAAGGGGTGATGGGAGGAGCCCATGGAAAGCTCTCCCTCCAATGTCACTGCCATGTTCTGCCCTGGCTGGTGGCTCGGGGCTGTCCCTCACCCCTGTGTGGTCCCAGTGACATCATCCACAAGTTGCAGGAGATCCTGGAACCATTCCCGGGACAGGATCCTGTGCTGTGCTCAGACTCAGACATGGATGTCACAGCAGGATGTCCCTCTCTGTTGCCTCTCTGCTCTTCACAGAGCCCTGCCAAGCTCATTTCATCCAACAGCACATCCACAGCTCCTGACCAGTGACAAAGGTGTTCCATGTGTGCTTTGTGTCCCTGCCAGCCTGATCTTGTCCCCGTGCTGGGTGGCCTAAGCTCCAGCCAGTCTTGGGACCAAGGTCTGGAACTCTGGGACTGTGACAGTGACCTGCAGGGACCAGGACCGGGGAGCAGGACCTTGTCTGCTCCTTGTCCTGCTCAGCTCTGCCAAACCTGTCCCCAGCAGGATTCCTCCATCACTGGGAGTGACTGTGAGACAGCCCTGGCCCTGAAGGAGACCAGGACACTGCGGTCAGGGGTGGGTGTGTGTCCAGCACCACTGCTCCAAGGATGGAGGGAGGGATGGATGGGGGATGGATGGATGGATGGATGGATGGATGGATGGATGGATGGATGGATGATGGATGGATGGATAGAGATGGATGGAGGGATGATGGATGGATGGATAGAGATGGATGATGGATGGATGATGGATGGATGGATGGATGGATGGATGGATGGATGGATGGATGGATGGATGATGGATGATGGATGATGGATGGATAGAGATGGATGGATGGATGATGGATGATGGATGGATGATGGATGGATAGAGATGGATGGATGGATGATGGATGATGGATGGATGATGGATGGAGGGATGGATGGATGGATAGAGATGGATGATGGATGGATGCATGATGGATGGACGGATGGATGGATGGATGGATGATGGATGGATGGATGGATGGATGGATGGATGATGGATGGATGATGGATGGATGGATGGATGGATGGATGGATGATGGATGGATGGATGGATGGATGGATGGATGGATGGATAGATGATGGATGATGGATGATGGATGGATGATGGATGGATGGATAGATGATGGATGATGGATGATGGATGGATGATGGATGGATGGATGATGGATGATGGATGGATGATGGATGGATGGATGGATGGATGGATGGATGGATGGATGATGGATGGATGGATGATGGATGGATCATGGATGGATGATGGATGGATGGATGGATGGATGGATGATGGATGGATGATGGATGGATGATGGATGGATGATGGATGGATGCATGCATGCATGATGGATGCATGGGCGGATGCACAGACAGATGCATGGATGCAGCTCAAGGCTGGGAAGACAGAGGTGACATGGAAGAGTTTTTCTAACAGATGTCATCCCTTTTTCCATGCTTGGCTGGAGGAATGTGTTAAGCTGCAGCATCTGCTCCCAAAACCCTGTGGTATGGTGTCCTCCCTGCCTGGGCCCCTTCCCTTTAAACAAACAGCCATCATTTTTCTGGCTTGAATTCCCTCCAGGCTAAAAGGGTAAGAGGAAGATGATCCTCCAATGTCCCAGAATCCCAGGCTCATTTCAGTTGGAGAAGACCTGAGACCATTGAGTCCAACCTGTGCCTGATCTCCACCTTGTCACGAGCCCAGAGCACTGCATGCCACCTCCAGTTGTGCCTTGGTGACTCCACCACTTCCCTGGGCAGCCCCTTCCAATGCCTGATCACCCTTTCCATTAAGAAATTCCTCCTGATGTCACCCTGAACCTCTCCTGGAGCAGTTTGAGGCCATTCCCTCTTGTGCCATGATGCTGCGAGCTGTGCTTCATTAAACCAAGGCGGTACCAGCCCAGAGAGCTCCCATCTTCCCTCACCAGTTCCACACCATCTCAAACCCAGGAGAGGAGATAGAAGATCCCCTTGGTCATGTTTTTCAAATCCCTGGAGCTTGATCAGAACTGGCATCAGAAGCTTTGCAGGCCCATGATCTGCAATAGGCTCCTGGGCACATGGAGCCCGTCCAGGTATCAGCTGTGGGAATCTGCTCATGCAGAGGATGCTCCATCTCCTGCTGCTCCCTCCAGCCCTGCTGCAACGCCTGGGGATGTGGAGCCACAAGAACATCCAGCATCCAAACTGCTCCAGGGCCTTCCGTTATCCACACCTCTGCAAGGAAATCGCTCAGCTCGGCAGATCTGAAATCTCCATGCTGACAGATGGGATCTGACAGCAGCAGCACAGCTGGCAGACAGGAGACATCCCTTCCCTTCCTGAAACCTCCCAAGTGCTCCTCAATTACCCCAGTGCTGGGAAAGCTCTGTGGCAGGAATCATCTCCCAGGTGGATGTTTGGTTCCTCAGGGGAAGGAGGCAGCAGCTGTGCGTCAGCACAGCCATTGCACAACTCCCCAGGCAGGGAAGGGCTGACGGATCCAGCTGAAAGAGGAATTTTGGGTCAGTGGAATATTGCTGTCAGCACTGGGCTGTGGCCAGGTTGCCATGGAGACACCTGTGCCTTTGGGGTTTGGGTACTGCAGGGAATCAAGGTGCTCTTTCACCCCATTTCCTGGAGAACTTTGGTGTTTCTGTGATCCTCTCTTCCCCCAGCCCCGCTCTGAACGCATCCCCAACCACATCTGAGGGAAGCGTGGAGGGATGGGAGACACCAAGCTCCTCCAACAAGCCCAAGCAGCACCTGGGTGAGCCCCACGTGCATCTCCAGCAGGTCTTTGGTGCCAGCAGCAGGGGACCTGCCCTGTGCAGCTCCCTAGGGACAATGCCAGCGTGGGGGTGACACAGCTGGAGCTGGGCTTTACCTGCAGAGCTGTGCTGTGCCCAGGGCACTTGCCTTGGCAGACAACATCCAAATTCCCTTCTCTAAAATCAGGCCAAGAGCCCAACCCTGCCCAGGTTGGAGGGCAAAGGCTCCAAAGGCTGGGAAGTGTTTTGGAGTCCCAAACCTTGGGAACATGGTCAGGCAGGTTCTGATGGAGGCAGGGATGAAATCTAAGGGGAAAACTTGTGGCCAGCCTGGTGAGCAGTGGGAAAGCCACCTGAGCAACCAGCTCGTGCAGCTGCCACCCCTCGTACCTATGGCAGGAGGAGACAGAGCCAGGCAGGGCTGCAGCCTCTGGGGAGAGAGGGAATTGCGCAGAGAGAAGGAACGTTCATCCCCAGAACCAACCCGTGCCGAAAATACTCAGTGACTAATTTTATGCCTTTCTGATTGCCTTTTAACTGCAAGTTATTAAAAACGGGGAGAAGGGAGCTGATGTCCTGGTGGGAGGATAAGTGAGCGTTGCCATGGCAGTGGGGGGATGCTGCAGCACAGCCCGGACCGCAATTCATGAGGACAGAGGCTAGTGGGCAGCCAGGCAGCCAGGGAAGGGGGGCTGTGTCATTCAGCCGAATCCAACGTCAGTGTTTGGCCTGGACGCTGCTGCACTGCCCTCCCCTGCTCTCCCACCTGGCTCTCTCCTCCTGCTCTCCCAGCCGGATCGGGTTTCCCCCTCCCTGAGCTCACCCCTATCCAGAGACGCTTTTATCAGGCTCAGGGCAAGGAAGAAGCCGGGATTTGGGGGGGGGTTCAAGAGATTAGGAAAGCATTTGCCTCCGGGAATCTCTTTCCTCCATCTGCCCGGGATAAACTGTGCGATGGAGGCTTTGCAGCTCCACGGGGAACTGCTCCGAGCTAAACGTGTGGAGGCAAAAACACTGCCGGTCCCTCCCCGCTGCGGGAACGGGGTGTTGAAAGGTCCTGGGAAGGGTGAGGAGAGTTCTCTATCCTGTGGCTCCATGTAAGGATGAAGTGGGAGGGTGTTTTGCCGGAGCTCTGCGAGTGCAGACGGTGCCGGTTCAGCCCCTGGCATCTTTCCTGGAAGGACCGGCTCACCCACGGGAGGCAGGAACAAGGAACAAACCTGGGGGCAGCATGGGAAACGTGATTAACTGGGAGGAAAAGGGATTTTATTTGGCCTGTTTATGATTTTCTTCTTTCATCATCTCCCTACAAAGCAAATGCCGTGCCAGTGAACAACCCTGACCCTGCTGGAGTGGGAATGCACCCAGGAAAACTCTCCTGAAGGTGTGCCCAGCGCTCTGGCCGGTGTGGGGGCAGCCCCCTCCCTCCTCCAGCCCTCCGGCTTCCACGGCACATTGTTTATCCCTCAGTGTGCTCAGTCCTGTCCCTGCCGGAGAGGGCAAATCCCTGCCCTGGAGAGCAGAGGCTGCTCCTGAGCTCATGAGAGCTCCTAAAGCAGGGCCTGGATCCAGCCTCACTGCGTGTCCTGGGCGAGGCAGTGCCTGCCTTATTCCTCCTTTAGATCTAGCTAAAGAAAAATGTCAATACTGCAGGTGTGAAATGGTACCATTTCAGGGATTTGGGGGTTTTTGAGCCTGAAGCCTCTCCTTAAGAGCAATGTCCTCAAAATGGGGTGTGCCAGACTGGTCCCAGTCACTGCTGCACCACATCCCTGGCACAGGAGCTTCTCCCTGAGACTGTTCCTGCCCGTGCTGAGCTGGGGGCTCGGGATAACCCCCACAGGCAGGGCCAGAGCCCGAGGGGCTTTTGCAGTTCCCCAGATGGGATTCTTCATCTCCTCCCTGTATCCTGGGAGTGGGTGGGATGGGACACCGCCTATCCCACCTGCCCAGGAGGTGCCTGTGGCAGTGACAGAGCTCCTGGGGACAGGAACGGGGACATCAGAGGGGTGGGAGGGCAGTGAACCCCTCCAAACCCTGCAAAAAGGGATTTTCACTGGGCTTGTCTGAGCACTGCTGCCCCCAGGGGATTTCTCGTCCTCTCTCCTTACCTGTGCCCGACAGGTTTCTGCTTCACCTCTGCACCCCTATCCATCCATCCATCCATCCATCCATCCATCCATCCATCCATCCATCCCACAGCTGCCTCAGACACCCGGGGGTGGGGGCCTTGACCCCTCCCCGTGCTCTCCGGGAGTGCCACAGAGGGATAAACGCCCTCGCAGGTGCCCCCGAGAGCCGCACCCCGTGCCCGGGGCAGCCCCTGCGCTCGGGACCGGGGCTGAGCTGCCTTTTGTGGTGCTCGGGCCCCGGTGATTGGGCGCTATTTTGCTCCGGCTCCCTCCGGCAGCTGTTGCTGTTCTTTACCCGGGAGAGCCGGGGCCGTCCGGGGGCTGCAGCCGAGGAGGAGGCGGCGGCCGACCCCAGGTACGAATTTCTGTGGCTTTTAAGCCCTGATGTGGGGCAGCCCCTGGCCAGCCCCCGGCCACAGCCAGGCTGCCTCTGGCCGCGAGAGACCGGGAGCCACGGGGCTCTCCCCGGGCGAGGGTGTCAGGGAGAGCGGGGCAGGCGAGGGGACTATTTTTGGAAGTTTCTTTGATGTGAGTCAGCGGTGAAGGCGACCTCGGGAGCCCGTGCAGGAGAAGTCTCAGTGGCAGCAGAGCGGAGCTGATTATTTGTTAAGTGCCTGCGATTTTGAGCGTTTACGGGCGGATCTGGCGTGCGGGGCGCGAGTCCCGGGGAGCGGGATGGGCGGGCAGGAGGGAGGGATGGGAGCGCTCCTGGGCAGGGGCAGGGCGAGCCAAGGGCTGCAGCTGCACTGGGGGCTGTGGGTGACCAGCCCTGCCATGGGCAAAGTGTCCCTGGCATTGGTGGCTCTCCCCAGCACTGTGGCCACCCCTGGCACTGATGGTCACCCCTGGCATTGGTGGTCACCCCTGGCATTGGTGGTCACCCCTGGCATTGGTGGTCACCCCTGGCACTGATGGTCACCCCTGGCATTGGTGGTCACCCCTGGCGTTGGTGACCACCCCTGGCACTGTGGTCACCCTGGCACTGTGACCATCCGTGCCCTGCTTGCCCTGGGCAGTGGCTGTGCGTGTGCAGCCCAGGAGGGCTGTTCCTGCAGGTGACACGGCCATCCCAGCTGGGGACAAGGATCCTGCGTGGCTGTGGAGCCCTGGAGTGCTTTCACTCCTGCCAGGGCACAGAGCCCCATCTCCTGCCCAGAGGGGACAGGCCTGGACACGGGTCTGATCAGCTCTGGGGCCAAGTTAATTAATGCCTTTGGGGCACATGGCAGGGACGGACACCTGCCTGCCCCTGGCTCTGGAGGCTGTTTGGGCTCCTCCATCGGGGTGGAGATGTGGAAGGAGCCTGGCGGTCTGTGACAGCGCACTGGGCTCAGCTGAGGACCAGGGAGCCCAGCAGGGGTGTGCTGTGGGCACGGTGTTTGATCCCTTCACTTTAGTGAGGGTCCCTCGATGTTGTTGTAGGACACAAAATAAAGATGATTGACTCCAGTAATTCTTCAGAAGGCAAAAGAGAAATAGAAGGCTTTATTTACAACTCATCAAGCTCTTTTATAACACGCTGCACTACAAAGGCAATTATTGGTGCATAGGCTTGACACCACTCTCCATTGGTTAAGTTACAGAAATAGCAAAGAACACCTGGAGAGAGGTTGTTATGAGAAAAGAAATATTGTTTACTTAAATGTTATGAGAAAAGGTTGTTATTTACACAAAGTTGTTTTGAGAAGAGGACACTGTTGAAAAGTTTCCCTTGGGAAAGAGCTAGCACTTGTTAGCAAGCTAAAAATTCTCTCAGGCTCAGAAAATCATGTCCACACCTCGAGGTGACATGGTCCCTGTGCGGTGTTGGAGAAAGACTTGGGGCACCCAGAGATCACCGAAGGGCTGTGCAGGTGGGCAGGGAGAGCTCAAAGGTGGCCAAGGAAGGACAGAAGAGGTTCCTTGTCCTCACCCTGAGCCATGGCCACTGGTGAGGTGTGTGAGATTCTGCAGGACACAGCTCAGCCTGGCAGAGATGGTTCTTTGTGGTGGTGTCACTTCACAGGGTGACCTGGGGCATTGAGGGACAGCTGTGTGACACCGGCTCCATGGGAACATGGATTGTGGCAGGGAGAAGAGGAGCAGAGGCTCGGGCCCTCCTCCACCTTCCTGGTGCTCATCTGTGCCCAAAGCCAGAGTGAATGATTGAGAAGCTCAAAAACACGGCAAGGCCGTGGGGGGAAAAGAAAACTTTGAGGAAAACTTCTCCACATTTGTGCTTTCCCTGGGCCTGGGAACCTCCCCAGCCACCACGAGAGTCCTGGGGCGGCTCCGTCCCTTCCCAGCAGAGGAAGGACCAGACTTGCGTCACTTGAACAAACCAAAGACTCATTTTATTTGCTCCTGAAAGCAAAGACCTTTCAGATCATGGCCAAAAGATTTCCTCTTATTTATCTGTTCTGCTTCCAATGTAGGTTTCATTCTGGGAAGTGGTGTCTTTTCTCAGTGTTCCACAGGGGGGGAATAAACTAAATCTGGCTCAAAGTGGGCAAGAATTCTTCCTTCTGGGGAGGATGTGGCACCTGAGGCACTGGACTCGGAGAAGCCAAGAGGGCTGAGGCCAGTGGCGCTGGGACCTCGTGGTGCCTTCCCACCCCTGCAGCTCTCCCAGGGCAGAGAAACCCACAGCACCCTGAGGAGCCCAACGCCCTGGGGACCCTCAGTCTGCTCTCCCACTTCCCAGCTGGGAAAAGCCCTGAGAGTCCTCCCTAAGCTTTGCAGTCCCCTTGAGCTCCTTTTTGAGGTCTGGTTGCTCCATGGTAGCTGGGACTTCTCCTGCTGTCCAGGCTCTGGCCTTCCAGTGTCCAGCCTTGTATTTTTGGGGTGCCCGAGCACACCCTGGGCTGTTGGTCCCACCATGTGCCTTGGCAGGGAGGTCACTGTCCCTTTGACTGCCCGTCCCCTGGGACATACAGGTTGGTGGCATTTTGGGGCTCAGAGTCCCAGACCTTCCCAGAGCTCCTGCTGCACTCCCTCGATGCCTGGGGGGCTTCTTGCCTGACTTGGGACACCTTTCTTCATCCACGGGTGACTCGGCAACACCAACGGGGCCAGATGTCCCCTCTCTGCGGGGGGGGGTGTCACCACACCCCCCCCCCGACCCTGGTGAGTCCCACCTCCCCAAATTTGTCACCTGAGGAGCTGTGCTGTACTTGTCTTTGACAGATGTCAACGCTCCGGTGAGCAGCAACAGCCACGGGGAGAGCGGTGGAGCCCATGTGAGTGCCCAGGGTCAGGGAGGGGGTGCCAGGGGGGATCCATGTGTCAGAGCAGGGTCAGGGGCTGTGGGGGATGGATCCCTGTGCCGGGGCAGGGTCAGGGGCTGTGGGGGATGGATCCCTGTGCCGGGGCAGGGTCAGGGGCTGTGGGGGATGGATCCCTGTGCCGGGGCAGGGTCAGGGGGTGTCTGGGATGGATCCCTGTGCCGGGGCAGGGTCAGGGGCTGTGGGGGATGGATCCCTGTGCCCGGGCAGGGTCAGGGGCTGTGGGGGATGGATCCCTGTGCCGGGGCAGGGTCAGGGGCTGTGGGGGATGGATCCCTGTGCCGGGGCAGGGTCAGGGGGTGTCTGGGATGGATCCCTGTGCCCGGGCAGGGTCAGGGGCTGTGGGGGATGGATCCCTGTGCCGGGGCAGGGTCAGGGGGCCGAGCTGGGGCTGTCCCGCTGTGACATTCCGCCCGGCAGTGTTGCAGCACGTCCATCCCTGGACAGCCCAAGGTCCCCCAGCTGTCGCTGTCACTGATCCGTGCCGGTGGGCAGCTCTCCCTGGGTGCACTGACCGACACCCAGCCCGGCCATCAAAGCCGCGCTCCGCACTGAGCGCGGAGCACAGCGCGGCTCCCTCCGCTCCCGACACACCGAGCCCGCCCTCGGTGGATGCTGCAGCCCCACCCAGCCCCGAGGGATGCTCCGGGGGGATCCCAAGCACAGCCTGGGGACCCTCAGTCGCCAGCCCACTCGTGTGTGCCGGGGCTAACTCGTGGCTAAATCCAGCTTAAATAACGTAAAAGACACCCCTGTTTTAAGGCTGTTGAGGTGAACACACGCCCCAGGTGCTGCAGGAGCCGGGTTGGTGCCTCTCGCTGGGCCAGCACCGGCTCAGCCCCGGGGACCCCCAGAGCAGCGTGTCCCTGTCCCCCCGGCCACGCTCTGTGCCCTCCCCGCAGGGAATAGAGGAGAGTCCCCGGCGCGGTGTCTCCCAGCAGGGCCCGGACCAGCCCGAGGCACAGACAGGAGCCGGACATGCCAGAGCCAGCCCCGCTCGGCGGGGACAGGAAAGCGGCGGAGAAGAAGCGAGTGGAGAAGGTGGGAGCCAAGGGCAGCGCTGCCGGGCCTCCAGGTGGGTGTGTGAGGAAGCGCCTCCCTGCCCCAGCATGGCCACCCTGGCCCCAGGTGGCCGCAGAGACACAATCCCGTGTCCCCGGACAGCCCGGGAGGCACTGTCTGCCCGTGGAGCAGTGACAGGAGCTGTGCTCTCCACAGTCCCCGGGGAAATCAGGGACACGGGGATGGAGATGGGGCTCCTCAGGAGCCTGCCTGACCCTCCACTTCCTCCTCCTCCTCCTCGTCTCCACCCTGCCCAGATTCGCTGCTGGAGGAGGAGCACGGGCAGAGCTTTTCCCAGACTGATCCCCAGGATACTCAAACGCCTCGGTCTCAGCCCCCGGGACCCCAGGAGCAGCTCCTGTCCCCTGTCCCGGTCCCTGTCCCTGCCCTCAGTGGCTGTGCAGGAGGATGTTAAGAGCTCTTCCCAGTCCCCAGCTCAGAGCCCTTTGCCTCTTCCCAGTTCCCTCCAGTAACATTTTTCCGTGGGGCCCCAGTCCCCAGGACCCTGCCCGTGCAGAGCAAGGCGGAGCCGCCCAGCCTGGACGCTGCGGAGGAGCCGCTGCTCTGGGAAGGGCTCACCCTCAACAAGTGCATCCTGGTGGCCTCCGTCGTCGCCCTGCTCAGCGTCACCTTCCAGCTGCTCCAAGGTGAGTCGGGAGCCGGACGGAGCGGGAAGGGGTGGCCAGACCGTGCTGCCACCTCCTGGCTCCTGTCCTCTCCTCTCTTCCAGCGCCATGCTCCAAGGAGGGACTCGCCCGCGGCCGCCAGGAACCTCCGCCCCCTCCCATTGCCGGTGGGTCCGAGGCTCCGTCCCTCCCCGACCCCCCGGGTCCAGCTGAGACAGGGGCACAGCGCAGGGTGGGGTGGCGCTGGGAGCCCCTGCCTGTCCCACCCAACCAACCTCATCCCTGGCTGACTGTGGCCTGCCCCTCTCCCCTCCCAGAGGTCGTGAGCCCCAAGGCGGAGGAGATCCCAGAGGCGGTGACTGCCCAGCCTGCCCCGCCGCCAGAGAGCAGCGTGGTGGAGGATGATGGCGATGAAGAAGACGGTGACGATGACGATGACAGCGAAGCTGACAGCAACCTGGTACGGGTCAGGGTGGCACCTCTCGGGGCAGGAAGCATCCCTGGGGGAGGGGTGGAGAGGGGTCCCGGTCCCTGGGCTGCATCATCAGTTCCTGGTCCCCTCTGTCCCCACAGGCAGAACCCTGGATCTTCAAGAAGTGGTTTGGCCGCGCAACACCAGAGGATGAGGACAAGGATGAGGACAAGGAGGGGGACAAGGATGAGGACAAGGAAGAGGACAAAGATGAGGATGAGGACAAGGATGAAGAACCTGCAGATGTCCCCGAGGTGCCCATGGCTGTGATGGAGGGGAAGAAGAGCCAGGAGAAGCAGGAGAAGAAGGTGGAGAAGGAGGAGAAAGAGGAGGAGGAAGAAAAAGAGGAGAAAGAGGAAGAAAATGAGGGGGAGGAGGAAGAGGAGGAAGAGGAGGAAGAGGAGGAGGAGGAGAAGGAGGAGAAGAAGAAGAAGGAGAAGAAGGAGAAAGCCCGGGAAGGCCGTGCTGTACATGCGGAGCGGAGCAGCCGGAGAGAAGCACGAGCCAAGGACAGGACACCGGGGGACAAACCCGGCAGAGCCCCCAGGGCCGCCAGGGAACCGGAGCAGCAGCCCCAGAAGAAGCGGGACCGGGAGAGGAAGGAGAGGAAGGAGAGGCGGCGGGAGCGGGATGAGCCCAGGAGGGAGGGGTGGAAGGGCCGTCCCGGCAGGGCTGACGGCGGCCGGGAGAGCCCGAGGCGGGACTGGAAGCAGCAGAAGGGCAGGAAGCCCTGGGAGCCGTCGCCGGGCAGGGACGGCAGGGCCAGGGAGGGCAAGAGGCGCGACTGAAGCTGGGGCAGGTGCGGGGCTCAATGACGCTGGATCCAGGGGGATCCAATCCCAGCACTGCCCCCGGCAAGGGACCCCAGCCCCTGCCTGCCCTCCAGAGACACCCCCGGGTGTCCAGCACCACAGGACCCCCGAGCAGCAGCAGAGCAGCCCAGGAGCCCGGCACGAGCCTCCCCGCGGGGACTTTGGGCCCCCCTGGATCAAAGGCGACCTGAAAGGACTCATGGAAGGAACTTCCTGGGGCCTCGTTACTTCTCCATCCCCACCCCAAATCCCTCTGCAGTTCATCTCCACTGGCGGTTCCAGGGTGGCGCAGGGACCCCAGTGAACAGAGTTGTGTCCAGACTTGGGTTAATGGTTTTATTGAAAGCAAATCAAGAGAGAAGAATATTCTGAGTTACGGAACCAGGCTGCAGGCGCCCTCAGAGGGACATCAGGGACAGACCCCCCACCTCACCCCATTGCTGCGGGGTGGCCCAGAACGTGCTGGTGACAGAGCAGGGCTGGAGCCCTTCCCCAGGGATCCCTGCGGGCCTCGCCTTCTCCGAGTCGCTTTTAGGAAGGAAACACAAGAGCAATACCACACAGCCAGAGACGTTCACAGCCCCGACCCATGGCAGGTTTCAGTATTTGCTAAATCAACAGTGATTAAAATAAACTATTTTCATTTTTAATAAGGTATTCAACTGGATGTTTAAAAAAAATAGGGAAAAAAAAGGAAAATGGGAAAAGCCCTTGTCCCTGGTTATGTGTTTTGTCCCTGGTTATGTGTGTGTGTGTTTTCTGTGCTCCCCAAACCCGAGGGAATCAGGGCTAATCCTGCAGGTGGGACTGGTGGGTACCAACCTCCAGCCGTGCCTCGCAGTGGGGACACTGCAAAACCCAAGGAGATGTAGCCAGGACAAGCCCAGGAGCTGCTTCCCAAGGGTTTGGATCCCCAGCTGAGGGCTGGGCTCAGCTGGAAGATGATCTGGGGCAGGCGGCCCGTGCTGTCGCCGGCGGGGACTCGGAGCAGGTGCTCTGGCAGCCGTTCGCTCCCGCTCCCATTAATGGTGTGAGCAGCCCGGGAGGTGTAACGGGATCGCTCCCTCCCTCCTCCCCTGGCCCCGGCAGCGGGGTCAGCGCGGGGTGACGCAGATGTGACCTGGCCGGGAGCCCCAAGCCACGGGCAGCGGCTCCTCACGGCCCCGGCTCACGCAGAGGCGTGTCCCCGGGGCAAGGCTGCTCTCTGCCAGGGGATTTGGCCTCGGGCTCTGCTGTCACAGGTGGAGCCGTGGGGCCAGGGGGGCCCGTGATGGGGGAATGGCCAGAGGATGCTACAAGGCTCGGAGGGAGCAGCACCTGCCCTTCCCAGCCACTACAGGAGCAAAGAGTGAGGGATAAATAAAAACGGTCCTCCCTTAATGTGCCAAGCTTTGCCCTCGCCACGGCCCTGCCGTGCTCGTACCCAGCCCAAACTGCCCCGTGGAGCCCACGAGCACCTCAGGCACCTCAGCAGCGGGAGCGGGGACAGCCCCAGTGGAACACGGAGCAGCCCCAGGGACAGGCATGGATGAACCCAGAACCAGAGCGATGCTAACGAGCCAGACCATGGGGAAAGGACACACGGGGAGCTCCCGTCTCGGCAAGAAGCACCAGATCCCGAGCCGGGAGGGCAAACCGGGAGAGGGGCCGGGGTGGGGCGAGCGGGGAGGCCGGCGGGAGCCTCACCGGCAGCCGCACTCCTCTGCCACCATGTTGGGGAACTTGCGGATCTCCAGCCCGTCCGAGGAGAGGCTGATGATGAGCTGGTCCGAGTAGCGCACGGGCACGCAGCAGGGAGCCCTGCGCAGCGGCGAGCCGCGCTCCTGCATGCCCAGCAGCAGCACCGTGTGCGAGAAGTAGCTGGGACGCGCGTGGACAGCGGCAGCCGGCAGGGCCCCTCGCAGTTGTTG
Organism: Acrocephalus scirpaceus scirpaceus; assembly: GCA_910950805.1. NCBI lineage: Eukaryota > Metazoa > Chordata > Aves > Passeriformes > Sylviidae > Acrocephalus > Acrocephalus scirpaceus. Next base: position 3,035,311 of record OU383800.1, on the reverse strand, counting down.
GCCGCGTACACGGTGGGCATGACGATGAAGTGGCGGTCGCGCAGGTCGATGGTGAGCTCCTGCAGCCGGCAGTGCGCCTGGTGCCGAGCGCTGCGGTTCTGCCGCTGCACCTTCCTGCGCTCCTGCCAGCGCGCCCGCACCGACTGCAGCGCCTTCAGCAGCAGCAGCGTGCGCAGCTTCCGAGAGCCCGGGCCCCGCTCGGCCGCCTCGGCCTGCCCCGGCCCCGCCGGGTAGTAGCAGAAGGTCAGGAGGTGCTGGAAAAGCGCCGCGTTGGCTTGGAAAGCCGGGATGTCCCTGAGCTCCTGGATCACCAGCTGCAGTTTGCCCATCAGCAGCTGCAGCACGGTGCCCTCTGGCTGCCAGTCCCCCAGGTGCTGCTCCAGCACGGCCCCGCTGTCCTGGGGCAGCAGCAGCACCGAGGGCTCCTCCGACTGCACCAGCCGCTCCAGCGCTGCCTCCTCCGACAGGTTGAGCAGCTGGTGAGGGAGGGTCTCCATCACCTCGAAGTCCAGCCAGTGGTGGGCGCTGGGCTGGGGGTGCGGCTCGCTGGAGGAGCTCAGGAGCTGCCGGATGAAGGGGTCGGATTGCCAGGAACTGGGCGCTGCCACCGGGCGCTGGGGACGAAGTGTTAGCTTGGCTCAGGGCAGTGGGGGCCGCCAGCTCCTCGGTCCTGGCCTGGGGTGGGCTGCAAGAACACAGGGAGAGTCACAGGGGTCCCCGTGTATCCCGAGGGTCCCACCAGGCCGTGCCCTACAGCCATCCGTGGTCCCACAGCTGGGGCTGCCCCTGTCCCATTTCATCTCCCAGCCCCTGTGTTTTCCCGTGCCTGCAGCCACGGCCACGGACCTGAGCTGTGGGTACGGAGCCGTGTCCAGCACCCCCTCAGCAGAGAGGTAGGAGGATGGGGCCAAAGCATCCTCTTCCTCTTCTTCATCCTCCTGCTGCCGTGACTTGGCCAGCAGCAGCAGCACCGGGGTCATCCGGGTGAAACATTTGTCATCGGAGCCGAACAGGAGCTGCTGCACCTCCGTGCGGGGCAGGGGGGCACCCGCTGCGGTGACGAGAGGTGAGGACGTTGGTCTGGGGTCTCCTGCATGTCCCACCGCCTCTCGTGGACCTGAGAGGACCCCAACGCCCGAGCGAGGACACGAGGGCAGGATGCTGCTGTTCCCAGGGTGTCCCCCAGTCCCTACTCCCGCTCCGCCGTGGATGGCCAGGGAAGCCGAGAAGCGGAGCCGCTCCGCGCTGCGGGTGACCGAGCTGCGCGGCCGCCAAGGCCAGGTACTGCGTGTCCCTGGAGAGGCAGAGCCTCTGCACCGAGGCGAGGACACAGAAGCCCCGAGGGCGTGGGTGAAAATCACGGGGGACGCACTCACGTGAGCCCCCGCTGTGGTCCCCGCGGGCTCCGGGTCATCCAGGGAGCAGCGCAGGAGGGTGGGGACCACTGGGAGCTTCGCCCCCCAGCCCCAGAGCTGCTCCGGGAGCCGCGGGGTGCAGAGAACCCAATGAACCCCCGAGGGGGACAGGCGGGGGATCAGGACCGCACCCGGGCTGGGTACCCGGGCAGCCCCTCTGGCCTGCGGGAGCTGGGGACGGGTAAGAGCTCCATCTTCAGGCACGGCGGGAGGAGAGACGGGGCGGAGATGCTGGGAGGGATGGCAAAGGGACTGGGAGGGGTTGGCCAAGGGGCTGGAGGGGTGACAAAGGGGCTGGGAGAGGATTGTGAATGGATTGGGTGGGATTGTGAATGGACTGGGAGGGACAGCAGAGCGACTGAGGGGGACGATGAATGAAATGGGAGGGGACGGTGAAGGGACCTGCAGGGGTTGTTGAATGGACTGGGAGGGATGACAAAGGCACTGGGCAGCAGAGCCGGGCACCGCCTCCCGCCCCCCCGCTCCCACCCAGGCCCGGACCCACCTGGTCCCGCGCCAGCCCCGGGCCGCTGACCAGCAGCTCCTGCGGGTGCCCGGAGCCCCGGCCCTCCCGGTGGCCCAGGTAGAAGAGCATCACGGCCGCCTGCAGTTCTCCTAGAGCCCGTCCCACCTCCGCCTGGAAAACCAGCTGGAACCGCAGCTTCACCTGCGCTTCCCACTGCACTGGAACGGGGGAGACACGGCCGTGAACCCCCCCGGCGCCGCGGGGCTCGGGGGGGTGAGGAAGGGGCTTCGGGCCGAGCACTCACCCATGCAGGGCACAGAGCCACCTGGGACGGAGCCGACAGGGTGAAGGGACACAGCAAATCCCGGCTCCAGGGAGATGGAGAGTGGGACACACCCTGCACCCAGCGAGCTGCCTCCCCCCAGATCCCATGGAAATCTGCTCTCCAGTAGCTCGGGGACGTTGTGGCCACTGCCCGGGGAAGAGCCACATCCCCACTGCCGGGCACTGGTGAGTTCAGCTGAAAATCCAAATCCCAGCAGAAGAGGAAGATTTCAGGAAAGAAACCATCATCACCTTCTTGTTACAGATTAAATTGGAGGGTATTACTCCCTCTCCAGCCCTCGGGATGGGACAGGGGAGTGGTTGTTGAGGTTTTCCCATAAGGCTGAAGCTACAGGAGCAGCCCAGGACCCCGGGCTGCTCCACAGCCCCTGGAGTGGGAGATCAGCACATGCCGGGCTCACGGCACAGCGGGAGCAGCTGGGTCCAACCCCCTCCTTTCTCCCCAGAGCTGGGATGGGACTCAAACCCATCCACAGTGTTAAGGCAGAAAGTGAGAAACGCTCATGAGAGCAAAGCAGAAGCCACCAAGAATCACAGAAAGTCCTGAGCTGGAAGGGACCCTCAAGAATCACCAGTCCCACCTCTGGCCCCGCACAGACACCCCAACAATCCCACCTGTGCATCCCTGAGAGCGTTGCCAAAACGCTGCTGGAATGTGGCACCTGGGTGTTGGTCAGAGGCGGGGACAGATGGCAGAGCCACGCTGCCACCCCCATTGCTAAACCTCCTTAAAAACGTGCCCAGAAACATTTCACTCCATCACTTCGCTGTTTTTGAAGGGAACCCAACCCCCAAATTTAATTCTGTGTTTAAATCCCTGACTTCAGGGCAGCAAACGGCATCACCACCCCGAGTCCGGCATCCTTCCCCTCCCTGTTCCACCTCGGAGCCTGCAGGGCTCTCCCACCAACCTTCCTCCAGGTGCAGGACGAGGAATCTCTCCAGCCCCGGCTCCAGCACGTGCTCGTGGATCCGCTGCAGCGGATGGGGAGCAGCCCCTGCCTCCCCGGCCCAGCACAGCCCGAAGGTCCCCGGGAAGTTCCCGTCCCAGCTCCGGCGCCGTCTCAGCAGTTTGATGAAGCTGCTCTCGTAGTGGCTGAGCACACCCACCACCTCCATGTGCTTCGGGGTGGCCCCACCCTGCTCCATCCTCACCCTGCACACGGGCCCCTCCAGGCCCCCCAGGGGCCAGGGCTGCAGGCTGGAGCGGGTCCAGCCCGGGCCCCCCTCCTCAGCCACTCCCTGCGGGCATTTGGCTCCCGGCTCAGGCTTGAAGAGGCGAGTGGCAGCAGCCCTCCTGGACCTGGGTGTCTCCTGTAAACTTCCATTGCCCACCTTTCTCCCTTCTGCTTCCAGCCCCAGCTCCTCGGGCAGGCTCAGCTCCATCAGGGAATCCCTCTCCTCTTTCCTGGGCAGAGCTGCAGAGGGGAGCAGCAGCACCAGGCACAGCAGGAGCCCCCTGAGAGCGCTCATGGTCCCACCTCAGCTCTTCCCTGGAGCAGCTCACGCATCCCAAGCCCTCGGCAGGAAGAGGGAGGACGGCATCTCCCTTTTAACCACGGCTGGCCTTGAGTGGCCGAGGCACAGCCACCTCCCCTGAGCCGCCCCGGGGCTGTCGCGCTGCAGAGGAGCGAGGGAGGTGGCAAAGAAACATTTTTTGTTCTATTTTTGGGTCTGCAGCTCGTTTTGGAAACGTGCAAAAATCGAAGCTGTTGCACTCGCTCGTAGGGATGCACGGCCTTGACTTTGGATGTTTTTCCAAAGGAGGATGAGTGTCTGGAATGGGATCCTCATGGGGACTGGCACGTACAACCCCATCAGCACTGAAACACCGGGAGGGGAGAGCGAGCCAGAGCAGGAGGAGGGGGACAGGGGCAGGTAATGGGCTAAAGTAAGTAAATGTATGGAAAGCATTCCCTCTTCTGACTGGAAAACCTTCCCCTCACATCCTGCAGCTCAACCGGCTGCCCTGGAAAAGGGTTTCATCCTGGGAATGAGAATCACGGGGGTAGCAGCAGCCTGAGGACTTTGCACCCTCAGTACCTCCCTTAGAAAGCCTCACACACACGAACTGTAAGGACTTTTCCCTCCATGAGATGCCCAGACTCACTGGAACACCTGGAATTGCCAATGCCACCTGCCTAAACCATCCTGGAAACTTGCCTTCCACCCAAGGGCTCTCCTGATTTCGGCAAGGGGAAATGTCACGACAAAAAAAGTTCCAGACCCTTCTCTGGAAGGGAAGACCCTTCTTTTTCCAAGTCTCTGCAGTTTGGAGCTCAGGATTGTCAGGAGCAGACAGAGCTCCCAAACTGGGGCAGGATATGGACACCACAGCAAGAGCTGGAGGAGTCTGAGGTCACTTCCACAGCAGCTGACAGAGGCCACAGAGCTGCTCCAGGGCTGGAGCCCCTCTGCCACGGAGCCAGGGAGAGCTGGGGGTGCTCACCTGGAGAAGAGAAGGCTCCAGGGAGAGCTCAGAGCCCCTGCCAGGGCCTGAAGGGGCTCCAGGAGAGCTGGAGAGGGACTGGGGACAAGGGATGGAGGGACAGGACACAGGGAATGGCTTCCACTGCCAGAGGGCAGGGATGGATGGGAGATTGGGGAGGAATTGTTGGCTGTGAGGGTGGGGAGGCCCTGGCACAGGGTGCCCAGAGCAGCTGTGGCTGCCCCTGGATCCCTGGAAGTGTCCAAGGCCAGGCTGGACAGGGCTTGGAGCAGCCTGGGACAGCGGGAGGGGTCCCTGCCCATGGCAGGGGGTGGCACAAGGTGGGATTCAGGGTCCCTCCCAATCAAACCAGTCTGAGATTCTGTGACTGACTGGGACCATCTCAGCAGCAGAGATGAAGGCTTTGATTCCTCCATCAAGGGGGTGCAGCTGCAGGGCTTCTGTGCCCTCTCAAACAACCAGAACCGGTCAGGAACCCCAGTCCTGGCCATGCCCTCACTCACTGACCCCCCAGTTCAGGGACAGGAACTTGGGAAAGGCCAGAGAAGTGGCAGAACTGCTGCTGCTTTTTTATGGGAACCAAGTGATGGCTGGAAGGAAAGATTCAGGATAAATAAACCCACAGAGAACTAAAAACTTGCCTGAACAGAGCTGTCAGTGGGAGGAGGACACACAATAAAATCATGTGACAGCAGGTACTACACCATGGTACTGACACTTAATGAATTGTAATAATAAACTAAGATATAATATCAGTAACAGGAGCCTTTCCATGTCCCCCCTCAGTGAATGAACAGAGATGAAGGGATTTGGTTGAAAGAAAGCTGATTAATGGGGGGTAATTAATGGGACACTCATCATCAGGCGGCCTGAGGGGGATACCCAGTCAGGAGGGGGGTGCCTTGAGATTCCAAATCCTTTGCCTCCTCTTTGGAGAATTTCCAAAATATAACCAGCCTGGGAATGTTTCCTGTATCTAAGGTGTAAGGAAAGTGAACTCACAGCAGCACAGGAAACCAGAGGGAAAGGAAAATCAAAAACCTTTTAATGAACCTATAGAATTCGGTCAGGTTTCTAGACATACAAAAAGGAACTGTTCCCTGAATCGGGGGTGAGCTGCGGTTAAAAAGACACAAATCCCATGGGATGGAGTCCAGGAGGGGCTTCAGTTGGAGGGAGGAGGAGGGGGGATGGTGCCCGGCCCCTCCGTGGGGAGCGGCGGCCGCATCATGGGGGGCAGGGGAGCAGGGGGGGGCACCCCGGGCGCTGGGGGCAGCTGGGGGGGCACTGGCGGGGGTGGCACCGGCCCCGAGGGGGTCATGGGGGGCAGGGCCATGCCGCCAGGGGGAGGGGGGGGCATGGAGTCGGGCAGGGGGGGCCGCGGGGGCAGCCCGTTCATCAGGGGAGGGGGCGGCGGCCGCTTGACGGTCGGGGGCCCTGGGGGGAGGTTCGGGGGGGCCGGGGGCTTCTCCATCTTGAAGTGGAACTGAAGGAAGAACTGGGAATAGGGGAAAGCAGAGAAAAGGGAACAATTAATCAGAGGTTCATAGAATCCTGGAGTATCCAGAGTGGGAAGGGACCCAAGAGGGGCCATCAGTCCGACCCTGCACAGACACCCCAACAATCCCACCCTGAGCATCCCTGAGAGTGTTGTCCAAACGCTCCTGCAGCTCTGGCAGCCTTGGGGCCGGGACCATTCCCTGGGGAGCCCGGGCAGTGCCCCAGCAGCCTCGTGCTGACAGCTCTGCCAGCTCACAGGAGCTGCTCTCTGCCCCAGAGCACAGCTCGGGCCCCTCCTGTTACCCTCAGATGTCCCAGCCTTGGCAGCATCTGTGACTGGCACCAGTCTTGCCCCAGATTTTAACTGCTCTGGGCTCTAAGGTTCCTGTGAGGGGTGGGGACCCCCCCAGGCACTGTCCCCTGCTCTCACAGGATACAGGGGAGCACCCCCAGCCCCAGGCTCCCTCAGCCAGGTGTGTGCAGGTAATACAAGGCACAGAGCCAGGGACAGATACAGTGCTGCACATTTGTCATGGAATCATTAGGGTGGGAAAAGCCAAACCTAACCTTAAGATCAACAAGTCCAGCCATCAGCTCAGCAACATCACCACATTCACCACTAAACCATGTCCACAAATGCCACATCCACATGGTTTTGAACACTTCCAGGGGTGGTGACTTCACCACTGCCCTGGGCAGTCTGTTTCAACGCCTGACAATGTTTCAGTGAAGGAATTTTCCCAAAATCCAACCTAAACTCCCCTGGCACAGCTTAAGGCCGTCCCCTCTGGTCTTTTCTCCAGTTCCCTGGGAGCAGAGCCTGATCCCCATCTGGCTGCACCCTCCTGGTCAGGAGTTGTAGGATCAAGACGGTCGCCCCTGAGCCCCCCTTTCTCTGGATATTTATGCCCTGTCCTGCTGCTGCTGCCAGAAATTTCATCCTCTCCAAGATCCCACACAGGAGGATCTCTGTAAGGAGCTCTCATTGCACAGTTGCATTGAGGGAATGGAGATTTGAACATCAGAGGCAGCAGGACAGAACTGATGTCACTGTTTGCAGTTGCTCTGCTCTCCTTAAGGACAGACATTACAAAACCTCAGTTACCTGTTTGGTTTCTCTGTTCCAGTGCGTCCAAAACTTTCCCTCCGCTTTATCAATTTCTCTGCTTGGCACCTGCACCAAAAGAGAACACAGAGCTATTCTTAGCAGCACCAGATTAGCTCAAAGGCCCATTTTAGCCCCAGAGCCTGTGAGATAAGCACAGTTATTCCAGGCCTTGCAGGGTTGTTATTAAACAGAGGTGGGGGCAGGAAAGAATTAAGTTACTTCCCTATCGGTCAAGGACAACCAGCAAAAATCCCTCCTGAACATCTGCACAGAGGCTGAGGAGTGAAGCCCAGGAGGCTCCTGTCTGTGTCAGACACTGGGAATTCACAGCTCCCCAGAGCTCACCACAGTCTGGTTTTCATGCCAGAGTCCTGCACCAAACCTCAGTGGGGTTTAATGACTTCCAGCCATGTCTTCTGACCCCACTTCCCACTCTATTAACCACTGAGGGTTAGCACAGACATCAGAGGGTTCATTAGGAATTAATCACAGAATATCCTGAGCTGGAAAGGACCCTCAGGCATCATCAGTGCAGCCCCTGTCCCTGCACAGACACCCCAACAATCCCACCCTGAGCATCCCTGAGAGCGTTGTCCAAACGCTCCTGCAGCTCTGGCAGCCTTGGGGCCGGGACCATTCCCTGGGGAGCCTGGGCAGTGCCCCAGCAGCCTCGGGGGGAAGAACCTTTCCCTGAGCTCCATCCCAAGCCCTGACACAGCTCCAGCCCTTCCTGGGCTCCTGTCCCTGTCCCAGAGCAGAGCTCAGCCCCTGCCCCTCTGCCTCCCCTCGGGAGGAGCTGCAGCCCCCAAGGAGCCTCCCCTCAGCCTCCTCTGCTCCAGCTGAACGAGCCAAGTGCCCTCAGCCCCTCCTCAGACCCTTCCCCAGCTCCGTGTCCCTCCTTTGGACACTCTCTAATGGCTCAACATCTTCCTAACATCACAGTGACCACACACAACATTGATGGTGAGGCCACCCCAGTGCAGAGCAGAGCGGGACAATCCCCTCCCTTGACCTGGCAAAGGCAGGAAGGGACCTGTCCCAGGTTTTCTGTTCCAGGTGTTTCCCAGTCTCACCTTGAAGGCGATGGTCTCGTAGGGCTCTGCTGCCATCAGCAGGTACTGCCAGCGCCGGTCCGGGGGCTCGATGCGCTGCTCGTAGGCCGACATGAAGCGGTGCCGGGGCATGATGCTCTCAGCTATCTCAGGGTAATCGATCTGCAAGGGCAGGGCAGCATTAACAACGCCCCCTCTGCACTCCCTGCTCAGCTCCAAACACATTCCCCAGTGTGGAGCATACCCAGAGCAATCCCCAATACAAAGGAAATAAACAGCAGAGGAAAAGGCTGAGAATCCTGGAATGGTTTGTGTTGGGAGGGACCTTAAAGACCCCAAACTGAAATAGGTGAAATTTAGGAGAGATATTGGGAAGGAATTGCTCCCCGTGAGGGTGGGGAGGGCATAGCACAGGTTGTTCAGAGAAGCTGTGGCTGCTCCATCCCTGGAAGTGTCCAAGGCCAGGTTAGAGCAACCTGGTCTCATGGAAGGTGTCCCTGTCTGTCACAGGGGGTTGGAAATAGATAATTTTTAAGGTCCCTTCCAGCCCAAACTATCCTGTGATTCTGGGATCATCTCATTCCACCTTACACTACACATTCCTCTTCCACTACACAGCCTGACAGCTGAGCTCAGGGATTTGCTCAACACAATCAGCTGCAGAAACTAGGAAGACAAGGCCTCCTTATTATTATTGATTTCACGGATCCTGCATGGAACTGCTCATTCAGCAGCAGTTTTACCTGGAAAACCCTGACAAGCAGAGTTTTAACACTGCCCTTACCTGGAACAGAAGGCTCTGCTGACCTGTTTCTGGGTCTCTCTGCTTGGTCACTGTAAAAAATAAAAAAAAGAAAGCTAAGAACATCCATGCATGGTGAAAGCAGCAATAATCTGCCCTGGGAAACACACAAAATTTCCAACAATTGAATCTTACAAGATTTTTCTCCTGTTCTTTGAACAAAATGTCACATTAACCAAAGCTACTTCTGTGAGGGTGGGTAGGCCCTGGCACAGGGTACCCAGAGCAGCTGTGGCTGCCCCTGGATCCCTGGCAGTGTCCCAGGCCAGGCTGGATGGGGCTTGGAGCAGCCTGGGATATGGAAGAGGTCCCTGCCATGGCAGGGGTGGCACTGGATGGGCTTTGAGGTCCCTTCCAACCCAAACTATTCTGGAATTGTGTCACTGCCCTGGGCAGGTTTGGGCCCCACACCCCAAGAAGGACACGGAGGGGCTGGAGTGTGCCCAGAGACAGAAACAGAGGTGGAAGAAGGGCTGGAGCACCAGGAGGGCTGAGGGAGCTGGGAAAGGGGCTCAGCCTGGAGGAAAGGAGGCTCAGGGGGGACCTTGTGGCTCTGCACAACTCCCTGACAGGAGGGGACAGCTGGGGGAATCAGGCTGTGCTCCCAGGGAACAGGGACAGGAGGAGAGGGAACAGCCTCAGGTTGAGCCAGATTTAGGTTGGATATTGGGAAAATTCCTTCCCTGAAAGGGCTGTAAAGCACTGGAAGGGGCTGTCCAAGAATCACCATCCCTGGAAGTGTTAAAACACCTGTGGATGTGGCTGGGGACATGGTTTAGTTGTGGCCTTGGCAGTGCTAAGTTTACTGTTGGACTCGATGATCTTAAGGGCATTTTCCAACCTAAATTATTCCATGATTGTCCTCTACTGAAGTTCAGCTGCTCTGGGACAAAGCACTGGTGAGATTAAAAAGCCAAATTTTGTACTGAAGGCCAAAATGATGAGATTTCAGGAAAAAAACCCATGAGTTCTGCATGGAGTGAGTGATTTACAGCATTAATGAAAGGTGCTGCAGCACCAGAGAACGGGAGATGAAATGCCATCATCTCCCTGGCAGCCTGAGACACACCCATCTATTATTAAAGTGGTTCTCCCTTGCCTGTCAGCAATAAAGAGATGTTCCATGAGCAATTTAAACAATAGAAGGACTCCAGGAAAGAGCCCATATCTTATTCATGGGCAGAGCTGCTAAAAAGACTGATGAATAATTCACATCCCAGCACACTGCAGACACGGCCCATCAGGGACCTCCTGGCCACCCCTGACTCACCTTTGTAGCCCGGGCGCCCAATTTTCACAAATTTCTTCACTTCCACTTTGACTTTCTCTGGGGCAGGCTGGGCAGGGGCTTCCTTGGCTTCCTTGGCAGCTCGTCGGGCCCTGGGGATTAATTGCAGAATTTAAGGGTTACCTGCCCTTGTTTCTAAAGAATACCCAGGGGCAGTTTGAATCCCTCAGCACAGCATTTCACAGGAATCATGCTAGGAAATCCTATTTCCCTTCCCCAGCTGTATCCATTCCCTCCCTTGCTAGAGACTGTCACTCAGTCATCTGATCCATCCTCAGGATGACCTTGAGGCCAGGCTCCACAGATGGATTTGAGAAGAATTTAATTCTTGAAATAAAAAAAAAAAGAGCCAAACCCACAGATAAACCAAAGCAAACCATATTCCTTAAAATAAAACTTATAAACTTCTCCAAACCTGTCTTGACAAATCCAGATCACAGAATCTTGGAATCTCCTGAGTCAGAAGGATCCACACGGATCATCAAATCCAACCTCTGGCTCTGCACAGACACCCCCATAATCCCACTCTGTGCATCCCTGAGAGCATTGTCCAACACTCCTGGAGCTCTGGCAGGCAGGATCCTTCCAACTAGACTCAGACAATTTGCCTTTAAAACTCTTTCTCCCTCTTCCTTCAGAAATTTCACAACTGGATTTGAACTTTAGCTTAAAATGGAGATTTTTAGCACCATTTTTCAAGCAGATCCATGCTGAGCCTCCTGACTGCATGAGGAACCACAGTAAAAGAACCATCAAGCAGAGTGCAATGGAGTTAAAAGACTACAGATACACAACATCATAATATTAAAGTGCTTTAGTAGTGGAGAATAAAGTTATGGTAGAGGATGACTTACAAATTGGTCTGGTGCTTCTTCCCCTGGGTATGTGCTAAGTAACTCCCCTGAAATAAAAACCAAGGTAGAAGTTAAATGAAGCCATGACTGAAACATTGCTGTCACAGGGAGATTGTATCACACCCTGACAAGGGTGTTTTAATCCTCAGCACAGAGGAACCTCACTCTGGAAGTGCAGATTGCTCTCAGCTGCTGAGCTGTCACACACTGCCAGGTTCAACCACCCCTCAGGTCTAAGCAGTCACTGCCCAGGTGCTGAAGCTACTGTTATTCCCAAATTGCTGCTGCTGGGATCAGGACAGGCAGGTGTACCCCTCACCTCATTGTTGTGGAGCGTCAGGCAAAGCTTGCACTCATAAGAGCCCAGATGATTTTTCATAAAATAGGGATCCTGGGGAAAGAAAGATTGACAAGGTATGAGCAAAATCCATCAGCAAAGAAGGAGAATAACCAAAATGCTGCAGAGTTCTGCACTGGAGGAAGTGGTTCTTCCTCCCGAGGCTGCTGGGGCACTGCCCAGGCTCCCCAGGGAATGGTCCCGGCCCCAAGGCTGCCAGAGCTGCAGGAGCGTTTGGACAACGCTCTCAGGGATGCTCAGGGTGGGATTGTTGGGGTGCAGGGACAGGGGCTGCACTGATGATGCCTGAGGGTCCTTTCCAGCTCAGGATATCCTAGGATCCTGTAGCTGAGTTCAGATTTTCAATTAACAGCACAAGAGAGCTTTAGGAGGAGGAAACAGAGAGAACCAACAGCAGCTGTGTGCACTGGTGACACAATTCCTGACTGCAGCAGGAAACACCACAACCCAAACCAGCCCTGAGGGGACTGGAAATAGGTGGATACACAAGAGCTGGCACCTCCCTGTCACTGTGGCCCAAATATTCATCATTTAAGCCCCAAAAGCCCAGAAACAGAAGCATTTAAACCCAATCCACACCTCAGCCTGGAGATGAGAAGGCTCTGGGGTGACCATGGAGCCTAAAGCGGCTCCAAGACTTTGGAAAAGGGTCTGGGAAGACAGGACAAGGGGGAATGGCTTTAAATAGACCAAGAGCAGGTTTAGATGGGATATTGGGAAGAAATTCTTGGCTGTGAGGGTGAGCAATCCCTAGCATGGATTTCCCAGCTGTGGCTGCCCCTGGGATCCCTGGCAGTGTCCAAGACCAGGCTGGACAGGGCTTGGAGCGACCTGAGATAGTGGCAGGTACCCCTGCATGAGCTTTAATATTCCTTCAACCCCAACCATTCTGGGATGCCATGAACGTGACTCTCCACTGTCCCCCCGGGCTGTGGGAGGCCCGTGCCCGTCCCCACCTTGTTGATGTCGATGGTTTCCAGCGCCAGCTGCCGCAGCCGCTCCCGCCGGTCCCGGTTGCTCTCGGAGGCCGAGGCCACGCCCCCGCTGCCTGTTTTACCCCCGGGGCGGTGCTGGAAATCCATGGTGGGCACCTGTGGGCTTCAGCTCCTCCTGGAGAAAGGGAGAGTCTGGGAACAGGAGGGAAAGGAGTGTGAGTGATAACTGAGCCAGAGGGCTGTTCAGTCCTGTCAGAGAGGATGGGGATCATGCCCCAGACATGCCCTGGGCACACGGACGGGATGCAATCCCACAAGGAGCACATCCGGTACCACCAACTCAGGAAATGGGAGTAAAGAATCCCCCTGGAACCCTTCCCATCCCCTCAGCCACTCCCAAGTCCAGCTGGGCCCCAGTGAGGCCAAGCAGCCCCAGCAGAGGTGCCCCAAGACCCCCAACAGGAGCCATCCCCCCTCAGCTGAGGAACCAACAGTCCCAGGAGCTCCCCCCTCTCCACCACCCAGGTCTGCTGCTCCCCCACCACCCCAACACCCCCCAAAGCCCCAGGGCCACCCCCCACCAGCCCCAACACTGTGGGAGAGTCAGAGACCCCTCAAGTTCCCCAACAAGGCCAGAGGCTCTGAGCAGTGACACCAAGCCCCAGGTGAGGTCTTGAAGTCCCTCCTGCCCTCAGCAAGGTCAGAGTCCCCCCCTAGACCTTCCCACATGGAGCCCAAACACTGGAAAGACCTTGGAGGAACCCCAAATCCTCCCCCACAGAGCACCCAGTTCTCCCAGTGTCTCTCCCCCAGGCGCTCTCCAGACATATCCCCCAGTAACTCCAGTCCTGGTTCTCAGCCAAGGCCCACTGACTCCCACTCGAGTGCTCCCCACAATCCTCCCCAGTCCTTCCCTGGCCCTATCCCAGTTTCCCACTTGTGATTCTCCAGTTCCCCCAGCCCCAACACCCCAGTTCTCCCAGTCCCTCCTCACTCAGTACATCCAGTCCTGTCCTGATGCTACCCCTGGTTTCCCAGTCTGGATTCCCCAGTACCCCCAGTTCTCCCAATGCCTCTTTCCCAGTTCCTCTTCTCTAACTCTAGTCCTGATTCTCCTGTTGAGGCACTCCCAATAGTCCTGCTTCTCCTGATCCTCCCAGTTCTCCTAGTCCTATCCCCATTTTCCCTGCCCTGATTCTCCAGTACCCCCAGTCCTCCCACCCAGGCCACCCAGTTCTCCCAGTGCCCCTCCAGCAACTCCAGTTCTGATTCTGCAGTCAGGGGGTCCCAGGTACTCCCAGTCCTGCCCCCCGATGCTCCCAGTACCTCCAGTCCTGCTCTGGTCCTACCCCAGTTCCTCACTCATGGCCTTCCAGTTCCCCCACCTCACCACCCCAGTTCTCCTAGTCCGTCCTTTTCCAGCAATCCCGGCTTTCCAGCCCGGGTTCTCCAGTACCCCAGTCCTCCCACCCAGGGAACCCAGTTCCCCCAGTGCCTCTCTGCCAGTACTTCTGCAGTAACTCTGTCCCAGTTCTGCACTCGGGGCCCCACAGCTGCCCCCGGTCCTGCCCCGCTGTTCCTCCCAGCAGCCCCAATCCTGCCCTGGCCCCAGCCCCAGTTTCCCACTCGTGGTTCTTCTCCAGTTCCCCTACACCCACCACCCAGGTCGCCGAGTTCTCCCAGTCCCTCCTCACCCACTTCTCCCAGTCCCTCCTCACCCAGCTCTCCCAGTCCCTCCTCACCCAGCTCTCCCAGTCCCTCCATACCCACTTCTCCCAGTCCCTCCTTACCCAGCACTCTCAGTTTTCCAGTTCCGATTCTCCGGCTCCCCCAGTTCTCCCCGTCCGGCCCCGTTCCCCCGTCTCCCCTCAGGGCCGCCCTCCCCCCGGTCCGTACCTGCGCGCGGCCCCGCTGCCGCCCCGGCGCATGCGCGCTCCCTCCCGGCGCATGCGCGCTGCCGCCCCCCGAGCGGTTCCGGGGCGGTGCTGGGCGCTTCCGGCGGCCCGGGCGGGGCCAGGGGCCGGGGCGGGCCCGCCATGCGCTACAACGAGCGGGAGCTGCTGTCCCTGGCCCGCCAGCCCGCCGAGAAAGCGGCCGAGATCCGCATGAGCGTCCCCAAGAAGGGCAGCGGTGAGGGGGGCGGTCCGCGCAGGGACGGGAGCGGCGGGGCCTGAGTGGAGAATCAGGGCTGGGGTTATTGGGGTGGGACCGGGGCAGAGCCGGGAGTACCTGAGGGGGCCCGAGTGGGGAATCAGGGCTGGGGTTATTGGGGTGGGACCGGGCAGAGCCGGGAGTACCTGAGGGGGCCCGAGTGGGGAATCAGGGCTGGGGTTACTGTAGAGGGACTGGGAGAACTGGGGGTACTGGAGAGTCCGGGCTGGGAAAGTGGGAGTAGTGGGCGAGGATGGGCTGGGAGAACTGGGGTGGTGGGACTGAGGATACGGGGAAACTGGGGTAGGAGCAAGTGAGGACTGGGCGAACTGGGAGTACTGGAGCAGGCAGGTGGAGGGGGAGCAAGGTTGCAGGGCAGTGTGGGGAGGCGGGTGAAGGTGGGCCAGGATCGGGGGTACCTGGAGGGCCCCGACTGCAGAATCAGGACTGGGGATACTGGGGAGGGACCAGGAGACAGAGGCTGGGGGCCCTGGGTAGTGGGACTGGGGGAACTGGAGAATCACAAGTGGGAAACTGGGAGCAGAACCAGGGAAGGACTGGGGGTACTTGAGGGGCCCTGGCTGCAGAATCAGAACCGGAGTTACTGGGGAACAAGGCTGGAGAGGGACTGGGGGAGCTGGGTGGGAGGATTTAGGGTACTGGAGAAGCCAGGCGGGGAAACCAGGGCAGGACTGGGAGCACTGGGAATGCTGGGGCCATACTGGGAATGCTGGGGGGCAGGACTGGGAATGCTGGGGGGCAGGACTGGGAATGCTGGGGGGCAGGACTGGGAATGCTGGGGGCAGACTGGGGACAGGCAGACTGGGGGGCTGGAGTGTGGGAATGGTGGGCACGAGTGGTGGGATCCAGTCTGGACATGGAGGGAGGTTTCTGGGGCTGGGCTGGGGCCAGGGAGATCTCCCATTTCCAGGGGATCTGGGGAAGAAGCTCTTCCCTGAAATCTCCCAGAAAATCCCCTTGCACACCAGCACAGGAGTGTTGTACTCCCTCCCTTGTCCTGGGCCTTTCCTCCTCTGAGGACCTGGTGGACTTTGTCCCTTGGAGGTGGTGTCTGTGCTGACAGCTCCAGGCAGGGCTCCCGGGATCCGGAGCTTTTCCTGGAGTGCCTGGGGCCCTGCTGGTGTGAGCTCTGACTGCCCGGGAGCTGCTGGAGAAGCTGCTCAGGGGCTTTGAACCCCTGCGGCCACTCAGACCCTTGGTCATGCTGAGGCAGCTGTTTGGGGGGGTGCCTTGTGGGGGTCAGTGCTGGGCCCTGGCAGGGCTGGCAGGGGTTTCCCCTGCTCCCCGTGCCCGCTGCCTCAGCCCTGCTCCCTGCTGTCCCTGCAGTGCTGAAGAAGCGCCTGGTGAAGCTTGTGGTGAACTTTCTCTTCTACTTCCGCACTGATGAGGCTGAGGTAGGGGTTGGACGTGCATGGGTTTGTTCCCCTCTTCTTTCTCCTTTTCTGTTTGGGGATTGTGTGGGCTGGGAAAATGGTGCAGGTACAGAGCTGGGAGTGTGCACCTTTCCTCTTCCATCAGCTCAGCTGGGCTCCAGGAGAGCTGGAGGGGGACTTGGGACAAGACACAGGGAATGGCTTCCACTGCCAGAGGCAGGGATGGATGGGATCTTGGGAAGAAAGTCCTCCCTGGAGACCCTGGAATGGATTTCCCAGAGCAGCTGTGGCTGCCCCTGGATCCCTGGCAGTGCCCAAGGCCAGGCTGGACAGGGCTTGCAGGACCCTGGGACAGTGGGAGGTGTCCCTGCCATGGCAGAGGTGGCACCGGATGGGCTTTAAGGTCTCTTCCAACCTAAAGAGTTCTATGAAATACGAGATAGATCAGGTTTGCAATCCTGTCCCTGCTGCCTGATTTGCTTCTGGCACGTTGTGTCACTTTGACAAGGATTTACTGTGGTTGCACTTGTTCATGGCCAGTGTTACCCACTGTCCCCACGTCCCTGAGCAGTACCAGGTGGGGTTTTGTTCATCCTGAGCTGCTCCAGCTCCCCTCACACTGTTTAACCTCTTGCAAGGCTCCAGGACAGCCCTTACACAGCTCAGCGTTGGTTATTCTGGGTGTCACAGTAAATGCTTCATCTTTGATTTAAAAAGCAAAAGTTCTTTGCTATCACAGAGTGGTAAAGGCCAGGCTGAATCTAAGCCAGCAGAAGTGATTACCACCTAATTAACAAATGCAAAGTGCTACAGGTGAGACTGGCATGAAAAGGTCGATTAAAGGAACACAAAATATGGTGTAATGAGACTGAATTATTTGAAAGTAGCACCAGCTTGTGAAACTTGCTTCAAAGGCTCCAGGGGAGCTCTGTGGGTTCAGCCCTCGTGGTGTTGGGGGCACTGTGGGTTAAACCCTCTCTCCATGTGTTTTCCAGCCCATTGGAGCTCTGCTGCTGGAGCACTGCAAGATCACCAAAGAGGAGGAGAATGTCTTCTCTATCAGTGAGTGCTGCCTGTGCACCCCTTTGCCTTCCCCTCGTGGGAAAGGAAATGTTTTACTGCTCAGTTCCTGCTTTTCCCTGTTTCTCTGGTGACAGTGGGATCTGCTCAGCCCTTCCCCTCAGTGGGGTCACTGCCCCCAGCCCTTCTCCTGCCCCTCAGTGGGGTCAGGGCCCTGCAGGTGGGGGTCAGGCTCTGCTCCCAGGGAAAAGGGGACAGGACAGGAGGAAATGACCTCAAGTTGTGCCCAGGATAGGTTTAGGTTGGATATTGGAGAAAATTTACCCACCAAAAAGGTTTGGAAGTACTGGCACAGGCTGCCCAGGGCAGTGGGGGAGTCACCATCCCTGGGAATGTTCCAAAAATGTGTGGGTGTGGCACTTGGGGACAGGGGTGAGTGTGAGTGTGGTGGTGCTGGGCTGATGGTTGGCCTTGATGATCTTAAAGGCCTTTTCCAACTTTAACAATTCCTCAGCCTTTCTCCTCCTCAGCTGCCAGCTGTTCCTCACTGTGCCTGTGGCCCACCCCAAGATCTCAGGGATATTCCATGGCACAGCCTGTGGAATTTGCACAGCTGCACGTGCAGAGCAGCACGAACAGCAGCCAGACCCCTCTGAGTGCCTGTGGAATCCCTGGCGAGGGGAGCTTGGTTATTGACAGATCTGCTCTGTGCTGCTGCATTTCATCCAAGAAAAAAAAACTCTGGAGAGGCTCAGATAAAACTGCTCCAGCCCCGTCCTCCCCTCTGTTTGTCCTTGTGGCGGCTCCAGCTGGGCCGGCTCCCCTGGGAGCAGCCTTTCATCCCGCAGCTCTCCCCTGTGCCAGAGGTATGTGGCCACAATAACAGGATGTTTCTCCAAGGCCATCCCCGTATCTTTTGGCCTGGCTGCCAGGCACAGCTGTGGCTCTGCTCTGTGCTTCCAAGGGACCCTCAAACGGCCTGAACACACTGAACCTGGAGCACCACGTGCTGGGTTTTGGGGGCTTTAGGGATGTTGGGAGTTCTGGTGGGTGAGGATTCCTGAGCAGGGTTAAACCCAGGAGTTCCTGGTGTATCCCGAGGCTCTGGTGCAGCCTGACCTGGGTGTTTGGCAGCAGCAGCCCTGAGGGTCTGCTCAGCAGAGCTCTGGGGACAGGAGCTGTTGGCGTGTCCTGGCTCTGTCTTGGTCAAGAACTGGAGTGGCACCAGGACCTGCTCTCCATGGTGGAAGTACCATGTGAGTACCACATTCCCAAAAGCCTCCAGCAAAGGCAGCTCAGGGCCTTCTCCCAGTGCACTTTAACTCCTCAGCTGGCTGCTCCCTGCAGGTATCCCAGTTCCTCTCTCAGGGCTGGTTCCCACCTGGATTTAAATGCCTGGTGTCTTTGCAAGGGCCCTCAGATCCAATCCTGGATCTGGCTGTGCTAGTCCAGTTCAGTTCACCCTCAGTTTGGGAAGTTGGGAAGTTCCCAAGGTCTTTGGCTGCTGTAACCTGGGAGATGCTGTGGGCAGCTGCCCCAGGCACCCAGGGAATGGGAGAGGGGCTGGAGGTTGCCGTTGCAGACTCATTCCCGGCTCATCTTAGTTAACAGAGGTGCTAATTGTGGCCTGGCAGTCTGGGGGGGAGGCAGGGGAGCACCAGCAACTCTGCCTGGACCCTTTTCCTTGTCCCTGGCAGGTTTCATCGAGGAGCCAGAGAGGAAATACTGCTTCGAGTGTGCCACGGAGGAGCAGTGCCGGGAGTGGGTCGAGGCACTCAGGAGAGCCAGGTGGGCTGAGCCCTGGGAGCCAGGGCAGTGCTGGGGGCTCTGGGCTGTGCTCTGGGATCAGGAACTGGAAGGGCAGTGCTCATCTCCTTCCAGACAAGCTTCCCTCCAGCTCTAAATAGCATCTGAAACTTCCCCACATCCTTCTCTGCTCAGCCCTCCCCGTGCTCTGTTCCTGTCTTGCAGCTACGAGTTCCTGAGGAGGAGCCTGATTTTCTACCGGAACGAGATCCAGAAGATGACAGGGAAGGTGAGTGAGTCCCTGCAGGGCACTTCTCAGGTGGTGACTGATGGCTTTGGATGGCAGCAGGGGCTGTTGCTGCGAGTCCTGCCCAGGCTGTGTGTGGGAAGGAGATCCCAGATCCCATTGGGAGCCATGCTGTCCACAGGCAGACCTGAGCACCTTCCCCTCGGTGCTCACTCCCACCCTGGTGCACACATTCCAGTGCTGGAGTGGCCCCAGGTTTGGAGCTGGACAGGTCCAGAGCTGGCCTGGCCTCCCAGGGGGTCTCTGGAACAGTTCACACCAGCCCTGGGGCAGATCCATGGGTGGAGATGCTGCTCACCCCCTGCCAGGTGCTGGGAGCATCCCTGCCCCAGGGAGGGAGGTGGCTATGGCTCCCCTGGGTCCCTACTGTGTCCTGTGTGTCCCAAGGGCTGCTGGGCTTTATCTGCATCTCACTGGTGCCTCTCCGTGCTCCCCACAGGACCCCCTGGAGCAGTATGGAATCTCTGAGGAAGCTCGTTTCCAGCTGGGAGCACAGAGGCAGTGACCCCCTCACCTGGCTGGAACTGGCTCCTGGCTCCACCCCAGCCCCCTGGGAAGGACAGCAGCTCCCCACAGTGACCACGTGACTTTTTTATTTATTACCCAAACCATTTTGTATCTTTTTTCTAAGGCAATTTGTTGCACATTCCCAGTTCTCTAGCTGGGGAGGCTGAGCTGCTCCCTGGCTCCCGCAGCAGGAGCAGAGCCCCCCAGCCCTGGGCTGAGCAGAGGCAGGGACTGACAGAGCTCCCAGCACCTGCTCTCCTCCAGGACATGCTGGGGCCACCTGAGCCAGCTCCAGCCCTTCTCCTGCTCCTCCCAGTCCTGGGGGGCTGCTGGGCTTCCCTGGCTCAGGATCCTCCTGCAGTCTCCCAGGAGCCACGGGGCTCATCCCTGGCTGTAGGGGGATATTGTGACTGATGCATTTCTGGGCTCCAGGGTTTAAGCCCCTCCTGCCCCTCCAGGGAGGAGTGGGAATTCCTCCAGCTCAGCCACAGCTCCAGCTGATGGAGAGGGGCATCTGCTCCCCTGTGCCAAGGCAGCAGCCCTGTGCAGCCACGGCCTTTTGGGGTCTTTTCCCTCCCCTGGGCAGGCGCTGTGGTTCCTGGGGGCTGGGTAAGCCCATCCAAAAGAACAAAGCTGCAGAACATGAGGGAACAAAGACAGGGAGAGATCCCTGTGTGATCCTGCCTGTCTGCAGAGCTCTGCAGTGATCCAGCTTCCCAGGGAGGAGAGGCAGATGGAGGAGCTGGCAGAAGCAGGAGCTGCTCCCTTTGGCTGGAGGATGGAGCTGCAGGACGTGCACCAGCTCAGCCAGGCGTTAACCATTCGTTCCCTGAGCCACTGCTGCAGTTTTTCTCCCTTCTGTGTGTCTCCTTTGTCCAAAGGGACAGACCAAAAAACTGTGCCAAGGTCACAGTGAGCTGCCAGGGAACCAGGGCTGCCTGTCCCGGAGCTCCTGCAGGGAGGAGATAAGGATTAGGAACAACATCCCAGTAGGATCAGCCCTGGCTCCGGCTGCACCAAGGAAAACTGCCCAGAAATCAGGGCTGGAGGACACTCCCCACACCCAGGGCTGCAGCAGACCCAGATTCTTGACTGCCAGAGCAGCTTCCCTGGAACCAGCCTGGGAAAACCCCCAGGAAAGGCCTCTGGGAGGGTCTCGGGTGTCACTGTCAGAGGTTGTTAGCAGCAGGAATGGGGCTGGGGCTGGGCTTTGGGAGCTGCAGCTCTGGGTGTTTTTCCCCTCCAGCTGCCCAGCCCAGGGAGGGGGTGGAGCAGCCTCTGAGCTGGGATTGAAGGGAATTTTGGGGTCTTTTCCTCCTTGGCTGGGAATTAATGCCCAAACCAGAGCCCACACTACAGCCTTTGGTATCCTGGTGTTCCCTGTTCACCACAGGCAGCTGAGTACCAGGAGTGACACCTGTCACTGATGCTTTAATCTCAAAGCTGAGGTTTTTCCCTTTTCCCTCTCCAGATACTCCTCTTGAATCATTCCAGGTGCTTGCTCCAGAAATTACCAAAATCAGCCAAAGGGCAGCTGCCCTGGGGGATCAGCCAAGGGCAGCAGGGAGGGAGCAGAACCAGGGCGGGCAGCAGACAGATGGCAGCTCCAGGGGAAGCAGCAGCGAGGGATTAAAAGCAGGAACACACAGGAGCTGTGCTTGAGGGAATCAGTATCCTTGGATGACTCCAAAGTGCAGTTTAATCCTGCCCAGCCTGTGTTTTTACAAACCAGGGCTGAGTTCTCAGCTGGGCCTGCCACCACTGTAGCAAATGTCACCTGTGCCTTGCAGGGCTCGGTGGCCTCCTCGCTGGACACCTTTCCCCAGGTGGAGCTGCCACCCTCCAGCGTCATTGTGCAGAAAATGGGTGTTTTATTTGCTGTTCCAGGGAATAGTTGGGTGAGCAAGAGCAAAGCCCAACACTGATTTAAACGTTCATCACCAATGACATTTCTTAACTGAATGTACAACAAAAGCTGTGAAGAGTTGCCAGGGCCAGGCCCAGGGACTCAGATCCATTGTAGGCAGGGCTGGGACACGGGGTGGGATTTAGGGAGGGAGGATGGTACTTTGTAGAGACTTTGAAATCTGTATCAACTGCTGGCCATGTACAGACAATTGCTTGTTTTTCACTCTCTGATGACTTTGCTTGTTGTATTTCAGCTAGAGCTGGGTCCAGGCTCCCTGAGAGCCAGTTGAAGCCATTTCTCTGTTGTACAGTGAACATTCCCAATAAATCCTGTTTTAATCTTTGTGGTGGTCAGAACTGTTGTACAACACCAAAACCTCCCTGGGAGGGGTGGGCGGAGCCAGCTCAGGGGCCTGCCCAGGGGCACCAGGTCTGGTTCTGCCCAGGGGCCAGCTGGGGATGGCTCCACAAGGGCCTTTGGAGAGGCTTTTTCATACAAGCAGAGAATATTCTGGGTTGGAAGGAACCTTTCAAGGTCATCTAATCCAGCTGGTTTTGGTACTGGAGCCCGGGCAGTGGCAGGTGACAAACCTGTGTAGGAAGAGGAGCTGGGTCAGGCTGTGGCTGTGGCCCAGCAGTGCCAGAGGCTCGGGGTGAAGCTGGGGCTGTGTCTCGTTTTAAATCCTACAGGGAATGAGCTCAGGAAGGGTTTGTGGCCTCCAGCTCCAAGGTTTAAACACATCCCTGGCTGCCTGTGGGTTTGCTGCACTGGTGACACTGCTGGCTAAAGGGAACAAAGTTTGGATGGCTTGGGAATCATGGAAGCATTTAGGTTGGAAAAGACTTCTAAAAAATCGAGTCCAACCATGACCCAGCACTGCCATGACCACCACTGACCCATGTCCCCAGGTGCCACATCCACACTGTTCCAACGTTCCTGGGACTGGTGACTCCACCACTGCCCTGGGCAGTTCCCCTTCCAATGCTTCACAAACCTTTCAGTGAGGAATTTTTTCCCAATATCCAATCTAAACCTCCCCTGGCCCAGCCTGAGGCCGTTCCCTCTCCTGTCCCTGTTCCCTGAGAGCAGAGCCCAGCCCACCCCAGGCTGTCCCCTCCTGTCAGGGAGTTGTGCAGAGCCACAGGGTCCCCCCTGAGCCTCCTTTTCTCCAGGCTGAGCCCCTTTCCCAGCTCCCTCAGCCTCTCCTGGTGCTCCAGCCCCTTCCCCAGCTCCATTCCCTTCTCTGGACACGCTCCCTCAGTGTCCCTTGATGTGCCCAGAGCTGTCCCCAGGCTCTGCTGTCCCTCCCCAGTGCCCAGCACAGGATCCCCAAACCCTCAGGTGCCACCTGGTTCAGGCATCCCTGTCCCTCTGTGCCCCCAGAACATCCCCAAATCCCATTTCCCTCCTGGTTCCAGCCCCTCCTGCTGAGGCAGTGAAACTCCACACGAGCTCGGTGTATTAAAATACAGACACTTTAATATAAAGACAAAACTTCAAAGCATCGTTTCAATTACAAATCAAGGGAGACACAAGAAATTAAGTGGAGGGAGGGGGGCAAAAACTAACTCTTACATTGTGGAGAATTAGAAAGGCCGGGTGGAAATATATATATTATACATACATATATACACACCAGAATTCACACTACTGCTAGGCAGGAATTAAAGGAATGACAGGACAACTTACCAGTATTTAAAAAAAAAAAAAAAGGAAAACAAAAAAATAACCAAAAATAAAGAGATAAATTAAGGGAAGTTTGAATTTTAAATAATTCAGTTTAATAGGCTAAACTATATAAACTAATTCCTATTCACTAGGAAACATCCCATATCACTGTCCTAAGAAAATGGGTTTTTCTAAAAATCCATTGAAAAATGGATTTTTATTAGTAGTTAAATTTTACTAATCAATTCCTGAGCAACAGCAACCTCATCATCTACTGCTTTCCCCATCCAAGTCCCACTCAGCGAGGGCAGGCTCTCACTCCTAAAAAGTTTAAATAGAATAGAGACCTAAAAAGTTGGGTTTTAATTGGAAATGGATCACTTCAAAGATTAATAGGTTAAAAAAGCCAAGCAGGATGGATCAACCCATTCCACCTTTTCCTCAATAACTCCAGAGACAAAACCTTTTAAAAAATTATTTGACTGCACCAGAAAAGCAACCAGATGTACCTCAAGAAAACCAAAGGATCACAAACCTGAGAACTTCAGGGTTAGCATTGTCAAACTTTGAATTTTCGGATGTGATTTTGTTTTTACACCATAAAGAACTCAAGGAGCCTCTTCAGGTTCCAAACAGCAAAAGTACTGGAGAATTATTTCCCAATTTTTTTTGTCTCAGGTTTAAACCCTGAAGTTCCCAATAACAGCATCTTTCAATGCAATATTCAGTCTAAATAGATATTTATATATTTATAATGTATAAGGATAAATAAAATATGGCACAACAACATTTTGAAACTGGAACTCCAGCTTTTAGTGAAAACCTGATCCGCAAATGGAGCGGAAAATGGAAATGGAGCAAAAAAAAGGAAGAAAAAACCCCTTTAAAACAAGTAAGACTTCAAATATTCATACACTGACTGCACATCTGTGCTCCCGAAACTCCAATTCCTGTGAGTTTTCCTCAGTGCCGCAAAGATAGTTCACAAAAACACTGTGTAGTTTCTGCTCCCCAAAAGGATTTTGGGTTCACAGCCCTGCCCAAGGCCCTCCCCTGCTCTCAATCCTTAATCCTCTCTGTGCTTTTGGCTCAGGCAGAACAAGGAAAGCAGAATTTTCCACGACAGCCACCCCTGGGAGCTGGGATAACTCCAGGGTGGAGTTACCCAGGACAAAACACAGGGAGAACCCTCAGGTTTCCACGCCCTGGATCAGAGGGTGAATTCCAGGGTGACACAGGATGTGAGCAAGCAAAGCCAGCTGGGCATCAGCAACAGGAGAAACCACGGAATCCTCGGGAATGGCTGCTCCAGGAGCAGCACCCCCGGCTCCCTGGGGACACTGACCCCGGGCTGGGCTCGGGGGAGCTCCAGACCCGGATGAGGAGGGAAGGAAGGGCCCAGGGAAGGCTGAGCAGGGAGGGGAATCACCATCAGCAACCTGAGAACAGCTCCCAGCGCTGGGAGTCTCCTCTGCCAGCAATCAGCAGGACCTGGAGCAGGGCAGGGGAGCTGGAGCATCCCGAGGGCACAGATCCCACAGATCCCACAGATCCCACAGATCCCACGGGTCCCCAGTGCCAAGGTGGGCCCTGAAGGCACTCGGAGGAGCTGGAAGCACTGGCTGTTCCTTCCCTGAGCCAGGCCTGGGTGTCCCCAGCAGCTCTGCACTGCTGGGACTGTCCCTGCCACCACTCCCCCGGCCTCTCCTCTGCCTGGACTCTCTTCCAAGTGGAAAAACAACGGGTGGGGGTAGCAGATGCTGCTTTCTGAACACACAATCCCAGCAAGAACCGAACTCCAGGCTGCCTGTCCATGGCCCCAAGAAAAGAGCTTCTCCTGGAAGGGGCAGCCCAGCAGAACAGGAAGATCCAGGCTCTTCCAAGGGATGAGATGGAAACAACGACCACAGGCAGTAACACAATGACCACACCCCTCCTGTGGTGGGGAGCACCTGAGCTGCCAACTGTGGGACCCCACAGTACTGGGGTGAAGCTGGAGGAGCAACAGGTGAGACAGGTCTGGCTCTCAGCCAGCTCCTCCCAGATGTGTCTGTACAGGGAATCAGAACAGTTTGGAAAGATTGGAAAGCACCCTTAAGGGTCATTTAGTCCAACCCCAGAGAAGGCTGAAGAAGTGACCCCAGCACACGTCTCAGAAGGAAACCTGTCCCCAGTGGGGTGAGGGCAGGGACACAGCCCCAGGCAGCCCTGGAGCAATGGAGATGTTTCCAGGTGGGATGGAAGAGCTGATCAGGCTGGAAACCTCTTCACTCCCAGGCTGCAATTGCTCAAGTGACTTCCTCAAGGATTAAGTTTGACTAAAGAAAGTGACTCAGCGCATGAACTGAATGTGACCCAGAGCTGGGCAAGCTTCACACTAAGGAGTGTCAAGTCCTGGGGATTTGGAATCTCTGGATGCAAAAAGAGATGAGTAAATCCATTCATGACCAAGTGATGTCACCTTCCTGCCTGCAGGACTTCAGAGACTGGGGGTGTGATCCCAGACTCAGATCCTCCAAGCTGAGCTTGATCCCACCAGCAAGTCCCGGCACAGGGGGAATCCCACTTCCCATGCCAGGCTGAGCAAACCCCAGCCAAGAGCAGGGGCAGCACAAAGCCTGCACTGGAAGATAAAGTGCTGTTCCCAAGAAAAAGGAAGGAAGAGATGGAAGCACAAGAATTTCTGATCCGTCTGATTGAGGAGACACGAATTCCTGCTGATTAGAAGGAGCTGGAATTGATGCTCAGTCCCAGAATCCCAGGGACAGTGAGGATGTGTTGCACTCCCTGCTGCTTCCCTAAAAAGCTGCTTCTCCTCCCCTCTCCCAGTGCATCCACAACTGAAGGAGGTGAATACGTTCCCTGGTTGTCCAGACTGATCCACACCTTCCTGCAGGGAACAGCCTCGTTTGTACCAAGAGAGGTGATGGAGGGACACCTCCACATCCCCATTATCCCTTGCACCAGCTCGGATCCAGCCTCTGCACCCTCAGCGTTGTTTTCCTACTCTCTCACTCAGCAATCCAACTGCTAGGTGTCCCCACACCCCTGGCTGATGGAAGGAGAATTGCTGCTGAATGACTCATCTGCAGCAAATCCCAAATTTAGGTCCAGTGCCTTTGGAACCCTCCCAGCACCGTGGGTCCCAGGGGACTGGGCCTGGAGAGCCAGAGGTGGCAAATCCCCAAAAAAGGAAGAGCCCACACAAGTCTTGTTCCTCAAGGCTGACATTTAGCAGCAGGGACAGGTTTTCCTCAGCACAGCACTCAGGAAGTTCCATTTTTTTGGCAGCAGGCTTGCTCCAAGATGTGTTTTTGCTTCCTGGCGAATCCTTTGCTGGCAGCAGGGGCGTGGAGGAGGGGGAATTGTGTGACAGCCTCAGAACGACTGGACACGGCACCAGCAGGAGAAATTCTCTTTTTTGGAACTGTTCAGCTTAGATTGCTCCAGAGGATCTTCAATTATTGCAAACAGGTTCCAGCTTCTGGCTCAGTGTTACAGCAGTGGGGTCACAGCTGTGGCCACATGGATCAGATCCCACCAGCTCCAAGGTCTGCCTTCAGCCAGGTGAAAGCCCTTCCCAACGTGCAGAGCAGTTAGAGACTGGCCAGGAGTTGGACTCAATGAGCCTCCAGGTCCCTTCCAACTCAGGATGTTCTGTGATTCCACAATTTTAAGTTGAGCTTGCTGCAGATCATGGCAAAGCAATAAAAGGTCAGGGAGATGGAAGACAAAACCAGGAATCTCTTGGCAAAAACATCTCCCAGATCAGCCAGTGCCGAGGCACCAGTCTTAAACTGCCCCTTTGGCTTCCCACCTCAGTGCTGAGCAGGCCCCCTCTGGAAGCACAGTTTGGGAATCACCACCAGGAGCAGTTACAGTGCAGGGCCTGGAGTGGGGGGAAGACACTGGCAAGGCCAGAGCAGCTCCAGATTCCACCAGTGTGGAATGGCAGGGTGGGACAGCAGGCACTGGGATGCCAGCAGGCAGTGGTGCACAGGCAGGGGAAGGCTGATGCTCACGCAGACTGGATCTCTTTCCAGGAATCCCAAAGATTCATTCCTGGGTCTGGTTCCCTTGGGACTTCCTGGATGATGTCTGGAGAGCCACAGACTCAAAAATCCTGGGGCATTGGCAGTGGCTCAGTCACAGCTGAGTGCTGAGCTCCAGGGGTTGTGCTGCCCATTCCCAAGGCTGCTCCTGAGCCAGCCCTGCCTTGGACACTGGCTGGCCACCAAAGCAGTGACCAAAGGTGGCACTGAGGGACAGATGGGCTTTGCTTTTCCACAACACCCACCAAAGAGCAGGTGACAAACTCCTCACCCAAGGCCTTTGCTTCAAATGGTCCTGGAATCACAGAATTGTTCAGGTTGGAAAAGATCTTTCAGATCAGCAAGTCCAACTGTGAGGAGACAGTGCCCAGGCCACCCTGACCTCTCTGACAGCTCAGCCTGGCTCCCCAGAACTCCTGAACTGCTGGATGCAGAGCACATCATCCCTCCAGCAGTCCTGGGAAGCACAGAGGGTTCCATGGATCTGTGGGTTGGTTCCTTCTCCAGCAGAAATCCTGAGTGCCCTGGGCACCAACCAAACCAGGACAAGGGATGGCAGCTGAGTTTCCTTCCTGGATCTGCATGGTTGGAGGTGAAGGGAGGCACAAGAGCTCTAAGGGGCACCATATCCTGGTCCCTCTGCAGGAAAGGATCTGATAAAATCAGGGGGATGAAAAGCTTCTACTTGTATTTCCTCCTCTCTCTCTCTCACCAGAGATATAAATGATGGGGGAGAGGTAATTAGGAAATTAATTAAGGCTGCTGCCCCTCCAGCAATCACTCATTTACAGTCTCCAGAGGCCCCAGCACTCTGCTGTGTGCTGGGAAAGAAGCTGGAGCTGCCCAACTCCCAGCTGCAAAACATCTGGGTTACATTGTGCTCCTGGATTCCAGGACATACACTGTGTTTGGCTCCTACGAGAAGCTACTGGATGTTCCTCAGCTCTCACCCTCCCAGCTTTCCTGCCCTTTTCCAGGTTTTCCTCATGCTGCCAGTCCCTCAGCAGGACACACCCTGTCCCACACACACAAAGCAGAAAACATTCCAAAATGCCCCCAACTCCCAGGGCTTTCAGTCCCTTCCCAGTGGATAAGGAGGCAAAGCCAGACCCCAGAGTCTGCACACAGAGGCTCCCATGGAAGACACACTCAGGAATCAACAGGACAACTGCACTTGGTCCTACATCTCTCCTAAGACTGCCCAGGATGAGGCACAGAGAGCTGAACCCTGCAGAGGGTGGGAGCTGCTGCAGCCCCTCACCCCCTCTCCAAACACTTCCAACCCTGCTGGATCCAGGCAGCAGGAGGGCACAGGAGGGCACAGGAGGGCACAGGAGGGCACAGGGACCTCGCTGACTCCAAACCCAGAGGCAGGAGCTGGGCAGCTGTTTGTGACCGCGGGATGCTCCATGGAGCTCCTGCCAGTGCCTGATTGCTGCAGTGGGAGACTCACCAGGAGCACTAGAAGGGATTTAAAGACAGTGTTGCCCTTCTGATCACCAGGGCCAGCAGGGAGGTGTTTTCCAAAGCCTGAATGTGATTTTTTTCCAGTCGTTTTTGCTGTTGCAATCCCCTTTCTACTGTAGTTTCCTTTATTGGTGCTTGGCCTGGCCTGAACTCAGACCTGCCTGATGTCTACTTAAATGGATCCTACTTCCCCTCATCACTTTGTGCACTTAAATAAATAAGTTTTTACAGGTTCATTGTGCATTGTACAAGCTAAAAAGAAAGGAAATAAAGCATAGGAAACTCAGAAGTTTTCATCACAGCTCTATAAAATCGGCCCTTCCTGCACACACGACACGGAGTCACAACACAAGTCCCTGCCCCAGGGGAGGCAGTGGCAGCACAGGCAGCCAGGTCAGGGTGTTTTTGTGAACTACCATTCAAGAACCTACTCAAAAGCAAAGGAACACAAAAGCAAAATGCACCTTGTCAATTCATGTACACGGCCAAGGCGGGTCAGAGTCAAGTATCGAAACCCTACCAACAAAACACATCGTGCTTGGAACAAAAAAACAACGAGCTGAGCAAACTCTGCACCCTGCAGCAGGACAGAAGCACAACGTTCAGTCTTCCCAAAGCTGGGGAAGGGGCTGCACCAGCACCAGTGAGCACACACTGTGTTCATACACCAAGGCCAGCCCCAAGAAGCGAGTTACCAGACCAGCTACCAAAATTCACAGTGACCCTAGTGCCACCAGCAACTGCAAATGGCCCAGGGAAGTAGTTTGGATGGGGCAGGACTTGGATTTCTCCTGTTCCAAGTGTGCCTACATAGGCTGTGCCTGCCCAGACTGCTCCAGAGGGGAGCACAGAGCCCTCGTTAGTCACAAACTCAATTAAAACCCACCCAGTTAAAAAAAGCGCCTGGCTCAGTCCAAAGCAAACCCCCAGGGAGGAGAATTCCTTCCTCTGTCAGCCCCAGCTGCCAAGCAAGCGGATTTTGGGATATGAACAGAGTCAGGGGAATAAATAATCTGCAGACCTTAAAGAAGTGGGTTTGGCATTGGTCAACCCCCCAAAATCAGCACCAAGGATTCAAACCAGAGGCACAGTTCTGACGGACAAAATAGCACCGAGGAGGCTCTTTTACATCTCTGCTGGTGTGCCAGTCCTTTAGTATTCAGAGAATTTAATAATAATAACTTGTATTTATGAGTCTAGGTGGAATAAAATAAGTCAAAATTGTTTTCACTTTAAAAAAAAGATAAATATTTTATCTGAACTATCAACAATACAAACTGGAGCTTTAAGCATTTCTTTTGCCTTTTTTTTTGCCTTTTTTCCTTTTTTTACTCAGATTCACAGTAAATGTTTGCTCTGTTGTTTAGGTCTTTTTTATGGTTTTTATTTTGTCCAGTAGTAAGAGAGTAGAAACCCCTGCACAGGCCAGGTGAGCACCTTTCAGTGGAAGCCGAGTGAAGTTGGTCCACGTTGTCCTTGCATAGGTCACATTGGGTTGAGGTAGAAATCCTAGTTACCTGCACAACAGGAGGAGAGGAAGAGACTCATCTAAATAAAAGGCAAAATTCTGCTGTGTTGTTAGACGTGTCAATCATTCCTACATTGCTCCAAGACCTCCTCAGCCTCCTCAGATGAAGCAAATCTTGACCCAATCCCAATGAGAGGAAAGGATGGATGTTCCAAGGGACACCTGGCCCCTCCAAATGCTGCAGCTTTTCAAGTTGTGACTGTGTCGAACTCTCTCCTATGGGATTGACATCAAGTGAGGGGAAAAGAGTAAAAAAACGTGTTTCCCCCCTCAGTACTTCACCTTTTTATAGTACAAGTTAATCTGCTTTGAGTTTTGTTATTATTCTGGGGTAGGGACATTAGGAATCATAGAAAGGCTTGGGTTGGAAGGGACCTCAAAGCCCATCCAGTGCCATCCCCTGCCAGGGACACCCCCCACTGTCCCAGGGTGCTCCAAGCCCTGCCCAACCTGGCCTTGGACACTGCCAGGCATCCAGGGGCAGCCACAGCTGCTCTGGGAAATCCATTCCAGGGCTCCCCACCCTCACAGCCAACAATTCCTTCCCAATCTCCCATCCATCCCTGCCCTGGGCAGTGGAAGCCATTCCCTGTGTCCTGTCCCTCCATCCCTTGTCCCCAGTCCCTCTCCAGCTCTCCTGGAGTCCCTTTAGGCCCTGGCAGGGGCTCTGAGCTCTCCCTGGAGCCTTCTCTTCTCCAGGTGAGCACCCCCAGCTCTCCCAGCCTGGCCCCACAGTAGAGAAGCAAAGCAGGTTATTTTAGTCCCCAGTTCCTTGTTCCAGCCCTGGTTCCTCAAGGACTGAACACATCTGTTCTCACTGAAATCAAGGACACTGCTCAAATAGCTAACCTGGCTTCAAGTCACTGAGCTTGGGATCACAACCCACCTCTGGTACCATCAGTTCTGCTCCTGTGCTCCACAGCCCAGCTTTGACACCCAGCTACTCTTCTACAAGTCCCTTTTGTGCTTTGCCTCTATTTTCAGTGTTTTTCAGTGACAGGGACTGTCACACCTGATGGATCCTAGTCCAGCATGGCCTCAGTTCCAGGTAATTCCAGCAGAGACTCTCACATTGCCCTCGTACACAGACCCCAAACTGACCCTCCTCACCATCCTCATCTTCCTTCATCCCCATCCTCTCTCTCTGTTTGGGGTTTTCCAAGCCCACCTCTCTGCTGGCACACAAAGCCCTTGCTCAGCCTCCCTCTTCTGCAGGGAAGGACCTGGCAATACTTACGTGCCTCCCAAAAGCCTAACCAGGGGTTTGTGGTGTCTGAGGAGGAATTTGATGAGGAAGACACTACACACAATGCACAGAGGCTCTCTCAGGTATGTTGTAATCGAGTTTTATAAGCAGCAAAGTGTGTTCAACCACGTTTGTAGCTTTGGTACCAGTGGACAGCAACAACATCACAGACCTACAAGGAAAGCACGGAGCCAGCTCCGGGGCTGGACACGCTGGATGCACTTGGCAAGCACGAGTTGGTACAGTAGGATTGCCACAGAGTGTTTTCATGAACCACAGTACCCAGCTCTGTGGTGGTACAGTTTATTCTGGAGTAGCTCTAGAGACAGTTCAATAAATACCTGCTTCAGGAGAAATGCACACAGCCTCCAGAACCCTCTCTCCTAAGGCCTTTGTGGAGAGTGGAGCCCACTTCCCCCTGCACATTCCCTGTGCTCCCAGGGTTTGTCAGCAAAAAGAAAACACCTGCTGAGACTGTTCCTGCCGGCCCTGGCAGCAAGTCCAGCACAGGGAAGTGACAGGGGAGTCACAGCCCTTCTCTGCTACCTGTGTTTGTGTTTCCAGTGATGCAGGGGACACTGCACTGCAGGCCCAGGGAATTTGCTCTCCAAGCAAAGCTGAAGCTTATAACCTAGAGATTTTTAACTTTATGACTATTTAGAGCAGCTGTTGTTGACTGGCAGTTTTTACTGACCACCACGTTGTCACACAGTTACAAAGAGGAACCTTTGGGCACCTCATTGCTACAGACAAGGACTGGTTTGGGATAAACAGGCTGTGCAGGAGGGGAGGGGGATCAGATGGGCAACACCCACTTCCAACAACTGTATAAAACCACATTAAAATAGACATTACCTCCTGTTACTACTTCCAAAAAGAATACTCTTTCTATGAAGAGATCACAGCCTGAACATGCTCTGAGCCAGAGCAGAGTTACCCCTGTGAGCACTGTTTGTCGAGAAATCCTGACTCCCAGAACAGAGAGCACCAACACTTTCCATCCTCTGCCACCAGGTGATTTGCTCCCCACATTTTAGAGATTTCTCTCCCCATTTTAGAGGTTTCTCTCCCCCATTTTAGGGGTCATTTTCCCCATTTCAGAGGTTTCTGTTTCACGGAGCCCGGCCCCAACCTCTCTCTGCAAAGGAAGAAGCGTTAGTGAGCATCTCGCACGCAAACTCCTCTGGTTTTGTGTCTGGCCTTACCTTACAAAACAAGAACTGTTAGCTAAGCAAGCTCTTTATCGTGGCTTAACCCCCGAAAGGTGCGAAGCATAAGGAGGCTGCATGCCAAGGGTCACCCACATAGCGGCCGTGCCAGCGGCGTTGGGCTGCGGGAGCACGCGGGGCAGGGGCGGGTGATGGACTGTAAAGGAGGGGCGGGAGGGTTTGTGCTGGAGAGAAGCCAGTTTAATAGACAAAGAAGAGTTAGACTGGACAGGAGCAGAGGAGGAGGGCAGGAACGTCTCGCCGGGGGGGATGGAGGGCAGGTTCTGCAGGAGAGCAGGCTCGGAGTTAGAAGCGAGTAGAGGAGGAGGGGGAGGCAAGGACACGTTAGGAGGGGGCGGAGGGGGATGGAAGACAGATTGCACTGGCGCTCTGTTGAGGTGCTGAGCAGGTCTAGCCTCACTAGATGTTACTAAATTAGAGGAAGAGGGTGGGAATGATGAGGATGAGGTGCTGGCAACAGCCTGCAGAGGGTTTAAGCTTAGCACGGTGCTGCTAGAGACAGCACTGCTGCTGAAACTGGCTCCAAATTGATGAGGAGAGGAGGCAGAAGGCACCGCATGGTTAAAAATACCTGCAAACAGGAGAGAAAAACTCAGCTTCAACAGATGGGCTTTGTACAGTCTCAAGTGACAAGAGAAACAAAACAAAAAAGAACAAAAAGAAAAAACAAACAAACAAAAGCAAAATTATAATAGTTACAGCCCCATACAAAAATATGCAGCGTGAGAAGGCAGCAAGCAATGAAGAGATAATGGTGCAGGCCAGGAGGTACAAAAGGTTCCACTTACCTTTCCTACTGCCAACCTCTAAATGCCACGAGGAAAAATGGTCAGACCCAAGAACTGTCAGCTCTATACCACACGGGCAGAGTTTTGATGAGATTAGAAGTGGTCTTTAGAGTTGGTTATCTGAAGACTCAAAGTGCTGCTCTTCCCTCCCAACCCTCCTGCTCCCCCACTTACAGGGCAGCAGAGGGGAGTTGTAATTCCAGCAAATCTATGTGCTGAGAGATGTGAGAGTTAGGATTTCCCGACATGGTGCCTGAATGATTATGGACAGGTAAGAAAAACTGCCCTCGACACTTAGAAATGGCAGGTTCAGCCTATCTTCTAGACCTGCCAGCTTGTCCCTTGTGTGGGCCACAGAAGCCAAGCCTGTGCAGAATCCCAGAAGTGCAAGGTGCATATGGCATTGCCCTTCCTGGCCAAGAAATGCTCTTCGTGTCCATTCAAGGGCCAGAACGCTACAGAACTCCCAACACCAGCTCCTCTGATGTTCTGCTCCTCCTGGATCATGCTAAATCCATTCAAGGCCTAATCTCAACCTTTACTCAAGTTGACAAGTTAGAGATCCTTAACATGGTACCAGGACAAGTCAAATCTGTTACCTGCAGGCAGACCTAAGTTGGTTCCAACACAGCAACATCTGAACAAGCAAACATTATCAATCACA
This sequence comes from Acrocephalus scirpaceus scirpaceus, assembly GCA_910950805.1. Classification (NCBI taxonomy): domain Eukaryota; kingdom Metazoa; phylum Chordata; class Aves; order Passeriformes; family Sylviidae; genus Acrocephalus; species Acrocephalus scirpaceus. The sequence continues at coordinate 3,001,063 of OU383800.1, read as the reverse complement.
AAGTCTGGGTGTATTGTTTCATTAGGGTGGTACAACAAGCTCATCTAGCAGACAAAGCTCATGAGATTTCACTGTGGGGAACTGAAATCATCCTAGCAATTCCGAGAGAGAGAGAGAGAGAGACAGAGAGAGAGGAGACTGGTTATGTGGGACAGATCTGCTTCGCATCCTGTAGAAATGAAAGGGTTTCAACCCTGGAGAGGCAGTGTCAGACTTTCCTTTAGGCCCTGTCTTATACCAGAGAAAGAGTTCTGCCTACCTCCAACTGTTCCACCTGTAACCCCAGGAGAGAAGTTCCCCATAGTGTGAGAATTAGTCAGTCTGGTTGCAGCTGATGACACGTGGACCAGACTGGCAGCAGCTGGCATTGAATTAAATAAGGACTGCAATACTGAGGAATTTGTCACCGAGTTGAGGTTTGCTTGCAAGGCCATGGGGCCGAGGGGGAACTGCGATCCAGTGGTCAGAGTGTTGAGGAAAGGATGGTGCGTCGGGACAGACGGCGCTGGGCTCCCTGCTGAGGAAACAGCAGTAGAAAGGCTTTTACCATTCAGAAGGCCACCAGACGAAACAGCAGCAGAAATGAAAAGGTTGTGGCCATTTTTAAACTCCACGTCTCGGTCCCTTCCCTTGCCAACCTTTCCGTTGTGCTGCACAGAGTTTTTCTCCGCAGACCCCCCCGCTCGGGCGCTCAGCTCGCTGAGCTCTTTGCCCTTCACCCCCGGCCGGCTCAGCTCTTCTCCCTTGGTGCCCAGACCTTCCAGCTGCCTCTTGTTCAGGAAAAGGTTCGTGTCTGACATCCCCAGGTCCTTGCCTCGCTGCGAGGGGAAGCCCAGGGAGCAGTTGGGAGCCGTCCCATCCGCGGCTTTGTGTGGAAGAGCGGCGCTGTCGATGAAGCCGTGCAGGCCCAGCTCGGAGGACAGGCCCCCGTTGTAGGTGAAGCCATTGGGGGGGTTTGTGCCAGGGCTCAGCCCGTCCGAGGGCACGGCCAGGCCCTTCCTGGAGTGTCCTGGGACCTTGGTGTCCATTGCCAGCCCGTCCTCGGAGGGCGGCCTGAAGGCAAACAGGGAGTTCTGGCTCAGAGCTGACACCGCCTGCAAGGGGCTGTCTGTGGTTTTGGTCAGGTTGATGTCAGATATCGGCGAAAAAGTCGATTTCCATTTGCTGCTGTTCATGTTCTCGTTGCTTTGTGCTTGTTTCCTCCCCGATAAGCTGCCACCTGGTTGAGGGGGGCGGAAGGTTTACAAACGTCAATAAACAGCATTCAATGAATTGCCCCTTGAGAACGGGGTTTTATAGAATCAGAGTCCTTAAAGCTGGAAAAGACCTTTGAGATCAATCATCAACCAGCACCACCACCACGGTTATCACTAAACCACATCCTCAAGTGCCACATCCATTGGTTTTTTGAACACCTCCGGGGATGGGGACTCCACCACTGCCCTGGCTGGCCCCTTTCAATGCCTGACAATCTCTTTAGTGAAGAAATTTTCACGATATCCAATCTAAACCACCCATAGCACAGCTTGAGGCCGTTTCTTCCTGTCCTGTCCCTTGTTTCCTGGGAGCAGAGCCTGATCCCCCCTGGCTGCCCCCTCTTTTCAGGGAGCTGTAGAGAGTGAGGACCCCCTGAGCCTCCTTTTCTCCAGGCTGAGCCCTCCCAGCTCCCTCAGCTGCTCCTGGTGCTCCAGACCCTTCTCTGGGAAGCACACACATTTTTTATCCTTTAACACCCACCTTTCAACAGCCTGTAATTCTGTTTCTGAACCAAAGGCAGAAATATTTGTGAAGTCATCTAAAAGTCCTTAAAATTCAGTTTAACACTCTGGAAAAGTCTGAGAACACTGATCTGCTTTTTCCCCCTATCTTTGTACTATACATCCCTACTCAAACCCTAAATCAGTGAAAAAACTGATCTTTGGTGACCTATGACTACAGAAAGAAGTAACCCAAAATCTGTAATTAGCTTGGCTTAATGATGATTAGGAACTGCACATTGTGCAGCAGCAGAGAGAATCCTCCCACTGACTGACAGCTTTGCCCATCCCCAGGCCCAGCCATTCCCACAAACAATTCCCATTCCTCACACCTACCATTTTCAACAGTCTTCTGTGGAGATTTGCTTTCCAATGATATTGTTGCAATTTTCCTCTCAATTCTAATGGGAAAATAAAAAAGGTTATAGCATCTATAGCAAATTTTCTGTTGCACATTTACCCTCACAATCTATACTCCTCATGATCATGTCTTATCAGATGAGAGATATAAAAAACGAACTCAGCCCCAAAATTTTGTGTCACTAAAGGAAACTTTAGACAGGAGCTATTACAGAATTACTGCTCTTTGACAGGATTAGTGTACGTTTAGAGAACTTTTTTTTTGTTTTTCTTTCAAAACAAGAAGTAGAACCACATTTCTATAGTGGTTATTTTTCACAGAACCACAGGATGGTTTGTGCTGGGAGGGACCTTAAAGCTCATCTCATTCCACCCCTGCCACAGGCACGGACACCTTCCACTGTCCCAGGCTGCTCCAAGCCCTGTCCAGCCTGGCCTTGGGCACTGCCAGGGATCCAGGGGCAGCCACAGCTGCTCTGGGCACCCTGTGCCAGGGCCTCAGCACCTTCACAAGGGAAAATTTCTTCCCAATATCACATCTAACTCTGCCCTTGGATGGGCAGCTTTCAAGCCTCTTAAACAAGAAAAATATAGCACCCCACAGGGAGGCAAAGGGTGGCAAATAACCCATTTCCAGATTAACACATGAATAGTTTGGGGCAGGAACTGAAGAATTTTAAAGGAAGTTTCAAACTGGGAGTGAGCAGGAGACAGATCCTTAGTTAGAGATCACACACAACCTCAGTGCTCCTATAAAGCAACAACAGTAAGAAAATTACAGAATCCCAGAATATCCTGAGCTGGGAGGGACCCACAGGTCCATCAGTCCCACTCCTGTCCCTGCACAGACACCCCAACAATCCCACCCTGAGCATCCCTGAGAGCGTTGTCCAAACGCTCCTGCAGCTCTGGCAGCCTTGGGGCCGGGACCATTCCCTGGGGAGCCTGGGCAGTGCCCCAGCAGCCTCGGGGGGAAGAACCTTTCCCTGAGCTCCATCCCAAGCCCTGACACAGCTCCAGCCCTTCCTGGGCTCCTGTCCCTGTCCCAGAGCAGAGCTCAGCCCCTGCCCCTCTGCCTCCCCTCGGGAGGAGCTGCAGCCCCCGAGGAGCCTCCCCTCAGCCCCTTCCATTTCTCAGTCATTTCTCCACCAGTTATCTCCAAGGCCAGACCCTGCCAGCCTTGCAAACACAGCAGCAGCAGGTTCCCACATTCTGCTGCCTGAATACCTTCCCTGTTCACAGCTTCAGCCACGTAAGAGGTTTGGGATAATGGGATGGGCCTTTAAGCAAGAGGAACAAAGAAGCTTAAACACACCCCTCCTGCTGAGAGCAGTGTTATCAGCCCTGAGGGAAACCTCATCCTGAAACTGTGCCTGTGCATTCACCTGCTGCTATTGTGCTCATCCTCAGAGCCCTGCTCGTCATCCGATGTCAGGGGGGAGTAATGGACACCGTTGCTCTGAACGAGGGGCTTCTCCTTTTTCAGCACTGGGGGCTGGTCATTGTCCTGGTAAGGAACAGGAGAGTTCTTCAGGGAGTTTTCAGGAGAGGAAATGGCTGTTATTTCTAAGGGCTGGTTAATGTTATTGACCTGGATGAGAAGGAAAGAAAGCAGTTACAGATGAGAGTATCCCTGGAAAGGCATCTTGTTAAGGATTTTCATGCAGGTTTAACTTGCTCTGGGACATCCAACAGACCAGCTTGTTTAGCACTGCTGCTGCTATCTTCCACCTCCTGCATTTCCTGGGGTGAAAGCTTAAATGTAACTTGGAAAAATAGCTAATTTTCACTCTTTGATTTTATGTCTGAAATCAGAAATTACAACCTGGGATAAACCTTTTCTTCTCAAACTACACTGCAGGATCACATGCACACAACTCTCTAGCTGGCTTCATTCGCAAGAATGCCATATGCTTCTGGCACTCCTCTGCTGTTTAGTCAATCTTAGCTTAAACTATTTTCAAAATATTGAATCTACAGCCTCAAAAATCAACTTCATTGCCGAAACAAGCTCTTTGTCATGAGGGAAGAGATTATTTTTAATTTTTAATGCTCTGACAGCAAAGAGCTCTTTGAAGACGTTCTGCTTATACACAAACTGTTCACCAACTTAGTGAAAGCGACAGGCAGGAGAATTGCTGCAGAGCGCCTTCACTCTGCAATTCCAGCTCCAGCCTGGGAGCTTATCCCTAATTCCAAGAGCGTTCCTAAAGCACAGCTCTCTTACCATGGAGTTGATATTGAGTGGCGACCCCGAGGGCTGAGTAAAGAGCCCGGCCACCGAGGGCAGGGGTTTGCGTTTCGGGGAGACGGCGGCGTTCCCGCTGGCGTTCCCCGTGGAGGATCTCTTCCGCCGGCCCCGCTTCTTCCCGTCCTGCGCGTGGGCCTGGCCGCCGGCGGGCGCGGGGCTGTGCTTGCTGGAAGGGGATTGTTTTACATGTCCTGTATTAGGAGAGATTGTAAAGATGATTCTCCTCTTGGCCTCGTTCTCAGGGTCTGAAAACGCTGCATCAGACTGCAGGTCCCCCTTTGTTCCTTCGGCAAAGATCTTCTGAGCCTCTGCACTCTGCAGTCCCCCTGCCAGGCTCTGGGCCGGGCCACTTAAGCGGGGGCTCGAGTGCTGCTGAGCAGGGGAGTTCTGCCCAGAGTTCCTCATCATTAGCAAAGGATGTTGTGGAGTGGAACTCCGAGACCCTACAGAGTTAAAGAGACTCCCAGAGTCGTCCAGAGCTGCCTGATCAACACTATGGTTAAGATGGGCTGGGCTGTTTGTAAGATTTCCATTGACTGCCACGGAGCCAGAAGAGTAAGAAAAACCTGTTGAGAGGGAAAGTATAGATCATTGCTGGGGCTGAGCAAGAGAGAGGTCACCAAGTACAGGGCTGGGAGGGCCGGGAGGGATTCCAGCTCTGCCTGGAGAACAGCCAGTGGCCCTGGGGAACACACGGCTGCTTTTCCACGGGGCACTGAGAATGTGGCTCTGGGTGCTGAGATGCCTGCTGGGGGTTAGGGACTTCCACTGCTCTCTTGCCAGTTCAGGAAAATTCATGTGGTATATGGAGGTATCCCATAGAACATGTGCTCCTCCCAGTTTTATGTGGAATTCAAGTTTAAGCTTTGTTTGAACTATTACCCCTTTTGAAATTAGGGCTCCTCTACTCTCAACTCTTTCCTTTCATCAAGGAAATGGATGGCCAGACTCAGTCCTTCCCTTCCCCCAAAAAAGAAGGACTTTGCCATCCACACAGCTCAGCTCCTCCAAATTCAACAAAAGGCTGTGACTTAGGAAGTGACAGGGGATATAGTGGCAATGCTGCTAAATTCCTAAGGGAGAAATCTTGGGAAGGGAATTCAGTGTTTGTCATGGAGTTATCATAAATGGGTTTAGGGCTCTAGGATGGCCTGAGCTCTCTAAATGAAAAGGGCAGAAGGGAACAACATGGTAATGGTTTACAACAAGGTTTTTTTAAAATATTTCATTTGCTTTATAGAAAAATGCAGCCAAGAATTTTGCAAAACAAATACTGAAACAACCCAAGCCCTTCAGGGTGGTGAACCCTGAGAACAAAGGCACTCTCTGATGAGAGATCAGCTCTAGAATCTAGTTTTCCTGGCCCACAAAATTCCCACAGTAGCTTAAGACCATGATTTCCACTGATGAGTGAGTTCAGAAGCAATGTCTGCACCTAAAGGGATCCCCATCCTCTCCCATCTGAGCTTTTCCCACACACATTCTTGTGCCTTTACAGCTGCTTGTGAGGCACCTCCATAACCTGCCCCCAAAAAACTCATTCTCCTATTTAAAGACCCTTTAAAATAAAACCTTTAGAGCCAGATCACCAGCTCAGGACACAGCTGTGCAGCACTGCAGGTTTGCCACACTGTAAATCTGCGGGAATCTCTGGATCCCCACAGAATTTACAGAAGCAATTGTTTATTTACAAGTAAAGGCACATCGATCCAACCCTTGGTGCCAGATGTAACCCAAGCTGGAGGCATCAGAGCATCGTCCATGAATTTCTGGTCTCACCCACAGTTTTCCAGCACTTCAGGGCCTGCAGGACCTGGCAAGAAGTGCTTGGAAAACTCGGCCGCGTGTGTTTGGGAGCTGCCCCATCACAGGAGCAGCTGTGCACAGGTGAGGCTGTTACCTGAGGTAGCCAAAGCCAGAGGCTTGTTTCCAGCAGCATTGCTTATGCCATTATGAGAACTAGCACCAATCTGCTTTTCAAGTGTCGATGAGTCTCTGCTCTGGTGAACTGGGCTGGGTGTGCTTCTCTGGGGAGAGAAACAAGCATTTCAGGAAACAGCATCAGAAATGTACAGCTTAAACCAAATTCACGTGCATTAGTACATCTGCCATGGGAAGTGGCTCTACTTCCTGTATGCCCTAGATTCAGCTTGTTTTGAGAAAAGCATGGATCAGCACGTTATGGGCCAAAAATGTAGCAATTATACTTCAGTAGTATCTCACACACAGCAAACACCATGCAGAGAGGAAGGCTCATCAGCACAAGATATTCAGACTCAGGACAGCTCTGCCAGGAGCAGGAGTGGCTCGGCCCACTGCTGCAGCAGGGAGGAGATACAACATGATGGTTGTATCATGTCCCCAGGCCTGTGCTCACAAAGCTCCCCAAAACAACCCCAAAGGGATCATGAAGTGCATCAGGCCATGTTCTCTGGGACATTCTCTGAGGATGTTCTCCTAAACATGGAAAACACCTGTGAAATGGCAGCCTGAACAAACAGGGAGATGCCACCCAGGCCTGGCACTGCCTCCCTAAGGACACCCAGAGCTGGGCAGACTCTGGTTCTGCTAAAGCCAGAAGTCTTCAGCTGGAAAAATGCAATGGATTCAATACTGTGAGCCAACTCCAGCTTTTCCCATATGGGATTCAAAGACAAGCCACGGATGGATTCTAACTTGCAGCTCTCAGGAAAAGCAGCAAATGCTTCTCAGTTCTCTGCTGCAGCACTTCTGTGCAGGTGTGAGAAACTGGACCAGGCCTTTTTAAACTCCTCCTCCTCTCAAAGAGGCAAGGACTTGTCACATCTCATAAAGAGATGTCCCAGAAGCTCTCTGCTACAGAGCAATCACTCACATGTGAGGTATCACAGCTCCAAGGGCTGTTCAAGCTCACCCTGCACATGTGTGAAGAGAACAGGCAGCTTTGAGGTGACTGAGAGAGAAGGATTCTCTCCCAGATTCCTGCAGAAAGCAGGGCTAAGAACAAATTGACACACGCAATTCTCTGCTTTCACTGCCACAAACTCTCAGGCTTTTCACCCAGACACACAATCCAGACGAGGCTCTCCTGAGGTATTTACTTTACTATCCTTCTTGGCTGAACCCCCCTCCACCCCACAGAGAAAGGAGAGGAAAAATCTACAGGATCCAAGAGCCAAGAGGATCCCCCAGCAGCCTTCCCCAAGGAGCAGACCTCCAGGATTAGCAGCCCATGGAGGATCCTGGGGCACAGCACCCCATTCCTGCCCACTGAGATTTTAGTTAGGGATGGAAAGTGTTGACAATCCCTTACTCACCACCTTCTCAACACGGCTAGGTAGCACTACGCTGGCCAGAGGGATACTAACAGGGAGTTTATTGGGCTGCACTGTGCTCAGAGGAATACTGATAGGGAGGCTGGTGATAGTTTCTCCATTACTCACAGAGGTTCTCTCTCTCAAAACCTGTAAAATCGAAAGAGAAGAGCAAAGTCCTTACACAGGATATTGAAAAGGTTTTTAAGGTAATGATAACCTGCTCATTTCTATGTGTGTGTCATTCCCCCATCCCTTTTTTTTTAAGGAATTACAGGATTGGGAGCAATGACTGCACATCAGACAGGGCAGGCGTGGAGCAGCTGGGTTATCAGCACCAAGCTCCTGGGACAGCACATCCCACAGCACAGAAATGTGGAATTTAAAGCCACTGCTGGCCCCAAGCATCAGGAAAAGGAAGCCTTAGGCAAGCTCATTTCCCTGTGTTTTGGTTAGAGCTCTGTGAAAAGCACTCAGATGTCAGATTTTGTATCTTGAGGCCCTCTGTAGCAGCCAGATGCATTTCCATGGCAACCTGCTACTGCAGGGCACCTGCTGCTCTGTGAGTCCCAGTATGCTCCATGGCTGCACCAATTACATGGACCATATTTTTTACTCTTTATTTTTATAACTATGAAAGAGCCTCCTTTCCCAGTTCAAGCAGACATGTGCCAGAACAAACAGCAGTCCCACTGCATTACTGATGCTCAGAGAGGAGTATCTTTCCCTCCCTCTGACCAGTTCTGATTTATTGCATCACACCCACTGTATTTTGTGTCATTTCCCATGCCAAGCTGGCCACAGAACGCAGCATTCCTGCATTCCCCAATCTGACCAGCCTATCTTTTGTTGCCCCAGGGGCAGCACCTGAGCAGCAGCAGATCCTTTACCTTCTCTCCTGCACTGGGTAAGGCCGCAGGGGAGGAGGGCCGAGTTTCCTGAGGACTCAGCTTTATGCCATTTGCAATTCCAGGGCTTGGATATGTAAGGCCATTCTCTTTGACATGCTCAGCTCTGAAAGAGAGACTTAGAATTGTCAGGATACCAAAGCCAGCAACAAGGAATTCCTGTACCACACTCAAGGCACTGTCCCACCTTATTTACCCCATTAGCTCTCACCGCTCATTTTCATGAAACAAAACTTTTTAAAACAGATAAATCTCCACTTTGCAAAACATCTTTCTACAATCTAAATTACCAGTGCTATTTACACCAGCCACTGCCCTCCCTCCCCACCCCTCTCACCTCTGTATCTCATTAGCTGTTGCTTTTCCATTGACTCCGTGGTCCTGATTCAAGTGTCTGCGCAGGGCGATTTTAGCAGGGGAAAACCTGGTGTAATCAGGGAGGGACAGGCTGGACACCTTGTCTGCCTTCTGCCTGCTGCTGTGGTTGGGGGTGCAGGGCACGATGTCTTGGTCCAGGTGGGAGTTGGGGTACTGGGGGGTGTTCTGCTTGGATGAGGGCCGGCTGAAGGCGTGCTGGAGCTCGTAGGGGGTGGCGTGGCCGTTCATGGACAGCTCGGGGCTCATGCCATTGATGTGGGGCATGGGGAACTTGGAGCACTCCAGCTCCAGCTGGAACCTGCCGTGCTCAGCCTCGGGGTCACGGCTCAGGTGGCTTTTGCTGTGCAGCTGCACTGACAGGGGCTCCTCTGAGGGCGTGTAGGACTTGAGCTGCAGCAGCTCCTGCTGCCGCTGACTCTTCTCAAGTTCCACGATACTGATCTTTAAGTGAAGAGGAAAACAAAAATTAAAGACTACACTTAACAATTCTATCACATTATGGAGTTTTGCTTCCAAATTCTTCTAAGTAAAAGTGTCCCTGCTTCTGGGAACAATGCAGAAGGAGGGAGACAAAGTTTGAGAAAAAAATTCTGCTCTGAGCTTAAGACAAAAAGGTCCAGGTGAGGGGAATGGCCCAGAGACCCTGAGAAAGAACATTTCAGATCTTAAAACCAAAAGGAAGATATCTCAAACATACAGAGAGAGTGTGGAGTAACTGAGTACTGCACAGTCACTCCATGCCAAGGCATCCCAGGCTGGAATAGCTCTGGAGCCAATCTCACTGGGAAAGAAAAGCTCTTCACACAAAGGAGTTTTATTTCTTGTCACTGTAAGAAATGTCACTCTGGGGGAAACAATTCCCACCCTACCCCTGGAAGTGTCCAAGGCCAGGCTGGACAGAGTTTGGAGAATCTGGGATAGTGAAAGGTGTCCCTGCCTATGGCAGGGGAGGAATGAGATGAGCTTTACAGTCTCTTCCAACCCAAACCAGTCTGAGATTCTGTGATTCCTGAGCTGAGACATCAGAGCACACACAAAAATCATCAGCTTATGATTTTAAAGCATATGTAATGATAAACCATGGTTCCTCCTCTCACAGCATCACCAAGGAATCAGGTCATGGTATTTACTGCCTTTACAAGTTATTCACATCCTTATTTACTAAAATCCTCTAATAGAAAGCTCAATCTCTGGAGGAATAAAAAGATAAACAAAAAAAGCAGCACCTAGTTCATTCTTTCCCATCATATTCAGTGTAACACCCATAACTGGCCCATTTCCCAAGAGCTACCCCAAACTGGTGACTCTGCATTTGTTCCTTGCTTCTACCTGCAGTTCCAAACAGTGCTTTTGCTTCTCAGAAATCTGATTCTTCAAGGCCTGCTTCTCTTTCAGCAAGTTCTCCAGTGACAGCGTTGACCAATCCAGCTTCAGTTCTTCACATCGAGCCTTCAGCTGCAGGGACACACAGGGACAAAGAGGTCAAAACACAGCTCTCAGCTCTGCACACCACCTGGGGTCCCAGCTGAAAGCAGGAACTTTGCACTGAATCTGCAAGAACCCCTTAGCCCATTGAAAAGTCCTCCCAGCTTGGTGCTGGGGAGTGTGGCAGGAGGTGGCCTGGCTCTTTTTAAAATAGTGTCACCCACAGTCACTGCTTCCATATCGAGATATTCTCCTCATGAACCTCCTGAGAGGGCTGGGCCTGGAGAAAAGGAGGCTCAGGGGGGATCTTGTGGCTCTGCACAACTCCCTGACAGGAGGGGACAGCCGGGGGGGTCGGGTTCTGCTCCCAGATACAGGAGGAGAGGGAACGGCCTCAGGCTGGGCCAGGGGAGGTTTAGACTGGAGATGGGTAAAATTTCCTCCCTGAAAAGGTTGTAAGGCATTGGCACAGGCTGCCAGGGCAGTGATGGAGTCCCAACCCTGAAAGTGCTCCAACAAGTGGGTGTGACACTTGAGGACGTGGTGTTTTGGTGACCACGGTGCTGGCTGATGTTTGGACTCGATGATCTTATCAGTCTTTCCCCACATGAGCAGTTCCATGATTCTCTAAGTTTGAGTACCAAGATGAGCACAGGAGTTATGGCCAGAGCAAGCCCTGCACAAACTCCCTGTCCAGCCAGACCCAGACCCAGTGACATCCAGAGCTGTTTGGGGACACAGCTGAGGCCAGAGCCAACTGCCACCTCAGGCTTTGCTATGGGGGTAAATCAAAGGTAAAAAAGGACTCCCTGCAGGGTCCCCCCATCATCCCTCTGTTTCAAAGGACACTGAGCAGCTGGATGATGTTTCAGCCCCCAGCTCATGACCTATCCTCAGCCAAAGGGCAGCACCCCCTGTGCCCAGCCCAGGGGCTGGACCCACCAGCTGCAGGCTCTGATTCCTGAGTTCACTGTTGTCCTTCTCCAGCTGTTTTGTCTGTTCTTTCAGCTGCTGGTTGTGAGCAGAGATTTCCTTCTGAGCCTGGATCAGGTCATTGTACGTCAGAGCTTTAACTCCCAGCTAAAAAGTGAAGGGTGAGATCGGTTACTAAGGTCCAGACACCCTCACTCCCAGTGACTGTCCCGTTCCCAAGTGACACAGAGGAGATCTGCACAACTCTGCAGCTCTCAGGGCCTCCCCCAGCATTCTTCAAGGCACTTTGTGGCTGCTGGGGGATAACAAGGAAGGACACAAGAACCTTGGAGCTGCTGTTCCACCCCTTCAACTGTAAAACTGGCATTTAGGTTTCTTTGCCAGCAAACAGAACTGTCTGTGGGGAGCCCCCATATTTTCTCCTGTGCTCCTGAGCTTGGTTGGCAGCACAGGGTTTGTTTGAGCAGCAGAGGATGAATTCTTCACCTCAAACAACATGGCTGTTGTTTGTCCCCTTCCGTGGGCACCAGGCACACAACAATTCCAAGAACAAACACAAAACATAACCATGAGTGACACAGATTGCACCTTCCAGAGCCTGATCTGCTGCAAAGCAGAGGCTGAAGGCCTGAGACTGCTCTGGTCTTACTTAGCTTGCCCAGAAATGTTTGCATGCAGCTGATTCAGACACATCCCCCCAGCACAGAGGTACCTCATCGAGCTTCTGCTGAAACAGGCGTTTGATTTCCTCTTTCTGGGCCTGGCAGTGGGTGAATAACTGCTGGGCTGTCCCCAGCAGCTGAGCATTCTTCTCCTGGAAGAGGGAACAGTGACAAAACACTTTTAGCACCAGCTGCAGCATGGGCCATCTCAAGGAGATGTTTGTGGAGCACTTTAGGAGTGAACCTGGATGCAGCAGAGCTCATCCAGCCCTGCCCCAGACTCCTGAGAGCCTGGATTTTTGGGGGTGTGATACTGGTGGAGTTCAGTCAGCTGAAAAGAGCTTTTAAGTAGGTCTTTTTCCTCGTGTATGGTAAAATACAACCAAGGCAGTCTAAAAAACTCATTTTTATCCTCCTAGTGCATTGTGAAGCAGCAGCAATAACCCATCCCACAGAGCAGAAATAGAACTGGAAAAGATTATCTGCATGAAATCTGCTCCTAAACTGGGAACTGGCTCTAAATCCCCAGAGCCCCAGTTCAGAGTTTCCCTGTCCAATACTCATAGAAGAGATGCAGTAAATGAAAATGCACTGGTGGGGGGAGGCAGGAAGAAAATCCTAAATAAGCCAAACCAGTTTTCCTACTTGTGCCACCATTTCAGCAGGTCACCTGAGCCACTCACAGCACATTCCCTGCCCAGAACATTCCTTAACCAGACCCTTGCTCCCTCAATCCGTGGCCATGCACAGCAAAGGGCAGGATAGGACTGGCTGAAGAGCCTCATTTACCCAGCCCCAAATGCAGGATTAATGCAGCAAGGACAGGGAGCTTTGGGATTATCCTGTTCTCCACCCTGTGCTGCTGAAGCCAAGCAGGGATTGCACAGACTGAGCCATTGCTCCAGGAAAAGTGGGGAACAAGGGCAAAAAGCACCTTGATCCTTTCCAACCTTAATAATTCTATGACTGATCTTCCAAGCAGGGAAGCAGCAGTGCTGGAAATTCCCCATGTGCAGGAATACACAGACCTGGCTTGGGAAAACAGTCCCTGCAATGCTAAAGGGGCTGCTGAAAAATCATTTTTGTTTTCAACATGAGCCATTTCATTCAGCCTTCCCAGGCACTGCAGGGGCTGACAGCTCCATCTAAGGGCACTCTGGGAAGCAGCAGCTGATTTCAAAATCATTATTACAGAGAGATTTTTATTGTTCATGAAAACCTTGCTGTAAGAGGGAGTTACTGAATAGACCATACCCAGCCCCTCACCCAGCCTCTGTGAGGTTTAATTTGCCATGTAACACTCCATAAAAATATATTTTCATAGCGAATTCCTCATTTAACATTTAAAAGTGTGGAGCAGCTGTTGGACACCACCACCAAGTGATGACTTTTCCACACTCCTGAGTCATTCTCTGTGCAGGGCACAATGTCCCTTGCACACCATCATTTCATTTGTGCAGGAGACAAGACCACTTCATGCTGACTTTCCTGACAAGTGCAGAACAAGCAGAAAAATCTGCTGCTTAAGGAAAACGATGAAAGTTCTAAGTGTTGATTGACTGTGAAAGCAAATGGAAATAACCACAGAAAAAGACGTTTCCATGAACACCAGACCAGCATCAACCACTTCTCAGTAAGGAATGGGGTGGCACAAGGTAATCTATCTCCTCTGGAGAGTTCTCAATATGGAAAACACAATAAAAAAAGCCCTGTGACTTTTTTCTGACACTCTCACAAAGATTACAGAGTGAAAGAAAGCTTCCACAGGGAATGCCAAAAGCTGGACCTGGACAGAATTTCAGACTTGAGCTGGAAGGACATTAAAGTTCATCCAGTGTCACCCCTGCCATGGCCAGGGACACCTTCCACTGTCCCATTCTGCTCCAATCCCCATCCAACCTGACCTTGGACACTGCCAGGGATGCAGGGGCAGCCACAGCTGCTCTGGGCACCCTGTGCCAGGGCCTCCCCACCCTCACATGGAAGAATTCCTTCCCATTATCCTATCTAACCCTGCCCTGGGACACTGGGAAGCCATTCCCTGTGTCCTGTCCCTCCATCCCTTGTCCCCAGTCCCTCTGCAGCTCTCCTGGAGCCCCTTTAGGGCCCTGGAAGGTTTTAACTGGAAGTTCAAGTTCATTGCTGAGCATTATGGGGAAAGGCTCCTCCACAGAAGTAGCAGGAACAGACTCTTAACAGGGCTAATTGATGTAGCAATGAAATCGTTCATAACTGAGACAAAGCAAGACAAGAAGGTGTTCAGGCAGGAGTTCTCCTCCCTCTGCTGGTGGCTCCATAGCAGAGAAACCTCCCACTGCACAGCTCCAGGACTCTCCTTGCCTTTCCATGTTTTCCAGTCCATGATTTGGGACATTTACACTTTGCTCATCAGTGCAATCCAACACGTTCTGATTATCAATACCAAGGATGCTGTGCTAAATTCCCAAAACCACTGACAGTTTGGCTTTCTTAATCCCCATGAACTGTGGTTCATAGAATCCTGGAATTGGTTTGGGTTGGGAAGCATCCTGGATCCCTGGCAGTGTCCAAGGCCAGGTTGGACAGGGCTTGGAGCACCCTGGGACAGTGGAAGGTGTCCCTGCCATGGCAGGGGTGGCACTGGATGGGCTGTAAGGTCTCTTCCAAGCCAAACCTGGGATTCTGTGATTCTAAGTCAGCATTGTCAGGCTGGGGCACAGAGGGAACAAGGGAGGTGCAGCTCTCTCATTGTGCAGATTTAAGCACACAAAAACTGAGTTTGCAACAAAATCCCCTGGCAGTTGTTCAGCCTAAGCAGGACTGGTGTAAATGCACACAGTTCCCATCTCCAGCACTCTTCCCCACATGCAAGGAACTTCAGAGTCTGGTAATTTTGTTTAGAAATGTTAAAAAGTGAGACCCACCTTTTCCTGCTCCAGTAACTGTTGCAGACTTGCTTTGTACTGAGGAGTTTTCATGTATGCCATGAACTGCATGTACTGGATCTTAAACGAGTCTGCAAAATAAATCAGATGAGGAATTTCAGCAGGGGGCAAATGCCATGCCCTTGTTTACCCCTATTTCCTCCCTGGCCACCTCTCCTCACTTGTCTCTCTCTTGCTATTAATTTGGATTTTAAGTCAGACTAAGCCACTGAGGATGGATTTAAGAACATTCTGAAAATCCCTCTCCTGGCACAAAAGGAACTCTTGGATCCATCAGGTCCAGCAGAAGCCATGAAAACACATCCAAAGAGGCAGAGGAAGGTGCCGGGGGCTGAGGGTGTGTTTGCATGAGCAAACAGGAGCTGAGTAGTTTTAGTGCTCTGTAAGCAGAAATATTAAAAGAAATGAGCTGCAGGAGCCCAAACCAGCCCTGAGCTCAGAGCACTCACCCAGCACCAACACAGGGCCTGTTCCTCCTCCCTCCACACACATGAGGAGCTCTACACCCAGTTTACTCTCCCCTCCAAGGAGCACTTGGCTTCTCACTACCCTTTATCTCCAGCAATGACCCTTCCATCATTAAAGCAATCCCAGGATTAAGCACAGAGTACTGCACAAAACAGGAACTACAGGATGTGCAGAAACCTGTAAGAAGGCTCAGCCCACACAAGGGTCATTGTCCCCATCTGCCCTGCCTCAAAACAATCCTCAAAATCCCTCTTTTTGCAATAAAATATCCCTTTAAATCACCCTTTTTGTCTCTCTTTCTCTTCAACAAGGCATGGGCCATAACTGACACAAGAGCAGGAGAGCACAAGTTAAGGGCATCACTGATACCCTTGGTCCCCACACAGCAGGACCATTCTGTCACATTCACAGAGCATCCTGGACTGGCTCACGCCCAATGCCAGAAGCCAGAAACAGCTGGGAGGGGACAGGCAGCAGAAGATTTAAAAAAAAAAACCCTCCAGGTTTTCCCTTAAATCACTTCTTGCACATGAAATGCATTTTCAAACCACACCTTTGTGACCTCAGATTCTCAGACAGGACCTAATTTATTGGCTCTGAGTTCAGCAGAGGAAATGGAGTGGTGTTCCCCAGGATGAAGAGAATGGTTTCATTTCTAATATGCTATTTCTGACTATTCCTGCTAAATCCAGGCTTGTGCCAAAGGAGAGCTGAAACAACTTCAGAGAATAAACGCAGAGTGAAACACCAACTTCAGAAGGCAAGGGGACCTTGTGGTGATGCCAAAGGATGTGGGGGAGGCAGGGGAAGGTGGGGAGGAGATAATTCCCCTCCTGTCCCATGCAAAACCCCAAAGGGGAGGTGGGCAGGCCAAGGGAAGCCTTACCTAGCAGCTTCTGTAGTGCAGGGGGGGTGGGTGTCACCAGGAGCTGGTTGGACGAATGCCGTTGCACTTTAGGAGGTAGTTGGTAATATGGGCTATGAGGTGACTTGTAGGCATCTGGAGAGACACAAACACAACCTCGAGTCAGCACTCAGTGTTTGGGACAAGGACAGGAGCTTTACCACTGAAAACATGGCATTTGTAATGAGATCCAGCAGCTTAGTCCATGCACACACTGCTCCAAACTGTAGGAAGGGTATCTGTGACCCATCCTAAGAGCAGCAGCTGAGAGAAGGCAGCAGGCACAGCTCAGCCCCAGCTCCTGGCTCAGTACAGATCCCAGCCCCATCAATACATTAATCACCATCAATCAGCATTAATCCCACCCCCATACCATCAATTCATTAACGCCATCACCATTAACACATTAATCACCACCAATACATGAATCCCACCCACATCACCATTAACACATCCATCACCATTAATCCCATCACCATCAGCACCACCTCAAGGGCAGCTTTGCTGTGGTGGTAACAGGGAAGTTATGCCACTAAACCAAACTCAACTTGGCAATAAAGGAAAAACAAGCATGTCCAGAGATTCAGAGACTTATGCAGGCTCTCCCAGCACCCCTGCACTCACCCTGAGGAGAGGATGAAGATGTCTGGGAGACAGTCTGGGCATGCAGAAGTTCTAGTGCAGTTTGGTTCTTCTTGGTCTTGCGTTCAGTACTCGGTGTGTTCATTTTCTTGGGGCGCCCTCGTTTCCTCCCTGCCATTTTCCTGCCTTTCTTACTCAGCTTTTTCTTCCGGGCCTTGGAGGGAGATGGCTTTTTAACAGAATTTGCTGCAGCTTTTTCTTCTTCAGCACCAGAATCCTAAGAGATTTTGAAAAACTTTGGTCATTTCTACCTCCATATACAGCATTCCTTTTCAGCAGACATTAATAATGGTGTTTAACTGTCTGAAAGGAAACTGATGCATTGTAGTTCAATAACTTGCAGGGAAGTGGACTTGCTTGGGATAAGAGATGCTCCTAAGGGGTTGTGCTCATTCTCTTCTGGACTTATTCATTAAAGGAAAGAAAATGCTGAGGAAGGTGAACTTCAGGCAGGATTAGGTGTGATACTGGGAAGGAATTGTTCCCTGGGAGGGTGGGGAGGCCCTGGCACAGGGTGCCCAGAGCAGCTGTGGCTGCCCCTGGATCCCTGGCAGTGTCCAAGGCCAGGCTGGACAGGGCTGGGAGCAGCCTGGGACAGTGGAAGGTGTCCCTGTCATGGAAGGGGGTGGCACTGGATGGGCTTTGAGGTCCCTTCCAGCCAAATTGTTCTGTGATCCTGTCAAATCTGTACCTGCTGTCTAGCAAAATCTGATTATTCATTCTTCCCTGACTACATTCTTTAACTGAATTTCACTCAAAACTCAGAGTACAATCAACACTTTATATTTTTGGGCAGGAACAGGCACTGCATTTGTCACAGCATTACTCAAGAAATAAAATGAGTCTTTGCAGAAGACTCAGGACACCCTGAACTCCATTCAGTGGGTTGTGACTCAGGGATAGCTCTGCAAACTCCTGCTGGATGCAAGCGAGGGTGGACAAGCAGCTATTCATCTTGCAACACCATTTTTTTTCCAGAATTAGTGGTGCAACTCCCAAGTGCAGCTTTTATTAACTCACTCCATCATATTTTTGGGCACAGCAACAGCAGTTTGTGTGCTCAGAGTAAAACCCAGCCACCTTCCCACAGAGCCAGGCCTCTCCTGACTCAGAGCATGAGCTCATGCACAGCCACAGGAAACACACTCAGGGCACAGAAATGCAGGATGTTCACCTTGTTTTCTTGGATCTTCGTTGGAGTTGTTGTGTTACTTTTGTTTTCTCTTTGTTGACGACGTCTAGCTGCCTCTTGTTCCTCCTGGGGAGAAGGGATGGGAGGTTTCACCATTTGCTCATGTATTTATCACTTTTTAATACAGATCACCTTGTGGCTCAGCTTAGTTTTCCTCAAGAAAAGGGAACAAACTTCCCTTGGCTCAGCTCACACTCAGGTGAGAACAAGTCCTTTTCTACCTCCAGAGGGGATTAAATCTCAACCTCTTCCCATATTCTCCCCTCCCACCCCCATATTGCTGTATCAAGTTTCATTTGGATATTACTATTGTTGTTACTATTATATTTTTTTACTATTATTATTATTATTATTATTATACATTTCAAATAGCTTCCCCACATCCCCAACATTTCATGGTAACACTTTAAAAATCTTCCAGGACTGGAAATGGCAAAGCCATTAATCATCTTCTCATTCAACTTCAGCCAGCTTTATTGAGGTGACTAATAAAAACCAAAAGCAGCAACTTTCCAAGCTGATTTTCTTCCAGGCTGACAGGAAATTTCCTTGTTCAGAGAATATCTCTTTTTCTGTCTGAAAAAAAACCTCCTTCAGACAGGAAATTTCCAAGAGCTCAGTCAAAGCCTTTCTTGCACCTTCCAGGTGAGGTTTAAGCTGCATAAGACTTCTGGCAATTCCAACTCTCCTTTGATTTAAGCACATTATCAACTAAACTAATGGCAGGTTTATGTGTGAAAAGCAGGGAAGGTCAGAAGTATCCTCACCTTGGATTTTTTTTCTCTAAGAAGTCTTTTTTGTCCCAAATTTGAGTGGAGCAATCAGAAATAATTCCCTTTCAGAGCCCCCATGAGTCTGTTCTTACAGAGCCAGTCAGCCAGAGGATGAACATTCACCTAAAGTTTTAAATTAAGTGGCCTCACTTAATTCTCTTCCTGGGAATCCGTTGATTATTTCAGGTTAGCACAGCCCTGAACAGTCCCAAAAATTCTCTGGCATTTTAATTCCACCTGTAAGAGCCCAGACTGCAGCAAATGACAACTCACTCTGTGCCTCCAATGGCACGTCCCAAAAGGAACATTTCAGAGCATTGCTCAGCTTCATTTCAGGAGCTGAGCACTGGGACAGATTCAAACCATCATTCCCTTCTTTAATTCCAGTTCTTTAATGAAGAAATAGCTCATTACAGACCTCCAGTGCAAGGTAAAAGCACCTTGGGGCTGCCCCATTAATTCTCTATTAGAAATCCCTTGGACATGATTGAATTAGTGCTTGATGGCATCTGAGACTTTCCCTTCAATTAGCTCCATGTTCTTTGCCTACCAAGAAAATCTGATTTCCTATCAATTCTGTCCACCTGTGATTAAATTCCTCACAGTGGCTGCTCCCATACTTTGAGTTTTCTACAGAAAATGATTGAAACTTACCCTGAGTTTTGGATTTTTGAGACTAGAAAAATAGTTTTCAAGCTGAAAATAGAAAGAGAAGAGAGTCATCCTCAAAGCCGTGACAGATGAACACAGAAGAATAAAATATTAGCTTAAAACAAGTGCAGAACTGCAGAAATTCTGACTGCTTTGCTTCTGATAAGCTACATCAAGAAGCCATTTACATTCATTCTCTTCAGGCACCCAGCCTGTTGTGTAACAGGGCATAATCCAACTCTACAAGGTTTTATCAACCCCACCACTGCCTGGCCTTGTTTTAAAGCTTTGTGTCACATATCTCCCCTCAGCAGAGGCTGATTTTCAATGAAGTTATTTTCACTGAAGCTGCTGCACACTCGTACTCCACCATTTATCTGCACTCTGGCACATTCCTGAACAAAAGCTTTATTAGCTACAGCAGAGTAAGGGAAACAGCCTTACTACCCCACTGCAAAAACCTTGGGGTGGGATAAATGATTTGTCCACAAAAGTTTCCATTTCCACTTCCACGGGGTTTGTTGGGTTTTATGGGGGGCTTAGGGGCTTTTTTGTGGGGGGTGGGGGAGGATGGGGGGGAGGGCTGTTGTTTGGGTTTTTTATTGTTCTTGGTTGGATGGGGTTTGGGTTTTTTGTTTTGTTATCTTTAATGTTAAAAAAACAGTGAACGCATCACCATTGTTATGGAGCTTGGGCTGCTTCTGCAGCAGCTGAGAATTTTACTAAAATTGAGATTTACTGGTTGAATATGACTGAATGAAATGGTCTGTGCACCAGAGGACTCAAAGGCCCATTGAGTCTTTCCTCTGGGAGGAAATTACAGCAGGAGACCCCAGTTCACAGAATCACAGAATTTCTAGGTTGGAAGAGACCTTCAAGATCATCGAGTCCAACCCAGCCCCAACACCTCAACTAAACCCTGGCACCAAATGCCACATCCAGGGTTTGTTTAAACACATCCAGGGGTGGTGACTCCACCACCTCCCCAGGCAGGCCATTCCAGTACCTCATCACTCTCTCTGTGAAAAACTTTTTCCTAAGATCTAACCTATACTTCCCTTGAGGCAGCTTGAGGCTGTGTCCTCTCATTCTGTCAGTGCTGCCTGGAGAAAGAGCCCAACCCCAGCTGACTACAACCACCCTTCAGTTCTGGAATTTTATCAGTGAATCTCTGCAGCTTCAGTAAATCAGCACTGCCCTTAACCCCAGGGTGTGTGGAACCCTGGAGCAGGCAGAGTCGGTTTGCACCCTAAGTGTCAATCCACAAAGGGACACAAGTCCCAGGCAGAAGGACGTGGAGCTGGAAGCTGCTGCCCTGGAGCAGGGCAGAGGCTCCTGGCCCCATGGACCCCTGGTACTCACTATGGTTCTGTCAATTGTGTGCAGGTAGTAGGAGACTGGTTTCCCCGTCCAGGACACGGAGCCCTTCAGTGGTGACAGCTCCACAACCCTCATGATAGTGCCAATATCTGCGGGAGGAGAGCCAGGTTAGGGGAAAGCTCAGCTGAGTCCAGCCAGACCAACACAGGAGAAATCTGGTTTGCAGATCTGACAGGAAAACACTGCTGGGAGTTGGAAGGGAATTTCTTCCTCTCTTGCTACGTGCACCCCACAGGAAACAAACATGTGGGAGATGTACCTTTCAGGCAGCCACTCCAGAGTGAGTTACTCAGTTCTGGCCAACAGAACTGTGTCCCACACGTCATTTCCAAGGAACAACACATGTGTGACAGGAATGAATTAAACAGTCCCAGAACGTCACCAGCCCAGCCCCTGCGAGCTGCAGCTGCCCCATATTTGGACTGGGCACAAACATGTTTTGGGTTTGCTTTTTTGTCTATATTTGTTTTGTTCTCCAGAATTAATAGCTATGGGATGTGCCTTAAACATTCCCACAAACACTGAGTGAGTGGCAGGGCTACAGGACAAATTATGGCACATTTTTAATTAAATACAAATGATCCAGAAGAGGCCAAAAAAAAGGAAGGTTTGGGATTCAGCAACCTCAACCACTATTTTAACCACATTTTAATACTTGTTTTCATTTGTCCCAACTCTTTCCACATTTCCACTTCTTCCTACAGATGGTATTAAAGGACAAAAGTGGTATTGTGGGAACTGGTGCCTCCTTCTTAAAGCTTGATTTTTTCCCAGTGTTTTGTATAAATTATTTTAGTGTTCATACTCGAGATCAGAGTATTTGATAGACAGGTGAGATGTGACTCAAGTCATGCTCAGGCACTAAAAAAAGCCTTGATGAATAAAAGTATTATGAAAACCCTTGTGGGGCAGCACAAAGGCAGCAGAGCAGTGACATTCCCTGTTCCATCTGCAGGATGCTGCCCATGGCTGGGGATGGCATTTCCCTGCAAGTGTCACTGGAACAGGTCACTGAAACAAGCCCCAGGCCCAGCACATCCCACACAGGCTCATTTGATGTTGGTATTTCCCAAACATAATATGGTCTCAGAAAGGCATTAAGCCCTAAAATTTATTCACACAATTCTCCCTGTTTGTACCATGCAAAGGTAATTTTTTTTTTCAGGGCCTTTTATCTGAATCCCTGGAAGTTTCTTACTGGTGGGAAGCTGTTGGCTCTCCTTTTGCTAAGCTTCTCACCCATCCAAACCCCAATTAATCATCTCAATATAATTTTAACATCAGAATTTCCATTCAGCATAAAATAACAGCTGAGATCTGAAACTTCAGCACTCTAGAAAACATTCCCAATGAATCCATGCTGGGTGGGAACTGGAATGGGATAAAGATCTGGCTCAACTGGCAGTCGTAGCCAGGGCTGTTCTGATGTGAAAGAGCAGCACATGCTGCCCTCAGTCTCCAAAATGCAGCAGAGAGAGAAGGAAATGGGAAGAATCCAGGAAAGAACGGGCTTGAGAGGCCAAAGCCCTGTATTTTTGTGGGCAGGTCTAATTGAAACCTCTCCAGTGCATTCTTGGATTTCCTCAAGCTCTGGTGGGCTCTGCAAGAGGGCCCAAGCTTCACTCAGGCTCTCTTTGCCTCATTAGCAAACTGACAGCCTGATCCCAGCTCTCCTGAGGCTGGAGGAGTTCCAGGAGCACCATTCCACCATTTTTCCCTTCTATTTTCAAGTCCATGTCTCCAAAGAATTGGCAGTCCAAGGGTCAATAAGGTTCCAAACCCCCAGAGGCCCCGGGGCAGAATCTCAAACAGGGAAGAAAAGTGCAGGTTTGGGTGCCTGATGTGTGGGACATCCACAAGAATTCCAGCTTAAAAATAACTCCCAAGGGCACAATTTACTTCATGACAGTCCAAAAATTACTATTCTTCAATAGCAGTGTAGGCCAAAATTAGACAGCACAGCTTGATGTTTAGAACTTGGTGAGTTGCTCCCCTTGTTTGCACAGGGAGGGAATGAGTGGGGTTTGGTTGAGGAAAAATTTAGCACTGGACACAGTAAATACACGTAAAGCCCAGCTTAGACTTCTCTTTTGCTTGAGAAATTTCATAGAATAACCTGAACTGGAAGGGACCCACAAAGAATGTCAAGTCCAACCTCTGCACAGACAACCCAGTTTTAAAATGAAAGTCTGAAAAAGGTCAAAAGCATAACCAACAACATGGAATGTCCCAAAACCTCCTTAAACTGCAGCCCATGTCCTTACAAAGGACAACACTGCCAAACACCAAGTCTGGTGTTCAGAGGAGAAGGAAAACAGGACCCTGTGTTGGCAATAAACCAGACCTAGGGCCTGGGTGTGTCTGGGAGAGGTTTGTTTGCTCAATGCACAGCACAGGAGATGTTCAAAGTTGAACATTTCACAGAATCCTGGAATGGCTGGGGTTGAAAGAGACCTTAAAGCCCATCCAGTGCCACCCCTGCCATGGCAGGGACACCTTCCACTGTCCCAGGCTGCTCCAAGCCCTGTCCAGCCTGGCCTTGGACACTGCCAGGGATCCAGGGGCGACCACAGCTGCTCTGGGAAATCCATTCCGGGGCTCCCGACCCTCCCAGGAATCAATTCCTGCCCAATATCCCATCCATCCCTGCCCTCTGGCAGTGGAAGCCATTCCCTGTGTCCTGTCCCTCCATCCCTTGTCCCCAGTCCCTCTCCAGCTCTCCTGGAGCCCCTTCAGGCCCTGGCAGGGGCTCTGAGCTCTCCCTGGAGCCTTCTCTTCTCCAGGTGAGCACCCCCAGCCCTCCCAGCCTGGCTCCATAACCTCTAAGCCTTAGGAATCCTGACTGGTGGGATTTGCCTGCCTGGATTTAGGGTGTAAGGAACTCTCCTGTGAGTCACAGCAGCTCTTTGTGGCTGAAGAAATGAATCACACCCTTGTACTCCTGACTTCTCTTCAGTTCTAAAGTTGCCCAGCCAGGGACACATTGATGGAACCAACACCAAAACACAGCAGCACAAACCCCACAAAAAGTATCTGCTCCTCTCTTGGATGGGATTTTTTAGATTGACTTTAAGTACCTGTCACTTGGTGTGCCCTAATAATCCAACAGCATTTTCTACTTAAGCAATTTTAAAAAGCAGTAACACCCCCCCAGACATTTTCAGATAATGAATACCCACAACTGTAAAGAACAATAAAAAGGGCAATCATACCACTCAAGTTTCGACTGTTAATTCTAAAATTTAGAGGTGCAAAAGGTTTTGAGGACACAATTCTCCCACCTGGAAAAAGGAGGAAAAAAAAAAGAGCACAGTCAGCTCCATTATTTCTTCTAGAAGTAACTACTTATTAAATATAACCCAGTACAGAGCCCTAAAGAGCAGTCCTATAAAACTGCCCCTTGTATAGCATTAAAAAAGAAAGAAATCCCTTAATAACCATTCTGACAGCCCCAAGAAAGCCAGTCTATGATTCCTGTCAGGTGACACCTCAACAATCACTTTAAAATGAGATTTGAAAGACTTGGGAAAAAAAAGAGCATGTTAATTCTCAGTGGCAATCTAAAGAAATTTCAATTATCTCCTTCCTATTTGGGATCTTTTATACACAAGCCCCCAAAGCCCTTTTATTTAGAGGCCACTAATCTCCATTTCATGGGTATTTGGGGTCATTCAGCAGAGCCTGAAGCACACTGTGGGAAGAGAAATCAGGTTTCATCATTGTCAAGGGTTCTTGAACCATCCCCACCTTCCCACTGCTCTCGAGCCATCATTAAACAAGTTTGAAAACTAAAAAATAATTCAGTTAAATTAAAGAAAACAGCTTAAGTTTGGGGGTTTTATGGTTTGCAGCAAAGCCCAAAAGTCACAATATTTATTTCAGCATAAAGCTGTGCCATGGGAAGCCACAGTTGC
Organism: Acrocephalus scirpaceus scirpaceus; assembly: GCA_910950805.1. Lineage (NCBI taxonomy): Eukaryota > Metazoa > Chordata > Aves > Passeriformes > Sylviidae > Acrocephalus > Acrocephalus scirpaceus. Next base: position 2,976,248 of record OU383800.1, on the reverse strand, counting down.
TTTGTTCACAGCACACATTTTTTTCCTGAAATTGTTATTTCTGTCATTTCTGCCATAACCAAATAAAATTGTAACTTATCCCAGTGGTTAAGAGTAAAGAAAAGACACCCAGGGCAATGGAGAGGCCATGCTGGGGTCAGTGGGTGTCCCCAGTCTGCAGTGTGGCTTCTCAGGAGCATCCAGTGACAGTGTCCCAGTTTTTATGGAATTGTGGAACCATTAAGGTTGGAAAAGCCCTTTAAGATCATCAAGTCCAACCAGCACCACCACCATGCTCACCACTAAAGCCTGTCTCCAAGTGCCACATCCCTACAGGGATGGGGACTCCAGCATTTGAGCAGTCAGGAGTGAACACCCAGCACTGAATGTGACAATCCTGAACAGGAGAACCCAGGAAGTGAATTCTGTGTGGAATTACAGATTGGCCTTCCAAAACTGGGCCTCTGCAGCTGAAAATCATGAAATGGGTTGGGTTGCAAGGGCTTTAAAGTTCATCCAGTGCCACCCCTTGCCATGGGCAGGGACACCTTCCTTTGTCCCAGGATGCTCCAAGCCCTGTCCAGCCTGGCCTTGGACACTGCTGGGGATCCAGGAAGTTTTGGCCTTGGCTGTTGGGTGTTTTGTGGGCTCTAAAAGAGGAAAGGATGGACCACCAGCTCCTCCCACCCCAACCCTTCTCCAATGTCTTCCCAGCAGAGGGGATGCTGCAAGAAGCCAGGCAGGTCTGGGCAGACACAAAGGTGGGAAGTGGGAATCACACTGTGGTGCAGACACTTAGCTCCAGGGCACAGAACAAACCTCAAGGCTTGGCTTTGCCAGTTGGAACTGAGCCCTCCTCCCACCCCAGCTCCCACAGGAATCAGGAAACTAAGGGAAAAACATTTCCAGTTGGATTTACCTTCCTTCATGTTTGCAAAGCGCTCCTTCAGCTGGTGATCCACCTCAGGCCCGAAGGCAAAGTTATTCACAAAAATAACACTGCAAAACAACGATCCAGTTAAAGATCAGGGAGCCAGGAACATTCCACAAGGATCCCCAGTCACACCACAGCCACATGGAGCCTTCCCAGCCATTCCTGCCATAGACAAACCTGCTTGTCCCCAACTCTACAGCTCCTGCCACACAACACATGGACAGCAACACTCAGCACTTCATCCTGCTACTTCTTGATGGGGACTTAAAATATTACAGCAAAATATCAAAATGTATTTTAGAATCATAAAATGGTTTGGGTTGGAAAAGACCTTAAAGCTCATCCAGTCCCACCCTCTGCCATGGCAGGGACACCTTCCACTGTCCCAGGCTGCTCCAAGCCCCGTCCAACCTAGCCTTGGACACTTCCAGGGATGCAGGGGCAGCCACAGCTGCTATGGGCAATCTGTTTCTCTTTAAGCTCCAAACTCCCTGTAATGCCAGAAGACAGTGACATCTTAGCTCATTTTCACTGTCCTAAACCCAGCACTTCAGCCCTACCCACAACAGAGTAGTTGCATCTTTCTTTCTGGGTTAGGAAATTCAATGAGGGGAGGGGGGTGTTCCTGGAAAAAAACAATCACATGGAAACAAAGGAATCTGCACAGAGGTAGAATCCTATAAATGATAAAAGGATTTGGGAAAGAAACAGAACATGCCACAGATAAACACCCCTTTAGTTTTAAAGTCTATTCAGCCTGGTCTAATTGTCCCTGGTGTCCATCTACTACCAGGCTGCAACAAGAATCCTCAACACCTCTTGGAAGTGGTTGAGCTCCCTGCTGAATGAACATGTCAGGGGAAATCTGGGATGGAGCTCAGGGAAAGGTTCTTCCCCCCGAGGCTGCTGGGGCACTGCCCAGGCTCCCCAGGGAATGGTCCCGGCCCCAAGGCTGCCAGAGCTGCAGGAGCGTTTGGACAACGCTCTCAGGGATGCTCAGGGTGGGATTGGTGGGGTGTCTGTGCAGGGACAGGGGCTGAACAGATGATCCTGGTGGGATCCTTCCAATTCAGGATATTCCAGGATTCCATGAAGTGTAAAAGCCATCCTGGCCTGTTGTACCCACGTGAAGAACCGATTTCTTTGCTGGAAAACTCCCTTCCCAGTGCCTCCACACATGAAACGTGTTTAACAAGGACACAGAGTTTAAGAGCAGCAGTCAAAGCTATTAAAAACCACGAATGAAAAAAATGTTTATGCACCAAGGGGGAAAAAAAGTTATTCTTGCTACGCCTTGCTCTTGGAAATTTGGGAAACCCTGCCTGGCAAGTAAAACTAGCAGGGGTTTCTTCCTCCTCCTTCCCATGTGCCAAAAAAAGGCCTTGCAAAAGAGCCAAACATATTAATGGGACTTGAAAACATCCAGGAGAGGAAGGGAAAAAGCCAGAGCCTGCAGATGTGTGTTTTTATGGTGTTCACTCTGGCACAGAAACTTGTGTGCACGTGCAGGGCACAGGAACCCTGAATCCCCCTTGGGCTCAGCCCTCGTTCCAGGAGGTTTTTCCAAGCCACAGGCACAGGGATCCCCTGGAATACACAGGGAACCCTGTCCTGGTACCAGCCCCATCTCTGGAAGAGTCCAAGGCCTGACTGAACAGGGCCTGAGATACAGGAAGTTGTCCCTGCCCACGGCAGAGGTGGCACTGGACAAAATTTAAGGTCCTTTCCAACCCAAACCATCCCCAGTCCTGCACCACAGCGAGGTGGAGCAGCACTGAGACCCACAGTGCGTGCCATGCCAAACAAACCAAACAAACCAAACATCTCCCAGCACTTCTGGGTGCAGTCAGAGCTCCTGCAGCCAAAAATTTCTCTAAAAATTTAAATTAATTCTGGGGAAAGTTGCCCGGGCAGCAGAGGACTGTGCACTTGGAATAACAAGCAACAAAGCCAAACCCAAGTGTGCTGCAAGGCTGGGACAAGTCTGTCCACAAATTAAAAGGCACCTCCAGAAGAAAGTGAGGGACAGAATCCTGCAGGAGTCACCAGCCTGGCAGACGCCTCCTCCAGGCTCTCAAAACCAGAGCTTTGGGAGCAATCCAGAAATTGCCACAACTCTGAAGGCTTTCAGAGCTCTCTTTGACAACTGCCTTCCATTCCCCCACATAGCAGGGTGGCCCAGAAGGTCATATAAAAATAAAGAGGTTTTTTCTACCCATAAGGCTGAAAGAATGCAAAGCTTTAAAAATACAGACGACTTTTATTGCTTTTAACAAATTTACTCCCTTTCTGCTCCCTCAGAAAGGAGCCCAACCCTCTGCACAGTTCTCCACATAAATAAATCTTCAAGACAATTAGTTTAAATGAACTTTCAATTTAAGTCGAAACAAACTCACTTGGGTCATTTCATTAGAGAGAAAGTGAGCCTGTGTGCCCCAATAGCCAAAAGAATGAGTGTTTTGCCAGAACCCCTGACATGAACTATAAGGATATGCAAAACAAATGAAGGTTTGTGCTCCTCTTATAACCAGAATTTATCTTGGATACACCCTTGTATGGAATATCATGGGACGTGCACTCAAAGCCATTCTTCTAGTCAGAAAACAGGATCTAAAGAGGCCAGTGTAAGAGCTGGCAGATAGACTTCGGGTATTTGCTATGGAAATTCTATATAAAAAGCTGGCCAGCCTCCCAATTTCCATTATACAAACTCCCAAATATCCAGCTCAGAAAGCAGCATTCAATTGCTGAACTGTACCTTGTGTTTGCAATCCTCTCTCTCCATTCTTCTGAGAGGAAGTCACCTCTTTCCAGCTTAAAACAAGACAAAGAACACAGAAATACAGTGAGGTTAACAGGGTTCCCTCCTGCTCCCTTCAGAGAGGGACAAACAGACTGCACAGCTCCCTGACCCCACAGCAACCAGGGACAAATGAAACATTTTGGGAAGCCAGAGATGGAGCAGGGAGAGCTGACCCTGCTCATTCCTCAGATCCCAGAGGATTCTCCCTCCCTGCTCCCACCCTCGGCCACTCTCCTGCGTGGGAAGAACAGGGAAGGGTCTCTGGCTGCTCCATGGAGAAGCCAGAAGTGCTGGCACTCATTCCAAAACTGATCAGCAAATGCCTCCTGAAGGCCCCCATGGCTGGTGATCCCCCCTCAGCAGAGGGAGCTGAGCTTGGATTGGGAACAGCTCCTGCTGGGAGTCCTGGCTCCCAATTCAGGCTCTTGCTGCACTGCACAAACAAGAATCTGATTTTTGTGCTGCTAAATATAAACCCTGAGCACTTCTAGCACTTTCAAGTTGGAAATGAAGTAACATAAAGGCCTTGTTTGAAAATAAACACAGTTATGACTTCAGTGGCTTGTGGAGCACCTTTCTGACGACACCACATCAAGTCCCAGGTGAACACAGAGCTCTTGCACAGATTGATGTTTTCTCAGTGGTGTTTTGGAAATGAGAGAGGCGCCCATGGGCCACACTCTTCTGCTGTGCCACAAGTCAGGCAGGAGGAGGGTTGGGGGAGGAAGATAAGAGAAGGAGAGAAAAAATAAGGTGCAACTCTATAATTAATGCTGATGACACCCTTTGAAGATGATGGTTTGTGCCAGAACCTCAGGAACATCAAAGCAACGGCAGCAACTGCTGAGGATCCTTTTCCTGCACTGATTTCCCTGTATGGGAAGGAGTGAGGACTCCACATGGCAGCACTAATTCTCATTAGTGCCAACTCCAAAGTGCCAGCACTGCAGTGCAGGCACAGGAACAACTTCCACCCCTCAGGGCTGGCTCTGCCTGGGAACATCCAAAGGGAGCTCCAGGGCCTGGTGCCACTCAGGGGCACAGAGGGGGTGACAAACCTGCCTGAGCCACTGTGAAGGACAAAGTCACAGGTGCCAACAGGAACAAAGCTGTTTCTAGGAGGAAAGGAAGGGGAAAAATCACCATAATGTCCTGCTGCTACACAAGAGGGCTGAGAAAAGTGGACATTCAGGGTTCTCAGGCCAGAGATCAAGAACTTAGTCAAGAGACTTAAGTGCTAGAAACTCAACAGAGCGGGCAAGATTAGCTCAAGTTATTCAGAAATACCTGTTCCACCAGCTGGGCTGAAATCAGAGTTAAACCAGAACTAAACCCATGATCTCCCACCTGCTGGGAGGGGAAACACCTTTGACATCACTGCTGTAATAAAACCAAAGGATAAGCTGGAAGCTGAACTCACAGATCCAACCCAAGGACACCTTGCTGGGTACTGTCAGAATCTAAACCAGAAACTCAACATCAAAAAAAGTTCTAAGAGTTTTCATGTCTCATATAAGGAAAGATTTTTTCTGGATGTCTATATGTGGACACCACCTCTAGAATAATTTTAAGAGATAATTTTGTCTCAGCCTTATCTATTCTTGTAGTGAACAGTTCCACAGTTGAGTAACCAAGACAAAATGAAAGAAAACCCACATGACAGGCAACTATGTTTATTTTATAAGAATTTTTGCAAGTCAGCTTCTCTATGGCATTCTCCACACCACCAGTTTCTAAAGTCTCCACAGGGTTTTCCTACACTAACAGAGAAAGAAAAACATTGGGAAAACCAGGAACCACAAACACCACAGTCTGCAAGAGAACAGAGAACCAGCACAACATGAAACGATTTTGAAATGCTAAACTTCATATAAAGGTCTTGAAATCCAACCTAAGTGGCTGTTAGGCCTCACTTGGGTCCAGTTTCACTGTGTGTTTGCCCTCTCTCTGTGGTTAGAAGAGCACTTATAACCAAAATCTCCAGGTTTTAACCTGATATCACCCATGGAGAATGAACACTTTGCAAGCCAGAGACATTTAACAATTCAAATGAACCACAGCCCACCTCAAACACATCTATTTTTGTGTGCCACTGCTTCCTCAGCTCATGCTTAGCCAAGAGTCAAGGGAAAAATTTCACCAGGAAAAACACTGGAGTACAGAAATAATCAGATGATCAACTGTGGCTGGGAGAAAATGGGTTATTTTTCCCTCTGGAAGCAAGGCAGTGATTCCTGGATGCTCCCTTCTAGCAGGACTGAGCTGCCTGAGCCCTGTAACCAGCTTCTTACCCACTGTGCTGGGGCAGTGATCAATAAATGATGCCCTACAAGGAAAGGAGCTCTTTACACATCAACTGACACAGAGAATCAAAAAAAAATCCCCCCAAAATCCCACTCAGGTCAGTGGTTTGCAATAATTTTGAGAGTGAAACAAGAACTAGGAAGGAGAGTCCAGCTGATGAATCCCTGCCCCAGGGCAGCAGCAGCTGAACCAGGGGAACGTGGTCCATGCTGGTCACTCAGGGAGCAGGAGACACATGCACACGGTCACAGCCACAGGGCCACACTCAATCTCTTCCTCCACTGTCCCCTCCCTCATCCTGTTCCTCCTCTCTCTCAGAAACTTAATCTCCTTAGTGAATAATGAATGGAAGGGACCATCTGTAACACAGATATTTTCATCTGATTAGACAATGCAGGAGATGCTTTATCTAACAGGATAATTAGCTCAGCAAAATCGCCTCCAGAGCTGCTGCCTGCATTGCTTCTAAATTTAGAAGCCAGACCAGGTTTTTATTCAGGTTTTTCAAACAGACACTGCAGGAATACACTCAGCAGCATCTGATTCCTGTAACTCTTCCTGCAGCTGGATGGAAAGCAGCAGGTCCCAGCCCGGGGGAGGCAGCCAGAGGTGCACAGGAGGTGTGAGTTCATCATGGAGCAGAGCAGGAATTTGGGAAGGTCAGGCCCCTGTGCTGTGGAGGAGGGCTGGGTTCTCACCCCAGTGCTGGACAGGGAGGCTCTCTGGTACTGCTCCACCGTAAATTAGAGCCATAAATTCATAGGCAGGATGCCTCATTCCAGCCACCTCCGTGCAAACACTTGGCTCCCAAAAACCCAGCGTTTCTGCCTGGAAAAGTACACATGGTTATTTTTAGGTCCTTGTTCTTTTCAAAAATAACCAGAGGCACGAATCCAAACCTCCAAAATGTGGCACCATTTCAAAGCCACAGGGGAAGTTTGGAGGGTTTTTCAAATGCCAAACCAGCAAATTTCCTGCTGAAATGGGGCGGTCAAAAATACTGGGAGCAAACAGCTGGCTCATCCTTCCCTGACAGCAGCTCCTGGCAGCAGGAAGTTTCGGGGTACAGGTGATGTCAGTCACCATCACAAATCAGCTCCCAGACACTGGAATTCCCCCACAACTCCCTGTTTCTGCTAAGAACAGAAAAAACAGGCAGAAAACTACCCCAAACTTCAGGAGAGACCTGCAAGGCACAGAGCCAGGCTTGCACTGATCCATGCCCAAAACTCCCCCCGATCCTCAGGGCTGAACCACCTCCAGGCACTAGAAGCTCCTGGGGTTTCCTGGGAGCAGACAGAGGCATCCATCCAGCCCAAACCCACCTTTAGGAATGCTGACCTGCTTCCTGCTCTTGGTTTGATGGTCACTGCCACCTCCTGCTAAAAGAAGCTTTTATGGAGAGCAGGGCAGGAATTCTGTTATAACAACCCTGAGTAAATAAACACAAAACTAATCCTGGTTCTCAGCAGAGTCCAAGGTGGGACTGCACCAATTCCCACCTACTCTGAGCTCAGCCTGGGATCCTTCAAGTTGTGCTTATTTTGTCTCCAACATCTGGAATTTTGGGACCTCACAAAGCATTTTGCAGGGACAAAGTTTCCAAAAAGACAAAGATGTCAGGCTTTCCATTCCACATCTTCCTGTGTCCTCCAGGTACATGGTGAGCAAGTCTGCTCTGTGTTTTCTCCTCTCAGGAAGAGGGAACAACAGGTTACAGGCACTGAGAACTCAACAAAAACAAAACAAAAAACCAACAAAAACTTTCTCCAAGGGGAGCCCAGGAAGAGAAGCACTTTGTGCCACTCAGCAATCTCAGCCTCCTGCCCCAGATACCTGAGATGGCTCCAATTCTGAGCCCACATGAGGATATTTACAGTCAAAAACCATGAAAACCCATCTGCCTCTTAATTGTCATGCCGGGTTTTAATTTGATGGCTGCACATATGCAGGAATTCCCCAAGAAAGTCTCTCTAATTAGCCAGGCCTAATGACCTTCCCAAAGTCTCCTGCTTCCTTCAGACAAGTTTTACTTGAAAAGAGTGGGGTAAAGTTAATTTGGGAAACTTCTCAGTTCCATGGGAAGAGAAAGGAGAAGATAAAAGGAGTTGGAACAAAGGGACATGTGTTGGAAGTGGGACATTCTAGTCCAAGAAATTGAAGCAGATGACGACGATAATGAAAAGCTCTAGAGGAGGAGGATCTTTCCCTTGGAATGCAGGAGAGAAGAACAGCAAAAAAATCTGATTTTCCTAAATGAGCAGGAATTGTACATTCCCAAGCAGAGCAGGGGATGTAAATATTCATTTAAGAGGATTATGAGACTCAGTGACCAACAACAGCTGGAGATCAGGAGCTTCCCAAGGCAATGCACAAGGAGCAAATTCCTCCCACTCCTCTCATGCCCCACATGCACCTTCCCCCCCTCTCCAGCTGCAGGGATGTTCCAGCTGTGGCTCTGCAACCTTGGGCATCCAATACCCCAGGACACTTTGCCACCTGCAGCTGGGGAAGTTTAATGTGCTTTTATCACCAAGTGACTGCAGAACAACTGAGGCTGCAATTTTGTGTGGAACCATTGCTCAAGAGGGATTATTTTTAATATACAATTGTGGACAAAATAGGGTGGAAATACACCTGGACAATCAGGGGTTATTTCAAATGTTGGCACTGGGCCTTGCTCTCCAGAATTCATGTCCAAGCTCAGAACTCCCAGCACTAGCAAGAACAAGCCAATGGGGAAGGCCAGAAGGTGAATTTGAAGGCTGCAGAACAATTCGGTGAGGTAACAGGGACTGTCCCCTTCTCTCCAAGGGTTCTCAAACACAAGTTTATTGTTTGGAGAGTTTTGGATGCCGTGAGTTTGTGTTTGTTTACATTCCTAGCAACTTTCTTTTAATGGTAATCTGAAAAAAACCTGTTGGAAGGATTTGGGGCAGGTTATAAAAACATTATGAGTTTCTGAGTCCCTTGGACTGCTGCAAAAGGCAAAAAGGACAGAAAATATTTCCCAGGAAGATTGTACCAGGTGGGAAGGCTGGAGACGGTGAAAAGCTACAGAGATAATTTCCCAAGTAAGAAGGAACTGTTGAGATGCACAAACCCAAACAAGCATGGAACACTCTGCTAAAGTCAAATTTCAGTAGATCACTTTTCAAGGAGAACCCAAAATCCATTCAAATTGGAAATCTCTTAACTGTACTGGGATCTTGGCTGTTAACCTAAAAACCCAGTACGACCCTGCAAGCCCAGCTCCAGGATTTATTGCTGCCTTATACACCACAGTTTTTACTTTTACAGCAAGAGAGAATCACCATGCACAAAGTTCAGCCAGAGCTGCAGGTGGGATCTGATATTCTTCCCACTGAACTCCTGCCAAGCCCTCCCCTCCTCCAGCACTTGATTCTTCTCAAAATGCTGATTTTTCATATGATTGCCTGTAACACTGGAGTGGAATTCACAAGTTGAGCTCTGCTGATAACAGATTATTTCAATTTGTGCTTATTTTGTCTCCAACATTTGGAATTTTGGGACTTCACAAAGCATTTTGCAGGAACAAAGCTGTTTTCCAGAAAGACAAAGATGCCAGGCTTTCAATTCCACATCTTCCTGTGTCCTCCAGCTGCATCATGAGCAGGTTTGCTCTGTGTTTAACAGCCACCTATAGCAGATGCTGCTAGGGAGTTCCTAAAGAAAATAAACTGCCTGGCTAAAGTCTGATGAATAAAAACGAAATAAAATCTGCCCTGTGTGCCTACTGTAAAAGCCCAAAATCTGTGTTCAAGCATCATTCCAAGGTGACAGGAAACCAACTTTCCTTCAGACAAGAAGAGCTGCAAGTGTTTAACTCTTCCCAAAAAAACCCCCAGATTGCATATTCAAGGAAATTTTACTCTAAACACTGCAGAAAACAGAGTAATAAAAGCCAAAGAACCTGGCAAAAATAAATAGCTTTGTTTCAATATAGCACCAGACTCTGTCACTTGGAATGCTCAGTATGGAAATGCTGCCTAAGGCAAGCAATATGCTTCCAATATTTTAGTCCAAGTTCTTCTCCTATTCCTTAAATTACCCAGCTCAGAAGCAGAGCATCCTCAGGAACAATTCCTTTCATGTCATGCCAGCTGGGTGACACAATGGAAAAATGCCATATGGCCACTCCAGGAAAAGTAAAGTATTCCCAGTGCTTCCACAGCAGGAAGGAATTATCAATCCTGCTACAGACCAGTCCCCCAGCAGGCCCAGCACCTCCTGAAAGGGAATCCTCTATCCAGAACAGGAATTCCAGGAGGGAAGGGTTAGGGGAAGGTGGGACCATCACCTTCCCAACCTGCTTCCCTAAGGAAGAGCTGGAGCAGCTTCACTACCAGATGAAAGCACCAAGGATCCCAGCAGACAGAAAAGTGGGAAATAAAGGCTGGTCAGCTCCACCTGCCATTGATCTCTCAATGCTGGGAGGCTGAAGCCACGTGGATCACACCACCCCAGGGACATGGCAGGGATGGCTCTGCACAGAACAGAACGAGCAGTTCCCCAATCCTTGCTCACCTGATGCAGGACACGTGGCAAGCTGCAACCTCTGAGCAGTGACCTAGCTTCCCTGGGATATCTGGGAATATCCCTGATCCACACAGCCTCTTCCCTGACCATAGGAAAGTGGCAGAAGCAGAAATAGATGTGCTTCAAAACTCTCAGTGAGTTCCTATTGTACATCCATTTCCTGACTGGAAAGTGATTAAGCAGGGAGCAGATTTTCTTAATGACAATTACAAAGAGGAAGAAAGGGAAAAGGGGAGGAATAGAACAGGACAGTGCATATATTTGCACATGTCTAGCACCATCCTTGGAGTGCCACACATCCTCAAAAATAAAAAAAATACTGGGAGGAAGATAAAGGAATTCCAACACAACTCTTGCCACAGGCAGGGAGATCCCCCATGATTTACTCCTCCTGCTCCAGCTCCACTCTCAGAGCATCCAGTTCCAAGCCCTTCCAAACCAGAGCTACCCACCCACCACCCTCTCCTGGGAACCATCCAGCCTGTTAACTGTGTCTGGAGCTTTCTGCTCCCATCTCCATCCATCCAGAACCTCCCCCCCGCCACCACATCCCCTCCAGAACTGGGCACAGGTGGCCACACCTTCCCCTGCCTGCAGAACCAAAGCTTCAGCTTTTATTTCCAGCAGGAGAGTTCAGAACCCCTGAACTCAGGAGAGCTCAGAGAGGAGCTGCCATACCTGGCAAAAACCCCAATCCATGGACAGAGGGAGGGAAAAAAGGAGAAGGTGATTTAACACAAACAGAAGACTCATGGCTGCCCCAGTCAGAACAACATTTTAGAAGAATAAATCTTCCAGGAGTTTCTGGAAAGACCTGGAAGTGCTCCAAAGAACACCATGCCCCATATCTGGCGAGACAAAGAGAGGGGTCTGCGAGGATATATTGGAAACACCATGCCCAGGATCAAGATAAGAGCCAGGAAGCAGCTGTGGCTCAACTGCTGGTGGCTGAGGAAAGGCTGGAGGGGACTTTACAAACTCTGCACATGAGTGTGGATCCCGATGTGCAGCTGAGTTGCACTCACTGTGTATTCTGCATGTTTCTTCCCATACCATTTCATCCATTTTCTGAACTCTCTGTCCATCGTCTGCAAGAGGGAGGAAAACCAAAACCAGCTATTAGGACATCTCATATTTCCAATTCCATCAAAGCAATGGAGACACAGCTCTGCAGCACTCATTGATCCCCAAGAATTCTGTCTGGTTGGAGGTTTTTTGCCATTAACGTTTCAAGGACAGGCAGACACAGAGCTCCTGCTGTTTAAGTTTCCTTAAAAAACCCGAAGTTTCCTTTGGGCCAAGGCAAAGCTGGCATCTTCAGCCCCCCTTTTGATGGAAGTTCCATGTTCTAAGAAAAGCCCTTACACTGCCCAGCACTAAAAATAGCCCAGCCTTTAGCTGTGGTGCATAATCCCACAAGGAGGAGGCGAGTGCAGCCCAGCCTAAGCCCAGGAAGCAAAGGGACAACAACAAAGCCAGGTCTGCTGGGGTCACTGAGGAGGCAGAAAACAGCAGGCAAAGCATCCCAGCAGTAAACAGAGGGAGAATCCTGCTTTTCACAGTAACTGGGAGTGCTTCAAACTGCACCCAAACACACCAGGGCTGCAGAGGAGGGAGGGCTCTGCTGTTTTCTGTTGTCCAAAGAAGGGAGAAAGGAACAAAATCCCGTTTCCAGACAGCTCAGTGCCTCACACATCCCCATCACCACCTTTCCAGCAGCCTGGCCCCAGCTGATCTTTAGGATTTGGCCCAAATTTGTCTCCCTCCCTGAAGACATTCCAAACCCATCTGGACACATTCCTGCTCCAGGTGACACTGTCAGAGGTACCTTCCAACACCAACTATTCTGTGACTGTGTGAGAAGGCCAGCAGAAATTCTGATCCCACTGACAACTCAAGCTGATTGTTGATCAACTGCTCCATCCATCAGCAGTTCAACAAAACTGTGTGTGTTAACAGGCACGTTTTATCCTCAAAAGTACTCCAAAGCTGAGCAGGATAACTCAAAAATCCTCAGTTATTTTCATGTATGAACTTCCATTTTAATTTATTAAAGCAACTTCACCAAAACAAATCAGTAACATTCTCCCTCTTTAGGTGAAGCTTTTCAAATTCTATTATCCATCTATTGTCTGGGTACTGTTATCATGGCACCCAAGACGTGGTGCCACAGCCAGTTTAACTGGAAACTCAACCCTATGTCTTCCACAAATATTTGGATATTTGGGCCCAAAGAGAGGCACAAGGCAGCTCCACACCATCTGAGACTGCAGCAGCTCCTTGGTTGTTAAATCTGCCAGGATTTAACCAGAGAAATAATGCAGAACATTTTATTCACCCTGTAATCTCATGGAAGGCTTGTGACACTGAAGGTACCCAGCAGTGACTACCCCTAATACTCCATTTGTGGGTCATTCTTTTGTCTGCTGTTTTCACCAAAGCCTTGTGTTTGCATGGTGACAGGAAGGGGTATTAGTGACAGTGAAAATTTCACTTTTCCTTATAAGGCTGACCTTTAAGTTTAATGCTAAACACAGAGGGGATTCCTGTAAACATTCCTTGTAAATGCTCCAAAGTGAAACCAGGATGTTGACACAGAGGGACTGCAGAACCCTCCAGGTAAAAACTTCCACTCAGTCCTGGCATGGGGAAACAAAATGGATTTCTGGGTCCTTGACTGATCATCTTCACAACTGTGTTTATGTGTTTTTGCACTCACCACTGAAAAGAAGGATCAAGGAGTTTTATTTATTTCCTCCCTCCATGAGGGATAATTTTCCAGCCTGTTCAGGCTGAATCTGTGTTTTGATAATTCAGAGGGATCAGTTTCTGTTCTGGCTACTGAAGAAAACAAATTTCTTTGTTTTCATTTCAAATGACTGACCTTCCCTGTGTGCTTGTGGCCTCCTAGGTTTGCCTTGAACCCATCATCTGTGTGTGTCCCATCAGCACAGAATTAGAAGTGTAAAGAAACCTGACTAAAGATTATCAAACAATCATGGAATGGTTTGGGTTGGAAGGAACCTTGAATATCTTTTAGTTCCACCCCCTGCCATGGGCAGGGACACCTCCCACTGTCCCAGGCTGCTCCAAGCCCCATCCAGCCTGGCCTTGGACACTGCCAGGGATCCAGGGACAGTCACAGCTGCTCTGGGCACCCTGTGCCACCCTCACAGCCAAGAATTCCTTCCTAATCTCTAATCTAAATAAACCTCCTCTCCTTCAGCTTCAGGCCATTTTATGGTTTTCCTCACTAAGGTGCCTCCTAAGCAGACACCCAGCACAGGCCCCAGGAGGAACTTCTGGTGGTTTAATAACTCAAAAAGGGACATCACCATCACAGCAGACACGTGGCCTTTAAAACACTTAAGACCTAATTGTTTGGTGAATTTACTCCTGGATTTGCTGCATGCTGTGGCCTCTGGGAGCTGCATTAGAGCCATTCCAGACACGGAATGGCTGCAGGTATTTGGGTGAAGCTAAAAGAGCTTTCATGGCCTGAAATCACTCTAGAAAGATGCCAGTGCTCCTTCTGAACACTCCAGACTGGACCCACTTTTTTCTTAAAGCATATTCTTGCATTGCAGGCTGATATTTCCCTGCTCCAGGACTGGCTGATCTGAGAAGCAAAAGTCCAGCAGGGCTGAAATTCTGCTTTTCCTGCAGCACAGCTCCTGTCACTGCAGCAGTGAGTTAATGCACAAAGGCAGCACACCCAGCTCACTCACCTCGGCATACTTGGCTGGAATATCAGCTTTCTCCACTCCGTAGTGATGTTTGCAGTTTGTGGCTGCAGCCACTTGAAGCACCACCTGCCCCACACCTGCAGGGAACAAAAACCCCAGAGCTGAGAGCACTTTCAGGGAAACCACTGCCAAGGGAGAGAAGCTTTTAGAGTAAAGTGAACACAAAAAAAGCAGGTGAGCTGTGGGACTGGGCTGAGGGCAGAACTTTCACGTGCCAGGTGTCTGACATTCCCAGCTGGAGGCACTGGGCACTCCCAAAGTCATTCCCACTCCCCTGGTGCTGCTCAGCCAATGATCAGAGTGAGAAATTCCTGATTTATTTCTGGGGGGAGCAGATTAAAGTTTCTGACACAGGCCTGTGACCCAACCTGCAGCACTCTGGGGCCCCAGATATGATCTTCTTTAACCTTCCTGGATAAACAATTGTGAGAATCTGTGGAGATTTTGTTTCACTCCAGATGGAAAAGAGTTTCTTAGCGTTGATGTCTTTCTAAAGGTCTCATCTGAACATCAGTCCCTGACAGGAAATTTCAGTCAGTTCCACTGAGAGAGGAAGCAGGGGTAAGAAAATCACTGAAGAACTTGTGTATATATATATATATATATATATATATATATATATATATATATATATAATTATTCTATTTTGTATATTTACAAATTTTATATAATTAATATAATTTGTACTTTTATAATATATGTTAATATATTCTTATATACTTTTTACTAGTATACTACTAAACTTTTAATTATTCTACAATCTATTATTTTACTATGTATGACATATATAAATACTGAATATTTATATATAACTGTTTAATGTTTAAAATATACATTCAAATTTAAAATATAATTTTTTAATTTTTTTCCCTGAAGTCCTGTATCACACACACTTGTTTGGATTTAAATGTGTTAAAACTTCAGAGCACATCAAGCAGGAGGGGAAATTCTTATTACTCCTTTCATGTTCTGAACCAGATTTTACCAAGAAAAAGAACATCATCTTCTCACTCAGTATTTCTGTTGCACATGTGCTTGAGTCATACCTGGTTTCCTCACCAACTAGGCACCATTTCCTTTTAAAACTCGGCTCTGTTGCAGTTGTGGGTTGCATTTTGTGGGGTTTCACAACTGTTCAAGTAAACTATAAAAGCATTTTTGACACACTGACAAGTCTGAGGCAAAAAAACCCCTTCATTTTCAGATTCCACACCAAGTGTTTCACATGGCAAGGGTCAAGAAGTCAAATTTTCAGATACGAAGGGCATAAAGCAAATCCAGTGAAAACAGATGAATCCTTAGGAATGAAACTTTATGGGTCAAATGTCATTTTTAACATTGCTTCTTCTTCACAAGTGTATCCAACAATACCAACACAAACAAAGGGGTTTGTAACAGGGATTTATTGCATTGCAGGCTGATATTTCACTGCCACCAGAAAAGAGGACTGGGGTGTTTGTTTGGTCCATTTAATCCTGGCATAAAAAGCAGGAGCATCTTTGGGGATTATCTAGAAACAGAAATAGAAATAGAAATCTAGAAAAGATGCTTATCCTGTAACACAATCCCTAGTTCTGGGTTACTTCCCAAATATGGAGGGTTTTAAAGTACCAACAGCAAAGAAAAATTGAAAACGGAGTTATTGCTCACTTACCACTGCCCAAGTCAACGAACAAATCATCCTCTGTCATTTTAATCTCATCGATCATCTGGGCCACCAAGTCAAAGGAAGTTTCTCCGTAGACCTCAGGGGAGAAGGGCTCGTAGTTGTTGAGTTTCTCGGGGTCAGTGACCGAGTGGTTGTAGACCTGCTGCAGGATGTGCCTCAGGAGCCCGTTGGAGGGACGCGTGTTCAGCTTCATGGGCTGCGTCGTCCCCTTCCACTGCAAGGGACAGGGGGACAGGGTGTGAACCCACCGTGGGGACAAGGACTGGCACCAAGCCTGGCTGAGGAACGAGGGACAGTCCCCTCCCAGCCCCTCTCCCTCAGCTTGGGCTGCAGGTGCTCCTAAAGACAAAAACTGTGAACGGAACTGGAGCCAGGCTGGGAGAGCTGGGGATGTTCACCTGGAGAAGAGAAGGCTCCAGGGAGAGCTCAGAGCCCCTGCCAGGGCCTGAAGGGGCTCCAGGAGAGCTGGAGAGGGACTGGGGACAAGGGATGGAGGGACAGGACACAGGGAATGGCTTCCACTGCCAGAGGGCAGGGATGGATGGGAGATTGGGAAGGAATTGATTCCTGGGAGGGTCGGGAGCCCTGGAATGGATTTCCCAGAGCAGCTGTGGCCGCCCCTGGATCCCTGGCAGTGTCCAAGACCAGGCTGGATGGGGCTTGGAGCAGCCTGGGACAGTGGAAGGTGTCCCTGCACATGGCAGGGGGTGACACACTGGATGGGCTTTAAAGTCCCTCCCAACCCAAACCATACTATGGAACTGCAGAAATTGCACACCAGCAGCTGCTCTGAACTTTGTCACACCTCAATCAACAGGTAATTTCACAGGTGATAAAGGGGAATTTAAAGAGATGCAAAAAACAGTTGGCAGTGTAAAGCACAACAATGAATAGAGTTGGGGTGGGTGTAAAGGTTTGTTCACTCCTTTTTTCTTTGCTATCCCCACTGAACTGCTGTTGACTCTCAACACATGAACAGGTTAATTTTGCTCCAGGAGCTGTCACATGGGAGGGATCAGATGCACTCAGACAGGGAGTGGCAGGAAAGAGATGGAAATCAAGCTTCCTTTCTTCTTCAGAAAAAAACCCATCCTACGCAGAAGTTGTTGAGTTTTAAAAATGTCTACCTCTCTCTTTGATAAAAACAAACAAAAAAAAGGCAATTCCAGGACCCCTCCTAAACATTCCTGTGAGATTCAGATGGGAAGGAATACTTAAACCCATCAGGTTTGCCAGTTCAGATAGCAACTGCAAATGCTAAATAGCTGCTAATATTTAGCTATTAACCAACATAGGCATGAAGGTGCCTGAATCCAAATAAGCACAAGTTTTCAAGGCCCAAAAATTTTTTTAAAAATCCAACCAATAAAGGCTTGTTGCCATAATACTGCATATTTCAAATAATTCCCATAAGCACAGCAGGGAAAAAAATCCATCTATGCTTTCAAATTAATCAGAATAGTAACATTATTCATTGTTCATGTTTTGCCTCCTCCAGTTCAACCTTTTTGGGGGGTAAGAGAACCAAAAAGCTCATTAAATTGACCTGAAAAGAGATTACATTCTACTTTAGCCAGTGATCCCACAGGCCAGAGAAGCTGAACTGTGGCAAGGAAATTCCTAAGCCATGGATCACTTCCACAACACACAGGAGAGTTCATATGGATTATTTAAGTACCCGTAAGTCACAGATTTCCCTGTGTAAAAGTCAATCTATACAAGAAATCCCTGTGTAAAATGCAGACAGACCTTTCCTTCCCCCTAAGGGCAAGTCAGCTGTTTCCAAGTGGCAAAATAACAGTGCCAGAAGGGCACAAGGAAGAGCAACAGCTCTGAATTTGGGAACAAAAAGTGGTGTTTAATTCTCTTTCTTCCTGTAAGAATGTCCCTTCAATATTAACTCCTTGACTGCCCAGGTGTGATCAAGAAAATAAGTTTAATATCAAGCTCAAGCCACCCCAAAAACTGGAAGTGCTGGATATTGCTGATGCTATAGGAACAGGTATAATGCAGCACTGAGCCAGTCACAACTTTCTGCTGTTCTTCACTACCTGAATTCAAACGTGGCACACAAAAACCATGGCAGGGCCCAAATTCAATACTTACCAGCTGGTGGATGCTGTCGATGGCTCGGTTGTACTTGTCACACAGTCTCTGCATGCTCTCAAAGCTGGGGGGAGAACACAGGGGCAGCTCAAAACAGGCAGGTTTGAAGGTAAAACCTTGGGCTTTTCCATCCTCTTGCCTAGGGGGTATTTAGGGTTTGTTTCTCAGAATATGTAATTACATACACAGATTTAGGACTTTGTGTCCTTTAAATAAAATCCTCAGTAGACCAGGAGTACATGACAAATAATATTAGTTCCTTTACCGTAAATCATACTTCGAGTACAGCCCTTTTCCGGGTAAAGTTCTGTATTCTCAGAACCTCTTCTCCATATTTTCAACTGAGCAGCAATTTAACAAGTCTGTACATTTTTTTCCTTTTTGCTATCATCTCTCCACAATAATCAGTCCTGAGACAAGCAGATGCTTTTCCAGAAATTCACTCTGGGACTGAAAATGCAGACAGAGCCAGAACACAGCCTAAAACATCACCCATCAGGAAAGCCTGGGGATTGCTCCACGGGCTGGCTGGGATTACGGTCAGCCCAGGCAGATGCCCTAATGACACAAGCTGAGAGGATTACATCAATTCACCTCAGGCCAGGAAAGAAAGTATATTCCTGGGAACATCAATCCTTACGTAATCAGACCCACAAAGCAACAGCAAAAACAACACACGGAGTTACAGGAGTGACATCGTTAAACCACGGACATTCCCAAAGCTGGGAAGGGATGAGGGGGCCAGGGGACATCAGAAGGGACACTTCAGTCTCTTGTGATCCTCAGGGTCACTACACTAGCCAGGACACCATTCCCATGATGCCCGTTCCATTCCAAGCTTCCAGCTGCCTGTGCTTGTTTCCACGCTGGGAAAAGCAAGAGGCTGCAATGGGGTTTGTCTGCATTTCCATAACCTGCTGCTTCTCCTTCACATCCTTGGCTCAGCCCATCTGCTGCCAGTGATTTTTCTGACAAATTTTTTCAAAGGAAGAAAAAAGACTGAAATCATTACCAGAATTCCAGTTCATGACTTCCTTGAAAAGCTGCAGGAAGACATGAGGGGGGACTTCACGGAACAGAGGGGTTTCACTTTCATTCAGCATTGCTGCCAACCACACTGACAGTCCCCAGTGAAACACACCCAGTGAGGATGCCACAACCACAAAATTACAGTAATGCAGTTGCTGTGAGTAATCCACGAATCCAAATTAATGGGTTTTAATGACAAGGGATGCTTGACCTTGATTACTCCCTTTGAATTTTCCAGAAGGAAGACAGGGACTAACAAGTCTTGCAATTGAAAATTGAGAGAAGAGGATTAGGCAGATCATGATGGAAGTATCTGGTGCTGGGGAGGTTTAGGTTGGGAAATGTTCTTCCCCCAGAGGGTGCTGGGGCACTGAACAGGGAATGGTCCCGGCCCCAAGGCTGCCAGAGCTCCAGGAGTGTTTGGACAACGCTCTCAGGAATGCTCAGGGTGGGATTGTTGGGGTGTCTGTGCAGGGACAGGGCTTGGATTGATGATCCCTATGGGATCCAGCTCAGTATATTCTGTGATTCTACTCACAGCAATGCAGTTTCATCTGTAAACTTTCTTCTAACAGTTCTGTCATTCTATGGACTTGGATAAATTCAGTCTTTCCCATGAAGGCAACCAAGGAGATTTTTCTTAACTGCAGCTTGACCATCCTCCCTTTCCCCAGTCTCAGCAGAGCCAAGTCCATGCACAGAACCTCAGAACTCTCCACAGACACACCACAGGTCAGGATCTGCCTCTCCCAGCCAGGAGAGGAATATCCCACGAGATATTCATTCTGAACTGCTTGTGGGTATGAATTCCCACATAACTGAGGCACGTCACAACCCCTCCAACTGCCCACAGCATTCCTGGGAATTTCACCTTTTAATTCAGCCCCCACCCAGCGGAGAGGGAGGGAGGGGAAGGTGCAGCTCCCACTGACACCCAGCTCTGCCATGCTCTGCTGGGAGCAGGAATCCCTGGTTACACAGGAGTAGGAACCTCACTGCCATTGAGATTCCCACCCTGGCTGCACTCCAAGGGCGCGGATACCGATCATTGTTTCACAGTGAGTAATCCAACGTACCCAAGAGCTGCACTGGAGCTGTGTGGAGTTTCCAATTATGTCCTTAATCCAACTGCCTTTGCCAATGTTGCTGTTACACATTTCCTACCAAAATAACTCCGGCAGAGCCTGAAGCCAGTTCTGAGAGAAAACTTCAGTTGGTTGTGTCTAAGAATAACCAGTTACACACTGGTTCACTACACCCCGTGCTGGCCTGAAGTCCTGCTGGGAACAAAAACATTCCTCTCACCTTTTTGTATCATAGTCAATTAAAACGTAGTTTTCCATGGCAAGCTTGAGATCTGGGATTTCTTCACAGACCCACCTGGAAGGAGAGAAGAAATAATGAATAGAGGTATTGCCAATTAAGTGTAATAAGGTCGTTTGTCTCAATTCTGGACTGCTTTACATGAAGAGAGGGTACTGCAGCAGCCCTGGGAGCTCACAGTATTGTTAGGAATAAGGCAGACATCATGGGAAACTGCAACAGTTCACATTTGTACTGAATAAACAGCAAGATGCCTGTAGACACTGGCAGGAGCATAAAGCTTCAAAATGAGGTGATAAATGTATTCCACGTGTCTAAAAATACTCAAAGTCATGGCTGATGTTAATCTAACATAAAATGCAGAAGTGCAGCATTTCCAAAGAATTCTGATGCTGCAGGAAGCTTTGACAAAGCTGAATGTGGAAAAGACATTTCCCTCAGCAGCCCAAAAACCCTGTCACCAACCACTCAGTGGCAAGGTATTCTCCTCTGGGGAGTGTCTAAACTGCTCTTACACCTTGCACACCCAACCAAACCAGATTTTTTAGAAGTTATTTTGATAAAAGTCCCCTTTGATACTCTGAATTAACACAGCCTTGTGTGTGTGGCCATCAGAAAGGGAAAGCACGTGCCCACTTGCAGTGCATCCAACAATGGCAGCTCACAGGAGAGAGCTTCACTTGTGGAAAGGAGGAAGATTAATTCCCTTCAAAGGCAATTTAAAAGCCACAGAAGCTTTGCACACACCTTCCTCCACAAATATCAAATTGGAAAGCACTGTCAGCATCAAAAAAATCCCACATCACAGGATGAATTCCAATAGGAATCACAGAATTTCCTTGTGAACTTTGCTCCATTCTTCACTATTAAAATGGTAAAAAAAAAACAAACTAAAAATGCAACTGTTCTGTTCCTTCTGGCTGATTCATATATGATTAATAACTACACAGACCAATGAAAACCAGAACTTGGACACATATGGCTGGCCCTCTTCTGGTATCTCCCATCTCCCCTAAAAGCACCAGGCCTCTCCCTATAAACTTCTTGCTCTTAAATCTCAGGAACAGGCAGTGAACAGCTGCCTACCAGCAGCTTCATCCTTGTGTCCCTTCCAGCTTGGTATACTCCACAATTCCATGCCTGATGAGATAAAGGCTCCCCTGCATTCTCTCACCCACCACTTTCATAACACTGTGGGCACTTTGCACAAGGCCTTTTTTTTTTTGGCACAAGACTTTGCAGCACGAGAGCTTCTGACACTGAGTTCGCTCCAACCTTGCTTAAAACACAGTTGTGAAAGGTTATTTGACCCGACTGCTTACTAAGAAAGCTTCCCTTTCCCTCCAGCACAGAAAGCACCAACAACTCCAGCCCAAGCTCCCTCTGAGCCCCTTGGAAAGGGCCTTCTCCACACCCCACCAACAAATGATGCCACGAGATCCCAAGGATCTTATCCCCACCAGTCTAAGCAAACTGGCACCACCAGTGGCAGCATTTTGTAGATAGGAAAAGAAACTCCTTCAGGAGAAAAATTTTCAGCTCCAGCCTCATTCCACATCCTCTGCCACCCCAGAGCATGGGAAATGCTCTGAGTTAATGCACAGGAGTGATGTTATCAAGCCCTTGGCTCTCTCACACTCACACTGGAAGCACACAAGGCTCACTACTACCTTTTCCTTTGTTATATGTGACCAAATTTCGAGCTCAGGTGGTTCTGCAGGTAAAACACCTCCACCCTCACCTGTATCTGCACCACCCAAGCACTAAAACCTGCTGCAGACACAGCCCCAAGCTGAGCCAAGGGCAGCCTGTAAGGATCTAAAACAGTTAACAAGAACAGCTTTGTAATGGGGATAACTCATCCTCATCCCTCAGGTGTTTGGGGAATTCGTGTAGCATTTATTAAAAGTTGTTCTTTGGCAAGTCCCCTCCTAATCCTGCTGAAATAACAGCAAGTCACGTCCTGAGAGCCCGTGTTGGGAAATCCTCTGACTTCCTGCTCCTCACAGTTGTCTTTCACCTTTATCCTCCCATTTTCCCCATGCTGTTCCAACTCTATCAGCAGGATTAAGAGGAATGCTACAGGGAGATCATTGCCAAACAACCCAAATGCTACAAGATCACAGCAACAAGGGAAACAGAGAGGGTGGGCAGAGGCAAGATCAGGACATAACACATCAAGCCAAGGATGTTTCTCTAACCTTGTGTGTCCAAAGCTCAAATATGAGCTGCCACAAATATTAAAGCTGAACACCACCACTCATTTTTTACTCCGTTCAAAACAGAATAGAATATGACAAGATAAAACAAAATCTATTTGGCAGGGAGCTCTGTATTGCAGCAAATTCAGCTTAGAAAATAACTCAGAGCTGCTAAATGGTAACTGCTGCCCTCCTGCATGTCCTGACTCCAGATATCCCTTCCCAGAGCTGCAGGGAGGCACAGGAGGGGTCCCAGCCAGGTTGCACTGAGCACTTACCGAATTGTCTCAATAATTTCATGAGCAGCATCGTGGTGTTTGTCCTGAAATTAAATAAAAGAAGAGACATGTCAGGTGCTGTTTGTCAGGAGTGTACAGGAATCACATTGTTTTTAAGGATACAGGTGCCAAGCATACTGGGAAAGGAGTCTTTGAATTCCACCCATTAAAGCCATCAAAATGAGCCCTCTAAGAAAAAATAAAGGCTTAAGGAAATGAATTTTTTAAGTGTCTCTGACTGATATGAAGGAACTGTCATTCAACTTATTTCTTTGTCATTGCCTGCAGTCAGGGACTGTGTGGCTGGGGATTGTGTGACTAAAGCCTTTGGGGATTATTGGATGCAGCAGGTACTTGACTGCAAGTTCCCAATGAACAGCTGATTCCCTTGGCCCAGCATCTGGCACAGGCTCCCAGCTCCAGATGGGCAGTGAGATTCTCACACAGAGAATGGCTTTCTAAAATAAAGCATCCAATAAACAGTGGGAGTGGATGTCAGTGCAGAAAAACACCCTCAGAGCACATAGAAGAAGGCCTGAATATGCAGCCCTGCTCATGAACCAAAACCCAAAACACACCAACCTTGAGCATCAAGGGTGAGATATGGAGGTTTGTTGATTTCATTTGGGAGTTTATTCAGGAGCAACAGAAGCACGAGTCGGTTTAGCAAATTATTACAAATTCATGCTGGAAAGAGCCCTTCAAGCTGCATTTATATGCACCATTGTACAAAAAAAGTTCTATTTTAGGGAAGCCACAGGAGTTCCTTACACACATTGATGTATCCAGCTTGCGAAGCCTTAGTTACCAGAGTCTGTCTGCACAAAGCTAGGGTTATATTTAGACATTTGTTTCTGCAAGTGGCTTTGACCTTTTAATTAGGAGTCTTGTATCTACAGCCCTTCCAGAAATACAAGTGCAAAGGCTCCCTCAAATCATTTCCCTTGTCTTCTGCTGCAGAAATGTCATTTCTGTAAAGTTACATGGGGAAATTCTGTAGCAAAGGGCAGGGACAGGTAACAAAGCAGAAGACTGGGGGCAGGGGAAGGAAGGGAAAGGAAGAAGAAAACAACTGGTGGTTGATGACAGAAAACGGTTGAATTATCTCATTTTTCAAACATGGAAGGACATGATCTGAGTCAAATGGAGCATTTTCCATCAGTATCTCAGCTTTCCTATTTTCAGGAGGAAACACATTTTCCCTTGTATAATCAGTTCATGCACTTGGGATCAGCCAGGCCTGCAGAAGTTTTCATTCCAAGAAATTTGTACACAGCCCTTTCAAGGCCTGGTTAAAAATCTCAGGACAGATAGGCAAGAATTTCTGAGGTCTGCCATCCTTACAGTGCCTTAAAGGGGCCCATAAACAGGAGGGAGAGGAAATTTTAATAGGGGGAGTTAGTGACAGGACACAGGGAATGGCTTCCACTGCCAGAGGGCAGGGATGGATGGAATATTGGGAAGGAATTGTTCCCTGTGAGGGTGGGCAGGCCCTGGCACAGGGTGCCCAGGGCAGCTGTGGCTGCCCCTGGATCCCTGGCAGTGTCCAAGGCCAGGCTGGACACTGGGGCTTGGAGCATCTTGGGATGGTGGAAGACGGAACTAAATGATATTAGTTCCTAACCAGTCTAGGATTCTGTACTGAAGTGATGAGAGAACAGTATTTTACCAGAAAAAAGCTCTTTTTTTTTTTTAGATGACAAAAAGTGAATCCCAAATCTAGAAGTCACACAGAAGACTAAACCAAAAAACCAAAACATTTCAGTTACAACATGGAGAAGGAAAAACAGCCAACAACAGTAGCCAGGACACTTGGAATGGAACACACAGAGCCTGGAGCTGAGCACTGCCTTGGCCACGTTTAACAACTTGCTGCTGCCACAACAGCACCCCAAACACCACAGAATAGATCTAGGGCTGGGTCTCCTTCAGTCTCCTGGGCTGGGACAGCCCAAACTCTACAGAAAACAGCAGCATCCATAATCCAGACTCCCAGGAATGTCAGGTAATCCTTTTGATAAATCTTGGCCTAGAAACCAGGGAAGCAACCAAACTAAAACCTGCTCCTGCCTCTCAGTGCACAAATAAAAGAGTGTGTTCTCTTTTCTCTGTGCACTGAAAGGAGGGCACAAGGAGGGAGGAGAACTTCTCTTTCTTCTCATTTCTTATCTGCCAAGTGTAAGAATAACCCAGGACAGCAGCTCATCCATAAACATCCCGCAGAAATGTTCACATTTGACTCCATACAGAATTATCCCAGCAGAGCCCCCCTGGGCTGATCCAGCTCTCCCAGTAAACTGTGTTCCTGCAGAGTCAGAATTTGCTTTATCAACATAAGCACATTATAGCAGAAAAGTGAATTCAGGCTTATTCTGGCATAACCATTTCCTGGGAGGAAGTTCTATTCCCCACATTTGTAGTGTGAGCAGAGCACATGAGAGACCCCTTGTCCTACAGGTCTTCATGAAAACACTCCTATAAGTGACAAAAATTGTCTAATTAACAGATTCATCTTGGGTTAAAAAGTAAAAAAAAATCAATCAAAAAAAAAATCACAATTCACATCTACAACTGCAGATCAGCCAATACAAGTGACTTTGCACAACCTCAAATGGAAACTCCAGGCAGAAGGGGCCTTTGAGCTTAGTTTGTGACGTTATCTAGGAATAAAGAAATCCAAACCAGTTCCACATCTACTGCTGAACTTCCCATGCTGAAACACTTCCCAGTTTACTTCACTCTCTAACAGACTTTGGCTGAGCAGAGAAGCTCCCAAGGTCTCAAGAAAGTCTTGCAAACAACAACCAAAAAAAAAAAAAAAAAATCCAGTAGGATCTCCTACATTTCTTCAAAGCAGAGCTGTGGAAAATTGAGGGAAGGGGGGAAACATCTGAAGAGAATTTCTTAGAGAAACTTCCAGCCCCATTTCATCATTATGGTTGTATGATTTAATGAGAAAAATCAATGAACAGCAACAGGCATCACATCTGTGTTCAGGCAACTGGTTATGGCACTGGTAGGGACTGAGGCAATCAAAGGACAAATGGAATAGAAACCCCTCTGAATCCTGACCCTGCTCCAGCCTCTGCCATGGGCCTTCCAAACTCCCCAAATCCTGACCCTGCTCCAGCCTCTGCCATGAACATTCCAAACTCCCCAAATCCTGACCCTGCTCCAGCCTCTGCCATGAACATTCCAAACGCCCCAAATCCTGACCCTGCTCCAGCCTCTGCCATGAACATTCTAAACTCCCCAAATCCTGACCCTGCTCCAGCCTCTGCCATCATCATCCCAAGCAGATGCACTGGTTCAGGTCAGACACACACCAGAGCTTGGAGCAGCAGCTTTAACCCGGATCCCTCAGAGTCCCAGGGGATGAACACCAAATGCAGCAGCTTGGGAGGATGGATGTGGATTCCTGATGGCTCTGCTGCAGCACCAACAGCCTGATCAACCTCTCCCTGCTGAGCCAACAGCCAACCCTGCACCCATAAAGGTGGCCTGAAGCTTCTCCAATTCTGCCATGGGTCTGACTTTGGGGGTTTGGGCTCAGTTCAGGTGTTTTATATTATTTTTCCCAGCTGCAGTGCCCATGACTCAGGTTGCAGGCAGGTTGTGCTCGTGTGTCGTGCTGGACTCTGATACCCACAGGGCTTTGGCAGCGGAACCTCCTGGGGAAGAGCCTCCCACAGATTCCATCAACCCTGGAATCCCATGTGCAGAAGCCTTTTGGCCGAGGCTCAAGCAGCCTCTGTGCTCTGTTCCCAGTCACGAGATGAGATGATGCCACCACGGTGCTCCCTGTCACAAAGAGCAACTCCATTCACCCTCCTCCTGCTCCAGGCTGCTCTCCCTCCCTCCCTGCACTGGAGGGGATGGAGCACACTACGTGTTGCTTCTGGCCTGGCTGTACTTTCCAATGTTCCTGTATTTATGTCATCTGAGAGGCCCTTGGAATCTTCTGAGCCACATAAATGGAAGCTTTTCACAATTACCCTTATCTCTTGAATGTGGAAAGTATTTAAAGTAAAGAGTTGCAGTCTGTAGTAATTACTGAGACTGCCCAAAGCTCTTCACAACAAGTTTCAAACAAACCAAACTTAAACACACATTGAGTTGCTGCAGCCAACCCTCTCCAACTGAACTTTTCACAGAGTTCTGGTCTTCAACCTAAACACTGAATTTTAAATTGAAACGTGAGTTCCCAGAGAAAGCTCAATAGTTTTTGCCAAGATATTTCATTGGAAAAAATAACAGAAAGAAAGCAGACACTTTCTCAAAAGTCACTTCAAAGAGCATCCAACATTCTATGGAAAAGAGTGGAGCAGTTTCAGCCAGCAGGACTGAACAGCCTCACACTTCCGATTCTTACAACACATTTCTCCAGCCACATGTTCCTACAACTCTGAGCAAAGGAATTGGGAGCCAGGAACCCCCCACTGCTGTAACTCTGAGTACACCAGTGCTCCCAGCACACAAAGCTCCTGTCCCACACACACAGAGCTGAGTCCTCCTACAGACACCAGCTCCTGTCACCCTTCACGCCATGGAGATTGGACCACAGAGCAATTTTTAAGAGTTCAATCTTTCCCTTCACCGCCTCATAAAAAAGATCTTTTGTATCTTGCAGATACAAGAAATCCTAATATGTGATTTGAAAGCCAAATAACACAGTGCCCAGAAGCTCTTTCCAAATACGCATATTAAAGCAATCATTATCCTTTTCTATAATCACATTCTCTGCTTGTTAACTCAAATTCAAAAATCACCAATATGACCAGAACTCAGTGTGGTGGGCACTGCCCAGGCTCCCCAGGGAATGGTCCCGGCCCCAAGGCTGCCAGAGCTGCAGGAGCGTTTGGACAACGCTCTCAGGGATGCTCAGGGTGGGATTGTTGGGGTGTCTGTGCAGGGACAGAGGTTTCACTGATGATCTCTGTGGGTCCCTTCCAGCTCAGGATATTCCAGGACTCAGCAGCACTCACAGCTCTTCCTCTGCCACCAGGATGAGAAAACTAAAGCAGCCCCAGTAATACATATTATATACACAGAGATCAGAGTGTGCATGACATGATCAGCACCAGCCACAGTTCCGTTATCTGTGCACAGCTTTTTTCTACAAAGCACCAAATTCCTACTAGAAACAGCCAAATCAGACACTTCTACAGAACATTCTACAAGAGCAAGGGAAGGTATAAATTAGAGTTTGCAACATTTTTGCCACAAGCTGGCTGTTGGAACGATTTGTAATTCCCCCTGAGCACAAAACCCTACACTCCTCCTCCAGGTGTGGCTGCTTCAGTTACAACAAATTTTGAAACTAACATCCCTTAAGATACTTAAATGGCAAGATTTTGATTTAATTGTATGTTCCAGTACCATATCCCAGACTCCTGGGTGTGTTTGTACAGAACAGTTAACCCCAGTGCAACAATCCATAGTTTAAAGTGAATCTGTAACCTAAAGCAACAATTTTAAATGTTCTGGTTTCCATCCTCAAACACAAAGAACTTGTTCAGTTAATTGGGCAGCCAGCACTGCCTGGAACAAGAAACACCACCCCAGCACCCTTCCAAAATTACATCTTTTTTTTATTTGGGTTCTTCTTACAAAACTGTGCTTAGCCTTGGAGTAAGCCTAAATTGGGGCTTGAGGGTGAACACCATATTTTTCTGAATTTTATTTTCCCACATGCCAAGTTACTTCATGCAGGCTGGACAGGGCTTGGAGTACACTGGGATAGTGGAAGGTGTCACTGCCCACGGGGGTGGGACTGGATGAGTTTAAGGTCCCTTCCAACACAAATCTGGTATTCCATGATTCTCTCTAAGTGGGATCTTTTTGAGATCTGATCACCTACACAGCACAGGTAGTGAAAAGATAACCCAAGAACAAATGGTTTGAAAACCTGGATAAGTTCTTGGGGGGGGGGGGGGGGGAAGGACATACAGCTCAGGCCCCTTCAATCTTTCACTCTCCCAGCACCACACAGAAACTTTTATGACCCCTTATCTCCTCTTCATAGGCAGGAATATTTCTGGGCATAGCTTTGGTGTTCCAGACTAAACTGGTCCCACACTAAAGCAACCCTTGCCCTTTCAGAGCCAGTTCTGACTCACTAGACCACGCTTCCTCCCCTAAAAACAGGCCAGGTTACCAAAGCAGCTCTTCAGAAATGTGAAAAGCAGCTGCGAGCAGGGGCAGAGCAGGAGGGACTGATCTCCTACAGCTTTCCCCTGTCCACCAGATGCGTGAAAACCAAAGCTGAAACAAGCCAGTTACAAATAAATCAATGGCAACACTTGTGTACCCTTTAATGACCCTGTCTGGATACACTTCCAGCACTCCAGTGTAACACCAGTTCCTCCCAAATCCTGAACACTGACCCCACTCATGGATTAACAGAAGTCATTCAGATTTGCCAAATTCTGATCTCCACACGACCCATTTAACTCACAAAACAAAAGAGGTCAGTCCCACCAGCCCCTGGGTTTAAACAACAGCTTGGTTGCCTGCAGTGGCAGCTCTCTCTCCCCAGGCAGCAGTCCATAAATCCAAAGGAGAGGATGTTACAGCTGCAGACAAGATGGTTAGCAGAGATCAAAAAGATGGATTAGGAAAAGCCAATCAATCTTGCAGAAGGCTGGTGGGACAAGTGCCTCTTTCAAACCCCTTGCTTCCCTCCATCTGGGGAGGATGATAAGGGTTTCTTTGGACACTAGAGAAGGCAACATGAGCCACTGTAGCTGCAGCTTCCCTGGCAGCCAGGAAAGATCCAGCATTCTGCGTGGCACATGGCTGCCCTCACAAACCAGGGACTTAAGCAGAAGTTTGTGTTCCTCTTCCCACAGGATTTAATTGCATTTAACCCACTTAGAGAGACCCACCAGCACAGTCCCCCTGTCCAGAGCACATCCGTGGCCAACACACCTGAACACAGGGGTCAAAAGAGTCTGTGAAAAGCCAAAGCACTTCCAGCCACTGCAGCAGCCAGGAGCTGCTCAATGAAGGGAGGATCTCAGGCTCCATGTCCTGCCAGCTCTGCCTTCCATCACTTTGCCATGGGTCTTTTAAGGTGTTTGCCTTGTGTTCAAATGCCCGTTAAACCCTGAGTAAGGGAAAGGGAAATCCTGCTCCATGCAGTATTCCATATTGGATAGCAACACTCATTTTAATATCACCAAATTTTATCCCAAATCAAGATTGTGCCATTTAAGCTTCCATAGCAACAACCATAGCACAATTTTTCTTATCAAGAGAGACAAGGACCAAAAGTCTCTTCTGAACCACCCAATTACTGGCATTCCCTTAATCAAGAAAGCACAAGAACATTCACAAGAATACAGTTCTATTAGAATGTATAAAAAGAGATCTCTTGCAGAGAACACCTTGTATCCATACTTTTCCTCCCAGTTTCAGGGAAGAAAAGACAAGGGAAGGAAGAGCTCCCCAGACTACATTTGGAAGCCCATCTCTCACACAGTAGGAGGCAGACAAACCTGGGGTAGTTTCAGTAGTTTCTAAGTTACTGTCACACAAAACCAAATGGAAAACATGGTGGTCACTATGGCCTCCTTAATGGCTACATAAGGACATTTAAATAAAAAGAAAAGGTTGCCCAGAGATCCAAAATAAACTAACAAAGGAAACAGGCATTGGGAAAGAAGATTCAAACCGCTCTGGATAATCATTTAGCATGGTTGCAACAGGGATTGCACTTTCACTGCCACTACTTCAACCACAGTAACACAGTTTTGCCTTTCCACACAGCAACCCCAACTGTTGCTACGGACACTGCACAGATGCAGGAGGGAATGGTTCCCCTGGTACGTGCAGGAGGGGCTTGTCAACCCATTAACACGCAATCAGCCTGCAGGAGTGTTGGAGGCACACAGGACAGTCACAGCAGGATGAGCTTCCCCAGCGTGAGCCAGACAAAAGAAGTAATTCCACTATGCAAAAAAAACCCAGTTAAAAAAATGTTTATGTTAGAATATATATAGGGGAATGCAATCATTTTGGTAAAACAGCAATTCAGTGGTGTGTCCTACTGCCCACCCAGGTGAGTTTTAGGCAGTGACACAGCCTGCCCACACCAAGGCAGCTGGAGGCAGTGGGCAGATACTGTGGTGATTCCACAAGCACATGTACAAGAACCCAGCACTGCCTGTTCTGGGACAGAGGGAACTGCTGGGCTTTCAGTGCCTGGAACAGAGGAAGGCAGCCCTGCCACCATTTCACAGACAGTTTAACCCCACCCAGCCACCTGCCCTGTCACTACTTCCCCAAAAGTCACCTCTTGCTCTGGGCCAGCAGTGCCTGTGCTCACACACAGCAAAGGCAGGCGAGGCCTCAACTAAAACTAAACCTTTGTGGGGTTTTGGCTCATTTCCCTTTCAACCAGACCAGTTCACAAACACTGTTCCAAAGGTGAGAGCAGCTCAGGCACAAGGGAACAGAGATGACAAGAGTCATTTCTTCCTGCAAATGTCCCAGCTGCAAACCTGAACCTCCCCAGGAGCCATAGCCTGTGCTAGCAGGGAAATATCCCACCTGTGCAGGTACCTGCACAGGTACGGGAGCACAATACAGCTCTGATCATCCACACTGCCAAAAACAAACCTTCACACAGAACCCATGGGAAGAAATAAACACACAGTCCCAAACTTGTTGGTGCTGAATGAAAGCAGCCACCATCTCCTTCTCAAGCCCAGGGTCCTACCATACCCTTGGTGGGAGCTGGGAGGAACCTCATGGCACAGCCTGAGCCCCCTCTCCTGCAGGGAAAACTGGTGAGACAACAGCTTAAATAACCACTTGATATTCTGTAAAGATAACCCAGTCTTGGACAGCTCAGAAATTCTGCTTTTACTTAACACACATAAATATTCCACATAACAGATATTAACAGTAAAACCTTGTACTCTTTCTGAAGCCCACTGGGTGTGGAGTTTTTTAGGTACAAAAAAACCCAAAAGAATATATATGGGTTTTCCTTTATAAGCTTCAACTTGTGGAGCAGAGCAGTGATCCAGTGGAGGTTCTAAACAGCAGACATCAACTTCCAGCCACCAACCATTTCCACAAACTTTACTTTCAAGACTTAAAAATGACAATACAATATTTCAATGCATTCTTCATAGATTGTAGAATTTCAAATGACTGTATGCTCTCATGAGCAGGGATGGAAGCCAAGGTAAGATCCACAAAGACTCCAAGCCCAGCTCCAGAGGTCAGAGGCCACCCTGAGCCTGTACCTGATCTCCCAGGTCTTGCTGCCAACAGATGTGGGAACCAGAGGGAACCACCTGTAGCCCAGTGGGAATCCAGCTGAGGAATAAATGAGAAGCCTCAAAAGCTCACAGTTGTTAGAATTTTAGAAGTGTCAAATATTAATAGTGTTGCTGAGCTCCAAGAAGTAAATGACACATTAATGCCAAAACCTCAGGAAACTGCCCTTCACAGTACACAGAAAATAGCAAAGAAACAATTCAGAACTTTCTGTTGTGTTTGGTTCAGGAAAGTTTTCCAACACTTCATTTATCTGTCTACAGAAGTTCTTTAAATTTTTCATCCAACACTACAAAATTCTTTCAGTGTAAATTTTTAGAAAACTCTCATTCACTCATGAAATGAAACAAACCAAAATACTCTGAACAGGAACTTTTTCGTTATTCACAGATCTACTCCTATCTATGAAACCATCATTTCCTGCTGTAAAATATACTCACCCTCTTCCTATGCTCTAAAAATAGTCTCTATTTGATTTGATAGCTCTAGCAGCATGTGGCCAACTTTTCTATTCAGTTTTATTTCTTGTTCCTCTTCACAGTTAGTTTTGTCTTTAATAATTACCATGAAAGTAAATATGTTCACAATTTCTAACATGAACTTTTCCTCCTTCTGTGGATCCTTCTGTTAGGAAGGAGAAAACAATTGAAGCAAAAATATGTTGAGATATTTTATGATTATCAATCTGTGATAAAGACACTGCATGGGACAAAAAACTTTACCCCATCCCTGGTCCCTGTGTTGATCATTACAGTGCAAAACTTTAATCAGACAGTTAAAGGTTAACTCAAAGCAGGAAGTAAAAAAAGCAAGTCAATGAGAAAGGGGGAAAAGAAAGAAGGAAGAGTACAAAAGTAGACATATGGATGTCTGGGGAAAAGGGTGATTAAATCTCCCGTAAATCTCACATACCAAGAGGTAAGATATTTTGCCTAAATTCCCAGAGGCAACACAATTCAGTCCCGTATCCGAGACTTGAAAGGATAATCATCTCCATATATAATAAGGCTGCCATGAAGGACAAGAGCTGGAGCTGCATGTGGGGGCACGGATTTCCCTTGGCACACTGAAAGCTTTCAGTGCTGTGTCCAACTGGAGCTGATGGGTGAATTTTTAGGTAGATAAATTTGAATTGCCAGAGGTGGAGCTTTGGCCGGGACAGGAACATTAATCTTCACTCATCTGCTGATGAATGAAAGGAGGAAAACAAGCAATCTTGGACAGCTACTCTGTCTTTCAACAGCTGCCTTTCAGATAAATCAGTTATTAAAAAAAATAAATACTAGTGTGGTCTTAAAGATGCAAGACAAGAGACCAACTTTCACTTTTCAAACTGGGTGAACAAACTGTGTTAACTGAGCCCATGATTTATCTTGTATCCAACGGGTCAGAGCTTGGAACAAAAGGAGTTTGAGAACTGAACAAGCACCGATTGTCACTCAGGGCAAGTTCTCCTTCAAAGGGTAAAGCCCAGAAGGAAACTGCTCTTCTGTGCTGCCCACGTGCTGCACAATTAATGCTGTAGGGCTCGTCTGCCCCCCAAGAGCACATCCCTGAGTCCCCCTGGCACTGAGGAAAAGGGTAGGAAAAAATGATGTAACTGTGCCAACTCTGATCTGCTGGGCAGTAGAGAAACCCAAGTGGTTTTGAAATGACTGAGTCAGTATTTCCCAGTTTCACGCTGCTCCCTCTCCCCACTCCAGGTGTTTTTACAGCTCAGGAGGGCAGGCAGAGAGGTGCTGAGAAATCGGAACTGTGCTCAAGTCAAACCTTTCCTTCACTAGACAAGCTTTTCTAAGTGATTAGTCATCCCCACAAGCATTTCCCAACAAGCTGCACCAACAGCAGCGAGGAAAGCCCCCCGGACTCAGCCTCGGCTGCCGAATTCACGGGCGATTACTCAGGAGTTGAGGAGGTTTTTGCCTGGCAAAGGCAGAGCAACAGTTTCCTCCTCTGCCTCCTTTGTAGGGCCGGCTGCCCCGGGCAGGCCCTGACTCACATTTCACTCAGCAGGGCGGGGGGCCGCCTCTGAAAACACTGCAACATTTTTTTCCAGCCCAGATATTTCCAGCGATGCCGTTCCCAGAGCCGCCCCACACAGAGCTCCACAGGCACCAACACTCCCCACCGCTGGGAGGATCAGGGTGGCTTCACCTGCCCCCTCCAGCACAGGCTGATCCCAGGGAAAAACCAGGAGCACGTGCAAAACGTGTTTTCCATCAGCTCGTCCCACAGGAGTGCACTGGGGTATGGAATAAGGACGGGATGGGTTCGTGGCAGAGAGCAGAACACACAGGGCCACCCTCAGCAGCAGGGTAGCTCCAACCCCAAGGGAACAATTTAGCTCCTCTTTAGGTCCTTCCCAAATTCATCTACAGCACCATTCTATGGCACTCAGTGCTCCCACACCTGCCTGGGAAGTCAAAGCCAGGCATCACAGAAACTCTTGCCAGGAAAGCTGAGTGACACGCACAAAAAAAGAGGATTAAATTCTCAGACAAGGTTTGTTACTCATCTCCACCGTTGATCTTTAATTTCAAAGGTGACAATCCCCGCTGGGCTGTGATTTTCATTAACACTCCCTGCCCTTGAGTTCTCCCTGCACAGCACATTCCTTTGGTGACAGAACGGTATCAGCTGGATCACTACAGTAGGGAGAGAAAAAAACACCCCAAACCCACAATCTGCACCCTCCCACCTGTACAAAATGTAGTAGTAAGAGGTTTGTATCCCATTACTCTCAGCAGCAGCCACACACACACACCTCCAGGTGCAGGGTGATGGTCTGACAACACTCAATTAGAAAATGAGAATTTTCTTGCCATCACAGCTGAGTGGAAAGTCAGCAGTAACGATGAGCAACACAGACAAATAAATTAATTATTCAAGCCAGACTTTTCATCACAGGTGTTAATTTGGAGGTTTAAGCTCCAGCAGCTCAGGGCAGAGGCACCTCACCCTGGTAAGATGCACACAGTAGCACAATCAGAACTGTCCCTTCCTGGGACAAAGTTAAAGGCTGGAAGAAGGGAATAAAATTGGTAGATGAAAAAAACCAGTATTACCATATGGTAACTAGGGCAAAAGATAAATTCTTGGCTGTGAAGGTGGTGAGGCCCTGGCACATGCTGCCCAGAGCACTTGTGGCTGCTACATCCCTGGAAGTGTCCAAGGCCAGCTTGGATACAGCTCGAAGCACCCTGGGATAGTGGCAAGGGGTGGAACAAAATGGGCTTTAAGGTCCTTTCCAAGCCAAACCATTCCATATTTCTGAGATCCTAATACCCAGAGTACAACCCTAGTGGTATCCCCAGGGGCTGCAGGAGGAGCTCCCAGGTGCTGTCACAACTCAACCTCCCTGGCCCCTGCAAGTCAAACAGAGAGAGGGAAACATAACCCACAACAACCTGATGCACATGGACACTTGCAGCCACCTTCCAGGGGAATGCCACCCAGCAGGGAACGGAGCACAACAGGCAGATGTCTCATTCTGAAACTGGAAAGGACTTGCACCATATTGAACATGACAGGCAGTGAGTCACCTGCAGTCAGCAGGGCCAAGGACACAGTGCCACAACAGCCCTGCACAAGCAGGCCCTCCCTCAGCACCTGGCTGTGCCTCCTGTCCCCGTTCAGCACTGACACTGATCCCTGCCAACCCCAGCAGTGCAGGCCTTAGGGACAGCAAATGAATGAAGCACAGTGTCCTCTCTTTGACAGACTGCAAACAGGCTTTTCCACATTCACCAGCTCTGTGCTGCAATAGGGTGCAGTTCAGCAAACATCGATTTGGGGGGCAATTATCAGCTTCAGCAGCTCTGAACCTCCTGTTGCTCAGCTCTCTGTGCAAGCAATCCCTCTCTGGTGCCACAGACATATTAGCAGAACCCTGCCAGACCAGACTGTAGAGCTGATCCACCCCACAACACCCCCACCCCTTTCTCCCTCCTGCACGCACAACAGCCTGTGACTCTACACAGGAACTTGTCAGGAGTTCAAAGTACAACCTGAGACATCTCACAGATCAGGCAGACCTTACTGTGGTATAAAATGAAAAACTCCCCCATTTAAACCTAATCCATATTCAAATTTACCTATAGTAAGTCAGAGACAAGAGAATGAACCATTTTAAGAAAAATTCTCAGGGAAAAAACTAAATATCTGCAAGTCTTAAAACTACACAAGGGGACTTCACCGCTTGTACCCTTCAGATCTAAGTAATGAGTATCAAGTTATGCTTAGCAATACTTGAAGTATGACTGAAAATGCCATCCTCCACCAGCAGTAGCCTATTTAAAACCAGTTAGATCCATTAACTCGGGTCTCTCAGGCAAATACTTCCTTTATCCAGGCCTGTATCTTTCGTAGTATCAAAATTAAAATTTTAACACCGTATCCCTGGTCTCTTGACAACTTGGCACTGGCAAAAAGTGGGGCAGGTACGTGGGAGCTGAGGAGTTAAACAGCGCACAAAAGAGTACACTCACTTCACTCTGATTAAGTGGGGCAGTCACAAAAACAGAGGTCAACATCAGAAAATATTTTGTGAGTCATGAGGAGAGATTACTCACCATGCACTATTCAACTTACTCATCACAGTGTGGCACGGCCAGCACGGCTCACCACGGCTTCATTAGGGCACCGTGGCCTTTCCTTTGAGGCGGCGGAAGGCGGGGGAAGGAGCCGCACTTTCAGTTTTGTGTGGAAGCCAGTGGGAGGCTGGAGCTGCACCACCGCCGCAGCACTCTCTCCTCCCACGGCCCTAATTAGACTCGGAGGGAAATACATGTTTCACATCAGCCTCCCCGGCTCTTTTAGCATCCCAACAAGCGCTGAGTTGTCAGCCGGGCTATTATCTGGACTCAGCAGTCTGGAGAGACCCCACTTTTCCTATTATACACGAAATAAGCAGCAGCCCAGCAATAAAGAGACACGGTATTAATCCAGGCGTCCATTAATGGGAGAGACCAGCCTTGTACGCAGCAACACCGACGCCGCTAATTTAAGATGTAGTAAGAGCACAAAAATAGCCAAGTTACTCAAGGCAGGCTTACATCACACCACGGAGCCCAGGCACGCAGCAGGTTCACACTACAGAGCCTCGGATGTTGGGAAACATGACTCCCTGCCACTGCTGCTGCTCTCACCAAAAATAACCAGCCGGGACCGTGAGTTTCCCGTTCCCTTTCCCTCCAGCTCTCCTCGGAAAACACATCTCACAGAGTACAACAGGAAGCAACCAGAACGCTGCTAAATAAAACTCCTTGAAGCGTGGTGTGGTTTTTTTTCCCTCCGCTCAGCTATCCCACCTTGCTTCCTCGGAACCACGAGCGGTGAAACTAAGAAATGTTCTGCTTACGTCAAAGCGAGCCGAGCTCTCCCGGCAGCTCGGGGCCGCGCCAGCGCGGGGAAAGCGCGGCTGCAGTTCAGCAGAGCACGATGTCAGCAGGCCAAGCGCTGCCACGGACACAGGGATTTGTTTGCAGAGCCCCAGGGTTCAGCCGGAGCTGCGGCCAGCGCCGGGGCGTGCGTGTGTGCGAGCACGCCTTGGCCGCGCCGCCGCGTCCGCTCCCCCGAGCTGCGGGGCGCGATGCTGCTCGGATCCAGGTGAAACATCCACTCGGGAATCACTCTGCAAAAGCTGGCAGTGCCAAGCGGACGGTTTAATGGCAGGATGTTTGGGGTTTGTGGTATTTCTCAGTACATGGGGGATCATACACACACCCCCTCACACCACCTCCATCCGCTGCATTTCTGATTAACTGAGAAGAAATTCTATTTATTCTGCCGTCCTCGAAAACAGCTGCTCAAGTTTTCCCAAATCAACTAAATCCTTATTTCCCATGCTGCAAAACACACATTTCACCCTAAAAATAAAGGGCAGGGGGTCCGGTTTTTCAGTTTTAAAGCCTGTAGAAATCTCTGTGAACAGACATAAAACCATCCCTCCCTACCAGAACAATCCCTCTCCCGCGTAATCTTTAACCTCCTCTTCACAAAACCCGCTCGGGGAGGAGGTGGCGGGGGGGGGGGGGGGAACACGAGTTAATATTTGGCGAGGAAAACCGAACCCGGTCATCGCTTGTACTTTCAGTTTCTGACAATTTGAGCAGAGCGCGCGCCCGCCAACACTGACAGAGCTGCCCAAACAGGAAAGGCTGCGTTTAACCAGTGTGTGCTGGGAGACACGCCGGGAACGGCACGCTAGCCTGCATGGAGGATGTTTTGGAAAAGCATGGCTACAGCAGCAGCCCCGAAAGGCAGGCGGCAGATAGGAGCAGGCAGCCGTCTCCCCCTGCCACGAGCGATATATTCCTAATCACTCACACGCAAGCGATTGCCAAAGCGAGCAACAACATCAGCAGTATCAGCTGCCCCAGCCTGTGCGTCCCAGCGTGTTCTCGCCGGGAAGCGGCTCACGTACAACAGCACAGCCTGGAACGCAGGGATAATCAACAGTGCCTGCGCCAAGTAAACATATAGAGAGACGTTTTGCCTTGGCAAACTGTGCTCCGATGGGCTACACGCAGTTAGGGAGAGAAATTGCTCAAGGGTTGGTAGGAAGCCTACACACATCCAAAAATACCCTCCCCGGAGCCTTTCGCTTCTCGTGGGATTGTCACTAATTTGAACATGGACATTGTTATCAAGGTCACACATCGCTCGTCCGGGCTCGGGAGAAAGTCAGGCAAGTTAAGGAAAAACGCCGCCCGGTAGCTAGGCAAGGACAAGTGACATTTTATTTGGAAGCACGAGGATTGCGGCTGGCTCGAATTCTGCTCGGGATAAATAAAAAAGGGGAGCTCCAAGGGCACGGCTGGAGGGAAACTGGCGGCAGCCCCAGACACCCTCGCTGCCTCCAGAGCCAGAACCGCCGCTGGCCGCTGTTTATTCCTACTCTGCGGCTGGTCCTGGGGGTCCCCACGACCACCCGAGGCCATCCATAATTTAAGCGCTATTCCCCCATCCAGAATCCCTGGATTCCACCCTGCTCGCAGCAGCACCGGTTATTAACCAGTTACACGAGCCCAGCGCGAAGAAAACACGAAAACTTTTCATTAACCAGTCCTCCTCCTCCCCGCCCTTCGGTTTAGTCAACCAATTATAAAATGAAATTGGGGATTTGACTTCCAGGCGAGCAGCGGCGGCACCCGGGGCCGGGGCTCCGGGGGGGGTTCCCGCACGGGGGGCGATCATCCCGATGGATCCCGGGAAGGGCCGGCGCTGAGGGATCGCCCGGCGGGTGCCAGGGCCGGGGCAGGGCCGGGGGCGCTGACAGGGCGCGGGGCAGGTCGGGGCCGGGCCATACTCACGTAGACGGGCAGCGGCCAGGGGTACACGGCGGGCTCGGCTCCCACGGGCGACTTCAGCCGCAGCTCCAGCCTCTCGCCCATGTCGGCAGCCGGAGGACGAGGCGGCGGCGGCCCCGCACCATGCTAGAGGGGCCGGCCGGGGCGGGGTGCGGCGGCCGGGCCGGGCCGGGGGCGTGGGGCGGTGCGGCGGGCGGGGGGCGGCGGGAGCGGCGGGGAGGGGCGGCCGGTGCCGGGGGGCGGCGGGTCCCGTCCCTCCCTCTATTGTCGTTGGCGGCTCGCG
Organism: Acrocephalus scirpaceus scirpaceus; assembly: GCA_910950805.1. NCBI lineage: Eukaryota > Metazoa > Chordata > Aves > Passeriformes > Sylviidae > Acrocephalus > Acrocephalus scirpaceus. The sequence goes on along the minus strand of OU383800.1, from coordinate 2,936,432 downwards.
GGGCTCTCGGGCGCCGCCGCCATCTTGGGCCGGCGTGAGGCGAAGCACAATGAGGCGCCGGGGCCGGGCCGGGCCGGGCCCGAGCGACGCGACAGACGCGGGGAGGGGGGGGCGGGGAGAGGGGCGGGCGCGGCCCCGCGGTCTCCCCCCGTCCTTCCCTTCCCTCCCTCCCCCTGTCCTCAGCTGCCCCCGCACCGCGCGCGCTCCCGCGGCCCCCTCGCGCGCGCGCACAGCAGCCCCTCTCTCCACCCCCCTCCGCGCGCGGGATGCGGGCAGGGACCGAGACCCCCGGACAGAGCGGTGTGACACGGCGGTGGGACCCGGCACGAGAGCAGCGCGGGCTGCGGTGTCACACGCGTGTGACAGGGCCAGGGTAGCACCTGACACAGGAGAGCAGCGCAGGCTACGGTGTCACACGCGTGTGACAGGGCCAGGGCAGCACCTGACACAGGAGAGCAGGACGGGCTGCGGTGTCACACACGTGTGACAGGGCCAGGGTAGCACCTGGCACAACAGAGCAGGATGGACTGCAGTGTGACATGCGTGTAACAAGGACAAGGGTGGCACCTGACACAGGAGAGCAGGACAGGCCATGGTGTCACACACATGTGACAGGGCCAGGGCAGCACATGGCACACAAGAGCAGCTTGGACAGCAGTGTGACATGCATGTGACAGGGCCGGGGTGGCACATGGCACACAAGAGCAGATGGACTGCAGTTTGACATGCGTGTGATGGGGCGAAGGTGGCACGTGGGCACAGGAAGGGACCAGCCACATTGTCACACATGTGTGATAAGGTGAGGGTGGGCACATGGGAGCAGGAGGGGCTGTGGTGTGACACATGTGACACGGTGAGGGTGGCACATGGGAGCAGAACAGGTTGTGGCATGACGTGTGACAAGGCAGAAGTTGGCACATGGGCACAGTAGTGGGAGAGACCGTGTTGTCACACGTGTGACGGTAAGAGAGTAGCACATGGGAGCAGGACAGGCTGTGGTATGATATATGTGACAAGGCCAAAGGTGGTTCGTGGTACATGGGAGCAGGATGGGCCACATTGTCACACGTCAGACAGAGCGAGAGTGGCCATGACGCTCAGAGTCTGTGTAAGGGTGGAGCACCCATGTGACAGCACAAGGCTGGGACCCTCCATGTGACAGTGTGGGGCTGGCACAAGGCGCTCAGGGGTTGCCAGGCTGGAATCCCGTCATGACACAGCAAGGGTGGCAAATGGCACCCAGTGGCAAGGCAAGGGTGGGACCCTGGTGACAGCACCAGGCTGGCATAGGACATTCGTGTGGCCTTGCAGGGCTGGGTCACTCATGTGGTGGTGCAAGGCTGGCACACACATGTGACGGCACAGGGCTGTCACAGCCGTGTGAGGGCACAGGGCTGTCACACAGGTGATGGCACATGTTTGATGGTGCAGGGCTGTGCAGGTGATGGCACACAGCTGGCACACACATGAGAGGACACAGGGCTGTCACACATACGATGGCACAAGACTGGTACACGTTTGATGGTGCAGGGCTGTCACACACATATGATGGAAAAAGATTGGCACACATATGACGGCACAGGGCTGGCACACACATGAGAGGACACAAGGCTGGCACACATATGATGGCACAGGGCTGGCACACTCATGTGAGGCCAGGGTGTGCTCATGGGTCACCGGGCCAAGCCCCCAAGCCCACATGGCTTCTGGTGCAAAGTCTGCACACAAGTGACGTGTGAGCTTTGCCTGGTGCCACACGGTCATGGTCACAATCATGAGGGGTGTGTCACACGTGGGGGCACAGACGGGGTGTCCCCGTTGCACACACCTGTGTGTGCCAGTCTGTACAAGGGGCTCTACACAGCTCCAAGGAGGAGCGTTACTGGCATGGAGGAGCAGAGCTGAGCCCTGTGTGCAGCAGCGTCCAGTGGGGACAAGGGGACTACGGGACAGGGGGACACGGGGATAGAGGGACGTTGGGACGGGGCCCATCAGGCACAGACACCAAGCACTGGGTGCCGAGAGTAGCTGGGTGCAGCTACAGTCTTACAACACGGTGTAACCTGGGTGTAGGACTGAATGCACCCCAGCCGGGCAGCGACAGAACCGGGAAGTGTCCTGGGTGGGGGCTGGGAGCGGTGACACCATCCTGCATCTCTATAGTGGCCGGTGATGGGCTCAGTGACAGCATTTTGCATGTCTATAGATGCCCAGCTGGGCGATAAAATCAGGCCGGAGCTTCCTCCTTCACAGTCTTTTGGGTGATAATTTCCCTCTTCTGGGGAGATGCGCATGCCCTGGGGTGCAGGGACACCTGGGGGCCCTGCCGCCCTGTCCTGAGGCGTGGGGATATCTGGGTGTCCTGTGATCCTGCCCTGCCACCCTGCCCTGGGTTACAGAGACATTTGGGGGGCTCTGCCACCCTGTCTTGGGACCTGAAGGTACCTGTGTGCCCTCCCCTGGGTTTCGGGGAGGGCCCTGCCACTTCTGCTCTGGGATGTGGCTCCAGGTCCAGGCAAAGCCTCCTGCATTCAGTGAACCTCTGCAAATCCTTTGGGATGGAGACATCCGGTGTTAAGGGTGAAAACTGGCTTTGTGGTTGGGGTCACTGCCTGTAGCCCTGTGCTCCACAGGAAGGCAGGGAATGCACTGTGCCAGAAATGCATCCAGAGCCAGCCAGTGCCAGAGCGGGATATTCCCTGCAGAGGGATTTTGTACATTATTTAACACCTGTATTTTCTGACAGGTCTCTGCCTTCAGCAGGAACAGGAGCTGTTTATTTGGGGCAGCTGCACATCTCTGTAATGGGGGCTGGGATGTGCCCCTGCTCCTGTCCCCATGGCTGCTCCCTTTTCCAGAAAGCACTCCAAGGCCAGCTCCAAACACATCCACTCCCCTCTTTGTATCCTTTTTCTCCCCCTTAAACGTCTGTACGTGCAGAAAGCTCCATAGCTAGGAACACTTTTCTAAGGAAAACACTAAAATCATCAAGTCAGCAGTGCTTAAACTGCTCTGACTGCCTCTTAAATAATCAATTCATTTTTAATTAGCTTACCACAAAAATTCCATTAAATTTAAATAAATAGACATGGCAGGAGTTCTCCAAGGCACAGCGGGCTCCATTTAAAGAATTCTCTTTGAGTTCGTTAGGTTGGTCTTTAATCAGTTTGTCGTCCAAGTCCTTGTGTGGCCCAAGCAGGCTACTGGGCTGCTAATAAAGAGTAATGGAAGCTTCCAGGATTTCCCAGATAAATCCCAACCATCTGGCCACCATGCAGGGGTTCAGTGCTGGAGCTGATGTCTCCTGGCAGGTAGTGAGGAGTGGGTCATTTTTGAAGCACCTGCCTGAATCAGGACATCTTTTCACTGATTTCTCTCAGTTTTACATCTGGAAGAAGAGAGGGAAGCAAGGAAGGGCAATGCCCTGGTTTCTGCTCGTTCTGTGAGCTGAACTGGCCCCTGAGTGATGTGAGAATCCCCAAGAGCTGGGAGCCACTCTGTCCCCTTAGATAGCTCTGGATTTTTGCTTTTTTGGGGTGTCTTGGGGTCTATAAGAAATCTCAGAAGGGACTTCTGACCAGAGGACGTAGTGACAGGACAGAGGGAATGGCTTCTGAGTGCCAGAGGACAGGGTTAGATGGGATTTTGGGAAAGAATTCCGCCCTGTGAGGGTAGTGAGACCATGGCAGAGGGTGTCCAGAGCAGCTGTGGCTGCCCCTGGATCCCTGGCAGTGCCCAAGGCCAGGTTGGACAGGGCTTGGAGCAGCCTGGGACAATGGAAGGTGTCCCTGCCCATGGCATGGGGTGGGACTGGATGGGCTTTAAGGCTCCTCCCAAACCATTCCCTGATTCTCTGCCCACTCACCCTGCGCCCTCCAGCAGCTCCTCTCTGTGCTGCACCAGGACACGCTGGGTGCTGCCAGGGTTTCAGAGGCTGATGATTTTTCAGGGACACCAGGCAGTGACCTGCCACATTGGCCCTTCCAGAGAATCAAGAATCCACTTCCAAATTGGCAGCAGTTGGATTTTTCTGGTGTGGAGGTTTGTGTGGGGAGAGGTTCCCACCAGCACCTCAGGTGTGCTGGTCCTGCTGCATCCCCCAGCTGCAGCTCCTGGCTCCAGGCACAATTCAAGGCTGAATTTTTTTGCCACCACCAGATGAACCAGTTTGGATAGGGAGGAACGGGGAAGCTCTGCACAGCTTCATGCACAGAACTCACTCCTGTAGCACCAGAAAAGAGATTTTTTCCCTGGCAAGAGTGTACAGTGGGCAGCTGGAGCCCACGGGCAGCAGGCACAGCCCCTCCTGCCCTGCTGCTCCCACATCCCACTTCTGCTCCCACACAGCCCCAGCTAGGAATCCCCTGGAATGGGGGTCCCGACTGTGCAGGCATGGGGGGGACACAGGGAGGGCATTAATGCACCAAGGACACTTTGCACAAGCAGTGCTCTGACATTCTGTGCACAAACCACGTGCAAAGGCACCTCTGGAGCTCATCTCACACTGGGGTTGCTCCCCTTGGGCTGTGGGGTCGGCTTCTGTCGTGTTCATGGGTCCATTGATCCTTGGCAGTGCCAGTGCTTGGCACAGGGGCTTGAGGTGCACATCAGCTCCTCTGATGTGAGCCTGCCTTCCAGCAACAGCTCATCTTCAGTATTGACCCAATTTAGCTGACAATAACAAGCTGCATCACGAGGCAGGTTAATGCAGGCAAGTTTGTTCCCATCAGATTAAATATCCCAAGCGGAGCCCCTGCAGTGGCAGGGCAGGATGCTGGTGGTCCATAGCGCCAGGGATGGAGTCAGCTGCCTGCTCCAACACCCTGCTCTGATGGCCATGCACAGCTTCCCTTCCCTTGTGCAAAACACTTCATGTGCAATTTTCCAAGCCCCACTTTAATTTCTTGGGGTCAATCCTGCATGGCACCAGGGAGTTCCCTTCCACATGGCAGAGCAACATCTGTCCTTTCCATCTGTCCTGCCAGCTCTCTGGGCCAAATCTCTCCAGGGATGCTCTGGCTGCTGTTGCCACAACAACAAAGTGATGCAACAGTTTCCTCTGCACTGGGAATCCTGTTGATATTGAGGACCTGGGGTGGGTGAGGCATCAAAGCCATGCTGGTGCCAGTGGAGTTCCAGGCAAGATAAAACCACTTGTGGTTGTCAGTGTCCCCTTTTGGTCCTGGAACTGGTCTCAACTGGTCTCAAACTGGATTTGAGCCCAGTTTGGGAGCTTTTTCTCCCTAGGGAGACGTGGCTGCCACTGCTGAAGCCTTCCTCACACAGTGATGGGAGCACTGCACATGAGGAGCCAGAGCCCCAGATTCAGCAGGGAAGGAGATGGACAAATCCAGGGACACTGCCTGTGCCAGGCACAGCTGATGGTAGACAAGTCACCTGCTCAGACCATCAGAGCAGCCCTGAACCCCAGGGATTGTTATCACTGGGATACAGTGGCTCCCTCCCACCCTGCCCTTGGAGGTTCCCATCAGCTCTGCTTTGCCAGGGGAAAACAAACCCATTTTGGTCTTCTTAGGCTCTGCTGGAGCTTGAACCGCCCGATGCTGCAGCCCTGGCTGTGTCTAGCCCCACACTGCTGGAGAACTTCTGGAGAGCCCCTGGTGCCGTCCAGGGACCCTCTGCCCTGCCCTGGCCTCTGGCAGAGGGGACAGAGAGGCCAAACCAAGTCCCATGGGTGGGCTGGGGTGTCCCTGCTGCTGCCTCCCACCTCTCTCGCCCTTTTTTGTTCCCTTGTTGAGGGCAGCAGGGGCTGGGCACATCCTGGCTCCATTTCACAGGCAGAGGGAGTGCAGTGCCCAACTTTGCCCTGGCTCCGAGCTCTTCCCAGCCTCCACCTTGCTGGGCCAGCCCTCTCCAGTGTGGCATCATTTGGGACCGATTCCAAGTGTAATAAGTATAATAGATAAATTCGTGTATGTAATATGGATTTGAGCTACTAATAAGAAGCTACCCAAGGGTGTCTCCAAGATTCCAAAGTTCCAAAACATATTTACAACTGTAACGACGAGGCAGAGCAAGAAGATGGCCCATCCATCAAGGGTGGACCCTCACTTCACAGCTCTTCAACATCTGATATCGATCTTGGTGGAGATCCTGGACGATCAGATCACCCCTCCCAAGACGAATTCCGGAAGAACTATCAAGCAACCTTTTCATGCAGACAGGACTCCTTTGGAAAATTAAGAAACACAGCATGCCTGGACTTTCAATAGACTTAGCCTTAGGGTAAAAAAACTGTATAAAACCCACAGGCTGAAACCTAGCAGTGTGGCAGAATTCGGAGGGTACCCTTGTACCGCCGCTCTGTCCACCCAACTCTCGATCGATTGTTGTCCCGTTTTTATTGTGGCTTTAATTCAGTATTAGAGATTTCGCTAAATAAACCCTGTTATTTTTGAATTGGCTTCTAATCATTTATAACACAAGCATTTTATTAGATGTGGAATTTGTGAGCACGAGGTGGGTATTTAACCCTCAGGCTCCATCCCTGCTCCAGGACAGCTCCACTCCCGCTGCATCCAACCCTGCGCCCCTATTTCAGCAGGGAGTGTGGGGGCACAAAGGCTGGGTGGGGGCGACGGGACCGTGCCAGCTGCACGTGCAGCCGTGCCAGACCCGAGTCACCCGCCCGGGACCCGGAGCTCCCGAAGGCAGCCGCGGCACACGGAGCCTCCTGAATGGGTCCCTTGTCCCCGCAGCGCCGGCTGGCCACGTGTCCCGCCCCGTGCCTGGCCCGCGGGGACACCGGCTGCCCCCGTGCCCCACCCCACTGCTCACCCGTCACCCACGCCCTAATGGGGGGGGGGGGTACCATATTTGGGTCCAAATGTGGGCACCCATCACCCCCAACCAGCCACCACTGACGCATCACCCCAGCACCACACACGGGGCACCCGTCACCCAAACTGGGTGCCCCATAGGGAACCCATCGCCCCCATCCAGCCACAGTTCACCCATCACCCAAACACGGCGCATCCATCACCCCCTCACCCCCCCAAAAAGGCGGGGAGTTCCGTGCTCCCGACACAGGTCCTCCACGCGTGTCCCCCGCCCCGGCAGGTCCCGCCGTGTCCCCCCGGTTGTCCCGGGCCGCAGGCGCCACCTCGCGGGGACGAGCAGGAACAGGCGGAGCCGGGTCTGGGCCGGGGCAAAGACGACACTCCGCCACCGGGCATGGAGGAACCCAATAGAGGCATGCCAAAACGGGCACCCCGGTATGGGGCACCTGGATATGGGCACCCCAATAGGGGCACCCCGGCCGGTCATCCCACTAAAGACATTCCAACACAAGCATCCCAGTATGAGCACCCCAATATGGACACTGGGGCATGGGGCACCCCAGCGTGATGCACCCCAAAACTGGCACCCCAAAATGGGCATCCTGTCACGGACACCTCGGCATGGGGACTGCAATATGGGGGCACCCCAATATGGGCACTCTACTATTGTCACCAGGGGGTAGGACACCTTTGCAGTCACCTCATCCTGAGCATCAAGGACAACCCAACATGGGACATCCCAAAAAGGGCATTCTCACACAGGCATCCCAGCAAAGACACTCCAACACAGCTACCCCAATATGGGCACCCGGGCATGGGGCACCCCAATGCAAGAACCCCAAAATGAGCATCCCAAAATGGGCATCCTGTCACAGACACCTCAGCATGGGGACTGCAACATGGGGCAGCAGGTGGTGGGGGGAGGCAACACAGGCACCCCCAAACGGATATTCCTGGGGACAAGGCACTCTGGCACAGTCATCCCATCCTGAGTGTCCCATATAGGACACCCCAACATGGCACACCCCAGAAAGGGCATCCTGGCACAGGATTCCTGGCTAGGACACTCCAATACAGGCACCCCAATATGGGTACCCAGGCATGGGACACCCCAAAACAAGCACTCCAAAATGAATATCCTGTCATAGGAACCCTGGCTGGACCCTTGGAGGCTGAACAGCTCCAATTCATGTTTCTTTCCTTCAGACCAATTTATACAAAAATCACAATTAATGTAACCAAGTACAACCTCTTTAAACCTTGTTGGGATGGGAAATCCACAGAGTGCTCCAAGTGCCAGGAATGGGGAGAAAGCTCTTGGAAGCAGTGCCGTGGGGGAAAACCAAAAAGCAGCTCAGACCCAGCTCCATCGGGGATGTGATGGCTGGGATTGTTTTCCCACTGACAGTGGGACTCAACAGCTTGTCACAGAGCTCTCCCAAGGCACAGCATTCCTTAGGGATACTCGCTGTCAGCGGCTGGAGATGCAGCTGGAGTGGGAAAATTCCTTCCCTGGGAATGCTGCCTGCGTAAGTGCAACAGGGAAAACAGGAGGTGGCGTAATTTTTATATATACATATATACATATATATATATATATATATATATATATATATATATATAAATCTGAGCTCCAAAAGCCAGGAAAGACAAAAGCTGGGAATGTTAAGATTTAGGTATCACCGATGGCAGCAATTAGGTTTAAAGCAATGCTTTTAATTAAAGGTGATCATAAGGGGATTCCAAACCCTTCAGCATTTGCAGGAAGAAACGTGAAAAAGTCACCAAATTCAATTTTTAAGGCTGAACTAAGTCAGGCTGCCTCAGGAGGAGAAATCCTTGGAAATTCAGTCAGGAGGGATCAAGTCTTGCCAAATCCATCTGTAGATGTTCCCCATACCTCGGGGTGCTGCATCTCCCAGCCTGGGCTTCCCTGCCTTGGCCCTGTCCTGGGGGTGTGAGGGTGCGACAATGTGACAGTGTGACAAAATGATAGTGTGACAGTGGCTGAGATCCACTGCAAAGGCTGGGTTAAAACAATGGATTTTCACAAGGTTTTTGGGGATCTCCCCCGAGAGCAGCCTAGTCAGAGGGGACAGTGGAGGGGACAGCGGCAGCACAAGTGGGCATGGTCAGCCCTTCACAACCACGGCCTCATCCTGGTACCTGGATGTTCTCCATACCATGAGGACTCCAGCAAACATAACTCTCCCCTTTGACTTTTTCCCTTAAAAAGGGAAACCTCCAGCATAGAGGCTGATGTGTGCAGCTATTTCTGAATAAAACCAACGCAACACCAGAGCTCCTCTCTCTGCCCTGGGGCCAACACAAACAGGTTGCAAAGCCCAGGCTGAAGGCAGAGAACAAAAGGAAAAACACTGGGAGCAAGAGAAATCCTTTTCCTTCCCCTGTTGTGCAGCAGCTCAGAATCCCAGGTGGATCTTGGCAAGGTCGTGTCTCCTTTTTGTTTGCAAGCTCCTTTCTCTTTATTTCCCTCCTTTCCCCAATGCTGGAATCCTGCTCTGGAGATGAAGGTGGGGTGGGAAAGCAGCTCCCTTGTTTTCCCTCTCCTGTTCCCTGTCAGCACCCACCCGCAGTGGGGACATGTCACCCACGGGTAGGGGCTCATCCAGGAGTGTTGAGCACGTGGGTAGAGGACAAGCTGTGGTCACAGAGACACTGAACCACTGCCCACTCTGTGCCCACACATGTGGGGACACTCACAAGGCTCCATGTCTGCCTGGCCATCACCCACCACGTCACCTGTCACCTGTCACACCTCTCCCACACCGACACTGGTCACCTGGGGCAGTGGTGGCAGTGTTTAGTGAGCGCTCAGGTGTGTCAGCTTATGGAGCTTAATCCCCAATAAAGACATGGCCCAAAACTTGGCTCTATTGGCTGTGCAGCCACTGCTGATACCCATGGGCAGAGGGGAGAGGTGGAGCTCTGCCAGCCCCTGAGGGACCCCCACCCCATGAAGGGATCCACAGCCCCTTGGGAGGATCCCCATCCCTATGGAAGGACCCCTGGCCCTGCAAAAGACCTATATCCCCATCCCTATGGAGGGCCCCCTGACCCCATGGGGGACTCTCAGCCCCAGAAAGGACCTGCAGACCCGCAGAGGTGTCTCCATCCCTATGGAGGGTGCCTCAGCCCCATGGAGTGGACCCCTGTACCCATGGAGGGACTTCCATCCCCAAGGATGGACTCCTGTCCCCACGGAAGGATCCTGTCCCCACGGGAGGACCCTATCCCCATGGAAGGACCCCCAGCCACACGGAAGGAGCCCCATCCCCATGGAGGCAGCCCCACCCCTGTCCCCACGCGTGTCCCCGCTGCGCGCGCCCGCTCTGCCACGTGGGGCCCGCGGGAGCAGCCGGCGGGGCGTGGCCATACGGGGGCGTGGCCCGGGCGGGGGCGTGGCCAATGCCGGGACAGTGACAGCCGTGGTGGCAGTGACGCGGCTGTCGCGGGGCGGGGGCCCGAATGAACCCCAGAATAGTTCAAGTTTAAGGGACCACACTGTGCCATCAGCTCCCACCTTCATGTTCTGACAGGGCCATCCCAGAGCACAAGGCACAGAATTGTGTCCAGATCGTTCTGGAATATCCCTAGTGAGGGAGAAACCCCACACCTTCCCTGGGCAGCCTGTTCAGTGCTTGGTCACTTGCACAGCAAAGAAGTTCTGCCTCATGTCCAGGTGAAAGTTCCTGGGCATCGGTTCCTGCCTGTTCCTCTGCTGCTATTGCTGGGCCCCACGGAGCAGAGCCTGGGCCCTGCACTGAGCCCTCCCTGCAGACACGGACACAAAGGGCTGAGGGGCCCTTTCACCTGAGTCCCCTCTGGAGGCTGAACAGCCTCAGCTCCTTCAGCCATTCCTCGAACGAGAGATGCTCCAGTCCCTTCATCATGTTCCCCAGGGCTCCACTCCATGGCTCGCTGATCCTGAGGAGCCCAGAGCTGAACACAGCACTCCAACTGAACTCCACCAGGGCTGAGGAAGGGGCAGGATCAGCCCCCATGTCCTAGCACCGATGCTTCTCCTAACACAGCCCGGAATCCCACCGGCCTCTTGGCCCCATCAAGTCCAACAGCTCATTAAGTACTCAGTGTTTGCTCCAAGCGCTTCCAGGGTTGGGATTTTCTCTCGTGTGTTTGCAGTTGTTTGTTCTTTCCATCCCATGGTATGAGAGGGGCAGGATCTCCTTCCCGGGCCTGCATCCTCCTGAGGGGCCGAGGGGGCGGGGCCCAGGGAAGTAGGCGGAGCTCCATTGGTCAGTGGGCGTGGCTTTTCTGGAGGGGCGGGCTCGGGGCGGGCTCGGGGCGGGCTCAAACTTGTCTGGGGCGTGGTCTGGGCTGGTAGGCGGGGCTGGATAGCGGCACAGAGTCAGGGGCGGGGTCACAGGCGTGGCCCAGAGAGGGAGGGGGCGTGCCTGAGAGCAGGGAGGTGGACAGCCGGGGCAGAGCGGGGTCAGTGGGCGTGTCCAAGCAGTTCGGGGGCGTGTCCAAGGCGATAGGGGTGTGGCTGGATAGGGTGAGGCGGACGGGAGCGCCGGGGCAGTTCTGGGGGCGTGGCCAGACGGAGGCGCGGCTTGGATGGAGTGGGCGGGGCTGGAGAGCAGCTTAGCGGAACCGTGTTGGCCCAGGGGCGTGGCCGGTCTGTCGGGGCGTGGCCATGTCGGGGGAGTGGCCGAGCCCTCAGCTGACCGGCCGCCATTTTGTCGGTGCCGGATCCTCAGTGCCGCCTCGAGCTGTGCCCGCGGCCGGGGTCGCCCGTGCCCGCCCGTCCGCCAGGGCAGCTCCGCCTGTGCTCTTCCGCTTCCCTCGGCATGTGAGCGCCCTGGCACCGCTGCTCTCACCCGGCTCGAGCGGCAGCAGCACCGCGGCGGCCCCCCCGGCCGGGCCCGGCCCCTCAGCCCGGCGCAGGCCCCGCTGCCGCCGCCGCCATGGCGCTGAAGATGGTGAAGGGCAGCATCGACCGTATGTTTGACAAGAACCTGCAGGACCTGGTGCGCGGCATCCGCAATCACAAGGAGGATGAGGTGAGGGGACCTTCCGGCCCGGGGATGTCAGCCCTGTCCGCTGGGGCCGTGTCTGGGAAGGGAATGTTGGTTTGGGAAGGGGGAAGCGGGAGTCAGAACGAGGAAGGTGACGCTGGGCTGAGGGGCAGGAGGGACAGGCTGCGTGAGAGCACGAGAGTTAATAAGGGAAGGTCGTGCTTGGTGCTCACATTTCCAATCAGTGTGGTGTTGTGGTGTTGAGATTCGTGATATACATACGGATAGGTATGTATATATACACACGCAAATGTATACATGATTATTGTAGAGGAATAATATAGAGGAATTTCATCCTCTCCAGCCCTACAGTCACGTGCTGTAGTCAGCTATATATTCTTCACCCTGAAGCTGTTATACAGGAGAACTAAGCTCTTAATTCAGCTTTCAGATCATTCATGCCTAGTATCTCCTGACTAAAATGTCGTTCTCCAAGAGTTTTTCTAGGCAGCAGTCAGTTCTCCGTGTTGGCCTGTTATCCACTCAAAGCACGTGATCAGGAAATTAGTATAGGTGAAATAATTAGTCATTAAGAACGTGTTATGTGAGACTCCACAGTGAAGTGTCACATGGTAATTGAGAAGTAACGGGCCCCAATGTCATTTATGTTCATCTTCAGGTAACTCATGAGGCCTGAGAAGCTTTCTTAATGTTGGTCTAACAGCTGGGCTTTCTGGTGTGTTGGGGGGTTGCTGTGGAGTCAGTATCAGCTATCCAAAGCATCTGGAAAAGTTGTAAACATGTAACTAAATGAAAAACTTTACTAGGAAAGCTGATCTTTCTCCCTAGTGCTATTGAACTGAAACACAAAATACAACTTCCAAAATCTCTGTGAAGCCCCTTGTGCACCAGAGGAAGGGTTGTTTGGTAATGAGCATACCTGGGAAATTTCTGTTTTCCACAGAATGACAGAATAGGATGAGTGGGAAGGGACCCATCAGGGTCATTGAATCCAGTTTATTTCAGCATATGTTAAGTTTATGGTATTGGTTTTGTGGCAGAGGAAGGCAGGGCTGCCATGCAGTGCCCTGAAAAATGTGGGAAACACCACAAATTTGCAACAGCAAATTTGTATGGAACTGATGAGGCTGATGTGGTCTGCCAGAACGGGATCTGAGCAATATTGTTATAGAGCCCCCCCAATGTGTTGTGCTGCTTTTAGTAAATCTGCTTTATTCCTTTGTGCATAGGACTGAAAGTGTTTCATCAGCTGTCAAACTCCTGAGGATCCTCCTGGTGAAGGTCCAGGCCTTTGTGGCACCAGTTCTTTGAAAAGAATTGAATGTTCTTTCTAAAATAATTTTGTGACAAACGGCTTCATAAAGAGAATTGCGAGCCACACCTGAGTTTGTTCTCGATCTGTGACAGGAAATGGTTAAAATGTATTGGCTTTGGTGCCCTTTGGAGATAGGAAAAAACACTCCTTGGACAATTTTGTAGGAAGCTTTCGGACAATTTTGTTTCTGTTACTGTAGGAAGCTGTTACTTGGGTATGTGCACACTCTGGGATTCAGTGAGGTCAAAGCAATTTGTTGTCTCTTGCAACAGCAGGGCTGCAGCATGATGGGATTTTAAACTCTTCAGTTTGGAGTACAAATGGTGAGATTTTGAAATAGATAACTATAGGGATAATTCCTTTTTATATCCTCACATGCACAGCAAAAATTAAAACCCAAACGAGACTGTGTTCAGTTGATTAAGACATTTCACTAGTAAAACCTGTGTGTTTGGGAATCCTTCAAACATTTTTCTTAATTCCAGAGAGTGACTGCAAACAGTGCAGGACTGTGCCTTTTCCTGGCTCGGCTGGAGAGAGCTGTAAACCTGCTGTTGAGATTTTGGGTGTGGATTCAGTACTTCCTAGGCAGTGGCCAGGGACATTGGCTAATTTTCAGGTGATGTTACAAAATCAGAATGCTGTTTAAGAGGAAGTAGCTGCAGAAATTCTTCCTCTTTTCCCTGCAGTGCTTCCATTGTTCATTGTATCTGTTGAATGTTGCTCCAGTGCTGTAGTTCAACCAACATTTGTGTGTCTCAAGATAAGTGTCCAGGCCTGAGACAGACACTCTATCCTGTTCAGAAAAGCAAATTTGTTTAAAACAGTGTGCTTTATTGGGGAGGATATTGGCTGTTGGTCTTGGCTCAACAGGAGTTTCTCCAGGAAGAGTTCTCTCTGGAAAGGAGCTACTGTGGCTGTTAAATAGCAATGCTAGGAAGAGAAATGAAGGCAAGATTGATGTTGTAACTTCTGATTTACTTGTACTTTTTGCAGGAGGTTAGTTTATTTACATGTCGTGGGTTTTGTGTTTTGGAATTTAATCACATGGAAAAATCTGCCCTCACTAACTCCCTCATCCCTCTGGATAGTCTCTCCTGGGAGACCCGAGATGGAAAGGTTTATTCCTTTCGACTTCTTACCCAGGTACTACATGAGCATATCTGATATTTCACAGCCCATCGAGGCTGTAGGTGTGCTTGGCACCCCAGTTCACAGAGGGTTTCTCAATGCTATTCTTTGACAGTCCTGTGCTGTTCTTGCTTGATGGGTTTATGTTCTACGTGTGCTGCTGTGACCCTGAATCTCACACCCCAAGTGTCCTGAAGTCAGAGGATGCCACATCTCTTTATTGATAAGTTTTGTGTGCTTCTCAGCTCATTAGAGGAGCTGAGAGTGCTGGAGGCTGCCTGGCCCTCAAGCTCACAGCCTCTCTGCGGTGTGTTAATTCCCTGCCAGAGGCATTTCCATTGTGTGACCCATTTATTTTGAGTTTAAAACAGTGGAACTGAAGGGATGGACTTCCCTAAGAATGCGAGTTAGGAGAGAGGAGATAGTTAACACAGTGACTGCTCTGTGCAGACTTATTCTGTCTATTTCCAGTGTTCTGGGGAGTACTGGAGCTGCACTGTCCTTCTGCAGGGTAAGTGCTGTGTGCAAGGAATGAGGTGGCAGAACAGCATTAGCTCCTTCCCGGGTCTGACACGTGTTTACTTTCCGACAGATGCTTTAGTCCCGGTGGTGTTTCCCAGCACCAGTTCAAAGCCAAACTTGATCCTACTGTGTTTTCCTGACTTTTCACTTCCAGTACCTCATTCTCTCCCTTTCATTTGAAAAGGAATGCTTTTGCTAATGAAAGTGGTGTTTTGCAGCAGTTGTGAGGTGGTTTTGTATGCCATAGAGTAACATCTCCCAGTTTGTGCCTACTGCTTTGGGATCTACACCACAGCATGCTCAGAAGAGGAATGCCTTGTACTACTGTTAAAGGCTGTTAAAGTATACTGGATTTTTTGCCAAGATGGTCCAAACTGATAGATTATGTCTGTTCTCCTAAATGTGTAATAAGAGACAGGATAATTCTTTGATGCTGTTTGGCCCTTGCACAGTGTTTTTCATTCACAGTTAAAAGTTTGTTTTTCCCAACAAGGAAGCTCTTGTCAGATGCCGATGTGAGATGTTCCTTTATAAAACTGAAATTTTAAAGTAACAGAAACAGATATTAATGAGTGTGCTTAGGCTCATTCGGACAGTAGCCCTCTGTTTCAGGTGTCTTTGATTTGCTGCAGGACACTTAAGGAGAGAGAAGGGATTAAAAAACGTCCTGTACAAAATATTCTGCTCTGTGTGCCAGTATTAGTCCTTCGTGGTTTTGGTAATCAATACTTCCAGGAAAAATCATATTGAAAAATTCACATTTTCGTGTCTGTGGTGTTGGGTGATAAGTATCTCATTGCTGGTTTACACTTTTTGAAGAGTGAAAGGAGCAGTCAGTCTGCTGGTTGGGAGAAAAAAACCCCTTCAGTTACTAATATAATGCTAAATGGGAGGAGCGTTGTGTGTCACGCTGTGAAGTGTGTTTTACTGTCAGCCAGGCTTTCCAACCTGGCAGTGGCTTCTTACTGCTTACTGAGTGTTACCTAAGGATAGGGCACTTGTATTGTTAAAAAAGCTTTTCCCCCTAAAAAAAGGGCTGCTGATTTCCAGCTTCTTCTCTGACACAATTTCAGATGAAATGATGATGTGGAGAGTTTTGAGGAATCTTATCACATCACAAAACTCTTCTGGGCTCAGCCTGTCCTCAGTGAGGCTGAAGGCCTTCTCATGGTATGGCTTCTGATGGCCTGGCCTCAACCACTGGTGCAGTATTGTGTGGTAAAGGATGTGGGATGGAACATAATCAGGGAGTTTTGAGGGATGCTAAACAGCCTGTTGGTGCCTGAAAGAACAGACCAACTGCCTTGCAGTGCAGTTCATTGATGACAGACAGCTCTTTCAGGCACTGCTGCTCGATCAGTTACTCTGTGTCATATACGTGTCGCTATCTTTGAAGGCAGCTCATTATTCCACCCACTTCCAAGTGGATCTGGAGTTGCTATTGTTAATTCTTTGCGCGTGTGAATCACTGGAAAAGACAAAGTCAGAAAGAGAAACAATACACAAAGAGGCTTGGATAAGGACCTCACACCACTTGGTGAGAAACCAGTCTGGGACTGGCCTGCAAGGCCTGGTGTGACAGTGTCCTGCCTTACCTGCTGTGTCACGGACACAAAGGGCCTGGAGCATGGAACACAAGCCAAGATGTGGGCTTGTTCTTCTGTGATTACAGGCAGGAGCAGCTGAGGCTTTGCATTAGTGCTGCCTTTCATTAGCTTCTTGCTTTCTCCTGTATTAAATATTACTTAATTGACTGTGGCATAAGTGGGGATAATAGCTTTGTTCCCAGTCCTGATCATTTTATAGCTCTCTGCTGAGGGTTTGAAACACTCCAAACAGATCCACACTGGCACATGTAGAAGTAAATATTGTGCCCAGGCAGGTCAAGGGGAGAAGAGGTCTGGTACCTAAGAAATGGAGTGACCATCCACTGTACCTTTAGTGAGGCCAGGGGAAAGACAGCCAGAAAAATCAAAGTAAAATATGGATAAAAATTACATTTCTGCACTGTGATCAACTGCAGAGAGTTGTTTATTTGGTGCTTTTTGATGCAGATCTTTGTCCCAGTGCTGAGTGCGGAAAATGGGGCTTTTTGTGATTTCTTGCCATCAGTCTCCATGAAAGTAACTGAAAACCTCTTCCTCCACAGTGTGGGTTAGTGTATACATTTGTGTACAGACAGCACCTTTAGGTTTTCACTTGGAAGTGTTCTTGGGAGTATGTCCCATTCCTGGTGCCCTGTGAAGGCACCAGAAAGAACCGAGTCATGGGACCAGTTACAAGGAAGCATTTGTGTTCGTTAGGTTATTAAAAACTGCTGATCATTCACGCTGAGAAATTGAAATGCTTCATCATCTAAGGGAGGGGGTCTGCTAAAATCCAGGTGTCAGGAAGGATAAAAATATTTGAATAGGGTAAAAGTTGCAGAAAATAACATTGTTGGTGGTAGTGTTAGTAGCTCGGAAGGGTGGTTGAGTGAGTTTTAAAATAAGAAGCAAATGTTCAAAGTAAGTGAAATAAGTGAACCCTGTTGAATCCTGAGTGTAACTGGGTATTAGGAATGTTTGATTCCTACCAGCTCCCCCTCAGTCACTGCCCAGCAGGCTGAGCAGTCAGTTTGTAAACTCCATAGTTGAGTGCTGGTTTTAGTATTAGCTGTTTGTTTTTTATTGTTATTTCCATGATGGCCTAGATGTTCAAACCTGACATCTTCTGCTGAGAAATTCTGGTGTTGAAAGGTGTATAAATGGAAGGAGGTGTCAATGTGGGAATGGTGAAACTTTCTTCTGGTTGGCTCAATCTTTATGGCAAAGCTGTATAAAATATATTGCCCCAAGTGGATAACTGTGTTAATCAGCTTCAGCCTTGAGAGTGGATGTTTGTTCAGTGTGAGTGGTGTGATTGTACAGTAGGGAGGAGGTGAACAAACTTACTTTAATTACACAAATATTTGTGCTGAATTTAAGAAGTCAAGAGTGGCCATGAACCATCTTTTTCTTCATTGTCCTCTTTACCTTTCCATAACTGCAAAGTGCTCACAGCTATGCATGAATCAGTGTTAGATCTTTGTAGTATTTTCAGTGTTACATTTTTATTCGGTATTAATATGTCATTAAGCATATTTTTTTGGTTTCTCCCTGAACTGCTTCAGTCATCTGAGTCTCAGCAACAATAGCTACTTTAATTCCTTAGGAGGAAGTGACTGTTTCCTATGCATCCATCAAAGCATGTGCTTCAATGAAGCTTGCCTTTATGAGAGCCTGAAACTGCACAGAGATGTCTGGAACAAGCAAGTTGAAAAATCCACTGTAAAAACACTTGCATAGCTTTTTGCATAGTAATGTAAAAATAAAACTTTGGGTACATCTTGTATTTGCAAGGATGAGCACTTTTATCTGACGCATCTCTCCAGGCTTAAAAGTTGTCTGCTCGGATATGGTTTAGACAGCACAGACCCCTGAGGATTGTTTAATTGCTGTGCAATTAAATTAACAAATACTGTGATAAGACTGGAGATGTGCTTATATTAAGGGACTGATCAGACTGGAGATAATTAAGGGACATCTCTAGACCCTTGCTGCTGCTGCCTGCTTACTGATTTACTGGTGTTTGGGGCTTGCTGATTGCCACTTCCCTGATTCCCAAGGTGTCAGCAGTGATATTGACATTGCCCACCTGGGAATGGGGCAGGATGGCTTGTGGAGCTCCAGCTTCCTCCATCAGTGCCCTTCTGTGGGCATTTCTGTGTAAAATCCTGAACTGTCTTTGGGTAAACCACTAAAGAGGAGCTGTCCTTGGGAGACTGCTAGAATGCCCCAATGCTTGGACAGATGCTGCAGGTGCTTGGAGTTACTCTGGAGAAGCAGCTGTAGTTCTACAGCTGTTGCTTTCCTGAAACCCAATCTTTGTGTTATGGACCTGTTCAGAAGATCCTGAATATTATTCTGCAGTGCTTTAAGGGCTGTAGTGGTTGGGTATCTGCCCTGAAATTGGTGCACAGTACTTGCATAGAGAGCATTTCTTGCATTTCTCTGAATTTTAGAATAAGGTTCAAAGGTTTTAATTGGCTTATGAGTCACTTTAGGATGCATGTGTGCATGCATCATACCAGATTTCAGTTGATGTGTGTAACTTCAGCAAACATTAACAAAAGAAAAAACTGTAAATGAACTTTTTGCATTCCTTCCTCTGTGTTTTTTGGCCAAGGAGTCTTGTGATCTCGCTGTGCTTATACCAGACAAGTGGGCAGTGGGTAATGCATCATGTTTCTAATAAATAATATAGAAGTCTGCTGCAAATGAACCAGCAGAACCTCGTGCCTCTGGTGTTGTCACTCAGAACAGTACATTGGGCAGGGATCTTAAGCCTATCTGAGGATGAGCCAGTAAATCCCTAGAAAGCTGGGTACCAAGGACAAAACTAAGGCATGTTAAAACATGTACAGCAATGCTGTTTATCAACAGCTGAGTGAAAGATAAACTTGGCTTTATGAAAATGCCTTTCAGTTTCCTGAGCCCTTCGTTGCAGCTGAGTGCCCTCTGCACTGCTGGACTCAGGCTGCTGCAAACCCATCAAGACGAACATTGTGCAGCTTCCCACTCACTGCTGATCTGATCCTCTGTTCTGTGCTCAGCTGCTTTGCCATGGTTTTGGTGAAGTTACTTGTGAGAAGCATGTGGGAGCATGTGCCTTGGAATTCTTTCTATCCAGCCATGGAGCAGCCTTAACAAAAGATCCTGTTATTTATCTCAAATAGCTTTTTCTACAGTAGTTAAATAATGTAATATTTTAATGGAAATGATTGTGTAATATGTTGATCTCTAATGCTGTGTCCAAATCAGTAGAAAGCAGCACATTTTGCTTTTTAATGCCATTGTCTGTTACTTCAGTTGATTCATTCAGTACTGTCATGATACAACGTGTCCAGGTACCACAACACTAGAGGTGTGCTCTGACTGGTTTAGTGGTGTTTGACATCAAATGCTGTTTTGGGAGGTTGAGAGAAGCCTGGCAAGGGATAGATATTTCTTCCCAGCCTTCTTTCAGAGTCAGGAGCTGGCAGCTGATCTGTGTTGTGCTGGGAATGGGATCTGCTGCCTGAAGCACGAACAGATCTGAAAGTAACTTCACCTCCACAAGGTGCCTGTGGTGTTACTGCCTTTGGTGTTGAGCATCTTGGTCATGTTAGGAAGTTGCAGCAGTGGGCATCTTCCTCTCATGTGAGACCATCATGTGCATGTGCTCAGCATGATGTCACAGAGTTTGTCTCAAAGTCCTACCAAAAACCGATAAATCCTATATTACGTGCTTAAAACAGAAGAAATGTTACTTTTTGTGCTTATTTATTTTTATGTTCTAAGTATTCCAAACATTTCTGTTTTACCATGGTGTAGTTTCAGACATATCAGAAAATACCTTCCTCCTTGTGGCATTCACTGTTAATAATTCTTTCCTTAAAACATGGTATTTAACCCTGGAAGCACAAGAGAAATAGGAACTAATGTTTACTGACATTTTGCTCTTTCATCTGGATGGAAGCACTTGGATATTGCAGTGACAGGTTCGAATCTCAAATCAAGTGCATTTGGTTTGCTGAGTTGCAACCCAAAGTGGTAGGAATGTGAGTTTGCCTTCTCTTGGGTTTAGAAGGTGATTTATGGCTGAAATGAAAATACAGCTTCTTAAAGACTACTGGAAATGAGTAGTTACATTATTAAATTTAATGTAAAGGTTCTGCAGTGGTCTCCATCCCAGTCATTAGTGTGTTTCTGTCAGGTAATGAAGGAAAGTACAGCATGGAGAATTAAATTTCTTAGGAATGTAATTGTTGTACAGATTAACGATTTTTTAATCTGCTTTCTTGAGAAAGATAGGTCTTTTGTGAGCATCTATGAAACTGTCAGCAAATCCCAAGTTCTGTCTGGGCTTGGAGTAAAGCTTTAGTATTTTTCAAAGTTAAGTCAAAAAACATGGCTGGGAAATGAAAAATCCTATAAAATGACATTTTTGGCTTCTTACCATGACCCACTCTTCCCTTCCTCCTTCCATTTCAAAGGGACAGTGTCTTTTATTCATGACACCTTCTTTCTTATTTTAGCCACTCACATTCATTTAAATGCACATATTTTCTAGGTGAGATCTTGGAATTCTTGAGGAATTTGGGCTTGTTTTAAGAAACAGTTTATGTATTTTGTTAATCGATACAAAATGTTCCAGCATCTCGTTGGTGACATACTTTGAGAAATGCAGTTGTGACTGTGCTGTTCTCACAGCTTTGTTGAGTACTTGCTGCTCACACCTGCAGGCTGTGCTTGGGTTTTAGCTGGGCTGCTCCGGGCGTGTTCCTGTAATGCTCCTTGGGAGACAGAACAATTGCTAGAGTGGTTGCTATAGCATTTCATTAAGGAGCCTTTTCCACCCAGGCAAGGAAGGCTCCTTTCCCACTTGGCAGCCTAGCAGGAATGAAAGAGAGCCTCAGCTCCTTGCCTGCTGCTCTCAGAGGCTTCAGCTCTGCTACTGGCAGGCAGCTCTGCCCCTATTCCCACTCCTCCTCCTGAGAAGGTTCCTGTGCCTCATGGCTCTGTCCATCCTCCCCACCCGGCCTGAGGGGCTGCCTGAGCATTGCCTGGCTCCCTCAGGGCCATCTGGCTGGGCACATCCACAGGTCTGTGAATGTTGGGGCTTAGAAATGCTCCTCAGTTAACTGGCCAGAATGTGTGAGCCATCAACACAAAACTTGGAAATTATACTGACACGGAATTAGTAAGGAATTAATAGCTAAGAAATACATTGATATTGTAATGAATACTGGGAGCATAAATGAACTCTCAAAACTGCTGATGCCCCATCTTGAATTCTGGGGTCAGATTTGGGCCCCTCATGATAAGAAAGACAATGAAGGGCTGGAGTGTGTCCAGGACAGGGACTAGAGCACAAGTGTGATGAGGAGCAGCTGAGGGAGCTGGAAAGGGTCTGGAGCCCCAGGAGTGGCTGAGGGAGCTGGAGGGGCTCAGCCTGGAGAAAAGGAGACTCAGGGGGGACCTTGTGGCTCTGGACAACTGCCTGACAGGAGGGGACAGCCAGGAGGTCAGACTCTGCTCCCAAGGAACAGGGACAGGACAGAAGGAAAAGGCTTTAAGTTTGCCAGGGAAGGTTTAGATTGGATATTGGGAAAAATTGCATCATAGAAAAGGTGGCCAGGCATTGGAAGGGGCTGTCCAGGGCAGTGGTGGAGTCACCATCCCTGGGAGTGTTCAAAAAAACATGTGGATATGGCACTTGGGGACATGGCTTAGTGATGAACATGGCAGTGCTGGATTAGCAACTGTTGAACTTGTTGATCCTAGTGGACTTTTCCAACCTTAATGATTCTGTAATTCATGGGACTTCAAAAGCATTTAAGGAAAGACTGAGCTAGTTATATCCTGGGAAATACTTATTTTTAATTACCACACTAGGAAATTCCTATTTTAAAAGGATTTATGCAAAAATGTAATTGGTGCTGGGCAGGATTTCCAGCTTCTTTGCTGTGTCAGTATGTAAATTTGGATTTTTTAAATATTTTTTTTCTTCCAAATATTTAGGCCTCACTGAGTGATTACTTTTTTTTTTCATTGCATCAAGTTTGTTGTTGTCCCTTTTGCTGTCTGGTGTGACCCCACTGAGCAGCTCATGGGCTGCAGTGGGGGCTATGGGTATTGGTCAGTGGGAAGTGCTTTGGTGCAGGACCTGCAGGTGCTGTGCATGCCCAGGTCAGCGTTCCACCAGCCAGAGTCTCACCAAGGATCTGCTCCCCCCTCTGGGTTCCCTCCCAGTTCTGTGGGTGTGAAATGTGGCAGCAGATCCAGCCGGGCGTGGTGCTTGGCTTTCAGATTTAGGAGGGAGACTGAGTAGATCAGTTTTCCTCATATTGCTCATTCACGGCAGTGCCGCTCAACAGGATTAACAAAAAGTTAATACCTGCTGATCCTGTAAAGCTTTCTATATATAGCTCCTGTCATTCCTTGGAGTGTTTTGGGATTTGAAGTACAGCTGTTTTGGAAGGACTTCTTTCTGCTTTCTCTAATCCCTTTTTTTCAGTTGCAGATCTGATTCTGAGTTCTGTAATATGCTTTTCCAGAAGGTGGACTAACTGGTAGGCAGGGATTTGCCTGTGGGATGTTGGGGCTGGTGACTTTGGAGCCTGTGTTTGCCTGTGCTGGGCACTACTGAACTTCCCTGTACTCTATTTTTTCCCCCTCCTGCTCACACATGGGTTGTGATCAGCTCTGAAGAGGTTGCCAGGAAGCTTTAGCTAATGTTTGAATAGTTTGGTGATAGATGCAGTGAGAAATAAGTGAGGCTTTTGGTTATGGATGTAAAGACTGAGAATCTGTGTCAGTGTTCTGCCTTGAGAACCATTACTGGCCTTGCTGCCCAGGATGTGGCAACAAGATACATGTGGGAAGGATTCTGTGACACTGCTCCAGAGTACTCTTCTGTGGGCATAAAATATTCAAGGCCAAGTACAATATATTTGTGGATCAGTTGCATGTTGTGTGAGTCACTCTTTGAGCATCTTTAAAGTGTTTATTTTCTATCCTCAGAAGGTTTCTTTAGTTTATACTCAAGAGTTTAAACTTCCCATGTGAGTTGTCAGGACCTGAATCGCTCTCAGGTGAAGGGTTTAGAATCCCAAATCTGCTTCTGCATAAAGTCACCTGGTCACTACATTGTTAAGTATTTGGGGGTGATACCATCTCCAATTTTGGCAGATGTGATCCACTCACCTGTATCCAGGAGAACAGAAGGGATCTGAGTATAGGAAAGGTGTTTGATGTTTACAGTGCCCTCCCTTAACATGAGAATTCCCACTGTAAGGATAGTATTTCTATCCCAAACATGGGCATTTAGGAATATCTTAAATTCCTTCAAGTTCATTCATTTGTCTGCTAAACACCCCCAGCCCTCCCAGCCTGGCCCCAGAGCAGAGGGGCTCCAGCCCTTGGAGCAGCTCTGTGGCCTCCTCTGCACTGGCTCCAGCAGCTCCACGTCCTCCTGATGTTGTTCCCCGGGGCTGGGGCAGCTCTGCAGCTGGGGTCTCACCTGAGTGGGGCAGAGGGGCAGAATCCCCCCCTCCCCTGCTGCCCACGCTGGGGGCTCAGCCCAGCACAGGGTGGGTTCTGGGGTCAGTGCCCATGGCCGGGGCAGGCTGAGCCTCTCACCCACCAACACCCCCAAGTCCTTCTCCCCAGGGCTGCTCTCTGTCCATTCTCCACACACTGTTTCTAGCAGCAAATTTTTGTGACTTGAATAGTGAGTATCATTCCAAGACATTTGTAAAAGACTAAAAAATTAATACACAAAAACCAGTGTAAAGGGGAAAAAATGTTGAATAAAGTCAGACCAGTAGACTCCTATGCTGAAAATATAATTTTGGAGGAAGGTGGTGGTATTTAGGCAGGGAGTAGGTAATCAGGTTCTGACCTGGTTCCTCTGGCAGTTAGGAATGTGAAATACCATGGTGCATACATGGCTTTGAAAAGAGAGATTATTTCTTTGCATTTAAATTTTCATGATTCCTGTAGCAGATGCCTTCAGTACTTAAATAATAATTAATTGTGAACTGGAAGAATCTTTGGCTGAGCAAATTCTGCTTATAAAGTAAAATCTGTACAGATAATTTTAAATCACATGTTTGCCACATCCTTCCCACAAGCACAGATGTGATTGCTTGGAAAGATGTGAAGCACCAATATTTAAATGTAAACATTATGACATTCAGCTCTTTGAATTGCTGAGAAATTCATACAAATAACTGTTATTTATCAAAATTTGTAAATGGCAAAAGGGCTCATGTAATTTGAGGACCAGAGAGGGGGCTCATGACTTTCCATGGGACTTTCCATGGCTGGGGGGATCCGGGAAGCACCTGTGTCCCATCCAGGCCTTGTGCCGTGTCCCATCAGGCATGGGGAATGTTGTGGGTGCACACCCACAGCGTCATCATTGGCAGCATGTCTAAAAGTGGGGGTAGCTCAGTATCAGTAGCATCAGTATCAGTCACCTTTCGTTTGTGGGCTGTTAACAGTGTTTGACAGTTTCTTCTTGTCATGTAAGGAGTGGGTATTCTCTGACATCCCTCTGGGGGCAATGGTGAACTCTGGTTTTGTTCAGACCTCTGCCTACTCAATCTCCATGGAACAACTGCATGTTTGCAGATTTTTGAATCTAGAGCTTTGGAGTGAGTGGTGTACTTGTGAGGGAGAGACAGAAGGCACAACCACCAAAAAAAACTGTTTCATACTTCTGGTTTTGTAATGGAATTGTGGTGGTTCTTTTTAATAAGCAATTTTGTCAGAATTAAGTGCTAACTAAGTTGTGTGTGTGAGATTGGTGCTTGCAAATGGTGAGTTCTGCTGCTTCTCCCCACCAACATGCTGGAAGCTTGAGAAACTGGTAAAGGGAGCTCAAATTTTTGTTTGTTTTCTTCAGGCAAAATACATCTCGCAGTGCATTGATGAGATCAAGCAGGAGCTGAAGCAAGACAACATCGCAGTGAAGGCAAACGCGGTCTGCAAACTGACCTATGTAAGTGCCTTGCTGGGATCCCGTGGAATTGCAGCTGGATTTTGTTCTTTCCTGCAGATTTGGAGCCAGCCTTGGGTCTGGGTGCCTGCTCTCCCTAGACAGCTCTTAGTGCAGGCTGTGGGGACAACACTCCCCCAGCTTTGACATCAGAGGCTGCACCTTCCTGCTCTGTTTGGTACAATTGGATTATATTGTGATGGGTCAGGAAGTGAATCTCATTTAAAACAATTTAAAAGAAATTGTTTTCAACTGGATTGGTTCTTACAACACAGTGACATGAGCACTTGAAACTGGGTTGGTTTCTCTTTGCTCAGTCCTTTGTTGACAAGGAGAAGACGGAAATATTGATAGAGAATTCTTTCTGTGGTTTTACTATGGTTTTTATTTAAAAAAAAATATGAAGAAAACTCTTCACATCAATGCTTATATAACTGCGTATCAGAGGATCACAGAATGATTTGGATTTGAAGAGACGTTAAAGCTCATCCCGTGCCACCCCTGCCATGGGCAGGGACACCTTCTGCAGTCCCAGGCTGCTCCCAGCCCCATCCAGCCTGACCTTGGACACTGCCAGGGATCCAGGGGAAGCCACAGCTGCTCTGGGCCACCTGGAACTAAGGCAAACTGTTTAAAACTTGTGATGTCTTTAACTTACTGTGAGTGGTGCAGTGTAACATTGCTCATAAACCTGTGATATCTTACAGTATCATTTTCAGACTCCTGTTGCATCTTCAATTTTGGGAGATGTCTTGAGCTATTTTCTTGAGTCTCTTATTTCAGAAGTTTATCTTGGCATCTCTGCTCACAGTTACAGATGCTGGGCTATGACATCAGTTGGGCTGCTTTCAACATTATTGAAGTTATGAGTGCTTCCAAGTTTACATTCAAGGTGAGTTCCCTGTAAATGCAGCTGTCCTAGCCAAGCTGTCAGATACCTTTTATGAAAAGCCAGAGTATTTTTATGTGAAGACTGCCTGAGATTCCTAGCACCAGCTATTTTTTATTTTGTAATAGTTTTATAATTTTTCTTGAAATATTTGTTTCATGTGCTGTTGCAGACCTTTTTCACCAAACAGGGTGGAATGTGACTTCCTAAGGAATGATTTCCAAATGGGCCTTTGTACCTAAAACTCAGTAGTCAACACAGACAAAATTAATGTAGTAGACAATCCTACCTTATTTCTGTAGCTTTGTGGTCACTGAACGGTGTTGTAATGAAATGGAGAAGGTGAAGCTGGTTTTATTATCTCTAAGACAGATATATTATCAGTAGAACATTACTTGTCTGAATTTATTCTTTCTTGATATAAACCCCCTTTTCCAGAGAACCCTCTCATGCCTCTTCTGTTACACAAACCTACTCGTTCATCTTTTTAATATTGCTTGTAAAGCCATCAGTTGTTTTGCACCTAAACCCTGTCTAAATTGTCTTTATAAACAAACCCCGTTTTCCTCCTTGCCTTTCCCAGCGCATTGGTTACCTGGCTGCCTCCCAGTGCTTTCATGAAGGGACTGATGTCATTATGTTGACAACTAATCAGATCCGAAAGGTAAATGCTCAGTTCTCAATTTTTTTCTTGCACTCTCTCCCTACTTGTACTTTCACATCTGTACCATTAGGAATATATAGGTGTTTAAGCAGAGTTCCTGATTTGCAGTCTCCTGTCATTCCACAAACTGAAGGATTAATGAAACACTCAGGAGCTGTGCACAGCCCTCCCTGTGCTGTCTCATACCAGCTCTGTGTTTGTTCAGTGCAGAGAATGGTGACAGAAATAACTTTGCTGGTCTCTAGGCAGTGCTTATAAGAATGTAACAGGCAGGAAAAATGTCCCCATTCCTGAAGTAAAATGAGCAGTGGCTCAGGAGTGACACGGCTCCACAACATTTGTACTTGTGAGGACTCTTTTTGTCTGTAATTCCAGATCAGACTTTGACTTCTCTGGTACAATTGGGTGTAAAAATGGTGAAGAGTGTACGGAAAGTTTTGTTCTCTATTCATGTACCTGTGTGTGAATTCATTTTCATAGAGCTTGATCACTTAGAGTTACTGGTTTGCAGCATGGTTTTCCTATTCTTGAAGTTACAGATATTTTTTTAAAGTTCTTAACTCTCTTTCTTAGGTATCACTTAGGTATGCTGTAAAACGTGACTGATCCAGTACAAGATGTGCCTACATTTTTAAAATGTGTTTTCCTTGCTTAAAAAAGAGCAGTGGGATGTTATCCAGTATCTTCCCTAAAGAACTAGTGCCTTTCCCTTTATCTTTTGAACTATTCTGTGCTGAATGGAAATATCTATTGTCTTTATTATGGACACTTTATTTTACTGAATTTCAGTCACTTACTGGCTACTTCCACTTTGTGCCCAAGTTTTTACTTAAAAGCATCTTTCTTTATGCCTTTTCATGTTTCATTGATCCAACCACTCGAGATTTGAAGGATTTATGAGTTCTCAAAATACATTCAAGCCAGGATGAATTGCAGTTTTTTGCTTTTTAAGAAGTAGATTGCATTATTGTTAAAGTAGGCTCTAATTTCCCACCACCTGCAGCAAGTTTTTAAATGAGATGCAAATGGCACAGAACCCCAAAGGCCTGACTATGTTTAGCTCTTCTGAAGCAGCTTCAGTGTCCACAGATTTGAATCTGGACTCTTAATTCAGCAGTCCATGTGGGAATGTTTCGTGCAGCTTCTTCATGTTTGTGTTTCCTGATATACAATTTACAGTCTATACTTGAACATACTCAGAGATTAATTTTATTACAGTTTAGTGACTTAAAGCTTAGAAAGACCTGAAAGACTATGGAGGGCTGGGTAGGATACTGACTACAAATAGATCCAAGGAAACTTGACAGATAAATGTGTTCCACACACATAACTTGTGTCCTGTCTTTGTGGACTGGAAGTTGTGGTGCTGCCAGCAGCTCAGGAGGAGAATAATCTCATTTCTCTACTAGATTAAGGTGGGACAGCACTCCCCTAAGAGTGCTTGTTCCCGGTAAAGTTGATGGCACTTGGAATTGGACTTAGCAGGATTAGTGTTTAATACCAGGTTTTTAGGACTTTAAATATGTTTGTGATCCTGTAATGAGTGTTTTAAAACTATTTCCATTCCCAAAACACCACCAAGGTGCAATCTCTGATTGCTTTTATGTTGTAATCATCCATCTCTTGTTTAATTATGTTTCCTTGTGCCTGTTATTAAACCCCAGGCTGGCTGTACTTTAGCAGGTGTTAGTAGTTGGTATATAAATACTCCCATGAAGCTGAAGCTCTCCTTCATTTATGTTGAATGAATAAAATTAGTCTGAAGAAATAGTTTCGTGACATTCTGGGTGATCTTAAATTTTTGAGCGTCTTTCTCTTTTTTTAGGATCTGAGTAGCCCTAACCAGTATGATACTGGAGTTGCACTGACTGGCTTGTCCTGTTTTGTTACTCCAGATCTTGCCAGGGACTTGGCAAATGACATCATGACATTGGTGAGTTGATAAGATTGGAATAACTTTATAATTATAGAATGTTAAGTTACTCAAATCTGGTAAATATCTGAAATTTAGAACTGATACATGTGAAAACTGCTCCTTCATTCTTATACAGACCTTAGTTAGATCAAGAGGATCACTTTGAAATGCATTCATTAGCTTTGGTGATAAACAACAGCATTTTGCTCTCACCTCGAAGCTGAGTTTTCAAAAAGCAGTTGAGTCTCCCAGGAAGAGCTTTGGTGACAGGAGTGTGAGCACAGAAGCTCTGGAAGCATGGATGTGCTCAGAGCCTGACTGCAGCTGTTTCTTTAACAGATGTCTCACACAAAGCCTTACATCAGGAAGAAGGCAGTGTTAATCATGTACAAAGTTTTTTTGAAGTACCCAGAGTCCCTCCGTCCTGCATTTCCTCGCCTTAAAGAGAAACTTGAAGATCCAGATCCCGGTGAGTGGATTTTAGTGAACTCCTTCTGCTTCCACATGTGGAAGTCCATGTGCTTGCAGAGCTTGTGGAGAAAAGAGTAGATGAAAAATGCTTTAGTCATCTTTTGGGCACTGACTCACCTTCTTCAGGGTAGGTGAGCATAGAGTTTTAACTGGTGTTGCCATATTAAAAATGTTTTAAAATGTTAATTTCTCCTAGCCCAAAGCTACTGAAAATGTATCAGTGGGTTAAACCTTAATGGACAAAGCTTAAAGTTTCCTGATTTTTTGCTTACTGAACTTGGCTTTTGAAAATATTTCAATTGATTTCTGGGTTTGGGCTTCTGTTCTTGTTACTTCCTGTAACTTGCTTTTTTAGCAAGCTGCAGCTATTGACTTGCAGTGGATACACTTAAAATTATTTAACATCACTTAGTATATTTTTTATTTATTTGAGTCCAGACTGCTCTTTGGGCCCCTCAGTACTGTGTCAGTGCAAGTCAGCAGCAGCACAGGAAATCTGCAATTGCTGTGTGTCATATCCACATTTTTGCTCAGTCTTCAGGAGGTGCACCAAAACACTTGTTTTAGGATTTCTGTGTGTCACGTGTATCTGATCTCCACTTGATTTGTATCTGCAATTACAGGAAGAAATTTAATTGCATTTCCTGGACTGTTTTATTGTGGGCATGGAATATTCATCTTCCAGGGACAAAGTTATTAAAGAAAGCAAAATCTCTCACCTGCAGAGAGAGGAAGAAATTGCCTGTTGTGCTTTGTGGAGAGGAGGATTGCTCTCTGCTAGGACTCCCAGCCTGTCTAGACTAAAACATTCCAAACTGACAACAACCCATGTAAGAGGCTGAGCAGTGAGAAGGGAGTGAACGTGTCCAGTCAGATTGTTTAAGGAATTGTTATTTTTGTTTTGTATTTAAATATTTTTAAATAATAGATATCAGAGAAGTCAAGAGTGATTGGAAACTTTCTGGTGGGTGATTATTGATTGTGCTGTCTATGTCCCACAGCTAGCTCTCCACAGTCCAGGGCAGGGATGTGGCAGTGTGCTGGTTTTTGTCATGCTGGACCCAAAGCAGATGCCTGGCTTCCTGCTGTATTATAAAATAGCCAGAATTAAGTAAAACCTTTCTCAGTTTGCTTTTGCATTTCTGTATTTACTTTACTGCCTCAGGGTTGGGAATGAGGCCAAACCATTGAACACACAGGTCTGAAGCTTCAGCTGCTTTTGCTGTGGGGGTTCTGCACCAGAAACTTCAATTACAGTGAAGGCATTGATGGGATTTGTGCTTCTCCCACTTGTTTTCCCCAGGTGTGCAGTCTGCTGCCGTAAATGTTATTTGTGAGCTGGCTCGACGCAATCCCAAAAATTACCTTTCCCTTGCTCCGCTCTTCTTCAAGTTGATGACGTCATCAACCAATAATTGGGTTCTCATTAAAATTATAAAACTGGCAAGTATTCTGCTTTTTGTTTACAGGATTTGCATTCTCATTAAATTACCTTGGGTGTGAAAATGGATTTCTTGCTGGGAGGCATAGTTACCATTCAATCTGAATAAAAAGAAACCTGGAATATCTTCTAATGTTTGTGAATTTAAGCAAAGAGAAAAATATGTTAATATAACTTGGTTTAAATACTGTGAGCTGTAATTTACATAACATTTTGAAGCTGTTGAAAAGCAGCTATTAACTCACTTTTCTTCTCTTTGAATAGTTCGGTGCTCTTACTCCATTAGAACCAAGACTGGGAAAGAAACTGATTGAGCCCCTGACCAACCTCATCCACAGGTATGTGTGGCAGATCCTGCCTTGTTCAGTCAGGACTGGGGAAGGATCTGATGGGTGGGTCAGTATCTAGGGTGAGGATGCATTTTATAACTTTGTTTTGACTTTTGGTATTTTGCCTTCAAGTATCAAAAGATAATCTTAGATTGGGGTTGTTTCTAAAAAACCTGAGGTAAAATACCTTGAAGGAAAGTCTCTGAGTGTTTGACTGTCAGCATGAATTCCTCCAAAGGATGCATGAAAATTGGAGCAATTTGCTTTCTTTTCACTGCATTTCAAGCCAGAGATGACTGTGGAGAATGTATAAAAAACTCTAGCTTTAAAAAGGCTCCTCTGTGTATTTGCCTTTCCTGTTCACATCACACATTTGATTCCTGACTTTTGGGAGTGCCTTACCCACCAAAGCAGTGTGACAAGGAATATGTTAGAGCCCTTTCTCATGCATTTAGCAGCTCAGATGTGTTTTGAAAGAGGTTTTTATAATATATATGTTCTAAATGTAGATTAAATAAAGTTGAAATTATTTCCTTGTCCCTTGTTAGTGCTGGTTTGTGGTGGTGTAGTGGTTCTAATTCTGAACTGAAATTAGGAAATAGATGTCTTGGAGGGAGTACATGGATTCTCCCAGTTATAAAGAGGAAGTGTGATCTTATGCAGCAGCTGTTGAGTGAAAAAGTGTCTTTCTTTTCATGTGACAGAGCAGATATCTGTGTAGCCTTGAGAGCAGCTCTGGCCAGGTGATTTCTGTCCATCCTCATATTGCTTTAAGGCAGACTGGGAGCAGACCAGCATCTGGGTACCTCCAGGGAGTTGTCAGCAGTAACAAATAGATACAACCTAGCAGAAAAAGCAGGAAGATGGGCAATCCTACCTCATCTCCCTAGCTCCCACATCAATAATTCTGAGTTGTGAGGACAGAATCCCCTTTGACTTGGTCTTCATTCAGTCATCTTGGTTCTCATGAGTTACAGCACCCTGAGCTGTCCCACCAAGTGCCCAGGGAGCAGAAGTGTTGGTCTTGGTTCTCAGCATCCCAGGCTGACCCTCAGGGCATTACTGTGCTGCTGCCTCTGGAGCTGTGCTCCTTCCCTGTGACTCTGCACTGGGGCCCTGCTCCTTTGGGGCTTGAGAGGTTCTTGTTTCCTTCTTGTACAGATAAGGTTTTGTAAGGACCTCTGCAATCTTCAGAAGTGCACTGTGTGTTCAGCTGGCACAAGCAGCCTTGAATTTGAATTTTGGGGGATATCAGACACTGGAAATGGGTTTCTGACTTCCAGAGATGGGAAGTGTGTTCCTGCATCCCAAGTCTCTGCTGCTGGGGCCTGACTCACTTGCTTGGAGAGAGACTTGAGCTTCTCCATCTGCCTTGTCATGAAGTTTTGACCTTGGGCAGAGGATTTAATTTGATTCTTGGACAAGATTGCTTCAGTATTTTGTGACTGGTGCCGGAGTTAGGGTAACCACTTCCTTTCGTATTCCTTGTGTCACAGTGCTCTTACTTGCTGCTTTTCCAGGAAGATTTTTGAGTTTTTAAACATTTGTTTAAAAATTCCTCCCCCTAACAGTTTTTAAGTGAGAATCATTTCATCTGTTTGAAGGGATATGGAGCAGAATATTGACATTGTCTTTTGAAGTTCAAGGTGCTAACTAGCTCCAAGATAGTGCTGACAACTCTTCAAAATGTGCTGGTTTATTCCTTATTTAATATACTTGATTTCTGTTTCAGCACCTCAGCCATGTCTCTCTTATATGAATGTGTGAACACAGTAATAGCAGGTGAGAACTGAAACTTGGAGCCTAGAAAAAAAAACGTGATGAACTTTGTCATCAACTAACACCATCTGTAAACCTTTTTTCTTTAACTTAATTTATTTTATAATGCAATAAGTTTCCTGGCAAACTTTGTGTTACTGTGGGGCTGAAATCCTTTGTTGTCAGTGGGTGAGGCACAGTCACAACAGCTGTGTTGTGTTTGCTGAAGGCTGAAACCGAGTACAGACAATGAGATTATTTATATGCCAGATCCTAAATGTTACTACAACTACAAAATATACCAGCATCAATAGAATTAAAACAAGAGTGATGTCTCTTTGCCAAGTTTACTTACGTGATGATGGATCAGACTTATTTTTTAAAATTTTTTAACTTTGCAGTTTAAAAATGGGGTGTAATTCCCTAGAGGAGGCAATTGAAGTTACTGATTGGCAGTTTCAGTTTCTGGGGATGGGAGATGAACTCCATAACTGGGAGGGTGAGAGAAAACAAAGGCAAAAAGGGATAACACAGTATTGCAGCTCAGGCTTGGCATTTTTCCTATCAGAGTGGGGAGCAGAGAGTTATTGACGTTCACAGTTGGTCTGTCTGTCTCCTGTGGGTACTTTGGATAATGGTGCAGAACTTGATGTGCTTGGTCAGTTCAGAGAGGGAAGAGAGATCTGTCACTCACTGTGTATTCCTTCAGGGAAATGAGGTGTTATGATGAGAGGGAAAATAACACCGAGTAATTCCACTGTGGATGAGAATGGCCTTCACTGAGATCCAGCAGGGTCATCCTGTGGGTAGGGGGGGAATTCACCCACCCAGGACACCTCAGGGATGGTGATGTCAGACTTGGAGCTGGCCAACAAGCCCTGAAACACCAGAGGAACACCTGGCACCTGCCAGTTCTGGAGGGTGTTCTGCACAGCTTCCCTGCAGGGACAGAGGGGCAGCACATGGCACCTGCCCAGGCACAGCCAGGCGGGGCTTGGCTGTGCTGTGCCAGCAGCAGTTGCCAGGGTGAGCCCACCTTTTCTGCAGTGGGGCTGTGTGCTGCCAGAGCTTTCAAGTGTCCCATATAATCGACAATGGCTGGCTTGATTAAAGCTTCAATCTAATCACATTAAACTTCAGGATCCATTGCTGCATCCCATTGCATTAGGAAAGTGCACAATTAAAAATTCAGCTGTACAGTAGCTGCTGCCATATTAACAGCCTTGACTGCTATGTGATGTCAGTGAAATAAAATCATAGTGAGAGCAAAGAAGAGCTGCTTTGACCTGGCTGTTGCAGCTGTTTCCACCTTTACACCTTTTTTTTCTGCCCTCTTATTATTACTGTTATGGTATATGAAACTGTAAGTTCACGTCACAACCTTGTCTCCTCCCTCCAGACCCCCAAAAGTCCAGGCACACAGACAAGCAATAATCTAGCACCTTTCCCTGAGAGCTGAGCTAGATGTGGACTGTCGGATGTTGTTGTTGCAGTCACTCCCAGCACAGAAATACTGACTGGAATGTGTGCTTCTGTTTCAGTTCTGATCTCTCTGTCCTCGGGGATGCCCAACCACAGCGCCAGCATCCAGGTGGGACCCTGTGTTTGAGGGTTGTTTGTTCTGTTCTGCTGTGGCATCTCAAGGGCTGGGGAGAATGGGATTGTGTTCCTCTGCCAGAAGTTATAGAAGTATCTCCCTGAAGTGCTCTGACTGTGCAATCCTGCAAATTGAAGCATTTCCTATATAAATTCTCCTGCTTAATTCACTCTAAAATGCAGAGTTTAAGAGTTTGGCCAACTCTTTATTCATCTCCTGCTATCAATGCAGTCACATAGAGGTTCCTTTTGTTTGGAAGTCTGTTAATGCAACAAAATCTTCTCACCTGGAGACCTCAGGTCTTGGTCAGATACTTCCTTGTGTATTGAGTAAACTTCATGAAGACTTACTTTAATTAAGAGCTGTAATAAACATGGTGTGGTCTTTTTTTCCAGCTTTGTGTGCAGAAGTTGAGGATATTGATAGAAGATTCTGACCAGAACTGTAAGTATGGTGCTTGTCTTCATGGATCTGTTGGCCCCAAGCACTGGGGAAGTGCTTCAGCAGCCTCAGAGGGGTTGTGGTGCCTGCTGTGCTGTAAACAGTTGCTGGGGGGTTTAATGTGGAATTTATTGAGCACTTCTTTATAATAATATTTTTAAAAACAAATGACAGCAATTATTACTGCTGTTTGTGGTCTTGTAAATCTAAAACAGTTCTTTCCATGCTTTGGGATTTCCCTTTTTATAGACTGGCTGCTTGGAAAGCAGTGACAGCTATTTTCAGAAGAGTGAGCATAATAGTAAAATGGAAGAGTGTTGATTTACTTTAGTGACTGCAAAGAATACTGGGAAATTTTTCTTTTGTGCAGCTCTTTTTCCTGCCATCTGAATTTTTCCCCTTGAGAACAGGACTGTTACACACCAGTCTTCAGTGGTTTTAAAGCTGTGTTCAACTCGGGATGCATGTTCTCAAACCCCAACATTTCTATTTATTAAATACATATTTTTGAATCAATGCTAAAACTTGAGGTGCAGGAAGATCCTGATGAGGGTTATATATGTAATTACTTGTCTTGTCTATGGGATTATGAAATCAAAGACCATAGTCTGTGATTCACCAGTCTCAAAAATGTTTTTCTTCATCACAGATTTTTATTCAAGGGTTTTAATACCAAGTGCTTCTGCTGAAACCAGCTTTAAGATTTCATGCTCAGCACGAAACAGTGTTTCTATATTTGGAAAGAAGTTTTATTTTGTCTTTCACAGTGAAGTACCTGGGACTGTTGGCTATGTCCAAAATCCTGAAAACACACCCCAAGTCAGTTCAGTCTCACAAGGATCTCATTCTCCAATGTTTGGATGACAAAGATGAGTCCATCCGACTCAGAGCTTTAGATCTCCTCTATGGCATGGTATGTTCCTACATTTATTTCCTCTGCAGCCCCCCTGACCCTTTAGGAAGGTGATGTTTAAGGAAAACATGCAACTTTCTCTGCCCACTCCACAGCAGACTCTTGATAACTCCCATATCTTTTGTGGCTCGTAGGACAAGTAAAATATCTGGCTCGGCATGAGGGCTTTAAAAATTCTGATTCAGACTGGATGGATTTTCTCAGTTCAGGCCCTGTTGGAAATCACCCATTTTGAAATCCATTCCATTGGATGTTAATGAATTTATTTCCTTTATAAGCAAAAGTGTTTTAAACTCTTAAACTTTCTAATCTGGCAGTAGAAGATGCACTTTCTCATGGATTTCTATATTGCTGATAGTAATTCTGATCCTCAGCTGTCCCACAGCAAGGTCATGACAGAATCAGCTGGGTTGGGAAAAGCTTTGGAGATCATCAAATCCAACCTATGACCTAATGCCACTTGTCAGCCTGGCCATGGCACTAGGTGCCACATCCAGTCTTTTCTTAAACACCTTGGAACTTGTGCTGGCTCTTTTTTAACGAAAATGTTGAACAGTATTAAACAAGTTCATTTTTGGATTGGGGCCCACAGAGGTGGTTCTGGTTTCTTGTTAACATGATACAGGGCCAGCAAAGAGCCAGCAGCCACTCTGCTGGAACTGGAAGGACATGACTGTGTAGAAAAGTGGTTCAGCCTTTCACCACCTCTTTAACAGGTCTCCAAGAAGAACTTGATGGAGATTGTGAAGAAACTGATGATTCACGTGGATAAAGCTGAAGGAACGACATACAGAGATGAGCTGCTGACCAAAATCATAGACATCTGCAGCCAGTCCAATTATCAATACATCACAAACTTTGAATGGTCAGTGCTTTCAGGTTGGAGCTCATCGCAAAGGTAATGCAGGGTTGTCCTCTGATACCCACCCATCCCTTCCCATAGGTACATAAGCATCCTGGTGGAGCTGACACGGCTGGAGGGCACGAGGCACGGGCACCTGATCGCAGCCCAGATGTTGGATGTGGCCATCAGAGTGAAAGCCATCCGGAAGTTTGCGGTGTCCCAGATGGCCATGCTGCTGGACAATGCCCACCTCATCGCCAGCAACACCCAGAGGAACGGCATCTGTGAGGTGCTCTATGCTGCAGCCTGGATCTGCGGGGAGTTCTCCGAGTAAGTGCAGACAGAGCCTGGTGTGCTGTGAGGGGCAGCTTTTGGGCAAAGCTTTTGGTCGCTGAAATGTGTTTTTGAGAGAAGGATGCTTCAGAGTATGTACGTTAATGCCACCAGAGTGATTGATTGTCTCTTGTTCCCTCATACTATTGACTCCTCAGCTCTTTCTAGCCAAGACATTTTTAACTATCTGGTCATTTCTCCTGTCTCTCCAGCCTTGCCCACTCATGTAGGAAGCCATAGTAGTGAATCAAAGAATCCCAGGATATTCTGAGTCAGAAGGAACCCTCAGAGATCACTGAGTTTAACTCCGGTTCCTGTACCCCAACAATCCCACCCTGAGCATCCCTGAGAGCGTTGTCCAAACACTCCTGCAGCTCTGGCAGCCTTGGGGCCGGGACCATTCCCTGGGGAGCCTGGGCAGTGCCCCAGCAGCCTCAGGGGGAAGAACCTTTCCCTGAGCTCCATCCCAAGCCCCGACACAGCTCCAGCCCTTCCTGGGCTCCTGTCCCTGTCCCAGAGCAGAGCTCAGCCCCTGCCCCTCTGCCTCCCCTCGGGAGGAGCTGCAGCCCCCGAGGAGCCTCCCCTCAGCCTCCTCTGCTGCAGCTGAACGAGCCAAGTGCCCTCAGCCCCTCCTCAGACCCTTCCCCAGCTCCGTGTCCCTCCTTTGGACACTCTCAAACAGCTTTGGATCCTTCTGGTATTGTAGGTATAAGCTGTTAGATCTTAAAGGAAGAGTGAAGGAGCTCCTTAATCATTAGGTTCTATCCCTGTTTATATTATAGGGAACATGTACAATCACCATGTTTAAATTCATTCTTTCTCTCCTCCCTGTTTTGCCCTTGTTAAAAGGTTTTGCAGAGTCCCATCTTCCTGGAAACTAAAAGTTGTCATATTTTTGCTCAAAATTTTTCAATGCCCACTGTAGCACAATTTTCAGTATTTTTGTACCAATACGGTTTTTTAGTTTCAACAGATGTTTTTGTCTCTTTCTTGTGCAGATACAGCTGTAACCCAGCTTTTACTCTGGTAGATAGGATAGGTGTGGTACTGTAGTCTCCTTTTACCAGCTGGTTTGGTGTCTCCTTCTAATTGCCACTCTGAACACTGGCTCCAGGTTTAAATTCACACTGTAGGTGTGATCTTGGGGGAATGCTGGTACAGCTCAAATCATCATTTTCTTTAAAAAGAATTGTACAAAGAAAACTGCAGATGAAGAAGTAAGAGAGTATATTCTTCTTTTCCAGTGTGTTCAGTTTTACTTAGGAACAACTTCAGCTTTCAGTTTGTAATAGTCCAGTAACTTTTTTGTGCATCTTCCATTTAGTTGTGAGCAGATAATTTTTGAGTAAGAGCATGACATCTGTTAAAACAAATAAGGCACTGCCTGCTGAATTTTATTTTTGCTTGCCTTTTTATCTGTGTACTCTGTCCTTACAGGCACCTTGAGGAAGCAAACCAAACCCTGGAAGCAATGCTGAGGCCCAAAGTTACAACCCTGCCAGGCCACATCCAGGCTGTTTATGTGCAGAACATGGTGAAGCTCTATGCATCCATCCTGCAGCAGAAGGAGCAGGCTGGGGAAAAGGAAGCAGCTCAGGAAATTACACAGCTGATGATTGAGCGCCTGCCTCAGTTTGTGCAGAGTGCAGATCTGGAAGTTCAGGAGAGGGTAAGAGAACAAAATGACTTTGGGATTTATCATGGGAAGCCTTGGAGGTCTGTGGTTCTCTGTGGCTGTACACATTTTCTGTAAGCTGTTATCAGTGACAAAGCCTAGATCTTATTGCAGTTTGATGCCATCTCTGAAGGCTGCTAGCAAGATCTTCACTCAAAACAATTTAATGTTAAAATTTTTCAGGCACATAAGGGCACAAAAAGGACCCAGCTAAAAGAGAAGCTTAATACAGACTTTTTATATTTGCTCCAAACGTGCAGTTTATTCTGCTTCTCCTAATGGAGTAAAACACCTTCTGTTGACTTCGGTCGATTTCTTTTGTTCAGCTTGTTAAATATTACTCTGAAACCACTTCTGCATTTGTTTTTAGGCTTCTTGCATCTTGCAGCTAATAAAATACATTCAGAAGCTACAAGTAAAAGAGGTTCCTGTAGCTGAGGAAGTGATAGCCCTGTTTGCTGGTGAACTGAACCCTGTGGCTCCTAAAGCACAGAAGAAAGTCCCTGTTCCAGAGGGGTAAAGTTCTTTCTCTTTCGCAAACCCTTATTTAAACTTTAAATAATAAAGCAAAGTATATGATGAGACGCTGAAATATTCAGGGGTACTGAGTCAAGGTGTTTGTTTGCCGCAATTCTTCCCAGCCTGGACCTCGATGCCTGGATCAATGAGCCTCCATCAGACAGTGAGTCTGAAGATGAAAAGCCCAAAACAATATTTCATGAGGAGGAACAAAGGCATTCCAGACACAGACAGCCAGAAATAGATGAAGAGGAACTGGCCAGAGTGAGTGAATGTTAAAATGCTTTTCCCTACATAATGCAGTAGTAATCTAAGTGGTACTGGAGCAGTGGGGGCTGTTGTGGATTCTCTATCTAGCCAGGGAGCTCTTCTGCTCTCCATAGCTCAGGAAAGCTGATCACTGATGTGAGCTGATGCTTATGGACTTCAGCAGTTTCTGTGAATGACTGTAACATGATTGTGCTCAGCAGTGGTCCCACCTTTCCTGCCTCTGACCCCTTTGGTTTCACAGAGAGAACTTGTTATATGAATCTTCACTTCCTCTTTTCCTTGCAGGAGTGAAAAGAGGAACATTCCAATTGCCATCAAAAAGTGATGTCTGGGAAGTTATCTCTAGTCTATAATTAAAAAGCAAAGAAGGGTGTTCTAAGGAATATTAGTTATAGTATCATATACAATGGCTTGGGTTGGAAGAGACTCATCTCATTCCACCCTCTGCCATGGGCAGGGACACCTTCCACTATCCCAGATTGCTCCAAGCCCTTTCCAACCTGGCCTTGAACTCTTCCAGGGTCGGGAGTTAGTAATGGTACCTGCACATCTATCCTAGTATGTCTGGTAACTCAGAACTGCTTTATCACACACAATCTGCTCTGCTTTAGACTTTTCACAGTAGTTATGTATTGTTCAAAAGAATGCAGGGAGCTTTAGTTTTGCACTTTGTTGTCTTTTATCTCTTTGCTCCCAAACAAACGTTACAACTGCAAATCCTCTTTTGCTTTTAGCGTCGAGAAGCCCGGAAGCAAGAGCAGGCAAACAACCCATTTTATATTAAAAGCTCTCCTTCCCCTCAGAAGGTGAGTCTGAATTGCAATATCTCACTGGCCTCTGTGGTCATTGTGTGAAGGCTCCCTGAATATCAGAGCTGCAGCCTTCTCTGGGACATTCTGATATTTCTCCTGCTGTTCTGACCACTTCATAATGCATGGGCTGGAGTGGCTGCCTACAACCGTTTTTATAACTCCTGTTTGTGTTGAGAATCTCCTGAGTGACCTGGTACCCCCAGAGCAGCCTGTGAGAGTCTGTGCAGTTTGTTCCAGCCCTGGGTGACGGCAACATTCACATCCCCAGGCACCTCACTCAGAGCCCTGCAGAGGGTGACCCTGGAACGTGTTTTGTGGATCAGAAAGTTGCTGTGGTCTCTGAACACCTTTTTCAGGGAAAGAATTCCTTTATTCCCTCTATATCCGAAGGGCTGCGCCATGTTCTTCAACTCCAATCTCCAAATTTATCTTCTGAAGTGCCGAGTTATTGGCAATAAAACACAAACCAAAAATTCTTCAAAGAGCTGCAATAATTTTTCAGGGCAGTAGTGGCACTGAAAAACTGTACCTAAGAAAAGGGTCCTTTATTATAGTTATCAACTGGCTTTAAAACACACTCTGTAACCACACAGGATTATTAACAAGCTGTTCCATTCCTGTCCTTTAAAATGTTCACTTAAGGGATTGAACTGCTTGATGTTTTGTAATGTGCCTATTTACAGAAATTGGTGCTGGCAGTGCTCAGAACATAACAAATCTTTCTTTTCCCAGCGATACCAAGACACTCCAGGGGTGGAACATATTCCTGTGGTCCAGATCGACCTTTCTGTCCCATTAAAAGTTCCAGGTAAGCACAGCTAATCTTTAAAATTAACTAAAGAAATTCAGTTTAGCAAAAGTCATAATTCCTGCTTAGGATTTCCACCTGAGGTTTTGAAGTGCAAAGAACACACTTTCATTAGAGTCTTAAATATATCTCCTTAATTTACATTTGAAAATAGTACTTTCCAGTCTGAGTTCCTTTCAAGATAATATTAGAAATAATTCTGTGATTAGGACTGTCATGCAGCCAGGTCTGTAACATGTAGAGGAACTACTGTTTTGTGTGGGAGCAGTCACCTTGAAAATATCTCAGAGGTCTGGTGGAGGTGATCAGGAGACCTGAAATAGAATCTGATGGTAGAGATACTGTTTGAGTATCTTGTTTCAGTTATCAAAAGTAGTTGTGTATCTAAGGAGTGGTTGGATACAGCATTGAAAAGCTGTTGATAAAGTGCCTTAGGTTGCAAGAGCTGAGTTCTAAGTGCAAATATTTAAGGTTTTTTCCAAAAGTTGTCAGTACAGTAGCAATGTCATCAATTCTTAAAATCTCAATGTTTGGATGCTCCTTGTAATGCAATAATGCATCCAAGAATCAGGGAGCAGGATTGAGCTCTGTCCTGTTTCTGGAGAGATGGAGTGGACAGCAAAGCTTGTGCTTGGGGGGCTGTGTGAGGTGATGTGGAAGCTCAGGGAGGTGCGGATCTGGCTGGCTCTGGGAAGCTGGAAGCAAGAGCAGGACACACTGCTGACATGGTGTTTCAGCGCTCGGTCCATGGGCTCTGTACCTGAAAGCAGCTTGGCTTTCCCGCAGGAATGCCCATGTCAGACCAGTACGTGAAACTGGAAGAGGAGCGAAGGCACAAACAGAAACTGGAGAAAGACAAGAAAAAGAAAAAACAGAAAAAGGAGAAGAGAGGGAAACACCATCGCCACAACTCCCTGCACACAGAGAGTGAGGAGGACATTGCTCCAGCTCACCATGTTGACATCATCACAGAGGAGATGCCAGAGGTCAGTTCCTGTGGTTGGGGTCTGGGATTTATCTGTGTGCAGCTCTTGAGAGATTTTTGCCCCCACAACTGCAGCCAGTCTGTGATGTGGCAAGTCCAGAGCTGTGCTGTCTTGCAGAGCTGTTTCAGAAATGACTGAGATGATCCCAGGCTGTTCTTTGCAGCAGAAGAAATTACTCTCTTTTTTTTCACAAAAACACAATAATTTCCACTGAAGCTATTAAAAAAATCAAAACCAACAAAACAGCGTTCATCCTTGCTCTAAAAGTAACACTGTCCAAATAGCATTTATTATGCTCTGCTGCCTCACTTTGACAGTAACTTGGTGTCTAGTCAGCAGCTTTGCAGCTGATGATAATTAATTGCAGATGCTAATGATGTCATCTGTATTTGTTTCTAAAATTTCCTTTAATCAAAACTGAACAGCAGCAGTTCAAATCCTGATGTTTGTGAAGAAGGGGTTTCTGTTCCAAATTAATCTTGAAACTGGATGCAGCATTGAAGTGCATTGTTCCTATAACTTACTATGCTTGACTGCAGCTGACCTGGTGCAGGGTTCACAGGCTTAAAAAAAATTAATTTAGGTGGTGTTAAGCTTGAGTTTGAAAATTTCCAGTTGTTTGCTGCCTCAGTGGGTGTCTTTTTATCTCTCCTGCAGAATGCTTTGCCCAGTGATGAAGATGACAAAGATCCCAATGATCCCTATAAGGCACTTGACATAGATCTCGATAAGTAAGTGGCAGTTTTGTGTGTGAATTCACTGAGTTGCCTGGAATGCCTGAGGGCAAGGGTGGGACTGAGCAGGCAAAGGCACTACAGGCCATGAGGGGAAAAAGCTGAAGTCTCTCCCCATGGCTTTGATGAGACCCTCAGGTGCTCATCCAGCTTTAGCTCCCATTGCAGCTTGGATAATAAAATCTCAACTCCTGAGAGAGACTTGGGAGGGGCAGGGGAGTCACTAAATGTAGTGTGAGTGTGACTGAAGGAGTCTGGAAGCACAGACAGTGTCACTGGATCAGGTGTGGGTTACTCTGAGGTTTGGGTGTCCCACTGTCTTTCTGCTGTGACCTGTGTTGGCACTGAGTGTGGCCTGTGTCCATCTGTCCCCCTCAGAAGCTCTGTGTCCATGGCAAGCCTGTGTTGTGCTCATGGCAGGCTGTCCTACCTCCCTGGCCTGTGGCCCTTCAGGGTGGTCCCACTGTTGCAAATTGTTCTGATGTGACTGAGCTGCTGTCACACCTGTGCTCAGGCTGGTCCCCACGCAGCTGCTGGGGCTGTGCCAGTGCCAGCACCTCGAGCCCCTGCATCCACATGGCCATGAGCACTGGGCTGTTCAGTACTGCACATGGAGATTGGTTTGGATTTTTTTTTTTAGTTGCTGTTTCACAAAATCACCGTGCTAAAAATAATTGCCAATCTATGGTCCAGGGATGCCTCCTGTAAAGTTTGGAAGACTGTAGAGGCACATGTGGGTGTGTGTAGGATCTCTCTCTTCCTCTGATACTTGAGAGTCTGTGCCTTTCTTTGCAGTTCCAAATTTAAAGGGCTTTGGCCCCTCATTATCTTGTGAAAAGGTGTCATAGCATCTTTAAAAAGTGAATGAAACAGCTTCTGAGGAACATCTGTTTTTGGAAGGCCAGTCAAAGTCTGCAAGGACAAATGTATAAAAGGAGATTAATTTCTGACTGTAGCCCCTGTATTTGCATGGTCATTCTCAGCAGTGCTGGGCACACCCAGCAGAGCAGGTCCTGGGTGCTGTGCTCCAGGAGGCATCCAGAGCTGTTGGATTGTTCCATCCATTCCCTCCCCTGTGCCATGAGTGCTGTGCCCTCCTGTCATGGTTTCTCATGTCTGTGTCCTCTCTCTTTCTTTCTGTGCTTGCACTGCTCTGTCTGTCACGCTCACACGCAGTCTGGTTTCAGGGAAGCCTTCCA
Source organism: Acrocephalus scirpaceus scirpaceus (assembly GCA_910950805.1). Classification (NCBI taxonomy): domain Eukaryota; kingdom Metazoa; phylum Chordata; class Aves; order Passeriformes; family Sylviidae; genus Acrocephalus; species Acrocephalus scirpaceus. Next base: position 2,892,479 of record OU383800.1, on the reverse strand, counting down.
GGTAAGAATATCTCCTGAGTGTTGACCTTTGTCAGGTTGGTTGATTTCGGACAGTGCAAGTCCTTGAAGGGTGGTGGAACTGTTAAATCAGAGACCTTCACATTTGTGAGTCTGTTTTGTCATTGGCTTTCAGCACTAATGCTGTTCCTGTGCAGGTGTATCTAAAATAGTGAAAGATGAGGCCTGTTTGCTGTTCAATCTTCCCTTAGTGTCTGAAAGTGAAAAATTAATTGGTTCTGGTTCTTAATGCAATATAAGCAAAAAATGGAGGCAGTTGAGGCCATTAAAAATCTTCCTGAATTGATGTTTGCTATGCAAATGTGAAAATTAATATTAAATAAAAGCTAAGAAATAGAAAAATAAGCAGGTAGGGAAATTCTTGCTGATTTTTGGAAATGTTTGACAAGAATGAGAGAAGTTTTTGTGTTCTTTTCCCCCACAAGTAGTGGATTTAGGATACAGTGTAAATATGAACTGCTATTGGTGCTTTTTTGAAACAGGTGCCTGAAGTTACATTTAACTTACAAAATATGATGGCAGAGTAGACGTTCATAGTACAAACTTCCAAAATAAAAATGACTTGGAGTAATCCCCAACTGGACTGATCTATTCATCAAGAACAACAAACCCCACTCACCCTTCAAGGGCTGCTGGAGCCATGCTGGCATTCCACTGCTCGAATTTCCACTCTGTTGGAAATGCTGGTCCACATCCTTGCTTTTCCTTGGAGAGGGATTCCGTGGAAACACAGCATAGCACTACATGGAGCTGTTCCTCTGTGGGTGTTACTCAGCCTGCAGGCCTCTGGCTGGCACCTCTAAGGGTTAAACAGCAAGACCTTGGCTCTCAGTCACCTTCTAATTGTTTCCTCTGACACCTAGCCCACAAGGGCGATGTCAGCAGTTGCATAAATATACTCCAGGTATAGAAGTATGTGCTGATTTCAGGCTTGGGGGCCCAGCTCCCTAAAAACAAAGCACACCTTGTCTTGGACAGGTCATCTGGCTGAGGGAGGCTGTTTGCAGCAGGTAATGAGCTCTTTCTTTTCAAGACCCTTAGCAGACAGTGAGAAGCTGCCAGTGCAGAGACACAGGAATGTCGAGACCCTGAAGTCACCAGACTCAGAAGTTCCCCTAGTAGAGAAGAAGAGCAAGAAACCCAAAAAGAAGGAGAAGAAACATAAAGATAAAGAGAGAGATAAAGGAAAGAAGAAAGAGAAAGAGAAAAAGGTGGTAGAGGAGGAGGAGGAAGAAGAAAAGAAGGTAATTCTCTGAGATTTGCATTATTTTAGCTCCTGTGTTATTTATTGCCGAGTTCAATTTCCTGCTTAGGAACAGTCACATTTGACAGTTCAAACACCTGAATGCATTCAACCTCTATTTCCTTAAACTTTTACAACAGTAGCAGCAGGTATTTAAAGATTTCTGTTAAAAAAAATAACATTTATTTAGCCTCCTAAGTTAGCAGAATTCAATTTACTGCAACCTACACAGCAGATCTGCCAGAGCTCACGTGGAGGCTGAGTTTGCTGATATTTTGTCTGTTCTCCAAGTGGGGAACTCCTTAGCAAAATATCTGGAACTGGTGATGTGAGTGTCATTTGTTCTGCATCCTGTCTCCCATGTAGTCCAGAACCTTTCAGTTATAAACCCTGCCATTAGCTGCCAGTTGCTCTCAGGATTTGAAGTATCCACCTGTTAACCCCCTGCAGAGCTGCACTTTTGCTCTGCGCTGCAGCCCTTGGAATGCCGGGGATACCCTGGTGGGGGGTGCTGGGCAGGTGCTATCAGCTGGACCCAGCTTTGGAAGTGCTCAAACACTAAAGTGAAGCTTTTTGGTGTGTTTGCTCCTGAATATATCACAGCATCTGTGCATGAGGAGCACTCTGGAGTGCTGCATTTCCATGGGAACTCAAGGTTTTGATTTGATTGTTGTAGAGTCACAGAATCCTAGATTGGTTTGTGTTCAAAGCAACCTTAGAGCTCATCCAGTGCCACCCCCTGCCATGGCCAGGGACCCCTCCCACTATCCCAGACTGTCCCAAGCCCTGTCCAGCCTGGCCTTGGACACTTCCAAGGATCCAGGGGCAGCCACAGCTGCTCTGGGCACCCTGTGCCAGCATCTCCTCACCCTCACAGCCAACAATTCCTTCCCAATCTCCCATCCATCCCTGCTCTCTGGCAGTGGGAAGCCATTCCCTGTGTCCTGTCCCTCCATCCCTTGTCCCCAGTCCCTCTCCAGCTCTCCTGGAGCCCCTTCAGGCCCTGCAAGGGGCTCTGAGCTCTCCCTGGAGCCTTCTCTTCTCCAGGTGAGCACCCCCAGGTCTCCCAGTCCTTCCTCATAGGACAGGTGTTCCAGCCCTGTGATCTTTTTATTTTAGTTTTCTTTTTTGTTGTTGTTTTTGGGGGGTGTTGAGTTTTTAATTTGATTTTTAAGAAAGATATAAAAACAATGATGATGGGTTTTTTTCTCCTGAATTTCAGGGGGAAGACTTGGATTTCTGGCTCACCACTGCTCCACCAGCTGCTCCCACGCCCCAGCCACAGGTAGGAATCTTCCACCATCACAGGAAACTTCTCTAGTTATTTCTTGCCTGTGAGCTGTGCAGGAGTGCTGTGTCATACTGCAGCACAGAGGGGAACATCAGCTTCATTTCCTCAGCTTGCTGCTGGGGAGCAGAGATATTGTGTCTGCCCAGGTCAGAGAAACTGTAGTGGGAGACTTGAAGCTCGTTGTGTGCAGATCAAGGAATAGAAATAGAAATACAGATGCAGTTCGAGGCTTGGTTGATTTTGTTATTGATGGGTATAATGTTATACAGTTGTCTGGTTTTATTTCCCAGTATGAGGTAGACTCTAGCAACATTAATAGACATGAGAGACAGAGTGTGAAAGAAAAATTCTCATGAATTTTGATGGGGAAGTCTAGAGGAAGAGACAAGGAATTTAAGGGGATGGATTCCTTGGAGGAAATCTTTTGAATTGTGTCTTCAGGTGATCATATTTGCTGGTTTCAGAGGCATAAAATGAAAGCTGTGATACCTTGTTAGCCTAATGTCATTTCTGAAATAACAGTTGAGAGGAGTTGTCACTGTTGAGTTTCTTTTGGTGTGGGATTTGGCTGTTCCAGCTGCTTTCCATTAGTGTCAGAATCCTTCTGCTCATCTCCTCAGAGCGAGCCTGGAATGGGCACTGCTGTGGTGGCTGAATCTCAAGAGGTAAAAAAAGAAGAAAGGGAAGAGCAAGATGAGGAGGAGGATGAAGGAAAGGTAAGTGGTTCAAAAGTAAGAGGAAATTGCCTCAAGTTACACCAGGGGAGGCTTAGATGAGATACTAGGAAAGTTGTTTTGGTTTGGTTTTTTTTAGTGGAAAGGATTGTCAGGCTTTGGAACAGGCTACCCAGGGCAGTGGTGGAGTCACTGTCCCTGGAAGTGTTCAGAAAACCTGTGGATGTGGCACTTGTGGACATTGTTTAGTGGTGGATGTGGTGGCCCTGGGCTGATGGTTGGACCTGATGATATTAAAGATCTTTTCCAAACTTCACAATTCTCTGGTTCTATGAAGTTGCTGTCGCCCTTCAGCCATATTCTCCTGCTGTCTCAAATTCCTTAAAAGCAGCACACAGGATTTACCAACAGCATCTGTTCAGTGCAGTGACTGCCTGCAAATGTTGCGTCCTTGAGGATCTGTGAACACTTTGTGGTCAGAGGTCCCAGTTAAAGCTGAGCTTCCAAAAAGTTGGAGAGATTTGGCCTTGTGATGTTTACAGGCTGCTTTAGGATGGGCATCTGAGGGGGGAGCAGGGTTTACTAGAACTCCACATGGAATTACTTTTGGGATTCAAGAAATGGTAGCTTTGTTTTGGGTTTTGCAGTAAAGGGAAACTTTGCTCAGTCCAGGAAGTGCAGAGAGCGAGAATGTGGAGCTGAAAGTGTGGTAGAGGGGTCATGGCTAGAAGTCAAGGGTTTCTTTAAAGACTTGTTCTAGTTCCTTGTTCTTTTTGGTAGAAATCCTCCAAGCATAAGAAGAAGAAGCACAAGAAAGAGAAAGAAGAGAAATCAAAGGATAAAAAGAAATCTAAGAAGAAGAGTCATCACAGTGAGGAGGAGCCCCCGGAGTCAGTGCAGAACGGGACACTAGAGGATGAGCCACTACCAGTGAGTAGCTGTGCCCAGACCTGGGGACAAGGAGAGCTCAGCTGGTTGGGAGGGAGGACAGTGACAGTATTTCTCAGAGTCATTAGTTCTGGTGTGACTGTCACTTCTCTTGTTTTTCAGCCCATGTCCAGTTACCGCCTTCTTGCTGAAAACCCGTACATTAAAATGGTGAGTTTGGGGTGTTCATTCCAAATGTTGTTTCTCTGTGGTACCTGAGAGAGGGGTACCCTGGGGATGGTGGAGTGACTTTATGTAGCCATCAGATAACTGAAGAGCTGTTTCAATCCCAGAAAGTAGAACTATAACCAAGATCCATTTCCTTGCCTTTGGTTGTCCCACTTCAATTTCTAAGTCGATATTTTCCCAATCCTTAGCTGATCACCAGTGTGTTCCCATAATCCTCTAGCTATACCAAATGACCTCCCTTTTGAACCTGGTTTTATCCTCATGCTGTGTTCTGTTCCTTGAAGTTTCTGACTCTTCCTTGTGACATTTTTCCCTTCATTTGCAGACCTATGATATTCAAGGAAACCTCCAGAATGACAGCAAAGTTACTGTGTCTGTTATCTTTGAGAACAAAAGCACTAGCTTCCTTAAGAGCATGGAACTGAATGTCCTGGACTCTCTGAACACTAAAATGCTCCGACCAGAAGGATCATCAGTACATGATGGGATACCTGTGCCCTTCCAGCTCCCCCCTGGTATGCACAGCTTTGCACAGGGCTCTTGGAGTGTGGGTGGCCCTGCACTGCCCTCCTGTGGGAAGAGCTGCTTGAACTTCTTGCTGTTTTCCAGAAAAACATCTCTGCCTGGGTGTTGCTGTGCTTTCCCACAGCTCCCTGGAGAGGATAAGCCTTCTCCCAGTATGCAGGTGGTTCTGCACAAGCAAGAGCAAAGCCTTAATCTAGGGCCGAGAGTCCAAATGTCTGAGTTCCTTTTCCAGGTGCCTGCAGGCTGGCACACCTTCTGACTACAGGAATCCAAAATTCATGATGTGTTTGCTATGAGATTTAAAATGAAACAAACTAGTAGGTTTGTGAAGCGTTAGAATCCACTCTGGATTTATTCTGGAGCTCTTGTCCCACTGTTTGAATGGCAGAGGCCTTTTCCATTGAAGGTTTGTGATAAGGATGTGCAAGGAGGGGAGCTGAACCTTCCAGAAGTATTAAGCACAGAAATGAAGGATAGTGGTTTTGTACAAAGCGCAGTAGTACATCAAATCAGTGAACTTCTGTGAATTTCCCTTCCTTCACCAAGGAGTTAATTTGAATCTTGAAACAGCTCACAGAGGGCTGGAGTGGCATCAGGGTGCTTTTCAATCCCCTATGAAAAGCAGTGGGGTGTTTGATTTGGTTTTAAATCTGTATGAGGCAGTTCTTGACACAGGATTGTATATTAAAAGGAAAACATAGAAACATTAGAATTCAAATTAGCTCTGAAAGCTGCTCGGAGATCTACTCTGAAATGTTTATAATATAATTCCAGTTATGCAAATAGTTTAAATATGTGACGCTGTGACATTTTGCCCAGACACTTGCTCAATAACCTCCACCAAATGCCAGCTCCCATTGCTGCTTCTGAGAGACCCAAGTGCTGTAACATTGTTGACTCACCACAGCAGTTGTGTGTAGAACTCTCTTCCAACTCAGGGAATTTCAAACTTGGTTCAAAAATAGTCTGCATATAAGTGAGCTTATTCTAACTATTACTTAGATCTGGAAACCATGTTCTGACCTGACTTCTCCCTCTCCTCTCTTCACACTAGGAATCTCTAATGAAGCCCAGTTTGTGTTTACACTTCAGAGTATTGTTATGGCTCAGAAGTTAAAAGGAACACTGTCCTTTATAGTCAAAGTAAGTGCAGCTCTCAACTGCCTCTGCTTCCTAGGGAACTGCGTCAGGGAGCTGAACTCAGGTGGGAAGCTCTTTTTATAGGCATCATTTCATCCCTGCTGCACCAGCCCATTCTGTGAGGAGCATTTTCACATGATATCTTGTGCAAAGAGTGCCCTCAGTCCTGCGTCAGCAAGTCCTAGATTGTCATTCCTGGCAGTGTGTGAGAAAGGCAGCCTGAAGCATGTGCCACATTGTCAGCTAGAAAATCACACTGATCTGCTGGGGAGGGGAGAGAGAACCAGGGTGTGCTCCTGCTCTCAGTTGGACACTGTAACGTGTACAAGGCTGAAAAACAGAAATAAAAATTAGATGCAGTTATTAAGAGTGGAAACCCAGAGCAAGAGCGAGGTCAGCGGAAGGCATTGTTTAATAGGTATTGAGCTGGACAAGACTGTGTGGGTCTCTGATGTTATTTCAGTACAGTTATTAATGAAAGAGCTGCATGAACAGCTCAAAGGAAATGAGCGGAGACAGTTGTGGCTGCTCCTGAGTCAACCATTATCTCTATTTCAAGAGTTTCTTAAAAATAGCATTCTAGTCCTATTTTAGTACCTTAGAATCTGGGAACTATTAATTTATTATTTTGCTCAGGAAATAATGAACTGTAAAATCACATCTCCAAGTGTTAGTTTAAACTCAGTCTGCTCAGTTTATTTCAGCAGAGTGCAGGCAGAACTGCAGTCCAGTGTGTCCCTTTCTTGTTGTAGGTGCATGTATCAGTCCAGCTGTCCAGATCTTTGAGTGGGCTGATGTTGTGGTGGGATGGTTCTCAGACTGATACTTCAGGCCCAGCCAGGCTGTGTCAGAGGGAACTCAGCCCTCAGCTCCTTGCTGGTGCCTGTGTGGTGGGTAGAGGTGGCTCTTCCTCCTGCTACCTCAGGGCTCCCACTCATCTGCTTTCCTTTGCCCTTTTGCAGAATGATGAAGGTTCAACCCATGAAAAACTAGATTTCAAATTGCACTTCAGTTGCGCTTCATACTTGATCACGACGCCTTGCTACAGGTGAGTGCCTGTGCTGGCACTGGCAGGCTGAGCTCTGCCTGCTCCCAGGGGCTTGGGCAGTGTCTCTGTAAGGGGTGAATGCTCAAACATGTCCAGTGACCTATTTCAAATGGCTCTGCAGAGGGAGCTCTGTGCCCTGCGAGCTGGTAGAGGCAGCTCTGGCAGCAAGAGGGCACAAGTTGCTTCAGTGGACTCTGGAGCGTGGTTTCCACATTTACTGTAAACCCATTTTCCTAGAGCTTGGTAGCACTTCAGCTTCTGTATCCTGATATGTTTCATGGGGCTGATGGGACAGCTTTCACTTGCATTTCTAGTAAAACATTTGCCTTCCCTCCTGTTCTGCAGTGATGCTTTTGCCAAGCTCCTAGAGTCTGGAGATCTGCACATGAGTTCTATTAAAGTAGATGGAATTAGCATTTCTTTCCAACATCTACTGGCAAAGATCTGTTTTCACCATCATTTTTCAGGTGAGTCTTCCTTGATGCAGAACCTTTTGCAGAATTCCATATTCTAAAATCTCTGCAGTGCTTGGTGAGCACAACACTTCATGGGCTCAGCAATCATAGGAGCAGGTGATGTCCAGATTAAATACATTTGGGAGAGTTCTCTCCAGTTTTGCAACTTTCAAAGCATGCAGTGTGTTCTTCAGAATGAATTCTCCTTGTGTCCCTGTGGAATTCCTGCAGCCCAGTGAGGCATGTGACAGGTATCATGGGAGCAGCTGGTGTGGAGTTCAGGCTGTAACTGTTTTCTTGAGGGTGGGTTTGATCTGCAGGGCTTCAGACTCCTTCCCCAGTGCTTTGTTTCAGTGAGGGAGAGCCCCAGCTATTCAGGTTTGGGCTTATTAATTAAAACACAAGCACTGGCTGAAGCAAAACAACTGGCTGTTTCATCATGCTCTGGTGTTCGCATTAGACATTGCCTCACTGGAAGTATTTCTGGGGAAGAAATCTACATTCTGAGCAGTGTTTTTGCCTGAGAACATTTGGCTTAGGAGACAAATGATTCACCTCGTTATTGTGAAATGTCCCAGAGAGAAGCCAGGCATATCTTAACCCTGACTTCCTCCTCCCCTCTGTAGAAGCCTCTGTTCCTCGAGGCCAGGCAGAGCAGTGGTTGCTCTCCAGGGGAAGCAAGGCTTGAATTAAAATTGAATTGAATGAAATGAAATTGCTGTTTCTCTGCAGTTGTGGAACGCGTTGATTCGTGTGCATCCATGTACAGCCGTTCTATCCAAGGCCATCACGTCTGCCTACTGGTAAAAAAGGTGAGAGCATTATAACCCCTGAGAGAAGCTAAACCTGGAGCCTTCCCTGCCTTCTTCTGCCTCTTTCCAGTCCCTGAGTTTGGCTGGGAACACATTTATCCCCACTTGGAAGAGGAGCTAATGGATTTTTTTCTTTTTTGTTTTTCCTTTCCAAGGGAGAGAACTCTGTATCCATAGATGGGAAATGTAATGATTCTACCCTGCTTAGCAACTTGTTGGATGAGATGAAAGAGACATTGTCCAAGTGCTGAATATTCCTTATAAAATATTCCAACGACAAGAAACACACCCAATGTGTAAAGACGAGCAGACCCAAGTGTAAAGTTTCTCCCTCGTACGCATGTACTACCCTGGGGCACGTGCTTTCAGTTAACTCCACCATTGGTTGCAGTTTAGACATTTTAAGGCTGTATGTTACCTTTTTGTTTTCAGAACTTTTTACAAACTGTGGTGTTAACCCTTTCTAGCCCAAAGAGATCCTGGTGACATGACTGGAGGAGGGAGGGAGGGAGGGAGGGAGGGGTGGGCACTATTTATTCAGCAGCTCATGATGATCCCATGACTTTCATCTGTGTGGGATGGGGACTGAGCAGGACTTTATCAACAGTAGCACAGTTTGTTGCTTGTGCTTATGCCAGGGAAGGTTGACTTAATCCTTAGCCATGAAATATGTCTTCAGGGCTGCTGTAGTTGATGTATATTTCTAGCAGAGGCTGGTGCTGGACCAGAAGGCCTCTTTTTTTTTTTTATATATATATATATGATTTATTATTATCTCAAGATCTATTGTGATCAGCATATAAACATCCTCCATCTCCTTGAGCTAATCCAAAGGAGTCCTGTGAGAACTAGGATGTTTGAGTTTCTGTTTATAGTAGTTGCCTTGAGCCTTAACCTTCTTTTAGTGACAGCTGGAAGAGTCGAGTGTGGAAGCATGAAACGGGCTGAAAGTGTTACTGTTTGGGTCTGTGCTCCCCTCGACTGCCCCACACACAGAGTCTGTCAGGCCTCTCCCCACTGAGCTGTCTCTGCTGATGTGTTTTATGAGTCCACTTCAATTTCACATTCCTGAACAGTTAAGCTGTAGCAAGAAACTGGAAATCCAAAGGGGTCTGTTCCTGCTTTTTTATCCTTTTGCTCACCAGCTGAGGTTGACCATTGCAAGGTTAGAGAAACAGCCATGGGTGCAGCCCCTTGTGTGCAGGTCCATGTCCTCCCTCTGGGCTCTGAAACCAGCAGGGTCATTGTGTCTCGCTGTGTCCTCGGTGTCCCTCAGCCCTGCCCTTGCAGCAGTGAGAGCAGATTTGGCAGCACAAGTGCCCCTGAGTCCCTGTGGCAGAGCCCTCTGTGCCAGGGTGCAGGAGAGAGGGATGGATTTGGAGCCCCTCTCCCTGATGAGGTGCAGGAGAGGGGTCACGAGGAGCTGCTCTCCCTGCCAGGGTGCAGGATGGGGAGGGGGCTGAGGAGCTGCAGGTGTGGGACTGTAGCAGTTGCTTTTGAGGGAAGAAGGGAGAGTCTGGGAAGTGCCCGTTCTGTGCTATTGGAATCTTGTGCAGTTGCCGACAGGAAGGGGATGTCACAGTGTCCTGCGGAGGTGCTCAGCTGATGTCCTTCTCCAACATCCCTTGCTTTCAACTTATTTTTTTATTCCTCCTGCTCCATTTTTTTCCTCACTGTTATGCACCCAGTGAGCAAAACTCTGTGGAACGGTTTTGCTTCGAGGCACAGGTCAGGAGCACTTGATTGCTCCAAAAAGGTGCCCAGGGAGGAGCTGGCTGGGTCTGCACATCTCCTGCACTACCACCACTCCTAAAACACCGAGCCCCTACACAGGGAGCAGGATAAAGTGTTGATCTTATCCCTTGGGTGATGTCCTGTACTTTACGCGTGTCTTGTGCTCTTTACACTCTTCCCACAGGAGGTATTTTGGCAAAGGCTCTGCTCTGGTGCTCTGGGTTCCTTGCCAGGCCCAGCTCTGTGTCCGACCGTGCTGCCAGGACATGGAGGGTTTGGTTTTGGTCAGCCTCCCTTGGTTAGCCAGTTGTGTATTAGAAACTGAACATATTAAAATTGTCTTAAAGGATAATGTTCCTCAATTAGTGTTTGGGTTTTTTAATTCATGGATGAAAACTGTCACTTTAGCATGTAGAGTCTCTTACAGAATCCTGTGCAGTGATTCTAGAATTTTGAAAATGTATGATGTGTTACATTCACAAATTTATTTGCTATCAACATTCCCTGGGAAAAAAAAAAAGAAAAAGAAAACAACATACCACAAGCTGCTGTAATGATTTTGTGTCAAGATGATCCAATAAACTTTCAAAACAAAGTTAAATTTTTGGCTTTTTAAATGGTCCTTTCATAAGACTGTTCCAGTTTGGATGGACCCAAAACCAAGGCATGGATTTACCCCAGGGCTGAACAGTGTATCTTCAATGGAAATAAGAGGAATCTCTATCCAAAAGGAGGTAGGGAATTCCTAATGCCACCCTTTTGAAAGGCAGCTCTGCCACAGCAGCTGTCACTAACATTGAAATTACAGGAAAAAATAATTCAGACTATCTCAGTTGAATCTCCACTAATTGTTTTATTTTTTGGATCGTGATTGCAGCTAAAATCCAACACTTGGAAAAATGGGAGCTCTGGTCTGAATGAGGCCGGAATCAACCCCTGCTGTTGCTTCCTCTTGGCCTCCAGTGAAATTTGTGACAAATGTAGTGACATTGAGATGAAGATTAAGGCCCTGTCCTGCCACAGCAGGAATGAGGTCTTGGCTTGGCTGATGCCCCTGTGGTTTCCAGTCACACCAGAACCTGTGAGAATCATCGTGGGACAGAAAATCCCTGGGGCTGAGAGTCAGGAGCCATCAGTTCTGCAGTGGGAACTTCCCAGTAACTTGCTGGCCCCATGGCTGGCAGACGCTGCTCAGGAAGGATCCAAGTCCTCTCTGGAATCCCACAGGGACCTGCCATGGGCTGAGGGACTGCACAAATCTGATGGAATGGGATGGAAACAAAAGCAAACCCCAACCCATTAAGTGACTGGAGCAAACATCAAGTGTTCAATAAGCCACAGGTGCTGAACTGGGAGGGCGAGGAGCTGATCCTGCCTCATCCTCAGCACTGGAGTGCTGTGTCCAGTTCTGGGCTCTGCTGGAGCTCCAGGTGTGGGCCCTGTGCAGGACTGTGAGGATGATGAGGGGATGGAGAATCTCCTATGAGGAAAGGATGCAGGAGCTGGGGCAAGGGGAAGACCAAAGATGGATATAGATAGAGACAACAGATATATATATATATATATATATATATATATAAAATGTATTTGGATATATACTTTATAAGATGCCTGGAGGTATCAGAGGCTGGGGCCAGGCAACAGGATCAAAGGTAATGGTAAGAAACTGGAACACAGGAAATTCCACCTGAGCAGGGGAAGAACTTTGCCCTGCATGTGACCAAGCACTGGCACAGGCTGCCCAGAGAAGGATCTCCTTCCCTGGAGATCCTCAAAAGCCATCTGGCTACAATCCTGTTGTGCTCAGAGGCCCCTGCTGAGCCAGGTGAGCTTCAGTGGTGCCTCTCAACCTCCATTCCGTGGTTCTGTGACCGGGAGTTGCCCACGAACCTGGCACACAGGCTCCTGCCCTGGGGCACAGCATCATCTGCTCCACAGAGGAATCCTGCCAGAGAGGCCTCGGGGCTGCTGGAGCAGGGCCCCGGCTGTTCCCGGGAGCAGGAACGGGAGGGATCAGCTGCTTTGCAGGAGCAGCCAAGCTGCTGCCATGAGCCGGGGCCAGCTCGAGCAGTGGGGACCCCCGAGGAGCTGAAGCTTCACCCCAGGTTCTGCGGCTCAGCTGGGCTGGGGAGGGGCTGTGAACACCCGGGTGGGGGGAATTGGGGTCTGGGCTGGGGGCTGTGAACACCTGAGGGACTGAACTGGGCTCTGCAAAGGTTCAGGGGCACCTGGGCTGCACCAGGCTCCAGACAGGAGTGTTGGAAAACCCCTGATGGGGCAGGAGCGTGCGGCAAGGGGCGGGAGCTCTGCAGGGTCTGGTCCAGCCTTTGGTACCCTCTGATTTTGGGCTTCCCAGGGATTTCCCACCGGTGTCTGACTTTCCCCATCCTGAAGCTTGTGAGCAGTTCCCTTTGAACCGGGGCTGGTTCCGGCCACTTCTGCTTTTTGTGACCTTAAAGTTGAGGTCTGGGCAGGTCCCTCCAGCTGCCCCCGTTGGACCAATGCGCTGCACAGCCCCTCGAGCCCCCTGAGCATCCCTGCGTTGTCCCTGCTCCCGAAAACACATCGCTGAATAAAGGGGAAGTAAAAAAAACAAACGTAACAGAATAAAAATAGGAAAATAAATTCACAAGAAGAAAATAAATAAAACAGAAAAGAAGAAAATAAATAAAATGGAAGAGAAGGAAGGAAATAACTGGAACGGAATAAAAGGAAAAAAATAAATACAATTACGAAAATTAAAAAAATAGAATTAAAGAAAATAAATAGGAAAATAAACCAGAAGAAAACATAAAAGAAAATTTAGAAACGAACAGAAAATTAAAATAGAATAAAAATATAATAAAATTTAAAAAATAAAAAGAAGATTAAATAGAAAAGCAAAAATCAAAATAAAATTAAGATAAAGTAGAAAATAAAACTAAAATAGAAAATTAAAAAGTAGAATAAAAGGAAAAAATAGAATAAAAGAAAATAAAATAGAATAAAAGGGATTCAGGTAAGTAGAATAAAATATGGAAATAGAATAAAAGAACATAGAGTAAAACAAGCTAGATAAAATTTTAAGATAAAACACGAACGGTTCCCCCCCGCCCCCAACTTCCGCTGTGCCTTTCCCCCTCCCCTGGGCGGGGCCGGCGCAGGCGGGGGCGGCCCCTTTAAGAGGAAGTAGCGCCGGCCGCGAGCGGCGCGCGGGAGCGGCGGGAGCGCGGGGGCCGCGCGGGGCGTGCTGCGGCCCGCGGTGAGGGAGTGCTGCGGCCCGGGGAGCTGTGCGCGTCCGCCGGCGAGGGACCGCGGCCCGGCAGGTGCGGGGGCTCGGGGGGTTGTGAGGGGACACGGGGCGGTGTAAGGGGACACGGGAGAGTCTGTGAGGGAGGAGGGCCCTGCGGAACGGGCTCGGAGGGGCCTTCAGGGAAAAGGGGCCTGGAGGGGCCCTTGTGTCCCCAGCCCTGCGCACGTGTGCCCCGAGCTCTGGTGGCCGCGTTCCCCCGGCGGGGCCGGGTCGGGCCCTGCCCGGCCTTGGCGGGACGGGCCGGGACCTGTTGAGCTGTGGCCACTGCATCCCCGCTCTGGGCATTAATTGTGTTTGCCTGGGCCGGGGGCGATGGCGGCCGCGGCCTGGCCTGAGCCCCCTCAGGAGGGCGCGGAGCTCCCCGGGGCGGGCAGGGCGGGGAGCAGAGCACGAATCAGAGGATGGATCTGCATGTGCTGGCTGGGCCCGGAGGAGAAGCCCCCTGGATGGGATATCCCCGAGCAGAGCCCTGTCTGCTGTGCATAGCCCACTTCCTTCGAGGGGTCGGGAAGGGGACGGACCTGCTGCAGGATTCATGAGCAACCGAAAAAGTCATAATGAGGGAAAAAGAAAACATCGCAGAGAGTTCGGGGGTTGGTGGCACAGCTGTGAAGTTACAGCTTGCAACTTCCCTATTTTATCCCACCTCTCCCTCACGACTTTCTCCAGCCCAGCCGCCATAGGTAAAGGCTTAGCCCTGTATTTCAACCTTTCAGTCTCTAAACTGGTCGGGGAATGGGGAATTTTCCATGTTTTTTCAGGTCATGGTGAGCCACGGCACAGCTGTCGTGAGGGAGAACTTGTCATGAGAACTTGAAAGCAAACCCTTGCTCTGCTTCTGTCTCTTGCTGCAGGCTCAGGAATCCTGATCTTACAGAGCTACCTCTGCTCTGATCTGCAGCACAGTGAGCTCAGCTCCTTCAAAGAAAGCTGTGTGAGAAGGACAGGCAAAAGGAAAGGGCAGGAAGTCCTCTGCAGGGAAAGGACAGGGGATCTGGAGTTGTCCAGTGTCCAGCACAGATGTTTGGGAAAAGCATTTCTGTCAGTGATAGTGAAAGGCAGGATTCCCTTCTCCTAGAACTTGGAGCTGCAGAGTGGCCACGCTTTCTGGATTCCCATACCTTTGTTAAAAGCCCCTTTCTGGTCTGGAAGTCTTCTGCCAAGTTGCAGGGCAGGGAGGGATTTTGCTGTGAAACTTCCCCAGCCACCTGTTTATCACAGTCCCCAGGGCTTTGTCCTTGCTCTCTGCTTCCTTTCCCAACTTTAGGCTCACATCCAGCTCCCTGTTTGTCTGTCGCTGTTCCCTGGACTGCGTGTCCCATGTTTCAGATTCACTTTCTGTCTTAGTCACTTACTGTGAGGTGAACCTGAGATGAGCTTATGACTCTTCAAAATCCCCAGAAAGAGGGAGAGGAGTATTGGGAATTCTTGCCAATAGTGGCAAAACCTGGAGCTGTTGGTTTATAGCAAGGAGCTGAGTGCAGGTGCTGAGCAGGGAGCTGGCTCACCTTACAGCTCGTGGGATGCTCTGTTGATATGTGGGATTGCACTGTCACCTGTACCATCATCAGATGTGGAAATGGGCTCTCCCTTGTGCTTGGCCAAGGCTTGGGGAACTTGGAGTAGACTCAGCATCCTGATCAAAGTTGTCCTGCTTCACTTCAGCTGCCTCTGGAGCTGTTTGCCAGCTGCTTCCTTGTCCACATCTAACGTGGCCCTTTTGCTAATGGGTACCCCCTGCACTGGAATGGAGTGATTTAGTCCCATTCTGGAGGTTGGATTGTCCACATCTGTGCTGTGTTTGATCACTCCTGCTCCTCTGTGAGGGCCAAGGATCTCCATGGCCACACTAATGAAAGAGAAAATGTCCCTTGCGAGTAGTGAAAGTATCTGGGGTCAGAGCACAGAGATTTCAAAACCTTTCCAATCCTGCCCACAGGTCTGGGAAGGGAATTGCTCTCAGTTTTCGAGTTTTAATTTCTAGTAAGACAGGGAAGTATTTTCTGATTCTTGAGCCATAAATGCTGCTGTAAGTGGATCCAGAACTAGCTTTGCTGAAGGTTTATCAGCTTATCAATAGGAATGTGTAATACCCAGCTAATGGTGTCAATAAAGAGTGCACCTTAGGCTGCACCTTTATCCTCCTTTTTCCAGATGCCCCTGGGAGGCAGTTATCCCTGAGGCCTGGTTTGGTCTGCTGCCTGCTTCCCTCTGGAGCTGGTGGTGTGGTAGAGGTGCTGCTTTGCTTCTGGTGAAATTGGGTGGGTTGTTGCTCTGGGTATGTGAAGCAGAAGGGAGGGCAGAGGAAGGGATGGAGGCAGCGAAGGCCAGAAAAAACCCCAGCAAAACAACAACTTTTGCAAGTGGGCAAAGCCAGAGCAAAACAATCCATCACACTCTGACAGCTTTGACTTCCTCCAGAAAACCTGGCTGAGGTCCCAAAGTGCTGGTGCTGGTGTTGGGTCAGTGTGAATGAGACAAGGCCACTGTGGTGATGCTGCCAGACACTCACATGTGTGACCCTGTGCTGATTCCAGGGAACTCATGGGGCAGAAGATGCTCTGGAACCACCCAGACTATGGCTGAGGTTACAGCAGGAGCTGAGCTGGCCCTGTGGCTGCACTGAAAGGCCCTGTATTTTCTGCAGCCCTCTCTTGGGGCTGTTGTCTGGTGGCCTTTGCTTCTTTCTCACTTTTGCTGTGTGAAGTGGTTGGTGTTGAGGTGGTCTCCAGCTCCACATCCATGGGCTTGTTCTGTGCCTGGAGCTGTGCTAAGGGATTGAGTTACTCCTGTATCTCCTGTCAGGGCAGGAGAGGCCTCGTGGGCCTCTGCTGTCAGCAAGAAACAATCCTGCCATTCATCCCAACATGTGATATTAACATGGGGAAAAGGGATGTTTGTCCCTGGGATTATCCATGCTCTGGGGAAGGCTGGCCGTGTGGCCAGCTCGTGCTCCAGCTCAGCCCTGGGGTGTGATCCCACATTTCCTGGGATCCCAGCCCACTGTTAGAATGGTGCCATAGTCATTTTATCATCCTAATGCAAATTTCATGCTCCAAACTGATGTTCGCTTTGACTTGGGTGGAGGCAGATCCCAAAGTTAGAGGAAATAGAGCTGCCATGGGCACAGAAATAACCCTGTCCAGTGAGGACAGTACAGAGCCTGCACGAGCAGGGAGAGACGAGCAGGTCAGCTGGGGTTTAATAAACACCTGCCCTTCCAGCCCTGTACTGGGGACAGCAAGAGGCCTTCCCAAAGGACCAGGCTGCTCTGGGACCTGGAAAAGAGGGAGCTGCTCCTACCATGCCATCCCTGGCCGTGCTCTGCCCTGGAGATACCTGTGTGTGCAGTTAACCTGCGTGCTGGAGTCGTGACCCAGCTTGTCAGCTCAGCACAGCCCTGCAAAGCCTGCAGCGGATTAGCTCTGCCTCCACACGCAGCCCCATCCTGGCTGGATCCCTGGAAACCTTCCAGCAGCGGGCTCTGACATTGCAATGGATGCAGATGTCACGTAAGAGGCAGCAGGGCTGGCCCTGAGTCAGTAACACCCGGGGCTCCGTGGGGCTCCCTGCAGTCACTGCTGTTCCATGGGAACAGTTGGAGATTGCAGCATCTGCTGCCTGACCTTTCTCTCTGGGGAGGGAAGCAGGAGGGGACCTTTTACAGAACTTACTTTCTCGTGAGGCTTTTCTCTCTCTGTGGCTGTGGGGAGGAAGGCCAGGGGAACAAACCACGCTAAAAATTTGGGTTTCTTGCCTTCTCTCTCCCTCACCAGGCTGGGTTTTCCAGCCTCCGCAGCATTCACTGCCTTACCTGCACTCCCTCAGCATCCCTGTGCAGTGTGAGCAGTGTCAACTGTGATGTTCCTCCTGTCACAGCCTATGGTCTGAATGTAAATCCTGAGCTTGAAGCCGAGCAATAAACTCTTGGTTCATCCATCTGCCTGGGATAGATTCTGATGTCTCACTGCTGGCTGACCTGGGCTCTCTGCACCAAGCAGCAGCATTCCCACCTGCAGCTCTTGATAGGCTCTGCCAGAGCTCCCCTCACCTCTGGTGGGTCCTCTGCTATCCCAGATATGGCTTAATTTAACAGGGCTTTTCCCTTTATTTCATAAACTAACTCGACTTCAGGATTGTCTGGAATGCTTGGCCTTGTAGGGGTGAAGAAAATGTCAGTTAAAGCCCAGGATAGGTATTTCTGGTCTTTTATTATGCTTTTTCCTTTTTTCATGCATATGGCCTTGCTGATGGGCTCTGCCTCTCCATGGCTTGAAGATGTGTAAAGAGCCTGTCCTGCTGCTAAACCAACCTCTTCCCTTCTCCTAAGCCACCCTCTTTCCAGGAAGAGCCTGGAGACGTGGGAAGTCCCAGGAGAACTGTGCCCTTTCCTACTTGGGAATTTCCAAATTGTGCAGCAGATTGGAATAGCGGGGCCTGGGGGTGGCTGGCAACAGGCAGGACCTTCTTAAAGCTGACTCTGGTGAAAGACAAAAGGCTCTTTGTTTGCCCAAACCTTGGGAATTCAGTATTTCCAGTGTGCCCCTCCAGATTTGGTTGTGAAGGCTGCACTTTCTAAAAGAAAAATGTGGATGTTGTCCTGCAGAGCAGCAGAATGAAGTGGGCCTGGTGTGTGCCCGGGCTGGGGCTGGAGGTGTAGCTGGGCTGGGTCGAGCTGCTCCTCCAGAAACTTCTGAGCAGCTTCAGCTGCCGGGACTGAGCGCGGGGGATGGACGGGGAAGGCAATGCCGAAGGGAACAGCCGTGGCTCGGCTCTCCTGCAGCAAATGGAGTGATCCTGCGGCAGGAAAGACAGAACTTGCAGAGGGGAAGGATTAGCTTTTGGGAAAACATTGGCAGCTCCCTGGGCCGGGAGGCTGGAATCAGTGCCAGACAGGAAGCGGCTGACGTGGAAGTGCCGGCTGGCTGGGATTATGAATGGCCAGAGGTGCCTTCCAGCCACACTGAGCCCTCCTCACCCTGTCCTGTCCTGCCCTGCCCGAGGTAAGCACGGGCAGACCTTCGCTCCTCATATCACAAATCCATTCAAAAGAGCAGCTGGAAGTCCCATTCTGGGAAGACAAGCATTTGTTGCCAGACTGGCTCTGGAGGCACAGAAACTGGCTGCCATTAGTGCAGTGCAGCTGCCAGGATTGTTCTGGTCCCTGCTCTCTGTAGTAAAATCTCTCCTTTGATCGGAGAAAACCAGGATCATCCTGTCCTGAGACACTGAGCTAGTGCAGAGTGACCATGGGAAGAGATTTGTGTAAGGAGGGGGGTAGAATTATGGAAAAAATGTGCGTGTCCATCTGTCTTGGCTGTTTTGTGCAAGTTGCCTGTTTGAAGCTGCTTTTCTTCTCTTTCTCACGCTGTAAATTCAGGTTTTTACTTGAAATGATTAGTGCATCCAAAATAACTTTACCAGGGCTACTTTATCAGTTGGGGGTTTTGTGTCCTGTGTTGGGAGCTCTGGCCTTAAGGCATTAAGGGCCTTGGAAATGGCTTGGGGGGGAAGCAGGATGGTGGCTCCCCTCTCCTGGGGAGCTCTGGGGACACGGTGGCTGTCACAGGCTCACCACCCAAGCGTTACAAGCAGCTGGACTCAGTGGGATTCGAGGACAGCAGCCTGGCTTCCCAGAGAGGAAACTGGACAAATCTCTGGTTTGAAGAGCTGCGTTGCTCTCTGGGCTGTGCTGAAGGGCTGTTTCACCAGAGGCAGCAGGATGTGGCCAGCCCAGCGCTGGGGTCACAGAGGAGGGAGGTGGCCTCGTGTCTGACCCCTCCCCAGCTGCGGAGCCTCCGGGTTGTGGCCGCCCATGAAACAAACGAGGTTTTTTCCCCTCTTTTGAAAAAGGAAACTCTGCCTTGGCTCCTGCCAGCACTGACAGAAGGAGCAGAGCAGGGCTGAACCCTCTGCAGGAGTGACCTGCTGAGGCCAGGAACACAGGTAGGAGCTTGCTGACTGCTGCCTTGCTGGTTTTCCCCTGCCTTGCTGGTTTTCCCCTGCCTTGCTGGTTTTCCCTGGCTTGATGGTTTTCCCCGGTTGTTGTTAAACCCCTGTGCAGTGTTGGCTACATAGGGGAGCATGGAGTGCTGCTGGGGCTGGCACTGATGGAGCAGTCATGAGACTCCTGGAGACCTTTTTGGGCCATTCTTCCTCTGTAGGGAGGGCAGGATCTGTCGGGAACTGTGCTGGCTGCTGGAAAACCTCAGGCTGCAGCAGGGCGCAAGGGGAGGCAGTTTCCTGGTGTTTTGAAGGAGGTGACTCTTCCCTTTTCCAGACTCTGAGCTGCCTTTATAAGTCACCAACGGTTGGGAAGCAGCCCCCTGGGCTTCCTCTTCCCAGAGCCTGGTGTTAGAACAAGGCGGCTCCTCATGATCCACCATTCCTGGTGAGGGAAGAGGAATGGCAGGACAATGCCAACAGCCCTGGCAGCAAAATTGGTGCAGGACTGGAGCTGCACAAGCAGGGAGTCAGAGAAAAGGAGCTTTTGGAATGGGAGGGGAGGGCCAGGCCTTGAGACCCCTGGGCAGGCAGGTGCAGCATAGTAGGGAGCTGCTCCTCCCGTGTCCTTGGGATAAGCTGGAGGTGTGTTTGTGCTCCGGACAGCCCACGGGGGTCATGGGCTCTGTGATCCTGAGCAATGGCCAAGGTCCTCTCAGAGCACGGTGACGTCTGCTGTGATCTTGGCTGGCTGAAAGGAGGAGGCAACAAAATGTACTGAGGTTTGTTTGTGGGGGGGGAGTGGTTTTTTCCCCTCACCTTTAAAGCTTGCAGATACCATCCAGGTGCTTTGCATGTCCCATTTCCCAGTTGTCTCTGACCTTTCCTTTCCCTTGTGTGCGGGGGTGGTGTCAGCTGTGACTCCTGCCTATGGAAGTAGGTGTTGTACAGATGATATCATCCCCAAGCAATGTCAGGGATGCTTTGGTCTTTGTGTCTCTTTATTTTTATTTTTTTTCCTAGAGCTAAATGTTTCTTTTAGCTCATTGCAGTCAGAACCATAATTAAATAGGCTGCATCTGCTTGATGTCTCAGCTACTCATTTTGCTAATGCGTTGCACAGATGCTGAATCGTCTGAGAGACAATTGCTGCTGTGTTGAGCTCCCCAGTTCTCAGGGATGATGTCTCCACAGGATCAGGAATTTGCTTGCAGGATGAGAACTGCCTCGACACCAAGTAAACTCTGCCCTGCACAGAGACCCTGACAAATGTGAGGATTGGAAAATCCCCAACCATGTGACACGTGACAAGGGCAGGTGTCAGATCCTGCCCTGGGATGGGGCAGCCCTGGATGCAGGGACAGACTGGGAATGAGAGGCTGGAGAGCAGCACCGTGGGAAGGGGTCTGGGGGCCCTGGTGGATGGCAAGTTGGATCTGAGTCACTGCTGAGTCCTGACAGCCCAAAGGGCCCCCGTGTCCTGGGGGGCACCAGGCCCAGGGAGGGATTGTCCTGCTCTGCTCTGCACTGGGGCAGCCTCACCTCCAGTGCTGGGGGCACTTTGGGCACCACGAGATCAGAAGGATCCAAAGCTGTTGGAGAGTGTCCAAAGGAGGGACACGGAGCTGGGGAAGGGTCTGAGGAGGGGCTGAGGGCACTTGGCTCGTTCAGCTGGAGCAGAGGAGGCTGAGGGGAGGCTCCTCGGCGGCTGCAGCTCCTCCCGAGGGGAGGCAGAGGGGCAGGGGCTGAGCTCTGCTCTGGGACAGGGACAGGAGCCCAGGAAGGGCTGGAGCTGTGTCAGGGCTTGGGCTGGAGCTCAGGGAAAGGTTCTTCCCCCCGAGGCTGCTGGGGCACTGCCCAGGCTCCCCAGGGAATGGTCCCGGCCCCAAGGCTGCCAGAGCTGCAGGAGCGTTTGGACAACGCTCTCAGGGATGCTCAGGGTGGGGTTGTTGGGGTGTCTGTGCAGGGACAGGGGCTGCACTGATGGACCTGTGGGTCCCTTCCAACTCCTGAGATATTCTGGGATTCTATGAAAAGTCTCTCCATCCCGCTGAGATGAGAAAAATGGTTGGGGTTTGTTTCTTGATGTGTGGGGCCAAAGCTAGGGGATGTCTGGTTTTACTCCATCTACATCCATGCCAGGCCCTGCAGTGCAGATCTTCCTGGAAAGAAGCAGGGATGGAGTCACACTGCACCAGGGATGCTGCGGGTGCTCCAGGGAGCCGCCTGGAGGGCGGTGCTGCTGCTGCTTTGTGGTTTCTCGTGTGAGAGGGTGTGTTTTCCTCCATCTCCAGGGAACTCATCACAAGCGCTTCCCTGGACTTTCTGCTGGAAGTAGCAGCAGCCTCAGCACCTGCTGCCCGCATTGCTGGTTCCGTGGGGGCTGTGCCTCAGTTCCGGGGTGGGCGCAGTCCCTGGAGCTTCCTGCTCTGCCACAGGATGTGGCCAGGCTGTGACACAGCTCCTGATAACCAGTACTGCTCAGCTGTCTCTCCACACCCTTCACTTCTTCCTCTGCCACGTCTGGGGCAGGATCACACTCCAAAGGACATGTCTGCCAGAGATTGGTGCTGGGTTTGCCTCCCCTGAGGTGGCTCACGAGGTCACAGCAGCTGTTTTGGCACCAGGAAGGCCAGGCTGGATGGGGCTTGGAGCAACCTGGTCTAGTGGAAGGTGTCCCTGCACACCAAAGGTGTCCCTGCACATAACAGGGAGTTGCAACTGGATGGTCTTTAAGGTTCCTTCCAACCCCAGTTGTTCCATGATGACATACCTGCTCTGGATTCACCTCTCAGCCCATGGTGGATCTCACTGAACCACATTAAACTGCTTTTAGGGTTTCTCCCAACACATTGTAGCCCATGTTGGGGTTTGGGTCTCTTAGCTCCTGCATGGAAGAGGTTACTGAGCCCATTCCCACAGGAAATGTTGACCCTGTTCTTAGTGAGGTGAACTGGAGTGGTTTGGGGTTTCTTCCTCACTGTAATTAAATAAGGAAACAAGAGGCCTTGGCTTTAAAGCTTTTTAATCTTTCTCCAGAGAAGAACTGCTGATTAGCACTGCAGCATCTGTTAGCGCTGGGCTCGATTGCAGCCGTGGTAGTCATGACCTTGAGTTTGGGATGTGCTTGCCAGCATTTCAGGACACTATTTACCTATTGAAACAACACTGTGGCCTCATGTAAATCTAAGTAGATTCTGCTTGGGGAAAGGGGTTTTTTTTTTTGCTTGCTTGCTTATGAAATTACAGAAACTTATTTATGCTATTTAAGGCATCAGCTTAATTTCTATTACTTTATTCATTTCTCTGTCCAGCACATGTAAAATAATATTTTGGTACACAAAGCTTTCTGCCTTAAGCTTTCATCAAAGAGCAGCCTGGCACAAATTCTGTGAGGGGCTGGCTGTGGGAACAAAGGAGGTATAATTAGCTACAGATAAACAGAGCTGTGTTTCTCGTCAACATCCCTTCAGACCTCAACTTGTGTCTCACCCTTGGAGCTGATTCTTTTCTACAGGCTGGAAGAGGAAGATGAGCTTTCCCTCATCTTCCAGTTTTCAACTTGTAAACGGAGCTAAACTGAAATGGGCAATATGGTTATAGTCTGTGTGCACCTGCAGAAGAGGCTGTGGCTGCTCTCAGGGCTGGTGTTATTTCAGGATATTTGCTTTCCGGGTGCCTGAGCCGTGACTTCTTCTTCTCGTTGCCCTCCACCCCTTGGTTCCTGTCTCTCACTTTCAGTGGCTGGTGTGGTGGGGGCTGTCTGGCAGCAGCTCTGAGATGTGTTGTGGGCTGGCATAACCTGGCCTGGTCTTGTTCCCAAAGTGGGGATGCAGAGGTGAAAATGGGATCTGGGTGAAACCCAACTGGTTTTACCTTTCTTTGTCAGTGCATGTGAACCAAGCAGGTAGTGGCATTTCTGCAAGGTTGGGGTCTCATGGTGTGGCAATGTTGGGGTGAGTGGCAGCCTCCTCCCATGGCTGTGGGGCCTGTTCCCTCATTCCCACGTGGAACAGGTCAGGAGGTGACTCTGTTCAGCCCAGATCACCCCTCCAGCCTCCCCTCCCCTCTGTTCCAGCCGGGGAAGGGAAGGGAGAGGAAGGAAAGCTGCTGTGGGCTCTCCCCCCCTTCTCAGATGTGGGGCAAGGGCCCAGATGGCATCCCAGATCTCTTCCTATGGGATTTAGATGAGGTTTCCTGTTGAGAGAGCTGCTCCTAATCGCTGCCCTTCTGTGCTGTGTTGCAGATCAGGACCAGATGAGGAGAGGGAGGTTTCTGTGAAGATCAGAGTCGCTCCAGCCCTGCCCCAGGAAGTGGCCGCGCCTCTGGCTGTCACCGCTGTGGGCCTGGAAGAGACACAAGAGAAGGAAAATGTCCCACGCTTTAAAGCAAGTGTTCAATAAAGACAAAACCTTCCGGCCCAAGCGCAAGTTCGAGCCGGGCACTCAGCGGTTTGAGCTGCACAAGAAGGCCCAGGCCTCGCTCAATGCCGGCCTGGACTTGAAGGTGGCTGTGCAGCTGCCGCCGGGTGAGGAGCAGAACGACTGGGTGGCCGTGCACGTCGTGGACTTCTTCAACCGCATCAACCTCATCTACGGCACCATCAGTGACTATTGCACGGAGCAGTCCTGCCCCGTCATGTCGGGCGGCCCCAAGTACGAGTACCGGTGGCAGGACGAGCACAAGTACCGCAAACCCACGGCCCTGTCTGCACCCCAGTACATGAACCTGCTCATGGACTGGATTGAGGTGCAGATCAACAACGAGGACATCTTCCCCACCAACGTCGGTGAGTTTGGGTCCCAGCTGGGGCTGGAGGGAGGGTGGGTATGGAGCCTTCTCATGCAGCCCCTGTTGCTGTTCCAGGAGATGCTGCAGCACAGCTGACCCCTGTAGCAGAGCTCTTTTCCTCTGTTTCTCAGGCGGGCAGTGCAGTGAGCTCTTCCCAGCTCTTGTGCAGTGCTGAAATACCCAGAGCTGTACCAGATCCCACTGGGAGTCATGGATACCTCGAGGCAGTGAAGCAGGAGGCTGCCCTTAGAGCAATCTCTGAGGTGGCTCTGGAGTGGCTCATGCTGGACGCAGGATGGCTCTCAGGGAGCTGATGGCCAGCCCAGGTCTGAAGCACAGCTCTGTGTCACCTGGTGATGGTGCCACATGCCATAACCCCACCCTCTGTTATTAGAGGCCACACTGGCTGCCTCTGTCCCTCCTGAGGGATGGGCTGCTGGCACAGGCCTGGAGGGAAGGACCATGTTTCATCTACTGCCAGGACCATGGAAACAGGAGTTTAGCCTAAGACACCTCAATCTCCATATCCAAACGCAGCTTTGGGACAGAAATTGTTGAGGTTTATTTTGTGATGAAGATGGAAGAATTTAGTCTCTAAGTTATCAGGTAAATACAGCTGAGCCTATGCAGAGCTTCCATCTCCTGGGATGGAGGAGATGAAGTGCAGCAGAGCTCCCTCCCTCCCTCCTGCCCCAGTGTTCATCCCTTTGGAGCTCTGATGGTATGCAGTTAGTTCCTATCTGGGGCACATCTGCCACTTGAGCATCCACAGGCATCCCCCACTGTGCCAAAACGCTGCTTAAACCTGGTATGGAGTGGGCAGAGAGAGAAGGGGGGCCATAAATAGCCAATTTTGAGACAGCTGAAGCACCAAACCCTCCCCAGCCGTTCTCACACTGCACGGGCTCTGCTGCAGCTCTCTCGGGACCACACTGGGGTTGTTGGTTCTGTTCTGGACTGCAGGATGAGCTTCTGACAGCACGAGGGCTGTGGTTTGGGGTTTTTTTAGTTGTTATTGTCTTCAGCTCAGCTTTTACCAGATCCTTTAATGCTGACTGAAATGCTGCAGCTCTGGCAGAGCAAGGAAAGGATTTAACTTGTCCTTGTTCCTCCAGAAACAGTGTGAACTTTACACCCTGATATCCCACAGAGGTGGCTGCATAGCCAGACTGCTCTGCTGCAGGGGCCCAGCCAAACACAGTCCTGGAGCCTTCAAAGAGGACCTTAACAGCTTGAATTTTTAACCAAAGAGCTAAAGATGTACCAAAACAAGGATAACTGTGGGGAGTTAACAGCACCAGCCCTTTCCTTTGGGAAGTTGCTTGGTTGTATCTGGTGTTTTGCACTGTTTATATAAATACATCAAACAGGAGTAGAAGAAAACTCTCATCTGACTGAAACAACTGCTGGGAATGTGGGCTCTGCTTTCAGTCACAGCAGTGCATCTCTGTGTCACTTAAAAAATCTGTGCTTTGAGAAATGTGATCCAAAGGAAAGGAAAAGGGAGAGGGGAGCTGGAAATTACCAGGGACAGAAGTGCTTTTGCCTCAATCTGTCCATTTTACCAGTTTATTTTAGCCCTAAGCAACCGGTTTTAACTTAGCTGAAGGTTTTCATGGCCACTGTTCCCTCCCAGGTACTCCCTTCCCCAAGAACTTCCTCCCGGTGGTGAAGAAGATTCTCTCCAGGCTCTTCCGGGTGTTTGTCCATGTCTACATCCACCACTTCGACAGGATCACCCAGATGGGCTCAGAGGCCCACGTGAACACCTGCTACAAGCACTTTTACTACTTTGTGAAAGAGTTCAATCTCATAGACACCAAGGAGCTGGAGCCCCTGGTGAGTGTCTGGGTGGGCTCAGGTACAGGTGGGGCTCTCAGGCTCTGTGGCCAGCACAGGGCCAGGGGAGTCACAGAGGGCTCTGAAACCTTCTCAGAAGGCCCCACCTCAAATCCTGGGGTCAGTTTTGGGCCCCTCACTCCAACAAAGGCACTGAGGAGCATGTCCAGAGATGGGAACAGAGCTGGGGAAGGGTCTGGAGCACCAAGAGCAGCTGAGGGAGCTGCAGGGACTCAGCCTGGAGAAAAGGAGGCTTTGGGGGGGACCCTGCGGCTCTGTACAACTCCCTGCCAGGAAGGGCAGCTGGAGGGGCTCAGTTTTGTCCCAGGTAACAAGTGACAGGACAGGAGGGAACAGTCTCAAGCTGTGTCAGTGGAGGTTTAGGTTGGATTTAAGGGAAAATTTCTTCAAGGGGTAGGACAGGCACTGGAAAGATCTGCCCAGGGCAGTGTTGGAGTCACCAGAAAACATGTGGATGTGACACGTGGGGACACGGTTTAGTTGTGACACAGCAGTGGTGGGGTAGTAGTTGGACTTGATGATCTTGGGCGTCTTTCCAACCCTTAAGGATTCCATGATTCTCTTCTAGAACTGGTTGCCCAAATTCAGGACCAGTTGGCCTTGCAGTGTAACTGTCAGGATGTGACTGGGATGTGCTGGGAATAGGAATGGTAGGAGGAACACAGCCCTGCCCAAACTGGAGCTGTGGGCAGCACTGTCACCCCGTGCCTAGGAATGGTATTGACAGCTAAACACAAGGGGTTTTTTCTTCCACACCCACACCTGGGAGCTTGGATCCTCCTTCACAGTCCCTTGTCTTCTCTGTCCCTTTGACAGAAGGAAATGACCTCCCGGATGTGCCACTGAGCTCAGACCTTCCTGCTCCCACCTCGGCACCTCTTCCGAGGACTCCGAGCCCCAATCCCATATTGGAGACGTGATTCAAGGGGAGAACAGAGACGTTTCGTTTAAGAAATTATATATTTTTAATGAGTTTCAATGTAAAACTGTGATACTGCAGGAATATTTTTTTAAAGATGCTCTAGATTAACTAATTTTTTATAGTAATTTCTATAAAAAAGAAAGAAAATATTTTGTGGGCCACTTGATGGGAGTGTTGGCTCTCGGAGTGGGGAAGAGCTGCCTGAGCTGCCTCCTCTGTGAGCCCCAAGTGAGCTGAGCCAGACACTTCAAACAGAGCTGTGCTGTGGGGCTGGTGCTGCCATGGAAGCGGTACGTCCCTTGGGATGCACATTTCCCGTCCCTGAAGGCAGGGTACAGGACTGGTGTACACAGATCCCCCAGCACCTTTTCCACTGGCTGTGAGCCCAGGTTTGGGGCAGAGCTGCTCTGTGCCCACCTGTCCCCAAGGCCTGGCTCTCATGCACTCCCTCTGAGTTAGCTGGCACTGGGCTTCATCCCATGGCTGCCACAGTTGGAGCTGGTGCCGTTGGAGTGGAAATCTGCCCTCGTGTGTCAGCCCAGCCCTGAGCTGAGCTCTGCACAGACAGCCCAGCTGCAGCTCAGCACTGTCCCCATGGGGACACAGATCCATGCTGGCAGCTCCTAGTGGAAGCCACCAGAGGGAAGGTGCTGGGACAGGCACCAGGAATTCTCCGTCCCCTCCCTCCCTGTCCCTTGTGGTACGCTGACCCTGCTGGGACCACATCGCGCTTCCCGTTGGGGTACAGAGCCTTCTCCCTGTTCCCCAGCTTCACCACCCCACCCAGCTGTGCACATCTGGGACCAAAATCTCTGCTGTGCAGCCAGAGCCCCCCGGCCTCGCCCGCTGCTTGCACAAGGAGAGCTTGGCAGTGCCCCCAGGTAGGTATTGGGTCTACCTAGGATTTGGGGACCAGTAAATGACCAAACTGCACCACTAACCACTTCTTCCTTACAAAGCATTCCCGTGCCCTGGAATCTCTGTACATACGTGACTCTCATTTCTCATCCTGCCGTTAGGACACTCGTACAAATACCACTCGTGCTCTGAAATGGAACCAATAAATTATGTTGTATTTACACAGCACACGCCGCCATCGAGCGTCTCGTGACTGCACATTCGTCAGAACCTTCCCATCAGCAAAACAAACACAGGGTGTTTGGGCTCCTTGGGGATTGTGCTGGAGAGCTGGGAGCTCGTGGGTGTGTGCTCCTGGCACAGCTCCTGGGAGGTTGTTTGGGTTCCTCCTGCTCTCCAGGTGCCAGGTTTGGGCTGCCCTGAGCTCTCAGCTGGGTCCCAAGGCCATGGGGCCTGACCAGCAGCCCGGGGTTGTCCTGACTTGTGTCTGCAGTGTCTCTGTACCCGAGGGTTGAACTGTTCTCCCAGCTCTGAAACTTGGGTGGAAGTGGACAGGGGAGGGGAATTCCAGCTCACCAACTTGCCAAGAGGCTCCTGTGCTATGGGAAGGAGCCAGGGGTGCAGTCGTTGAAGCTGGTGGACTAAATTGGGAAAAACTCTGCATTTGGGGAATGCACGTTGTTTTCCTGGCCAGAAGGGGAGTGAGGGGCTCCCCAGCTGTAGCTCCTGTTCCCTGCCTGCAGCACTGGCTCTTGCCTGTTCCCCTGCCCAGTGGGATTGCTGAGACCACCCTCCAGCCCCTCTCCCAATGTTTTGTGGGTGCAGCTCAGCTGGAGAACGTGCTGTTCCTTGGTGTGGAATATCTCTTTGGCCAGCCTGGGTCATCTGTCCCAGCCCTGCTCCCCCCAGTTGTGCCCCTCCTTGCTGGCAGAGCACGAGACACACAAAGTCCTTGGCTTAGGGTAAGCACTGCTCAGCAACACCAAAACATCGGTGTGTTATCAGCATTATTCTCATCCCAGATACAAACACAGCCCTGTACCAGCTACTGGGGAGAGAACTGGCTCTGTCCCAGCTGAAACCAGGACACCTGCAAGGCCCTGAGTGCTGAGCTGTGCTGGGGCTGCAGGTGGGTGCTGAGCGGTGCTGGGTCAGCCCTGTGGGAATGCTGTGGATGCCGAATCTGGGGATGTGTGGCACCCAACCAGCAGTGACCCACAGCGCTGCAGGGACCTGCCTTCCTCGGCCCCCCTTTTTGGGGGAGCGACCTTCCCATGTGAGACCAGCTCAGCTAAGGGAGGAGGAGAAAAACCACCTTTGTGGGAGAAGATGTGGCAGGGCTGGAAGTGGCTGAGCCCGGCCCCCACACTCGGCAGTGCAGGATGTTGCCCAGACAGGTCTGTGGAGCCGCAGCTCAGCCTCGCTCTGCCTCTGCCCCGGCAGCCCCAGCCCCACTTTCATCTCCCCAGGCTTTCATGTTGTGTTTACTCACTCCTGAGCTGCAGCTGCGAGTGCTGCAGGGAGCAGGCAGCTGTGAGCCCCCGGGGCTGAGCCCCCTGAGCTGCACCCCCAGGGCTGAGTTCCCAGTGCTGAGCCTTCCAGGCTGAGCACCCCAAACTGAGGCCCCAGTGCTGAGCACCACAAGCTGAGCCCCTAAACTGAGTCCATCCAAACTGAGCCCCTCAAACAGAGTGCCCTGAGCTGAGCCCAGCCTGGCGAGGGGGTTTAGCCTTGACCAGGTTCTCTCAGTACTTTCATTCCTCATCTCCCCCGGCACTGCTTGGGTGCAGAGGCATCACAAAGGCTGTGCTGAGAGCCCAGAGAACAGCTTTGCGGATCTGCACTGCAGGGCCCGGGCCAAGCAGGTACTGTGCCCAGGGCTCCAGCAGCCTTCCCTCTGCGCGGCTGATCCCTTCCCAGAAAGCACAGATGGCATCTGCCCTGGAGCTGGAGCGGGCGCAGGCTGGCGGCACAGAGGGGGCTGTGGCTGCCGTATGTTCCAAGGGAAGTGCTCCTTTCCTGTGGTTCAGAGCAGGGTCTCCTGCTGCTCCCAGGAAGCCATGGCTCGCCCTGATCCTCCCCTGCTGGGCTTCTCCAATCCCTGAACCCTGAGGAGCTCAGGAGCTTCAGGGCCTCTGTTCTGCCATGAATCTGGATGTAGGATACTGCCAACAACATCAATTTGTCACAGATGAGTGATTTTGGGTCACTCAAAGAGTCACCGTCAATGCTGTTAGCAAAAGTTATTTTAATATGAATCTATGAAAGTGTGATTTAACAGTACAGTGATGAGGTTCCCTCTGGTACCTCCTACATGGATGTAAAAGACTAAGGAAAATCAGGTTGGAATTGAGCTGGAATGATTTACACTTGAGACAGAAGATGTAAAGGGGTTAAGAGAGACCCTTCTGTTGAGTTCAATGTTCAGACAACACCCCCTGCTTCCTAAACTCCTGATGGACCTTAGGTACAGCCCAGGTCCAGTCTTAGTCTCAGATTTGGACAATGGTTCACATATAAAGAAATTAAATACATGGATTTCACTGGTGTTTGTTCAGGGTGTTGTCAGGAGCTCACCAAGGATCTGTTGCAAGTAAAGGTCTCTCTACCTTGGGCAGGGAAGGATCTCTCAGTCTCATCCCAAACCCTGTGTCTCACCTCCAGAGGAGATCACAGATGTGCAGTCTAGCTGCAGATAAGGGGAACTCAAACTGGACTCATCCAAAGATCTGTTGTTGGTTGAAAGGTCTCTGTTCCCTTGAGGCACAGGCTCGGGAGGTGTCCCTGCTCCAGGACACCTTGGCACAGTCACACTGCCAGAGAGGGAGAGCTTAAGGCACCCACTGGTGCCTTGGTGGCAGGGTGATGGGATGAAGTAGTTGGCTCACAGGGAAAAGTGCAGGGGGCTCCTTGTACCCACAACTTTCATTGTTCCTTGATAAACAAGTCTCGGAAAAGCCACCTGCTCTCCATATGTTAATCCCACAATCAGTTCTGAACTCACGGACATCGATGCTCTCTGGGTCACTCCTCCATGGGTTTCCTGGACTTCTTGGTCTGGCTCTGGCCTTTTCCTCGTCTGGATCGCAGACCAGACCATCACTGGTTTGGTGGAAGGGTCGAGTGCATCTGTCACCAGTCCCATTAGGATTTGCTTAAAATGGGAAGCTGGGAGGTGGGGGCAGCCTTTGCATGGACCCTTTGAAAGCAGCCCTTTGGGGGCAGCAGGGGCTGGGGGCCTCCTACAGCATCTATGGCTGCATGTCTGTGGGGTCTGTGCCAGAGCCATGTCCTATTGGATGAGGACAGGGATGTCCCCACCTGCCAGCACTTCCCCAGGCAGCCGATCCTGCTCAGAGCACTGCTGGGGCTGTGCTGGGACACAAGGATGTCCTTACGCTGCTCTGCCCCTCTAGCCCTGGGCACTGTCCCAGAGACAGCCTGGGGACCCCTCCAGAAGGGCCGTGGGGACTATGGGACCATGGACTGTGTTCCCATCCCCAGGAGGTGCTGCCTCATTCCATACACCTTTTGAATTGGGGAAACAGGAGCACAGGTGACACAGGACATGTCCCTGCACAGCTCTGCTGTCACACTCAGGCCCGCAGACCCTGGGAGTGCCTCCATCCCTCATCCCTGCATGGGCAGTGGATGCTTTCCAAGCTCTGAAATGTGCTTTTTGTTTGTTCTGTGTTCCCTGGACAGCTGATGCCTCTGGAGCCAGATTCCCCAGGGTCCCTGGCAGCCCCCCAGCCCTGATCCACACCCGCCTCCTCCTGGGCAGGGCCCTGGGTTTGCTCTGTTCCAGTTTTGGGCTCCATGGAGGAGGTGACAGTCGTTCCTGGGACAAGGGAACAGTCACCAGCATGGCACGTGCTCCCTTTCCCTTGTATGGCACAGGCCAGGCCAGGGGCCAGCAGCTCCAGGAACATGGGCAGGACCTGGAATGCTTACTGGGAAAATGCTGGAGCGGGGAGGACATGTCCCATCCTCGCGGGTGACACTGATACCGAGGGCACCTGCTGCTCTGGCCCCACGGGGAGAGCAGGTCCCTCCTCACCCACTGCTTTACCAGGAGAAGGGGCCTCAGGGTCATTTTTGGTCCCGGTGAATAAATCCCTGCTAACCCCAGAGGCTGCCAGGACACGGCCACCAGCACCCATGTCCTCCAGCACAGGGTGTACAGGCCCTGCTGTGGTTTCAGTGCCCTTTCCAAGGGTGCAGGGGGAATTTTTTGGTGGTTTGGGAGTTTTTCTGCTCCTTCGAAGAAAATGTGCAACGTGCCAGCCTGCACGTCTTTCTGCCACATCCCTGCACTCCTGGAGCTTCCCCAGAGTGACCCAGCTGCAGTGGGTCAGGGCTGCTGCTGCAGATTTCCCCCTTCCCAGGGAATTGGGAGGATGGAGGAGGATGAAAAGAGCCTGGGGTGTTTAAAGTCCTCTTGTAAATGCTTTTCCCATTTGCTGATATCTGCTAAGACAGGACTCCCACTGTGGCACAGCATGAGCCCTCTCCCTGCCCTTCTCCCAGACACCCCAAAACCACAGCTCCTGCAGCTCCTTCTCCTTGTTTTGGGGGCTGCAGGGATTTTCCTCCTGGAGGAACTTGGCACATCTTTCCAGTAGATCCCTGCGCCAAGCCCCATCCCAATCCCACCATCTCCATGGTCCTTGTCCCTTGGTTTTGGATGCTGTGAGTGTCAGTCAGGACTGGGCAATGGGAGAGGGAGGCTGCTCCCTATTGAACTGGCACCTCCCTTGAAGGGCTTTTTGGGGGTGAAACCAAAAACTGCCTTCCTCGGGACATACTTCCCTGAAGCTTCAATGTTGGGTTCCAGCTACTCTCTCACCTTATGGCACCTCTTCCACCTGGGGAAACTGAGGCAGAACACCACCATCCCTCTCCATGTGACCCCTCACCACTCTACTGTCCCCCAGCTGTCCCTGAGACACAGTAGGCAGATCTGCTGGGGAGTTCCTGGGCAGCCCTGAAACGTGGGGGTAAAGCAGGAGCTGGGAAAGCCAAGCAGGGTTCACCTCAGCCCCTTCCCTGCAGCAGATGGGGAGTGAGGGACCAGGGCCATGCCCCTGGGTGAGCCCCATGGTGGCAGGGTGGGGACTTGGGCTTCCAGGCCTGGAAGGAGCTGCCAAAACCTTCCCGGTGGCTTCAAGGTGAGGAGGAAGATCGAGGATCCACTAGCACAGAAACCAGCTCGGCTGTGAGCCCGTGTGTGCCTTGGATGTGGGGGTTATGTGTGTGTGTCCCGTGTCCCTCGTGTTCCCCGCCCCTCCTGTCCATCCCCTCCGGTCCCACCCCAGCGCCAGGAGTGTCAAACCTCCGGGTTTCTGCCCAGCAGGAAATTCCAGGTTTTTTGCAGGATTTTTTCATTTGACACGGAGCCAGGGTTCCAAATCCTCCTGCTTCCAGGGGCGGGAAGCTGGGCCCTCCTTAGGCCGGGGAAGGAAAGCACACGGAAAAAGGAGGTTTATTTATTTTCCCTTCCAAAGCAGAGCAGTGAGGTGGGAGGGGACGCCCTGGACAGCCCCGAGAAGCTGTCTGCCCACACTGGGGCACATCCAGGGGGGAGTGGGCAGCCACGAGTGGCTCAGGGCACACAGGGGTGACAGAGTGCCCATGATGCCTTTGGCCCCTCACTCTCCCTCTGCTCCCTGGCCAACAATAGCTGCCTTCCGGCACAGCCCCACTCGCTTTCCTGTTTTCTCTCGGCCAGTCTTGGAGTGTGGGGCTCCAACAGCTCCTGGAGACCCCACAAGATTGTGGGTCTTGGTGGAACTCAGAGTTGTGGGGACAGGTGACACCTTGGGGACTCAGCAGGGAGCTCACCCTTAGTGGATTCTGGGGAGAACTGGGACACGGGGAATTTGCTGCTGCCAGCCCCATGTTTGCACCCCTGGGACACTGGATGTGATCAGGAGTAGGGAGAGGATTGGGGGGCTCAAATGCATTGAAATTCGTGTTTCCCTGAAGAAACACTAGGAAGCCATGAGCTGGGGCCTGTGAGCTGCCAGCGCTGCCTGTAGCCAGCGGGGCCCTTTCCACTGTCCACGGGCACGTGTGTCCCCACAGCAGGAGCCACCAGTGCAGGGACCTGCTGTGGCCCCAGACCTGGGGGCCAGGCTGGGCCCCAGGGAGGGATTTTGGCAGGACCCTGTTCCCAGCAGGTGAGGGGGAGAGGGAGAGCCCTGGTCCTGTGGGGGAAACATGGGTGGTACAGTGGGATGAACACATGTGCAGGCAAAACCCAACATGATCATGTGTGTGTGTGTTTGTGCAAACATCCCCTGGGCTGATACTCTGGCCTTGCAGACACGTGTGTGGTTTTGTGCACATTCCCCAGCAGCCAATTGCACAGGGATGAGCACCGGGAAGGGCAGCCTAGGGAAGAGGAGCCTGTCCCAGTGTCCCTGTGCCCGGCAGCTGAGATCCAACGTTGTTACCACACCCAGCTGGAAACCTCCCCTTGAGTGTGCACTGAGTGTGCAAAGCACATGTGACAAGCACGGGGGGCAAACACACCAGGTCCACACGGGGGCACTGAGCACACGCTGGGCATGCAGAGAGGGCACAGTGACATGTGGGGACATGCAGAGGACACGCAGAGGACATGCAGGTGATGTGACCCACAGCCAGCACACAGCACACGTGTCACACACATCGCACACAGTGAACATGCTGCCACTGCCCCAGCTTCCCACGTGGTGACAGGGACCCGTGGGCCAGGTGAGTCCCCAGCCCAGCCCTGGGCACCCCCACCATGCCAGGCACCCCTGGGTGGCCCCAAGGCTCTGGGTTCCGGCTGTACTGCCCTGTCACTCCCAGCTCCGTGACCTACATGGTGGCGGGCGCAATTTGGGAATGCGTGGCTCCTCAGGAGCTCCAGGAGGGGCAGGGGCTGTCCCTGTGCCCCTGCCGACCTCCCAATAGTGGGGGCACCACCACTCACCCCCCCTAGTCCAGTTCAACTGGGGAACCCTCATTAGCAGCACTAACAAACAAAGGCCCGGTTTGCATCCCAGCGCGGGAGGCAGGAGGAGCCATTAGGGCCAGGAGAAGCCATTAGGGCCAGGAGAAGCAGGAATTTCGGCAGGTTTTGGGAGGCAGGCTCCGGGCTTTGGGGCAATGCAAATCCCCCCCCAAACACCCCCCACCAGCTGGGGATAAGGGTGGGGGGCAGAGCAGGGCCAGGACCTGCAGCACTGGTCAGTGGGACAGGGAGGTGCCGCTGGCAGTGATGGGGGTCTGGGGGTGCCCATGGAGATGGGGAAGGGTCCAGGGGTGTTGATGGCACTGAGGGGGGGCTGAGAGCAGCAATGGCAGTGAGGGGGGGGGGTCTGGGGGTGCCAGTGGTGCCAGGGGGTAGTCCAGGGGTGCTGATGGCTGCAGGAGGGCCTGGGAGTGCCGTGGTAGTGAGGGGGGTCCGGGGCTGCTGATATTGGCGAGGGGGGTCCGGGGGTGCCGATGGCGGCGATGAGGGGGGTCTGGAGATGCCGATGGCAATAATGGTGGGGGGGGGGGTCCAGGGGAGGCGATGGAGGCAACGGGGGGGTCCAGGAGTGCCGATAATGTCGGAGGGGGGCTCCGAGGGTGCCGCTGGAGTGGAGGGGGGTCTGGGGGTGCCGATGGCTGTGACGGGGGGTCCGGGGATGCCGGTGATGGGGGAGTCCGGGGGTGCCGATGGCTGTGACGGGGGGGGTCCGGGGGTGCCGATGGCTGTGACGGGGGGGGTCCGGGGGTGCCGGTGGCGCTGCCGGGGGGGTCCGAGGGTGCTGTGGCGGCGGCGGGCGCAGCCAATGCGCGGGGCGGGCGGTGAAGTCACCGCGGTGCCGCAGCCATCGGCCCCGGCGCAGCCGCTGCGCGCAACGAGCGCGTCTGTTCTCAGCCCCCGCTGGCGTCACACGGGGCGGGGGGGGCGGGGGGGTGACAGCCGCACACACGCGTGGTGAGGGGCTGAGGGGCTCCCACGGGGTCACCGTGCCGGGAGGGGGGTCCTGCTACCGTCCCTGCTCCCCACAACCAGTGATGGCCTGCGGGGACAGAGAGACGTGACCCCCGTGCTCTGCCCCCCCCCCGCTCGGTGCAGGCCGGGCTGAGCTCTGCCCCACTCGTGACCTGTGTGGGCTGGGGGGCTCAGGGGGCCCCCACTCCGCTGCCATCAGCATCCTGAACACGGAGCCGGAGTGTCCTTGTCCCGGTGCAGGGGGGTTCCCAAGAGGTGTCCCTGTTTTGGGTGTCCAGGGCTGTCCCCATCCCTCTGCCCAAGTGTGTCGGGGGGGGGGGGGGGGGGGGAATTGGGGTGCCTTGGGGGTGCCATTGTCCCCTAAAATAGTGCGGGGGGGTCGGAGGGATGTGGGGGGTGCCCTCCTCTGTGAGTGCAATTTGGGGGGCACTGGGGCTGTCCCTGTCCATGAGTGCAGCACAGGGGGGTGGCAGGGGGCTCCTTGTCCCTGGGTGCAGCACAGGGGGGTAACAAAGGGGTGTAGGACAGGGGGGTGCCAGGTGTGGGGGTGCAGGGACCCTTCCGAGGAGTGTCCCCAGCCTCCCCCACACCACAGGAGGGTGCCGGGGGGATCCCGGTCCCCGGAGCAGCCCAGAGGGTGCCCCGGTGCAGCGAGGGAGGTACCCGAGGGGGGTGCGGTGTCCCCAGAGCCCCCCATACAGGGGGGTGATGTCCCGAGGGGGTGCCGGGGAGGGGGTGTGGGTGTCGCCGGGGGGGGTTTGTGGTGTCCCCTTAGAGAGGCTGTTTCCCCAGTGAGTGCCGGGGGGCGAGGAGGGTCTTTGTGTCTCCAGGAGGAATTGGGATTTCCAGGGGGGGCTGTTTGCGTATCCGGGGAGGTGTTTGTGTCCCCGATGCTGCAGGGGGGTGTTTGTGTCCGGGGGGCGGGGGGGAGGGTGCACTGGAGGAGGTGTTTCTGTCCCCTCTGTGTGCCCGGGGCTCTGGGGTGTCCCGGGGGGGTGGTTCGCGTTCCCGAGGGGGGCCGTGTCCCCTGTGGGTGTCCGGGGGGTATTTGTGACCCTCGGCGGGCGTGTTTGTGTGCCCGGGGTGGCCGCCTGTGTCCCCGGCGGGGTGTCCCCGTCCCGGGGCGCGGCGGGGGGGGTGTCCGCGGAGCCGGGGGCGGGGCGGGGCGGGGCCGTGACCGTCCCCTATAAAGGCGGCGGGGACGGGGGCGGCGCGTCCCCCCCCGGCGGCGGCGGAGCGGCGCGGAGCGGAGCGGGCGGCGGTGCGGGCTGCGGTACCACCAGCAGCGGCGGCTCTGCGGGGCCGCGCCGGTGAGCGCCGGGCCGGGGGGCTCGGGGGCGGAACCGGGCTGGATCCGGGGGAGGCCGCAACCGCCTGACCCCCCCCCCCCCGCCCCCTCCTATCCCCGCAGGTCTCGGCCACCCCCCGGACTCCCCTCCGGCTCTGCCCGTCCCTCCGCCTCCCCCCCCCCATCCCCTTTTTTTTATTTTGCCGCCCCCCCCTCATTTCTCCCAGCAACGCCGCCCCCCGTCCCCCCCCGCAGCAAGATGGTGCAGAAGAAATCAGAGATCCCGGGATTCCACCGCTCCTTTAAGGTAAGGGGCTGCTCCCCGCCCCCACGGGGATGCTCGTGGGGGGCACCGGGGCCGGGGTGCGCCCGCATCGCTGCATCTCCTGCCCGGGAACAGAGGGGGCCCGGCCGCTTCCTGCCCCACCGCCGACATCCCCCCAAACTGAGGAGCTCCGGGGACGCTGCCACCCAAACCGAGCAGGGGGACCCCCTTGTCCCCCCGTCCCGGAAGTCGCGGTGCTCCCGGGGGTTGGATCGGTGTCTCTCCCACCCTCCCTCGGGTGAGCGCTGGGATGCTGCAGCTCCCACGGGGATTCCCCGTGGTTGGGGTGGCTGCACTTTCCCCCCGCCCGGTTGCACCCCTTCGCCCTGGTCGGGCAGCCGTGTGGGGGTGGTCTCAGGGCTCCCCACGCCCGGCCCGGTAGGACCGTGCGAGGGTCGATCCCGCAGCGCCGCCCACCCAGGGATGCACTGGGCACCCCTGGCCCGGGCCCGTCACCCGCCCCCCCGTCCCCGCTTCCGCTGTCACCTCGGGGTGTGCGGGGGGTCCCTGTGGTCCGGCTCCATTCGGTTCCCCCCCTGCGGAGCTGCTTCCTGGCTGTGGGTTGGGGGGGTCCTTTGTTCGGTTTCGCTCCAGCTCCGGGGTGCGGGGAGGTCCCCCCAACCCGCCCCCTCATTGCGGTGACCCCCGCTCTTGCTCAGGTGGCCTTCGGCCGGGGTTTGTGTCCCCCCCGCCGTGGCTGGGGATGGAGGCGGGGGGGACACCTCGGCTGTGCTGATGGAGCCCGTGCGCAGCCTCCCATCCCCCAGACCTTTGTGTGACAGTGCTGCGGCAGCTGGCAGGGCCCCCTGCCCCCCTATTGCTCTCCCAGTGCCCCCACACCGTACTTCCCCTGCCCCCCGTACACCCCGTACCTCTCCCGGAGGCCTCGTCCCCCCCATCCAGCCGAGGCTCGTCCCGGGGGGCAGCAGCTGCGGGGTGATGCTGCTCTCCCCAAATGCAGGTTTTGAGGGGGAGGAAAGCTTTGGCCCCGGAGATCCAAAGTGGTGCTTGGTGTGGGGGTGCTCCTAGGGTGAACCTCCTCCCGTTCTGGCTGGGGACCCTCGGCCCCCCCAGGCGGCAGTAAACAGGAGCGTTCTGGGTGTTTCTGGCGGTGGCCGGGGTTGGCCGTGCTGGTGCTGGCAGCCGGCCCGGGCACCGGGCGGGTTTGGGAACGCCGCTGGAGCTGCCACCTCCACCCAAACAGATTTCATAATCCTGGGGAGGACGGGGCCCTTTCGGCCCTAGCACTGCCCTGTCGCATGGGTGGCTCAGGGGAGCAGGAAGCAGAGGGTCCCCATGTCCCCTCGGGTGCCACGGGAGTTCAGGGTGGGGGAAGGAGTGGGTCCCATGCCCTCCAGGGATCCCGGGGTGCAGGAGGGTTTGGAGTGAGCCCTGATCCTGCTGGGTCGGGGGTGTCCCGCAGCCTGGTAGACACGATGTCCACTGGAGCAGGGCAGAGCAGGCTCCAGCCACTGTGACCTTGCAGGGAGCTGGGAGGACATGGAGGGGTGGCTCTGGAGCCTGACTTGCCCTGTGGCTTCTCTTCCTCCCCCTCCTACCTCACCGTGGTTCAGGTTTGGGTGGAGATTTGGACTTGGGTTGGTGTGGGTGGCTGCGATCCCTCTCATCATCCCCCATGTGCTGGCCTGGGGCTGGCTGGAGGAGCGACCCTGCAGCACTGTCCCCATCGGATGTGGTCAAAGCCTTCCTCCTCATCCTCTGCCTCTCTCTGGAGCTCTGCTGTGTCCCACCATGAGCTGGTGTCTTGCACCATGGGGCAGTGAGCAGGATGCGTCCCAGGAGCTGGAGCATTCCGGGCTGCGTGTCTGTGCTGGGCTCAGGATGGCTGATCCAGCAGCTGCCACCTCACTCCTGCTCTTGACTCCCACAGGGGCAAAACCCTTTCGACCTGGAGTTCAACCAGTCCAACCACCTGGAGCCTGTCTTCAACTTTGAGTGCCCGCCCCGTCCCGGTGAGTGGCAAGTGCCTCCTCATGGGGCTCCATCCCAGCAGGGCTCCTCCCATCCTGCCCCCTGGGATTTTGGCCCTGAAGGCTTTAGGGGCAGGCCTGGCCGTGCTGGGGGAGCTGTGGGTGCACGGGGATGGCTGACACCGGTGGCTTTGCTCTGGCACAGACATGCCTTCAAGTCAACCCATCGACATCCCTGACGCCAAGAAAAGGAACAAGAAGAAGAAGCGCTGCAGAGCCACCGACAGCTTCTCCGGCAGGTTCGAAGGTGAGCGGGGCTGCTCAGGGACCCCAGGGCCTGGGGCAGGGCTGGGCTCTCCTGGTGTCCCCAGGCTCTGTGCAGTGGGGCCAGCAGCTCAGGTGACCTCTCCCCTGCCAGATGTTTACCAGCTGCAGGAAGAGGTGCTGGGAGAAGGGGCCCACGCCAGAGTCCAGTCCTGCGTGAACCTCATCACCAACAAGGAGTACGCGGTGAAGGTAAAGCTCCACTGCTGGGGCTGCAGACCCACCCCCCTCCCACCCCCTGCCTCAGTTTCTGTTTCTGCCCGCCACATCTGGGGCTCTCCCAGCTCCCGGACCATCCGGGGCTGGCCCAGCACTTGTGGCTTTATGGGCTGGTGGGAAGGGAAAGGGGCAGGGATGCAGCAGGGCTGGGCTGTGATGGTGGCACACTGACCTCTGCCACCACCCAGCTCGGGGTCCTCGGTGACCTCCCTTAGCCATGCTCCTCTCCCTGTCAATGAGGAGACTAAATTAACACTTGGGATGTGTCTGGGGCCTTGGGGCAGGCAGGGTGGTCACCTCCTGCTTGCTCCAGGGAGGTCTCTCTCATGTGGGTGCTGGAGGGGGTTGGGGTGAGCCAGCTGCTTTTGGGGTCAGGGATGGTGATTCCATGGCCCTGCACCCCATAGACTCTGAGCTATGGCCCCGGGGCTCTGGGATGGGCCCTGTGTCAAAATGCAGCCAAATGCTGGGGGAACTTTGCCTCCCCCATCGCTCTAGGGGGACCTTTGGGTGCCCCAGAGGGGAGGCTGAGGCAGCAGGGAGAGCTGTGGCGGTGGGGTGCTCTGTGCGCCCCAAAGGGCAAGGAGAGCACCCATCTGCCCTCTCCCGTTTGGGGTCAGATGATGGGGGGGCTCCCCCTGTCCACTCTTGGCAGCCAGCCCCGCTGTGCCAGCGCCCAGTGGGGCATAGGGCCCTTTGCTGCCCCGGTGCTCCAGCGTCACGTGGAGCTCTGTTGGCCCGGGCCCCGGAGGGAGCGGCTTGGCACTGCTGCGCTTGGCACCGGCGCCGGGAACAGCCTGTTCTGCCGCCTTAACCCCGCCGGGCTGCTGCCCCGCCCGCCCCCGCGGGTCCCCGCGCTGGTGGGGCAGGGGTGCCCCGGCCCCTCCCTGGCAGCGCTGCCTCGCCCTGAGCCTCCCCCTCTTCGCCTTCCAGATCATAGAGAAGCGCCTGGGACACATCCGGAGCAGGGTTTTCCGGGAGGTGGAGATGCTCTATCAGTGCCAGGGACACAGGTACGGCGGGGCAGCTGCTGCGGCCCCCCCTGTGGGCACGGGGAGGGGGCTGAGACCGAGCTGACGCTCGTGACACCCATGGGTCACAGCCAGGCTGCCCTCTGCCCCACGCTCCCTCCCCTTGGCCCCGCTGGCCACCGTGGAGCAGCCAGAGGGGACATTCCGTGGTTTGCCATGACGACAGGGCCTCGGTGGCCAAGTTGGAGCAGAGCCGAGCCCCTGCTGCCGAGCGGGGCTGTGTGTGGGGCGGGCGAGCGAGCCAGGAGGGGCTGTGAGCAATTAGGGAGGAGCAGAGCCAGCACTGCGAGCCCCTCTCCCTCCTGGAATGCAGCCAGGGGGGCCCTGGCCGTGTGGTTTCAATCACTGCAAGCCCAGTTTTCTGCATCCCTCCCAGGGTCTTTTGCTGGATGGGGTGTGGGGGGGACCCCAGGAGGTGTTTTGGGGGGACACTGGGCTGATGCTGTGGTCCCTGCAGAAACGTCCTGGAGCTGATTGAGTTCTTCGAGGAGGAGGAGAGGTTTTACCTGGTGTTTGAGAAGATGAGGGGAGGTGAGTGTGGTCCCGGGGTGGGGGCAGCTGGGGCACCAGGACCTCCATGAGCCCCAGCTCTTCTCTCACCCGGCCACAGGCTCCATCCTGACCCACATCCACCGGAGACGCCACTTCAACGAGCTGGAGGCCAGCGTGGTGGTGCAGGATATCGCCAGCGCCCTGCACTTTCTGCACAACAAAGGTGAGCTGGGACGCCCCAGGTGCCACTGAGGACACCCTGGGGTGTGCTGGGCCCCCCGGGGGGTGTCACTGCCTCCCCCCACCCTCCTGCCCAGGGGACAGTGCCCGTCCCAGCACGCAGGGTCAGGCCCAGCTGCATCACAAGATTTTTTGTGGTGCAGATCCTGTTCCTCCAGTTTGGTTGGGATTCGGGGCCAGCAGCAAATTTTGCCTTTTGCCAGGGTGCAGGCAGTGATTTGGGCTAGGGAGGGAGGGGTCCCTGTGCCACCCCCAGACTTCACACTATAGCAGTCTTGTAGGAGGGGGATTTTCACCCTTATTGGCTCTTTTGCCCCCAGGGATTGCACACAGGGATCTGAAACCAGAAAATATCCTGTGTGAGAGCCCGGACCAGGTGAGCGGGGAGCAGCCAGGGTGGGTGCAGGGTGTGCTGCCTGGGGGAGGGTGGGCACAGTGGGGTGATTCCTGAGGTGGGGAGTGCAGGAGGGTCCTGCCAGGGACATGCACACATACACCAGGTCCTGCCAGGGACACACACATCCCTCATATGCCACAGCACAGCGTGGTGTGAAGCATGACAGGACCTGGCATTGAGCAGCTGTGGCCTGAAAATAGGGCTGTGGCATCCGGGGGGCTGGCTGCCAGCTGTGGTTCCTGGAGGATGCAGAGGGGTCACCGACCACGCCTTCCCCCTCTCCCCAGGTCTCCCCAGTGAAGATCTGCGACTTTGACCTGGGAAGTGGCATCAAACTGAACGGCGATTGCTCTCCCATCTCCACTCCGGAGCTGCTCACCCCGGTAAGTGTGCGAGCCCCCCACATTGTGGGGGGAGGGTGTGTCCCCGGGGAACCCCCTCAAGCTGCCCTGCAGGCTCCAGCAACAGGGG
This sequence comes from Acrocephalus scirpaceus scirpaceus, assembly GCA_910950805.1. Lineage (NCBI taxonomy): Eukaryota > Metazoa > Chordata > Aves > Passeriformes > Sylviidae > Acrocephalus > Acrocephalus scirpaceus. The sequence goes on along the minus strand of OU383800.1, from coordinate 2,850,061 downwards.
CTATGCACGGACACCCCCTGCTCATCGCTGCTGTCGCTGATGCTGCGTGTCCCCCGTCCCCCCCCCCCGCGCTGGGGCAGGCGAGATGTGGTTACATAACGCGGGGGGGCCGGGGGCTGGCGCAGCGCCCGGGCTGCCGTGAGCCTTAGCAACAGCCCGAGCAGCCGCGGCGGCTGCGCCGAGCCTGCCGGGGAGAACTGGGTCAGCACCGGGCTGGGGGCCAGGGGCCGCCGTGGTTCCCCGGCTCGTGAGCCAGGGAGAGGGGGCCGAGCCTCCGGGCTGCGGGGAGGACACCCCGAGAGCTCCTGGGTGTCCCCGGGTCGCACAGATCTCATCTCCTGCAGAAAGCCCCGCTCCCCTTATCGCCAGCCGCAGCTGCCCCCCGTGCAGGGTATCGTCCTGCACCCCGTTTTTTTGAGGGGTGCGAACGGGGTATCGTCCTGCACCCCGGCTTTTTTGGGGTGCGAACGTGCCGGGGCGGGCAGAGCCGAGCCCGTGTCGGGTGCACAAGAGCAGGGACCGGGGCCAGAACACCCCAGCCCCCTCCTTCCTCCACGTCCGCCCTTCTCCCGGGGCGGGATCTGAGTTCCTGGGGTGTCCGGAGTTTCCCCGTTCTCAGCCCACGGGCGGCGGAGCGGCACGGTCGCTGCATTCCCACCGGGATCGGGGCTGGGGGCGTTGTTTTCCTGCGGTGGCATCAGCTGCTGGGGTTGAAGAGGCCCCTTGTCAGGAGGCCTCTCTCGTTACGGGGCGATTATCTGCTGGCTGCAGCTCTTTTCTCCCCTGGTCACGGGGCCTGTGTGGGCTGCGGGTCATGCGCTGGAAAGCCCCAGAGTCCCTGGAGCGATAGGGGAATGGGGCCGCTGGCTCTGCCTCTCCCTCTACCGGGGTTAACTCCTCCCGCCCCGGATCCTGCGCGGCAGCTCCGCCTGTGCCGGGCCGGGGAACGGGCACGGTCAGCAGAGGAACAGGCACGGTCAGAGGAACAGGCACAGCGGGCTCGTCCCGCCGTGTCCTGTGGCCGCTCCCAGGAGCTGGGGCTGCCCCGCTGAGCCGGTTGGGTGGCGGCGATGCTGTGGGTCCTGTGGGTCCGCCTGTCCTACGCCGTGGGGGGTTGCACCCTTTAGGCACTTTATTTTTTTTTTTTCCTTCGGGGTGGCAGCTGCTGTTGGGTGACCCCAGAGAGGCGGGTCTGTGGCATCCTCTGTGGTAGGAAACCCAGCAGGGTGATATGGCAGGAGCAAACTGGGGAGCAGCCATGTCTGCACCTTCCCTTCAGAGGTGCAGCCCTGGATATCTGGCAGGACCCTCCCAGTCCACCCTGCCCCATCGGTCCCCACCCTTCGGGGCTCACCCCGCCTGTCCCTGCAGTGTGGCTCAGCCGAGTACATGGCCCCAGAGGTGGTGGAAGCCTTCAACGAGGAGGCCTCCATCTACGACAAGCGCTGTGACCTGTGGAGCCTGGGTGTCATCCTGTACATCATGCTGAGCGGGTACCCCCCCTTTGTGGGCCACTGCGGCTCCGACTGCGGCTGGGACCGGGGTGAGGCGTGCCACACCTGCCAGGTGCGTGGGACACCCCAGCAGCGCCCAAACCCCACCCCTAGTTTGGCTGCAGCACTCCTGGCTGAACCCCTGTTGTTTCTCCCCCTGCTCAGAACATGCTCTTTGAGAGTATCCAGGAGGGGAAGTACGAGTTTCCTGACAAGGACTGGGCGCACATCTCCTTTGGAGCCAAAGACCTCATTTCCAAGCTGCTGGTGAGAGATGCCAAGAAGCGGCTCAGCGCAGCCCAGGTCCTGGAGCATCCCTGGGTGCAGGGGGTGAGTGTTGATGTCCCCTCCTCGCTCTCTGCTCCCAAAAGCCGGGGTGGGGAACACCTGTCTGCACAGTCCTGGCTCTGACTGGCTGCATTTTGTTGCAGTGTGCCCCGGACAACACTCTGCCAACCCCCATCATCCTGCAGAGGTGAGTGTGGGTTGCCCTGGGACACCCCCCAGCCCTCTGAATCCTTACTCCACCCTTCAGCACTACTGTCCATTCCTTCTGCTTTTATGGGGGCTCTGCCATGACTCTCTCTGGACAGCCCAGCCGCTTTGGGTTCGGGCCATATTTTTGGTGTCTGACCAGTCTGGCATGGCCAGCACGTGAGGATGCTCACCCTGACCTCCACCAGCCCCCCACACCCCCCCTGAGCCCGTGCCTCCCCTGCAGGAACAGCAGTGCCAAAGAGCTCACCTCCTTTGCTGCTGAGGCCATCGCTGTCAACCGCCAGCTGACACGGCACGACGAGGATGAGGAGGAAGAGGCGGAGGAGGAAGCACGACCCATCATCATCAAAGCTACCTCACGGGCCATGCAGCTCTCCCCCCCCCTCTGAGTCCAAGCTGGCCAAGCGGCGGCAGAACAGCAGCCTGGCCAAGGCAGTGGCCTCTGGGCAGCACCTGGTGGCCCCGCTGGTCCTGGTGGCCGACCAAGCCTAAGTGGTGCCCCTCGCACCTGCTGTACCCCATGTCCCCCCTCCTTCTCCTTTCTTTCTTTCCCTTTCCCCCCCAACCCCACCATTTCTGGCTAGTGACAAGATCAGGACTCGTCCCTGTGGCTGGTTTCCAAGGTTTTGCTGATCTTGTAGGTCTGGGGGTGGGAGGGTTTGTTTAAGATCTTTTTTTTTTTTAAGGTATTAAATCAAGTGTGAGGTTGCTTCACCCAGGGCACACTCAAGGACATCTGACAGACACACGGACTTTTGTTTCCCAGCTCTTGGTTTCTCCTCTGACATTTTCCCCCCTCCCTGACACCAAAGGACTCTTTGTATCTGCGGCTGCTTTGACAATTTCAGCTCATTTCATACTGTGAACAAAAGACCCTCGGTCGCGTTTTCAACAACGGGAGTTGCGTTTTAACCTCGTCCCTCCCCTCGGAGCTGCAGGTTTCTCTCTGATGTTGGGGCAGATCCCACAAAAACCCCTTCCTGGGGGGTCCGGGATGCACCTCCTGGGTGTGGGAGGTGTGGGGAGCCCCTTTGTGCTGTGCTCAGGGGTGTCCCCAGCTCTGCTCTGGGGGACACAGTGGGTGTTGTGCAGGGAACCTCTCGGGCTGGGGAGAGATGGTGCCAGCAAGGGAGCAGTGCCCAACCCACCCTCTCTCCTCGGTATCCTCCTTCCAGAATAAGCTATTCACCCCTTTTCTTTTTCTTTTTACCCTTTTTTTTTCCCCTTTTCTTTCCTTTTTAATTACTGTTGGTTTTAAACTGCCAGCTGTGCTTCTCTACAGGGCATGGAGAAATGTCTTCCTTTCCTCCCACGCTCCAGCTGGTGGCTCCCCAGGGGATGCATGGGCATCCAGGGCTGTGCTCTTGTGCCAGGTCAGGTGTTGCACCCCGGGTTTTGGAAGGGCTGGTGGCTGTGCCCTTGGGGAGGTGCAAGGGGAATGAGGTGCTTAGGGTGGCCAGAGCAGCCAGAAACACTCTCTGGGAGTTGTGTGCTCTGTGGAAAGCAAGGACCCCCTTAAAGAGCATCAGGACCTGCTGCAGGACAGTGAGACCTGCTGTGGCTTCAGGCTGGCCCCGAGGCTGCTGTGGCAGGAGGGTTGGGGGGCACAGAGGGTGCCCAATTCCCCAGGGGTGCCAGTGAGTGAGCAGCCAGGCTAATGGCAGCACCCAAAGGCCAGGGCACAGGGGAGCAGCCTGGGGACAGCTCAGGATATGGGGCTGGAAGGTTTGAGGTCAGGGCAGCAGGGTCTTCAGCGACCGTGTGCATGCGCTGGTGTGCATGGTCATGCATGTGCATCCCTGCTCACGTGTGTTCAGGTGCGCGTGGCATCGTCCTTTCCTTGGGGTTTGCTTTGGGGTGGGAAGGACTCAGGATGCTGAGTCAGGGCGAGGCCCTTGGCTGGTTTCTGGGTCTGGCCAGGTGAGCGGTGCCCATGCTCAGGGCCAGAGCAGCCTCCAGCTGCCCCCAATGCCTCCCCCTGACACCCCCTGTCCCTGCCACAGGCACTGCTTTGGGTTGTGCCAGCCTCCATCCCGCTGGGAGGGCAGTGCTCCCTTCGTAGCCACTTCCTGTCCCTTCTGACTCAGTGCTTTGAGCTTTATATTTTGCAAAAGCAGCCTCGGCCCATCGTGTGCACAGGTGAGGGTTTGGGAGCTCTGAGCTGGGGAACAGACTTCCCTGGGTCTTCAGCTGAAGACAGTCGCTGTCTGTGGAAAAAAAAAAAGTTCTCCTTTTTATTTTAAGACTGCTGACAGCAATACTATGCAATATATGTTGTTTTTTGTTTCAGGGAGGTGTGTGTGAGTTATATTGGGAGATGACGATCTCGGGTGTTGATGGAGTTTAGGGCAGGGGCCATCTTCTCTCACCCTTCCCAGCCTTTCTGCTGACCCAGGGGCTTGGGGAGGGTGACTCCACCCCCATCCCACCCCCCAAAACTGCCTCACAATTGTGATCTCCCTCTTCCCTGTGTGTCCCCAGTCCCACCGTGCTGGGTGGGGAGGAGCAAGACAGTGGTGAGGGGAGACCCCCCTGCAGGCACCGGGACACCCTGGAGAGGCCTCCTTTAACAGAGAGAAAAAAAAATCCATCTTGATTGTACATTGTTACTTTTTATAGCTTATTTTGTTTTATCAGTTGTAGATAATTCCTTGTTGTCTTATATTAAGAAATACTTGAATGATGTACAGTACGCGATGCCTTGAGCTGGTATTGTGAAGCTATTGTTGATGCTGCACGCCGCAGCCTTTTTTTTAACAAACAAAAAAATCATGGGAAGGGGACAGCAGGGGGATGTCTCCAAAATTTATCTGTCCCTCGTGCTGCTTTTGTTGGCAAACTGAGTTTCCCCTTTTTCCCCATGCATAAGAGCGATCTCTTTTATATCTATATATGTATAAAGTACACCACACACTCTGGGGAAGGCCTGGGTGACCCTGTCTGTGTCCCAGGGTGTCCTCGGCCGGGGACGTGCAGCCAGAAGATGCTGTGGGAGTTTGTGGGAGTTGGAGGATGTGCTGGGAGCATCTGAGCTCCACCTGGGCTCAGCTTCGCATTTTGGGTGGGGTTTGGTTTGGACCCGGCGCTCCTGGCATGGTACTTGGGGCTGACCCATGGCCAGGTCTGTGCATTGGTAGAGAATCTTTAAATGCCTCTAGAGCTGGGGATCGACTGGAAAACCTCCAGCCTGGCTCGTGGCAGCGCTGGGCACCCACAGGTGCCCCGGCGGGACAGGGATGGCTGGGGACACCCTTGTGCCAGGGCCAGACGTCCCCTCCCTGCTGCCAGCACCTCTCCCGGGGTGGTTTCCAGACAGATGCTCCCGTGGTCCAGCACCAGCGACCCCCTCTCACCAACACCCTTCTTCCTTCTCTTCCTCTTTCCAAGCTTTTACCCCCATAGAGCATCTATCTTGGAAACCAACTTCAAAATTTTTTTTTTTAAGCTGGAAATGTTAAGTGTTTTTGCTTCCTCTCCTTCCCCCCAACCCTTCCTCCAGCCAACTAACTCGACTTAGAACTGGTTAGAAACGTTTACTGTGAAGCTAACTCTTTTTTATCAAACCAGGAGAAACTTTCTCCACTTTACAATTGATGAAGACTGCCAAAGCTGGTTCAACAAGAGTCACGTTAACGCACTGTTGGTTTGTGCAACAGCGGCCTCTGCTTGGGGGCTGGCTGGGAAATAAAAATGAAAATATTAAAAAAAAAAAAAAAAAGGACAAAAAAAACCCAAAAACAAAAACAAAAGAAAAAAAAACACACAAAAAGAAGCACTTTACTGTATGTACCAGGTGACCTGATACAGCTGAATTGAAGTTTTCCTTTATAACAATTGTTGATGCCAGAATTTTGTATTCTGTTTTGTAAGAATTTAATAAAAATGCGTTGAGACCTACATGGTGGGCAGGTGGCTGTGGCAGGTGGGGCAGTTGAGGAGGGGGATTGGGCAAGTTGGGGAGGTGGGTGGCACTCCATCCAGGGGCTCCTCCCACCATAATCCTTCCCAATTTTAATTTTTTCCTTCCCAGCCTGCTGCTGGCCCACGGGGGCTGGGAGTGCAGCTGGGGTTGGATGCCAGGAATAGGGGCTGGCAGTGGCTCAGGCCCTGACTCACTTTTCCCAGCGGGATGGTGTGATCCTCTCAATCCCAATGGGAGGCAGAGGTCACGGGGCAGGGCTGTGCTCCCTGCCAGCTGCACCCAGTGGCCTTGGGACTGCCCTGCCACCCCTAGAGACACCCCTGGCACATCCCCCCACCCCTCCATGGGGCAGAGGGGGACACAAGAGGAAAGTGTGGTGGGATAGGGAAGGCACTGGGGACAGGAGCTTGGGGATCAGGTTGTGGGAAAAAGGCTGTAAAGGCCCTGCTGAGCTTTCTTACATGGACAAGGCAAGACCTTGTGGAATTTAACAAAAAAAAAATTAAAAATCCTGACTTCTCCAGCACTGCTGCTATGCTGAAGGATGGAGCTGGATCCCTCTGGATGCTATTTCCATGGTGCTGCTGCCCTGGCAGAACACCGTCCATGGCACCCCTGCTTTGGGGAATGGGCTGTGGGCTCTGCCATGGACCAGCTGCTGCTCCCAGCTCTGAGCTGAGAGAGCCCCACTGCAACACTGCTGAGAATCCAGGCTCACTTCTTGGTAAATGCTGCAGTTGCTTTTTGCAGCATCTGGATCAGGACAGGATGGCTCCAGAAGCCTCCCTTCCCTGGCTGTTCCAGGATGGCACGTGGTGTGAACAGAGCTGGGGTTCCCTGCATGCAGAGGATGAGGAGCATGTCCCATCCCATAGTGCTGTTCCTGCCTCTGCTGAAAAAAGACATTGCTCCCTCCTGGGCCTGAGGCCACCAGCTGGTGACCTTGGACATTTTAGGAGCATCCAGCTCTTGGCTCTTCTTCCTCTCTTGCATGTTGTTTTACTGTCATTGGGCTCTCAGCTGTGTGCTCCAGAAATCTTTCCCTTCCTGCCTTTTACTCAAGGGTTATCGTGCAGACAATCCTCCTTCCAAGATTCCAGGTGGATCCCAGACAGGTGTGTCAAAGGCAGCTTTGCTGCAGATACTGCTTTAACTTTAAATCTCTGAAATTCCTTCTCACAGTCCCTCTTTTCCCCTTTCCCCAGTTTCCCCAACCCCAAAAAGTGCCTGGTAGTTGGAAACCATTTCTGAGCACGTGCAGAGAAGGGCAACTCTGAAAATAACCCAGCGCTGGGTTAAAATAACCTGTGCTTCTCTGGTGCCTGAGCATCAGCCCAAAATAGGCTCCACCGGGATAAGGGTGCTATAAATATCCTGGTGTGGTGGATTTGCATTGGAGAAAAGCCCCGCAGCAGGAGCTGCCCACACTGGCCCAGAGGGAAGGGGCCACTGCAGAGCCACTGGGGTGGCCTGGCTGACGGAGGGGGTCAGCCAGGCTTTGGGTGATGTGGGGGCTTGTGCCAGTCTGCCTGTCTTCAGGATTTAACGGAGCCATCAGGTCATGGTTGGATCTGAGTGGCTGCAGCACTGGGGTGGCCAGTGGAGTCACATCTGGCTTCAGCTGAGGGCACCAAGGCAGCTGGGCAGGAGTGAAGATGAGGTGTCCTGAGTATTTTGGGTCTGAGCCCAGCTCTGCTGGTGACACATGATGATCTGGGTGATTAGCCAACATTTTGATTCAACGTCAGCCCACAAAACCACCCTGGAGTGAGTAACATGCATTCCCTCAGACCAGGCTGCTCTCCTGAACCATCAGTGAACCCCAAACCCGCACTGGGCAATGCGGAGTGGAAGGTGTGAAGTGTGTTTTGATGCAAATCAGCTGTTTTGGATTAAGAAAAAAAAATCCTTTTTGTGCCTTTAAAATGCTTTCTGAGATGGGGCAGAGAAAGCAAGAACTCTTGTGCATTTTGCAGAGAATCATGTCTCCTATCCAGACAACCCAAACAAACCAGTCTGGGGTGTTTTTTTGGTAGGATGTGCCATTTTGGTGTATTTTTGACTGGTGTGTGCAGGTTCTCCCTCTGAAGTCATCTCAGGGAGTGAGTGATGTGCACCCCAGCAGAGCCAAGCACACAGGTCTGGCCCTGCTTGTGTTTCCTGTGGCTGCTCCCTCTGCACCAGGAGCCTCGATGGCAGTGGCACATCCTGGCATGTCTGTTTCCTCCACTGTCTGGAAAAGGCCTTGGTCAGCCTTGTTTGTGGTTTTGGATGGTGAATTTTGGAGAGTCATGGGGTGCAGGTCTAGCTTTCCCACAGGATTCCGCTCTGGGTGGAATTGCACAGGCAATGGGAGCTGTGGTTGGTCAACGGGAGCAGAGCAGGGTCAGGTTTTCCCAAAACCCGGGAGAGCTGTGCCCATGGCTGGAGCGGGCCCTGGGCCTCCTGAGTCACCTTCTCCCCTGGCTGGAGGTTCAGATCGAGGTCTGGTGCTAAGGCACAGGGTTTGGCAAGTCCCACTTTGCTCTCCTCTGGCTCACACCAGGGATGTTTCTATCTTTGCCATGCAGTCCTCCTCAGAGCTTCCTTACATCCTAAAATGTCTCCTTTGAGGTGAGCTCTCAGTCAGGGGAGAGCTGCCTCTGCGTGGCTTTTGCTTGGAACACACATTTCCAGCTTTTGCTTGGAGCACACATTCTAAATGTTTTTTTCCGCCTCCATGAGGTGAAGAAAAGCCAGATGTTCTCCGCTATCCAGCTCTGAGCATTCCAGTCCCACTGGTTTCAATCCAGCTGCTTATAGCCTTATGAGACCTTTCATGTCAAGCCCAGGATGGGGTCAGCCTTCATCCCAGCAGCTGAACCCCAGTGATTTCCCTGCCCAGGGTTACTGCTGGGGTAAGGCTTTTGTTCACCCTGTGAATGGCTCAGCTAAAATAACGCTGCCTTTGCCCAGTGCCTGATCTCTGAAGGAATCTGTTGGCTACCAGACCCAGAAATAATGACGCCAGGCCTTTTATAGGAGCATTTGTTCCCAGGTTTATTTTTGGGATGGTAAAGTCTCTTGTATGACACTCGTCTTTTTATTTCTCTGGTCTAACACACCACTGATCACCGCGGTGTTGGTGCTGGGTCACTGCAGCAAACCCCTCATCCCATCCCCCAGCACACGGTGCGTGTCCCACACAGAGCTCTGGGCCATCATCCCTGATACCCACGGTTGTGTTTCCTTACACTGGTCCCAAGTTAAGCCTTTGGCTCCTGCCACAACACAAATCACCCTGATTTAGTTCACCACGGGCTGAATAACCAGGATCTGTCCCATGCAGGGTGGCAGGGCTGGCACGGTGAGCATGGCACAGAGCAGGCTGGTGGTGCTGGGAAGATCAGGATGAATGGGTGCAGAATCCCTTCCCCACACGATGGAGGAGCGCCCTCCTCCCTGGCAGGCACACCGACCCCTCGGAGGCACCACAGTTTGTCGAGGATGAATTTGCTGGGATTTTGGAGCAGGGAATGCTCTGATGAAGCAGCTTCAGCCTCCACCAGCGGCATGGGCTGGATGATCCTGCACCTCCCAGGCAGGGCAGGAGCCCCTCAGTGGCACTCCTGCAGCGCTCCTGGAGCTGGAGAAGTGCGGGATCACACAGCCAGTGCCCTCCAGCGCGTGGGACGCGCCTCCAGACCATTTCTGCCAGCCATAGGCCACGTCCAATCATCCAGCCGGGCACAGCGAGTCTCCAGCTCCCTCTAATGTTTCTGGCCCGAAAGGAGCATCCGCAAGCAGGACAGGCCTGAGCAGGGAGCGGGCGGGCGGCCAGACTGCACGGCCCCGAGGGAAAAGTGTGACGCGGAACTGTGTGGAAGCAGCTGGGCCAGAAAGGAGGGAGTGATGTGCCGAGCAAATGGTGTTAAAGAGTAAAGGATGCAGAGTTTTAAGAGAGTATATGGTTGTACTGAATGCCTGGTTATTATTAATAAATGAAAGATTTCACAGGAAAAAGGATTGTTCCTCTGAAAAATACTATTTCTAATACTCTAAATAGATACTCTAAAATGCTGTGTTTCCAGCCCTGGAAGTGTTTAAAAAACATGTGGTGACATGGTTCAGTGGTGAACATGGTGATGGTGCCGGGGTAACAGTTGGTCTTGATCTTAAAAATGTTTTCCTATATTAATGACTCTGTGGTTCTCTGATTCTAAAGGCTCCTACTCATTCCTGCCTGCACTGGGACTGTTAGGACAAGAGCTCTGCATAGGAGTTTCCCAAACCTGTCCATGTGAAATGCAGCTTTTAAAATGCAGCAAGAAGCCTGACAGCACAGAACGCAGCAGAAATGGGTATTGATAACACAATACAAAGCCAGGTTGGAAACTCTCAATCAAAATCAGCGGTGTAGCAGCACTGCTGTGTCTGGCCATAGTGGTTCATGGGGAGAACCCAGTCCTGTGCAAGGGTCTGGAAGCATTGCATCCACACAAACAGCACACAATCCACACAAACAGCACACAATCCACACAAACAGCACACAATCCATACAAACAGCACACAATCCACACAAACAGCACACAATCCATACAAACAGCACATCTTTGTGTGCTACAGAAGCTGTAACACCAAAGCACAGGAAGCAGAAGGGGCAGCCAGGCCATCTCCCCTCTGATACATCGACTCATGGACCACACACCTGCTCCTGACTGCCTGTGTGTGCAGCACAGATCAGGGGATGGATAACAGAGAGAGGGGGAATGTAATTACCCTGCGAAGAATAAATCACTTTAACGGTTCAGTTACTGAGATCACAGCAAGGCAGTGGCACAGCCTCTTAATTAATCTTCTGCTTTGCAGCCAGCTCCTGCCCCTGCACCATCTCCACCTTGCGCTGCCTGGCGAGGAGATGCCATCAGTGGGGACAACACTGGCCAGTGGTTTCTGGCTGAGCAGGTCCAGCAGGAGCAGCAGGGCACAACCAGGTGAGGGATCAGGGTGCTGTGGCTCCTGGGTTTGAGCAGGGTCACACCTGCAGTGGGCCTGGTAATGTGGTGTCCTGTGGTGCTCCAGGCCTGTGTAAGCAGCAGCCAATAACTCTGAGCTGATTATTGTGAGGAATGGGCATGCTGGGCATGAAGCAGAGCTCTGGGGATGCTGGAGGCCTGGGTCTGCTGCAGGGGAATGGCTGGTGTGTGAGATCATGAAGGAAAACCCCGTACTTCACCTTCACCTCCAAACGGCCCAAACCTCCCTGACACCTCACCCCCAGCAGTGACCCCTTTCAGCCCCTTAACTCCCAACCTCTTCTTTGTGAATTGCACCCCCATTTCTCATCCCTTCCCAAACTGCTCTCTGGGCTCCCTCATCCCTCATCCTCCTCAGAATAACCCGTTTCACAGATGCTCCCCTTATCCCTCCAATTGCATCTCAGGGATTGCTGCCCTTTTTCCCCCTCACGTTGCTCCACGGGAAATCGCCATGATCTCCCAAACTGGTTCTCAGGGATTGCTTCTGTCACTCCCCCTCATTGCTCCTCAGGGAATCTCTCCCTTTTCCTTGCTCCTCAGAAATGGCCCCTTTCACCTCTGGGATGTGCTCTCATCCTCCTCAGGGATCGCCTCCTCATCTCCAAAATTGCCCCTCAAGGATTGCTCCTCTCGCCGCCCCCTCAACGTTGCTCCTCAGGGAAATGCTCCTTTATCCTCAAAACTGTCCCTCAGGTTCGGCCCCTCATCATCTTCAGGGATCACTCTCTCCTGATCATCACACATCAACCCTTTACTCCCCCTCAGGGATCACCTCCTCATGCCCAAAACTGTCTCTCAGGGACTGAACCTCACCTCCCCAAGGGTCGCCCCCTTTGTCCCGCAAACTGCCCCTAAGGGATAGTCCCCATCCTTTTTCAGGGATCATCCCTTCAGGGATCATCCCCTTACTCTCCCTAAGGGCTCGTCCCCTCATCCCCCTAACTGTCCCCAGGGATCGCCACCAAAACTGCCCCTCTCATTTCTCCACATTGGTTCCTCAGGGTCGCATCCTCTCTTGCCCCAAACTGCCCTTTAGGGATTGCTCCCCTACGTTCCCTACGCCAGGGAAATGCCCCCTTACCCTCAAAAGTGCCCCTCAGGGATCGCCCCTCATCCTCCTCAAGGATCGCCCCCTAAGGAATCATCCCCTTAGGGATCACCTCCTCACTCCCCCTCGCATCGCCCTCCGTCCTCCCACTCCGTGCCGGCCCCGCCCGCTGCCCCACGCCCTCTCCCCACGCCCTCTCCCCGCCCCGCCACCGCCTCCGCCGCTCCCCCCGTGCCCGGCCGGCGGCGGCGCCCGCCCCATGCGCCGCTGCTGCCCGGCGCTCTGCATCCGCACCGCCATCGACGCCACCGCCATCGACGCCACCGCCGACATCTCCGCCGCCCTCGCCCCCGTCCCCGTCCCGCCCGCCGCCGTGTCCCGCCCGCCGCTGCTGGTGCTGGTGCTGCTGCAGCGCCGCCCCGCGCCGCCCGCCCCCGCGGCCCCGCCGCACAAGATGGCGGCCGGAGGGAGCGGCGGCCCCGGCGGCCTCTCCTCCTCCTGCCCGCAGCCGCCGCCGCCCCCGCCGGGCAACGGGGCCGCGGCCGCCGCCTGCACCAACGGCGCGCCCGCCTCGCCGCCCGGCCTCACCTACAACCAGAGCGGCGCCGCCAACCCGCTGGCGGCCAGCGGAGGCGCGGGGGGCCCGGCGGCGGCGGGGGCAGCGGGGGCGGCCGGCGGGGCGGGCGGTCCCGGCGGGGCGCTGCAGCGGGAGCCGGTGTACAACTGGCAGGCGACAAAGCCGACGGTGCAGGAGCGGTTCGCGTTCCTCTTCAACAACGAGGTGCTCAGCGACGTGCACTTCCTGGTGGGGAAGGGCCGCGGCTCTCAGCGCATCCCGGCGCACAGGTGGGGCGGGGGGCCCGGGGCTCCCACACGTGGGGAGCCGGGAATGCGGGAGGGATGTGGGGTGTGGGGGACCCAGCCCCGTGGCCCTGCGGGGTGGCTGCGGGTCCCGGGCCTCGGCAGGGTCGTGGGGGCCGGCCCGATGGCTTTGGGGGCGTCCCTTCACGCCCCCCACACTGATAAAGGGAGTCGCCCGTTTATTTGACAAAACTGCCCTTCAGGCGTCGCTCCTCCTCCCGTCAGGGATCACCCCCTCATCCCCCAAATTGCCCTTCGAGGATTCCTTGTCTTGCCCCCCACGTTATGCCCTGAGGGAGTTCCTTGCATATTTCCTCGGGGAATTGCCTCCTTATCCCACTCACTTCCTATCAGAGATCGCTCTCCTCACCCCTCTGTGTTGCTCCTCAGGGAGTCACTTCCCTTATCCCCCAAAACTGCTTCTCAGTGATTGCTCCCTTTGCTCCCTCATATTTCTCCTCAGGGAATTGCCCCCTTATCCCCCCAAACCACCCCTCAGGGAACCTCCTTATTCTCAGAACAGTTTTCAGGGATGGCCCCTCATCCTCTTCAGGGATGATCCTCTTACTTTCCATCAGGGATGGCACCTCATCCCCATAACTGCCCCTCAGAAATGGCCCTGGGAGCGCTGCAGGCTCTTCTGCAGCCTCAGGTAGTGATGTGCCATCGAGTAGTGCTGCAGGGTTTGGGCTGCTGCACCTCCCTTGTGAAGAGAGAAAAGGGGGTCACATAACTGCATCCTACCTTTCACCCCCTGCTCAGGGACATGTCCTGAGCACAGGACCCCCACTGTGGTCAGTCAGCATTGCCCCAGATCTCTCCCAGCCCTTGGATTTGTGTCATGCCTCTCCTCATGGTCACCAGGCTGGGATGGGTCCAGGGTTTGGGTGAGAGTGTTTTTCCCAAAGGGATGGCATGAATGAGGCAGGCGCAGTGTGGAAAACCCCAAATCCCTGGACCTCACTTGGAAGTAACCCTTGGTTTGATGGGAAGCAGAGGAGAGGAGAAATAGTCTCCCAGGCTGCCTGATCCCTGCTGACAGGGATCACCAAAATCAGTGAGAGCATTGAGGATGGAAATGAAAGAACAATGATTTGAGACCCCAAATTTCAGGTACATTTTAACTTTAAAATGACCTTTACTGAATCTTTTCTGAAGTCCTGTGTTTTGGGGGTTAATCCACTACCATAAAGAGTTGGAAGAGCTGTGTTGAGAATGACACCTGGGCCTGAATAACCCGTGGAGGTTAATGCTTAAGGCTGAGCTGCCATTTAAGAATTTGCAGCTCAGAGGAGCTGGGAGTCGCCTCCACCTGGATGATGCAGATCTGATGTGGCTGATTGACATTCAGCTGGTTCTGTGGGGGAGCTCCAGAGAAGGGCCTCTCAAGGAAGAGCTCAGAGATGCAACCAACTTTAATTGGGTGAGGGAGGTTCCATGGTGTACTTGGAAGTGGTGCTTGGCAAAGGCAGCCTCGCTCCAAACAGTTTCAAACTATTGCTTTTGTCCTAAGTGCTCACGTTCCTGGAAGTTTCCCCTTCAGGCTTCCCCCTTTTCTCTCACTTTCGGAACAAACCACACTTGTTCTAGGCTAGTTTGGGTGTTTAGGGTGTCAGCTTTGCTCTCTTATAATTTGAAGCTTAATTAGTATTTGGGTAAGCTCGCTCTTGTCCTGAGAACTAGGTTTGCTGGGTGGGGACAGCTGATGTTCAGCCCAGAAATAAATGGAAAATAAATGAAGCTTTGAAAAAAAAAAAAAGTCCCCAAAGTGAGATGCTGCTTAATTGCTCTGAAATTCATCTGGTGCTCTGGGTGGTAAAGATAGAATGGAGTGTGTCGTAGTGTGACATCCCACCTAAGGATTTAGAGATTTTAGTAAAACTTGTCCGTGTGATGTTACAGTTGGGATATCCTGGTGATTCATGAAGTACTGTGGTTATTTCAGAAATAAGAGAGCTTAAAATAAAACCACCCAGACCCCTTCTGTGCTCAGTTCTCCCACAGCAGCTCAACAGCAGAAGATACTTTATGCTGGAATTGAGTTGCAAAGCAACCATGGGGTTCAATTGGAGAGGTGCTGTTTCGCTTCAGCAACCAGGGCAGATGTTGGTGCTTTGTCAGATGTCTGAAATCATAAACTCGTGGAGTTATTAAGGTTGGAAAACACTTTTAAGATCATCAAAACCAGTCACTAGCCCAGCACCACTAAAACATGACCCCAAGTGCCACATCCACAGGTTTTTTGAGCACTTCCAGGGACGGTAACTCCTGCTACCACACACTACCATTCTGGGCAGCCCATTCTAATGCTTTATAACATTTTCTGTAAAGAAATTTTCCCGAATATCTAATCTAAACCTCCCCTGGCACAATTGTGCAGCTCCCAGGTAAGTATTTCTGCAGTCTGCTTTAATTGTATAAACTTTCAGACCAGGCCAGTTACCAAGCATGGCTGCAGGAGGAGCAACGCCTAACTAGGGTTCTTGGACAGCTCCTTGTGGTGCCTTGAGGAGTGGTCTGCAGCATCCTGCCTATCATCCTCGATATGACTTCATGTGGTGCTGGGAATGGCTTTGGCAGCAGACTGGGGAGCACAAATAATCCAAGAGACGCAATCCTGTGGGAGCTGGAAGTAATGGTGCAGGTGATTCCTGGTCAGTCTTCTCCTGGATGGAGCCAAGGGAATGTGGAGGGTTTGTAGGTTCAGGTAATGAAGTTGTGTGTGCCTAGTGAGCACAGGTGATGTTGTCCACAGATGCTGGTGCCAGGAAGAGGTTTCTGACAGAGCTGTAGATTCAGGTGTGTTTCTAAGTGCCCCGGGCAAATTCAGTTAATGGCCTTAATCTGAAAGGAAGTGAGATTTTGATTAGATGTCAGGAAGGAGTTCTTTCCTGTGAGGGTAGGGAGGCACTGGAACACGTTGCCCAGAGCAGCTGTGGCTGCCCCTGGATCCCTGGCAGTGTCCAAGGCCAGGCCGGATGGGACTTGGAGCAGCCTGGGACTGTGGAAGGTGTCCCTGCCCATGGCAGGGGGTGGGACTGAGTGGGTTTTAAGATCCCTTCCCACCCAAACCATTTCAGGATTCTGTGGCTCAGCAGTTTGTATCAAGCCACAGAGACAGACAAAAGAAACCTCACAGAGCAACTAAGAGCAAACATTCATTTTGTGTGTGAGAGCCCAGTTTGTAGGTAGAAGGTGTAAGTGGGTTTGACTGAAGGGTCACCTGTCCAAGTGTCTGCAGCCCTGAGAAGATCACGTGTTTCCCACCTGGAGGAGGCTCCAGACCCTGTGGAAGTTCTTGCCTACCCTGAAGCAGGCCCTGTCTCAGCCTTCAGCTCATTCCCTCTTGCTGTTGAATAAGCCATGAAGAAGATGGGATGGCCTTACAATTTTTTTGATGTCAAGGCCGGGCCGAGCAGCTGCCTCAAAGCTTCATGGTGCCAGCACGGCCAAGGTCAACACATTGATTAGACCCAGCAGTAAGAGGGAAGGGTTTTTTGTCTTTTTCCAGATCTGCTTCATTGAGGACAATATCATGGGGTTAAAGACGTCTAAACCTCATCAGCCAGGAGCTGCATGGGTGTCATAATTAAACTTGTTAATTGGCCAGAAAACCGGGCCCTAGGGTGAGCAGGGCAAGCATGTGGGGATGCAGCCCTCTGTGTGCTCCAGCCTGATTGATCTACAGCTTGGGGATAGCCTGAGTAAGATGTTGGCTGTTGCTTCCAGGAGTCTCTTCTGAGCCCATCCTCTTTTCTCGGGCATGTATTCACTCACAGTTCCTGCAGCATCGTGTGCTGAGGTGTCCCATGGCTCCTGCTCCTGTGCAGGGCTGCTCCTGCCTCCTCCTTTCATCAGGGGTCTGCATCCTCTGCAGCCAGCACACCATCATCAACTTCTCATCACCTACGGTGTCACCGAGCTCTGGCACATCACATGTTGCTCTGTTCCTGTGCCAGCTCTTCTGGAGTAGATATTTTAAGGTTTCTCCACAGTGGTGCGGATGGAGGAGGGAGCTGTGCAGCAGCAGTGGGGTAGTTGTGGGGTTGGAGTGGTTTCTTTTATTTGTGTTACTGTAGTGCCTGGAAAGGGAGCACTGGTGCGTGTGCAGATGAAACCAGGTGGCAAGTGGAGGTGCCAACATGAACGTGAAGCAGTGAAAGTTGTGATAGGAAGCAAAATAGCAGAAGGAAAGACATTTTCTTGCAGGCCTTCAACAGTCTGTTGAAGTCAGCTTTGGATCCTTTTAAAGACAAATCAAATTAACCTCAAGGAAGTTCCTGTGACTCTTATTGCTGACAGTCAGTTTACTTTGGCTCTTCCTGGTGCAAAGGGAATGAGGAGAAATCAGGTGTTGCTTTCGTAATACTTTAGTTCTGTTTCTGCTTATTTATCTGCCTCCTTTCAGTAATCCACTCTGTTTTGGCCACAAAAGTGTTTAAGAATAACCCTCTGTTGGATTTTCCCATCTGCAACAAACCCCATCTCTTCACCCTGAAGACCTGCATGGGTGGGGGAAACTGGTGGATCGTGTAGGGGGAGTGGTGTGCATCCTTGCTTTTCCTGGAGTGTCTTTAGAGCAGCTTTAAATGTTCGTTTTAGGAAGAGTAAGAAAACACTGGAGAGAGAGGGATTTTCTTACATTAATTATGTTCTCTTAATGTTTTAAGAGAACTTCAAATGTGGAGTCCTGTGTTTCTCTGGCACCTCCTGGGATCCTGTTAGGGCTCAGCAGTTTACAAAATCTGACTGATTTGTCCCCGACTGAAGTGGAAGCAAACATTTGAGGGGTTTTTTTTAATGAATGCCCTTTTCAAATAGCTTCTGAAAGCTCTTGCTCATTGAGGACCTATACTGTGCTGGCTGTGAGAATGAAAATTTGAGAATGCAATTAATATATGTTAATTTTTAGTATCAGACAAAGCCAGCGATTGTTTTGCCACCATTGCTGCTTTTGGAGGAACAAGGATTTTTGTTTCATTTGGCAATTCTGGTATTGTGAGGAAGGTTTTTATTTGTTCTTGATGTTTTTCTTGAGAATGGTTTGGCAGAAATATGCATGTGTGTACTTTTTTGTAACCACTGTGGTTTGTCCCAAGCTCCCTGAGCCCATCAGGAACAATAAGCCGACTCGTCAGCCAAACTCCATCACAGCAAATGAGCCTGGCCATATCCATGGAGCTTCACTCCATTGTATTCCTGGGAAGCCTTCTTTGGATGGGAGGGGAGTGAAAAGTGAGAAAATGAAAACATTGTTTAAATGGAAATTTCCTACTTTTAAAAGGTCATTTCCGATTAAATCTGACTGAAATTCCCTCTTAGTGCTGGAGTTTCCTTGGGCTGGAGGTTTCTGCCCCATGCTTGCTGTCTTGTGTGGATTTCTGCCTGCAGTTCTTGTTTCTCTGGAAGTGTGCATAAAACCACTGCAGCAAGAGCCTGGAATATTCCAGCTTTTTTCTTTTCTTAGTTGGTAGAGAAGTGGTTGTAGTCATCTTCAGCCTGGGCTGCTCTGCCTCCCCACACTGCTGATTTTCAGTTTAACTTCAGGGAGCTGCATGGTGGCAGACGCAGGAATCCTTCATAGCAAAAGCTCATCTCTGCATTTTTGAACAAGAAAGTTCTCAAAATGGCTTTCTAAGGTACAGCAGCTTAAATATACACAGGCCCTTCAGCAGCCCAGGCCTGGGCCTCCTCCTTTAGGAGGAGATTGTCTGTCAGGGGGAATCATCTTGTTTGCATGGCAGTGCTGGGACATAATTTTTGGTCTCAAACCTGTTCTGTGCAAGTTCCTGCTCCCAGTCTCTTTAGAGCAGATAACATCCTTCTCTGTGCCAGTAATTACCATGTGAGCTCCCAGCAGTGCTGAAGGGTTTGTGTGCATCTCACTGTGCTGGTTTGCTCTGGGGGAGGTTTGTTCTTCCCTCTGGGCTGAGCCCAGAGCAGGTTATCCATGGAAGGGCTCAGCATCATGCCTGGGGAGGGCAGCTCCTGTGCCAGGGCTTGAGATCTGCAGCTCCCAGTGCTGCTGCTGGTGCAGTTTTGTGTTTTGGGAGCTTGCTCTGCCATCACCAAAGACGTGTGCCTGGGCCTGTGGAAGGGGATGGATAGTGTGCAGTCATAAGTTTTCCATAAGTGTTTCCAATAGGTGACTGTGGGGAATAGCAGCAAGACTTGGGCTCTGTTTACTGGAAGAACTTGAACTCCCTAACTTTGCTGTTTCTTTGCTTCTCAACCTCGGCATAGACTCCTACATGTACTTTACAAAGCAGCCATGTGTATTCTATTCCATAATTCCCAAAATCTGGCCTTTGGGGAACCATTACTGTGCTGTATGCCAGGACAGGGCTCAGAAGGAAGTTCCTTGCAGCTTTGGTGCTTTGCAGTTAAGGAGCAGCAAGCCTGACCCTCCCTGCTCTTGCAAAACACTTTTGCTTTGACTCCACAAGCGATTTGCTTTCCCTGAGGGTGGCTTTGGGGATTAGCAACCAGCCTGGGAATTTTTGGAATATAAATATGATTTAACATAAGGTTTTATTTGCATGTTTGTTTTTTCCGCGTTAGGTTTGTGCTGGCCGTGGGCAGCGCCGTCTTCGATGCAATGTTTAATGGTGGGATGGCCACAACCTCCACAGAGATTGAGCTGCCTGATGTGGAGCCTGCTGCCTTCCTAGCTCTGCTCAAGTAAGCTGCTTCTAAAGCACAGGGTAACTGGGATGCACAGATTTAGTGTAGAAAAAAAATGCTTTTAATGAAAGCAGAGAAGTATTTGTAGAGCAGAGATTTTTAACTTCCAAAATGAAATGCCTCTTTGATCTGTTCAATGGTATTTAAATGCTGTTTTTAAATCCCTGTTTTCTTGGGTAAAAGCCTACTGTAGCTACTGCATAGAAGTATATATATTATATATATATAATATGGGCCATTGTGTTATAGCTTCTTATTCATTAATTGGTTTGGTTTCATCCAAATGCTCTTTGAGAGAAGAGGGGAAAAGTGATCTTTTGAAAGCTCTGTAAGTTACAAATACTTGGAGCTTGTTTAGCTCATGAGCAAGTTGTAACAGGTAAGCCGGGGTGTGTAATAAATGTCAGCCATTCCATGTGGTATCATCCTTTGTGTGGGTTTTATTCCTCTTTTGGGGAGCTGGGTTTGAATTTACATTTCCAGTGTGTGTTGCATGTCTGTGTGCTGGAGGAGGAGGAGGAAGGGGCTGTAACATCCTATTCACCAATTCCTTTAAGCTTGGCTGGTGCTGTACAGCATCCAGCAGCAATCCTGAATGGATGCTGGAAAGTCATTGTCCTGTTTCTATAGGATTTCTGTAACCTACTTCCAGGGGTTTCCAGTCCTGTGCTCTTGACATGGTCCCCACTTGCTTCCTACTGGGAGCAGTCACTATATATAGCTCTGGCACACTTTTTGCTTTACCTTCAGAAAGTGCTTTGGTTTTGCCTGTGCTATCTTGGAATATTTTAAAATTGATTTGGGCTAGAATGAAAGGCCAGAAATAATCGGGAGCCCCGAGCCCCTTCCCCTTTGGCTCGCTTTAAAGCAGACACTGACACGTGGGGAATCCCTCTAATTGGTGTGTGCCTGTCAGCCGTGTGGGTCTCTCTGGAGTGCAGAGCTTGTAACTATCTTTAAATCTTAGTAAGGCCCAAATATCCAGTGAATTAGGGGCAAAAATCCTGTTGTTTCTCTGCCAGTGCTGAGATTTCAGCACTTGATTAAACAGAAGGTTTTCAGAAGAGACCCATCATCTCAAAAGACAAAGTGATGACTTTAGATGGATTTCAACAGAAATATTTTTTTAATGGGAGAAGTCATTGGTGGATAACCTTAGTGCCTCTGAGCTTGCAGTTATACTGCAGTAACTGTGTCCATGGTCCAGTGACATCTTGGGTGCTTAAATCTGGAACTGAACTTTTAAATTGCTTTTAAAATGCTCAGGAGCTTAACTGTGCCAGAGGAAGTTTGGGTGCTGCTTCAAGGAGAAAGCTGACCAAGTACGTGGTGTGAGTTCCTGGAGTAAAACCAATCCCTTCAAACACTGATCTGGAATGGCAGCTGATCCTTACATGTGTCTGGACTTGGTCCAAGCCATGATCTAATGCTATATGATCAGAAGCTTATCCAGGGACAAAGTGCCCATCCTGAATGTTCTGCAGAAGGTCCCATCTGGATGCTGGACTGTGATGGAGTTTGTGGGCTAGTGACCTTTAATAGGTCTGCTGTAATTGTGTAAGAGATTTTTACTATTATTATTATTATTATTATTATTATTATTATTATTGTTATTTTCATGTTAACCCAAAGATGAGAACATGTCTGACTGTCTGGGGTTACAGTCTAAATGTTCTTTTAAATTGATACTGGGCAGTATGAACATCTCTTGTTGTCTCAGCACACACTGGACTGTGATAAACAGAAATACTGACATGGTCACTGAAGTAAACAAATAATTGCTTTTAGAGCCACTGTGTTCTTTTAATCTTGGAATAGAAAGGATTGCTCAGTGCAAATGGGGCTGGGAAGAGATGTGTGCAAAATACATTGATGAACCTGCGGCATGATGCTGCTATTGACAAATGCCTTGGAGCAGCACAAAGGCCTGCTTTCAGCAGTGAGAGTGCTTCCGTGCCTGTGGATCACACTGTTGGTGCTTCCCTGAATGGCATCCTGGTCTTCTCTAGCTGGAGGAGCAGGAGCTGCTCTGCTGCAGATGGAAATGCTGCCTGACATCCCCCTGGAAGAGCCTTGCTGCTGCATGAAGCTTCCAGGAGTAGCAGCCACACAACTTGCTGCTGTGTCCCCTTCAGAGAAATGCAGAGCAAGACATTGCTGGAGCTTCCAAAATATCCTGTTGAATAGGAATGCCAGGCACAATTAACACAATATTATATCTCTGCTTTGTGCCTTTGAGATCCTGACTGGCAAGTGCTTCACTGGTTAAAAGAGATACAGTAAAACCCTCTACATGGGCTGTTCAGCCTGGAGAAGAGAAGGCTCTGGGGAGAGCCTAGGGCCCCTTGCAGGGCCTAAAGGGGCTCCAGGAGAGCTGGAGAGGGACTGGGGACAAGGGATGGAGGGACAGGACACAGGGAATGGCTTCCACTGCCAGAGGGCAGGGGTGGATGGGCTATTGGGATGGAATTCTCCCTGTGAGGGTGGGGAGGGGCTGGCACAGGGTGCCCAGAGCAGCTGTGGCTGCCCCTGGATCCCTGGAAATGTCCAATGCCGGGTTGGGCAGGGTTTCGAGTAACCTGTGGAAGGTGTCCCTGCCCATGGTAGGGGGTGGGAACAAGGCAGTCTTTAAGGTCCCTTCCAAGACAAACCATTCTGGAAGTCTGTGATAAGGACCAACGCCAGTGTGCCACTGTCTCTGGTCAGTAAGTTCAGGTATGAGGGGGTTCAGTCAGGTTTCTTTTGTTTTTCAGGTCATGAATATGTTTCCTTGTTTTGGCCTAACAGTGAAGGCTGGTGCTTTGCTGCAGCATGACAGTCCTTGTTTTTCACTGCAGTTAACTCTTGCTTTATGCTGAAGTTACACTGTGAGCTGTACTTAAACATCTGTGTCATGAAATGAAACAGTTCAATCTATAAAGTGAAGAGATGAGAAAGGGGAGTGTGGGTAAAGCACCTCATGTACAGTGGATGGATATATCTGAGTGCTTCTCAGCACTTCTGAATTAGTAGTGTAAAATGGAGTTTCTTTTCTGAGGGAGGCAGGCAAGGTTGAATCTTTGTCCTTGTTTATTCTAACTGAACAGCCAAAAATATGAATTTTAAGGGGTGCACTTGGCCAGAGACTGTTTTAGTCTGGTATAAATGGCAGGCTAAGAGCTCACTGGTGGTGGGATGCAAGGCAGTTTGAGCTGCTTCAGTGAAATTCCAGCTGTTAAAAGTTATACTGTAAAATGTCTGTTACCAAAAAAAAAATAAAAAATCTTGGTAAACCAGAGTCAGTGGAAAGGATGTGAAAACCCTTCTATCTCTCCAGTAGAGGAAATGGAGCAGGATGACAGGCAGAGGCACAAACATGTTTTCTATTAATTGCAGGGGTTTTACCCTGTTATCTTAATTCACTACAGCAATGTTTGTTTGCATGCTTTCAGATTTCTTTACTCAGACGAAGTTCAGATTGGACCAGAGACTGTTATGACAACACTTTACACAGCTAAGAAATATGCAGTTCCAGCCCTTGAAGCACATTGTGTGGAGTTTCTTAAAAAAAACCTCCGAGCAGACAATGCATTCATGCTGTTAACTCAGGTGAGTTTGTGACCATCTGCCTTCAGAAAGGTCCAGCACAGTCAGAAAATGGGAATTTTCTGGGTATTACAGAGTTGATCATCCAAAGTGGAGCAGTTCTGGGTCTTTTTGAATTCTTCCTCACAGGAGTCCAGCACTGCTGAGCAGGTTCTTACGAAGAGCAATAAAATACAGCAAATGTTGCTGCTGTTTCAGATCTTTCTGTTTCACTGTGGCAGGTGGTTCCTTCCAGAGTGTGAGCTGGGGATGGAGTTAACAGGGTGGAAAGATTTCATCTGCAAGAAGAAAAGTGGAATGAGAGGATTTCCGTGTGTTGCAGAATCAGGACTGGTAATGCTGAGCTTTCTCTCAGTGCTGTATCTGGCTGCTCAGCCGTTCCTTGAAGGACTTTCTTGCAATACATTCCATGTAGTGGGGGTGAAAGAAAACCTTTTCATGAGTGCTTTGGTTTATTTTCCTGGGAGAGGAACAAGATGCCTGTTCCAGCCCAGCCTCCTGCACTGAAGGCTCACAGACCCAGAGTGTCAGAGCAGCTGTTCCTTGGCCCTGGGTCTGATTCAGTCTCTCAGGATTGGGCTCCTCCACCTTCCATTTGACTCTTGAAGCAGCAGAGTAGGAGACAGTGTTTACAACTTCTGCTTCGTTTGGAAAAGATCAGACTTTGCATCCAGGTTGACTAAATGAACATCACCATTGTCCCCATTTCCCAGCCCTATCCTTCCTCTCTAGTCCCTGCCGCTCTCTCTTGGACAGCTGATGCCTTATTGGTGACATCCACAGTGCTGTCACCTGTGTGGTAGAGTCTGGCACTGCCAGGGACACCCTGTTCTGGGAGCTGCAGGAATGAGAAACACTCAGGCATTGTATGTTAGTTTCTTTCCTGTAGGGAATGGGCAGACTGGAGTGGCTCTGGAGGGATATTTCTCATCAGCCAGCTCAGGAAAGTTGCTGTGATGTCTGATGTTAAATAGTCCTTGCAGAGGAGTTCCCAGCTGCACTGAGTTGTGAACCAGCACGCTAAGGTGGTCTGGCTCTGAGGGATTGCCTGTCTTGCCCAGCATTGCTGTCTGCTGGATTTTTCCCCCTCGTCAGGAGTGCAGGTGTCTCTCAGGCTCTGGCTGTAGGTACCATGTGGGTGGCAGTGGCTACACCAGCAGTTGTGCAGATATTGAAGCAGTGCTGGCCTGAAGCAGTCACTGCTGAGCTCTTTGCTCAGGATTAGGCTGGGATTATTTTTTGAGTTCAAATATTTGGGTCAGTTCTCAAAGTAGTTCCATGTCACGCTGCTGTTGTAGACATTTGTCACTGCTTGGGTTCAGCTACTGCTGCAACCCTCCATGGCCTTCTTTACACATCCTTTTTAACCTGGCCCTTTTCCACATGCCGTGAACAGATGAGGCAGCCCCTGAGGCATGGGGAGATCCACACTGCATTTACCAGAGGCAGATTCAGGACTTGAAGGCTCTTGATTGGGCAATGGCAGCCAAATCTGTGCTCCCATCTCATGTGTGGTGGGACAATTGCAGCTCCTTGGCTGCAGCTCTCCTGTTCTTTGGGTTCAGCAACTGCAATCTGAAAGATCAGAAGTTATTAGCCAGGAACTGGGAACAGATCATTCCCTCAGGCTGAAGTTTTGGGAAGGCATCTTAAGCTAGCCACTGCCTCATGATGGGTTAGAGGTGTTGGCTTTTGGTGGTATTCCTTATGCAGAGATTTTTTGTGGCTCCATGTGTCTCTGCACTTGAGTTTGTAGCTTTGGCATGGTAATATTTAGGTTTATGGTGACTTCCTTACAGGTCACAAAGGTCCTTCTTTGGCAAAGGAGGAAGGTATCCTTGTGTTTCAGGTACCAAAAGCAAAATACTGCCTGGCACTCTTATCAGTGCCACTGAGGCAGGTGAAATGCCAGACGAGGAAAGGCTTTCCTGATTCCTTTTGCTTGTGGCTTGTTCATTCTGATTAATTATCAGTGGTGATTCCCATCTAGTTTTATGTTCACTGTTGCTCTGTATCAAGTCTGAGTTGTTTGAGGCAGGTCTTGTTTGAGAAATGTGCCTGATCTTGATGACTGGCTACACCTCACTGAAAGGATCTCTTCTCACAACCCTCTTGTTTCTGGTCTGGTGTGAAAAGCTACCTGTTTCCTGCTTTCTCTGCATCAAACCATCAACCTCTTCAGTAAATTACAGACCTGAGATAAATCTTGTACAAGGCATTGCCCAGTAGTCTTAAGATCATGGACCTGAGCTGCAAACCTCCTATTGTGTATGTCTGCCCAATCTGCTGGTCCGGCAGCCGTGTCACTGTCTGTTTCAAGCAACTGCTGATCAGTGGCAGAAATATCAGAGGCAAACAGCTTTTCTAATTGATTGTGCCTTGTAGTGAGCTGTGGTCCTCTCTCATGCCAGATGTACATCCAAGTGTCACTTTGATCAGCAAGGAAATAAAGCTTGCCTGGAGCTGCTGTGGGGGAGAGCTCTGTGAGCATAACTGAAGTCCTCACATGTCCAAAGAGCCACTACAGTAGTAAAGTCTGAGTCAGTCACAGCTCTTGATGCCAAGAGTATAAAGGCACTGGCAGCCCTCCAGCCCCTGGAGTAGGTGACAACTGCTGAAGTTTTTCTGGGCCCTGAGAAATTGTTGTTTCAGCTTCCTGCACTTGAGGTCTCAGCACAAAGGTTGGCCTTGCTGAGCTCTGCATGCCGCAAGCAGGGGTGAGCAGAAGATGCTCGAAGGTGCCTCCTGAGTGATGGAATTCCCAGCCCAAAACATGAGTTTTAAACCTTACCTGTGGCAGTGAGTTCAAGTCCAGTGTATTCTTGTTAGGTGTGATGTCAAGGCAGTTCTTTCCTAAACAACAAAACCAAAGCAGTGAGGTAAGAGGTCATTTAGTGGGTTTTTTTGTGTGTTCCACCCCTTTCTGCTTATGCTGGGCACAGGGCTGGTAACATGTGGCAGTCCAGGGTGATCTGAAGCGGCAGCAAAATTGTTACAAGACTTCACTTAATTTGCACAGAGAAATTCTGAGGAGCTCTCTAGGCTGTGTACAGGCTTTGCTTGGAATAGTAACCTATTTTGGGACAAATTCTTTAAGGTAACTGGATTAGAGTAGCTGTTTCTGTGCAAAACATGGAAATGCACTAAGCAGGCTGTGTACCCTGTAGGGCTCCCCAGGACACACAGGCACTGCTGCTACAGCTTTTTCTTGCTAATACACAAGATCAGTGTGGCTGCTCTTACAGAATAAGCTGCCTCTGCATTATTTGTAGAGCAAGAGGGCCTGGAGTCACTGGGCAAAGCTTTCTTGTAAATAGAAAAATGATGTAAAAACTGCCTGTGCTCAGCAGACAGGGTCAGTGTGGTGCTGGAAAGCACGATCAAAGCCTGCACCCAGGCCGCGTTAGAACAAGGACGTGCCTGAAGACATGCACAGCTGAACCAGGGCTGCTGCCAAATGCAGAATTTTCTAGTGTTTGCCTTGTCATGCTTAACTGCTTGTGAAAGACCCAGTGGATTCCTGGTGCAGTCAGGCATGGTATTGCTAATGAAGATGGGCTGTGGCAGGGGAAGGGGGGCTCTTAGTGTAAACTTTAAAATACCTTTTCTGTTAACGATGCTCTTTCCTGCCTAGGCCCGGCTGTTTGATGAGCCCCAGCTGGCCAGCCTGTGCTTGGAGAACATAGACAAGAACACCTCAGATGCCATCAATGCAGAGGGGTTTACAGACATTGACCTGGGTAAGCTCTTTTCCATCCCTCCCTCTCTCTCTATGCTTTCATAACCAGCTTGTCTCCAAAGTTGTTACAGGTTAATAGTGCTTGGCACTTGTGGCTTAGCTGTTCTGGAGCAATCAGTTGAATAGTCTCTGGCACAAAGTGGCTGGAGACAGGGAATTTGCCAAAGGGTTTGCTGCCTTGCCTGCAGAAATACCCTGGAATCTGCTTACTTTGGTGCAACTTGAGTTTTCTGGGCATGACACAAAGCCCGCTTCCTGTGTTGATGTTGGCAGGTTTTGGGTGGGTGTAAACTTGCCTTTTTTGTAGAGTTGGCTTTGTTCCCCAAGTCTTTGTCAGGTTTTGGAGTAAAAAGGTGTTGTGTTTTTGGAAGCAAGGACTGGCTATTTTAATTACTGTCTGCAGTTTCCAAACTTGCTGGGCACAGTTAATGAACATCAAAATTCAGGCTTTAACCTTCTTCTAATGAGATGGGCTATGGAGGTAAGGCACGGGTCACCTTCTGGCTTTCATGCTGCTTGTTTCATCCAAATTTGACGTCAAGCAAGTGGCAATTCATCCTCCTGCACTTGCGTTAACATGCCAATTAAATGGGCTCTGTTTGCTGCTCCGGTGAGTTCCTTGCTGATGGAATATGCAGATAAATCTTCCTCAGCAGCTGCAGGCAGCACTTTTGGGAGATGCTGTTGGTTCAGCCGCTTCCTCTTTTACCTTGGCTGTGCATGGGATGCTCCTGGCGAGGTGAAGCGGAAGGGGCTGATTTGGGATTAGAGCCTGAAGCTGTGCCTGTTGTCCTGCCCTGCAGACACCCTGGTGGCAGTGCTGGAGAGGGACACCCTGGGGATCCGGGAGGTTCGCCTGTTCAATGCCGTGGTGCGCTGGTCGGAGGCCGAGTGTCAGCGGCAGCAGCTCCAGGTGATTCCGGAGAACAAGCGGAAGGTTCTGGGCAAAGCTCTCTCCCTTATCCGCTTCCCACTGATGACTATTGAGGAGTTTGCAGCAGGTAACTCAACAAAGGTGTTTCTGGCAATCCTGGTTTTGCTTTTCCTCAGCTACAGAGAGTCAAGTCACATGAAAGAGGGTTTTCTCTGTGTATCCTGTAGTGATTTAAATATGAGACTCCCCCCACATTCCTACCCGTTTTCCCTCGTTCTCCCCCATTCTCCCCCCTAAGAGGGGTTCACAAGAAGGCTGGAAAGGGACATTTCATAAGGGCCTGGCGTGACAGCACAAGGGGGAATGGCCTCCTGAAGGAGGGCAGGGTTAGACTGGATATCAGAAGGAAATTCTGTAGTATAAGGGTGTGAGGCCCTGGCAGAGGTTGCCCAGAGCAGCTGTAGCTGCCCCAACCATGGAAGTGTCCACGGCCAGGCTAGACAGGGCTTGCAGTACTCTAGGATAGTAGAAAATATCCCTGCCTATGGCAAGGGGTGGAACTTGGTGAGCTTTAAGGTCACCAGTCACTCTTCTGTGATTCTATGATTACAAAATCTGCTGTCTAAATGCCGTTTTTACCCATGCCCATTCACTCATTTTGAAGCCTGTGGTGCTCCCCTGGGAGGAGCAGGGGGGGACGGGGGGGAGATCACAGCTGTGTTTGCTCTCACAGCATGGTTGGATGGTTACTGTCCCATTCAGCTGAGAGCAAAGATCCAAACTGGGGTTCACCTGCTCCCCTTTCCAGCCATCCCAAGTGTTTAAATTACACAAATTTAATACACAAATAATGGAGTTGCAAATAATTGGTGTTGATCATAGCCTGTTCCCAAAGAGAAATGGGGATGTTTCTCCCCATCCTCTGCCTGTGGTGGTGTTGGCCCTGTCTTGCCAGTGCTCTTCAGGGCAGAGCCCCATATCTGAAAAACTTTGAAAATGTTCTTTCAGCTGCAGGCTTGGTGTTGTTTGGTCTGTGTCTCAAAGCATTTTTCAAGTTTACATTAAGATCTTGATCCACAGAGATGTCTAACTCATTTCACAGCTTGGACTATAGATTGCCTTGTTTTGTTTTCATTGCTTGTCTTTGCTTCATCCTCTGATGATTCCCTGGGGATTGGAAGCTGGCAATCGGCTTAAATAGTTTTCATGCTAAAAAGACACAGTGGAGCCATTTTCCAGACTGCAACTTGTTTCAGGCTGCAGTGCTGTATACACAGAAGCAAACAGGGGCACTGACCCCCTTCCTTTGCAGGTCACTTCTCAGGGCAGTGCTGGCGTCAGCTGGTCAGTCCTTCATGTCCCTGTTCCCACGTGACAAGGGCTGTTGGTAAGGAGAAATTCTGTGCTTCAGACTGGGTCCCCACTCCCTGCTTGGCCTGTCACAGCTGTGATGTGGCCTTAGCAGTGTGGATTTCCTCAGAGGGAGCTTGCTCAGTGAAGCAGAGATCTTTGCATTTTTCTGCAGATCCCATTTCTTTCAATCATTCCTTGTGACCTTGTATCATTCTCTCACTGGGAAGCAAGGTGTTAATTTTGCCATGTTTGGGTTGAAGGCTTTGAGCTCAGAGTGCCAATGCCCCTCCCCATGTTGTCTGTCACAAACTGCCTGTCTCACTTGGACCTTCCTGCATTAAGAGAAATTCTTAAGTTTTCTCCATCCACTTTAACCTAAAAGATGAACAAAATCTCCAAACCTAGGGGACTGCAGTGATCAGCTGTTCCTTAAACATAGAATTAACTTGGAATTCCTTCAGCTTTGTCCTTTTTCTGAGTGATTCTGATTTCTGTGGTGATCACAGCAGAGAGAGGAGAGGGGAACCTTTCCCCTCCACACCCCTCTCTCTCAAAAGTGAAAAAAAGAGAATTTTACAGCAGTGGTTTCACCAGTTTATTGTATAATCTGGTATCAAACGTGGGGTTTTGCATGAAAATGTTTTAACTGGCAAATGTGTCCCTCCCTGCCCTTAGAGCAGGTAATTTGAAACATTGCAGAAGTGAGTTGCAGCAACAGGGGATAAGTTCAGACATGATCAATGAGGCTGATTTTTTTTTCTGAACAAAGTATCCAAATGCTCATCTACCTTTGAGGAGTCAACTTCCTTGAATTCTTGAGTCTCTCCTCATTGCATCATTGGACCAGGTTATGTCTGGGTAATATCATGCTGAATTTAACCAGCTACAAGTAGTTTTGGACCTACAAGTAGCTGGGCATTTGCTCAGCACGCTAAAGAACATTTAACTGCTGTTGGTTCCCCAGTACTCAGTGATCTTGTTTCTGTTCAAAACCTTGTGTAACAGCTGTAGAGAGGCTTTGGAGTGTTAGGCTGACAGACTAATTTTTATTCAGATTCAC
The DNA here is from genome assembly GCA_910950805.1 of Acrocephalus scirpaceus scirpaceus. NCBI lineage: Eukaryota > Metazoa > Chordata > Aves > Passeriformes > Sylviidae > Acrocephalus > Acrocephalus scirpaceus. The sequence continues at coordinate 2,819,926 of OU383800.1, read as the reverse complement.
TTTTGAAAGTATTTGAAGTAGTTTGCAAAGATTGAGTTTAGCATCACTGAGTTGGTTGCCCAGAGCAGCTGTGGTTTCCCCTGGATCCCTGGAAGTGTCCAAGGCCAGGCTGGATGGGGCTTGGAGACCCTGGGATAGTGGGAGATGTCCCTGCCCATGGCAAGGGGTGGAACTGGATGAGCTTTAAGGTCCCTTCCAACCCAAACTGCTCTGGGACTCTGTGATCACTCTGGGAAAAAAAGTCTTGTTACTGGAGAAAAGATGAGAACGTGCTCCAGCTCTTGCTAAAATCATTAGCATTTTTCCCAAGGTTCTACATTAAAGGTGTTAAAATGCAAAATGTGGATTAAATGCCTGAAGAAATGAGCTGAACCACCTCTGTCTTGAGAAAAATACTCTTCAGCTGTTTTAGTTGATGGTAGCTGTACGATGGTCCCTCTCCCTCCTCCTCATGGTCCTCCATCACGTCTGAACCACTGGTGTGGATGCATGGAAATCCCTGTCTCTTACCAATGTTTTCATTTCCAGAAGGAGTGGGGCAAGGATCAGCTGCATGCTTTTGCAGGGGCGGGGGAGGTTTTTTGGTAGCCCAGAAAATTTGGGCTTCACAGAGCTGGGCAGTTAATCACAGTTCCATGTTCCATGAAGGCTCTGCAGCCCATGACTGGCCCTGTGCATAAAGGGCAGCACCTTTGTCTGGGGTGTAATATCTTGATGCAGCGCTGGGATCCCATCTGTGGTGGGGGTTTAGCCTGCTCCCAGCTGCAAGCCAGGCGTGTTTCCCCATGAAAATCCCAGAGAGATTCCTTCTGCTTATGCAGTTCTGGGGTGCACAAGATCAGAAGGATCCAAAGCTATTGGAGAGTGTCCAAAGGAGGGACACGGGGAGGGGTCTGAGGAGGGGCTGAGGGCACTTGGCTTGTTCAGCTGCAGCAGAGGAGGCTGAGGGGAGGCTCCTCGGCGGCTGCAGCTCCTCCCGAGGGGAGGCAGAGGGGCAGGGGCTGAGCTCTGCTCTGGGACAGGAGCCCAGGAAGGGCTGGAGCTGTGTCAGGGCTTGGGATGGAGCTCAGGGAAAGGTTCTTCCCCCCGAGGCTGCTGGGGCACTGCCCAGGCTCCCCAGGGAATGGTCCCGGCCCCAAGGCTGCCAGAGCTGCAGGAGCGTTTGGACAACGCTCTCAGGGATGCTCAGGGTGGGATTGTTGGGGTGTCTGTGCAGGGCCAGGGGCTGCACTGATGGTCCCTGTGGGTTCCTCCTGACACAGGACTCTGTGGTTCCCTAAGGCTGATGGCATTGCCACTTCCCTCCCTCTGCAGGGCCTGCCCAGTCGGGGATCCTGACGGACCGGGAGGTGGTGAGCCTGTTCCTGCACTTCACAGTAAACCCGAAGCCGCGGGTGGAGTTCATCGACCGGCCCCGGTGCTGCCTGCGGGGCAAGGAGTGCAGCATCAGCCGCTTCCAGCAGGTGGAGAGCCGCTGGGGGTACAGTGGGACGAGTGACAGGATCAGGTCAGCTCTCGCGCCCATTCCCACCCCTGGACTCGTGTTCCTGAGCTTTCCACTGCTTTAGCTCTAAACACTCGAGGTTCTGTGCTGGACCCTGACCATGTCAAACCCAAAGGGGAGTTGTTTTGCTGGGCAGAACCATCCCCTGATGCACTGACCTGCATATTGCTGCCACTTTGCATCTCTCGTGGCAAAGGTGTCCAGGAAATGTGGCTCCCAGCACAGGCCCCTGGAAAGGGAGGGAAATAACCCCCCAAAGGCTTCCTGCAGCTTAGGGGCACATAAATAAGTTGTCACCAGTTGTTCCTTCTCCATACTTCATGGGGGACAGGTAACCAGTGCTTCATGAGGTTGGCTCCCTGCTCCAGGTGTCAGTATGGCTTGTTGAAGCCCCTTAACCTCTCCTGTTGGAAAGAGAGGTTGAGATAATTGTTCTTCTGACACCCAGTTTGTTCAGACCTGGGCTTGTGGAGAACCAGCAGAGCCCAGTTACGGTGGCAGAGAGTGGCGGGTGTGGCTGGAAAATGGTGCTTTGCAAGGCTTGTGTGGCCAGGGAATGAGAGCAAGACAGGAGGGAATCAGGAAGCCTTGGTTCTTTCCTCATTTGTGTTTATCTTGGGAGGAAGGGGCCTTGCAGCAATTAAGCTCTTCACAATTTTTAAGATGGTTCTGTTGCACTGGAGCTGTTGGTGAGATCTTCTGGTCCATTCACCCCTGGCAGTGGGAACTGCTGCCAGCTCCAAACACTTCTGCTCCCACCTCTAACGCTCACAGACCTTTTGGAGCTTGGGTTCGACTTCAGGTTCAGCCTCTGCAGCATCAGGGTCAGTTCCAACACTGACCATTCCATGCTGGCTGCAGAGCAGAGGCTTCCAGCCTGCCCCAGGTGTTTATTCTGGAAACACAACAGGGCTAAAAGAGTTGGTGGACGGATGAAGAAACGCTGCTGGCAGCTTGGCAGGCACCGAGGCTTCTGCTGCCTGAGAAGGTGGAGCTGTAGTGGGGTAAATACCCTTCCCCTTCTTCCTTGGGCAGCAGAGATTCCTGCACTCAGGAGTGACTGAATCCTTATGTCTGCTCTTGGTAAATTTAGAATGCAGCAAATACCCAGCAGCACGTGAACAGTTCTCCAGAGCTCAGCAGTGGAATATCCAGTGGTGTTTGCTGGACAGAGCACTGTGAGGTGGGCATTGTTCCACACTCTCAGGCTGCCCTGCCTGGGCCTTGCAGGTGTGTGGGGATGCTGATGTTTTGCCACTACTTGGAAACACTTCCTGAGCCTGGACCCTGAAATTTGGTGATGGCATTGTGCAGCTTTGTGTTTCACACAAGCCCACTGGGCCAGTCAGAGGTGTGAGTGTGCAGCTGATGGTTTCTGTGCAGGGTTTCACCTCTTAGTAAGGGCTGCACTTAAAACTATGTAGGTTTGATTAAATCACAGGTGTAAAGTCAGCACAAGTGGAGATATTTGTGCTGATATCAGCTTTGTGCTGGAGCAATACAGGAGTGACAAGTTTGGACTGACTTTCCTGCTCTCTTCCTGCAGGTTCTCAGTAAACAAAAGGATATTTGTAGTTGGGTTTGGATTATACGGATCCATACACGGGCCAACGGATTACCAAGTAAACATACAGGTAATTCTCTGCTACCTTAAAAATCCTGGCTGTTTTAGGGGCTCACAAACACATTTTAGTGAATCTGTAACAAAACATGAGGTTCAGAGGGACTGTGTGTGTCCCTGGGCAGGGGGGCTGGCAGATGTAGCAAGGGCCAGATGGGGCACTGGGGATCAGAAGGATTATTGCTCTTGATTTCATTGCACACGTCACTACAGCAGCTCCCCAGGTCTGCTCCCAGCTTTGGGGTGGTTGGGAGGCAGTTTGGGAAGCAGCTGTGCATGATTTCTCACCCCGAGCAGGCTGGGGGAGGCTCAGTTGTCTCAAGTCCATCATGATCTTGTCCAAAGAGCAGGTGGATCCCGTGGATGCTGTGTGCCTGTTCTGGGTGCACATGTGCCACCCCAGTGTGGGTCACTGGAGAAGGACTGTCCCCAGGAGGGTTAGTCCAGCACACAGGGCAGGTGTGATGAGTACAGGCTGTCAGCATTTCTCCCTTGATTGTCAGGGATCATCCTGCTGCCCTGAGCTCTTGGGGCAGAAGGGTCTGAGCACATTGTGGGCTTGCAGTGCTCTGCCAGCCTGAGGGTGAGGAGGGGGTGTCCTGGGCTGTCTGGGACCTGAGCTCACAGCTCTGTGGCGAGCTCAGAGCAGCTGTGGCTGCCCCATCCCTGAAAGCTGAAGTCCAGGATGTGGCTTGGAGCAACCTGGGATAGTAGGTGGCATCCCTACCCGTGGCAGGGGGATTGGAGATGGATGATCCTTAAGGTCCCTTCCAACCCACACGTGGGATTGTGTGGTTCTGTGATCATAGCATTGATGAGGGACACGAGTAATGGACAGTGCAGTCATCACAGGGCTGGTCAATCTGGGAGTGCCTGGGGCTCAGCCCAGCTCAGGGACACTGACGTGGGCAGGGCTGGCAGTGTCCAAGGCTGCAGAGGAAAGGCTGACCCTGTGTTGCAGATTATCCACACGGACAGCAACACGGTCCTGGGGCAGAACGACACCGGCTTCAGCTGTGACGGATCGTCCAACACCTTCCGGGTCATGTTCAAGGAGCCTGTTGAGATTTTACCCAATGTCAACTACACAGCCTGTGCTACTCTAAAGGTACCACACGGGGTGGGGTGAGGTGCAGGCAGGTGAGGGCACCTGCTGTAGGTCTTCAATGCAACCTGGGCCTTGCTCTGTGTCCTTTGAGGCCAGTGGTACAATCTCCAAGGTCTCTGTGTGACCTGCTGCTGCAATGAGCTCATTCACACCAGCATTCAGAGCTCTTTTTTGACTTGTATCACAGCACTGAACAGGTGTTTCTTTGAGGAGGGGATGGGGTGATTTTTTAGGTGTGTACAGCTGAGCTGTCAGTCCTGCAGGTGTGTAATCCAGAGCCTGCTGCAGTGGCCTCAAAAAGTTCATATTTAGCTGTTCAGACCTGGTTAAATCAGTGTTTAGTTCTGAGAGATGAGATTGAGCTCAGAATACCTGAGGTGCAAATCCAGGAGGAAAAGGGAGGAACTGAGATCCCCACAGCTCCAAACCCACCAGAGAGCCTGGGCAGCAGCAGGGTCCTGACCTGTTCTTGTCTTCCGTGACCCCTGCAGGGTCCAGATTCCCACTATGGAACCAAAGGACTGCGCAAAGTGATCCATGAATCACCAACAACGGGAGCCAAAACCTGCTTTACGTTCTGTTACGCGGCTGGGAACAACAACGGCACCTCTGTGGAGGATGGACAAATCCCAGAGATCATCTTCTACACATAGTGCCACTGCCCAGCCCACCCTGGACTTGACTCCTCCCCATCACCTCCCAAACTAAATCTCTGGCTGAGTTTGACCACACCAATTGGAGCCACACTAGCCAAAGGTCTCAGTGAAATCATTTCAAAGCTCATGTTCTGCCTTGTGCTAGTGCTGCTGCTGCTCTCAGGTGCCAGGCAAGCTGGTGTCCCAGTGCAGGCCAGCTGGTGTCCCAGTACCATTCGTAAGTTGTCTGTGGCTTGTTGTTTTTCACCTCCTGATTAACCCTATCTAACAGCGTGCGTTTTTTGGACTGTAATGAATGTAGATGCTTTTCCACCGGTCAGAAGCGAGGCAACGAGTGGCTCTGGTTGTGGTTTCACTTGCCATGAGGAGATGGTCCTGCAGACAGACTCGGTCAGGGCTGGGTGGCCCCTGCTCTGCTCCAGCTCAGCAGTCCAGGCCAGACTGCAGGGCTTGGCCAGCCCGTGTCTGGCACTTTCCCTGCCAGCAGCCTCAGCACACAGAGCCGCCTTCAAAACTCATGGAAAGTGGCCTTTTCCCTGAGGCTTTGCTGTTCCAGCACTACACAGGCTTGGAGACCTCAAACCTGAGCTCCTCTGGAGGGACTGCGGCATTTTCCTGCTCTTCTCACCGACCTGTGACAATCTTCACCTCGGGCAGTTGGTGGCAGCGAGGTGACCTCCCTGCAGAGTGGTGAGGGGCAGCAGCCTGGCCGGGCAGGCCCTCCTGCATTCTGAATCCCATGGTGCTTCCAAAGCCCTGGCACATCCCAAGCGCTGGGTGATGCTCAGCTCAGCCCTGAGCAGCCCCAGCTCTGTTGTTGCTGGTCATTGTCCTTTGCAGAGTGCCAGGGTTTGTCAGTTGAAGCAGAAGGGCACCTGCCTCACCTGTTCCTGGGCATTCCTGCAGTTTCCATGCACGTTTCCATGCGTTTCCCTCTGTTCCTGTGCATTGCTGCCCTGCCCCTGCTGCCCTGATGGAAGCAGGGAGAGAGGCTGGATGTGCACCTGCCTATTACCTGTAACACAGCAGATGGACAAGGATTTACCAAACAGTTCAGGAAGACGTGGAATATTCTCTGTGCTGGTGTGTTTGCACACTGCTGTTGGCCTGACACAGGAGGGAGATCACAAACATCACCTGCTGAGCTGTGGAGCTCGGTGACCTGCAAGATACCCCTTGTACCCATTCAGGGCCAGCTGCTTTTCCCTGTGGCTGTCACAGAGAGGGTGGCTGGTCCTGGGCTGCCTGACCAGCCCCACCCTCACTGCCCACGAGTGAAGACCATGAGACTCTTCCTCCCCTCCTCTGCAGAGGAAGCTGGAATAAAGCTCAGCCTGGCAGAAAGACTGGAGCCACCGGAGTCTGTGTGGGACTGGCTGGGGTGGTGCTGCCTTAGGGCCCCTTCTCTGACCTCCTGCTCCAGCACACGGAGCCATTGCCACTCACTGGGCAGCTGCTGCCACTGGATTTTACTGCTGGAGGTCAAAACCTGGCTGTCCTTGGCTGGAGCATGGCTTCTCCTCCTCTTTCTACTGCCCCAGCTGGGATCCTGGGGCTGTGCTGGCTGGAGTCTCCTGCTCAGCCGTGCAGCAGCAGCCTGGGAATGCCCTGCACCTCCTCACCAGTAGCTGTTGGAGAGGGCCAGAGTGTGTTCCGTGCTCCAGGGAGATGGTGTGAGCTGTGTATTGTCAGCCTGCTTCCAGGTGGGATGGTTCTAATATGGCCAGTACTAAAACCAGAAAAATCCCCAACCCTGGGTCCATGACCTGGTGACTGAACCTGACTGTGTGCAATGCAGACAGTGTTGTGAGATGGATTCACAGCCCAGGCGCTGTGTCCGTGACTGTGCCCGCTCCTGTCACTACTGCTCCTCTCCCAAAGGTGGTGGGAATGTCACTGCTGGCAGCTGGGGCCAGTGCTGGGGCCTGCACCTTCCCCGGGGGGTCTGATCTGGGTTCTGCACCTTGGGGCATCGGGTACAGGTGGAAATAGTGGAATAATTGGAATCTGAGAGAAGGAGAGCTGTGTGCTTGGCTCTGGGAAGAGCAGGGCTGGGGCTGGCCCTGCCCAGCTGCAGTGGGAGCATCCTGCTGGCTGTTTCCTGGAAGTTCTGTTCTCGTTATTATTTTGTTACACAAATTCTCTTCCCAAATCCCACCTTCCTGCCCTCCCTGTGTGGGGCAGGTCTGGCAGCTTGTCCTGTCACGGAGGGAGAGGAGACAAACTCTGAACTACACCTGAGCAACTTCTGTTCTTACGGCTTTTCCGCAGTTTGATGCAATTCTGGCTTTTGTAGATAGATGAATGTAATTCCTTGTTGGACATGCCTGTTCCTAGAAGTATGAGCCATTCTGTTGTACCACGTCACCTTCTGAGCAGAGCGGGCCCTGCCCAGCTCCTGTGCTATTTGATGAATGTATCCGATGCTCTCGTCCCGTGTTCACACTCTGCTTTTTGGCCAGCTTTGTGATTTGTAAATAGGAAAACAATAAAGACATCAAGATTGTCTTTATGAAGTTTCTTTGTGATTGGAGAACAATGGCCACTGGTGGAGGGGAAATCTGGGCCAAGCTGGCTCCTGGCCCATCATCCCCAGCTGAGGGTGTGGGGTTCTCAGCTTCCCCGGCCATGGGGTGTGGGATGAGCCGGATCCTTGGGAATCCTGAAGCCTGGCAATCACTACTGGGGAGTCCAGACCCTCAGGGTATGAGGTAGTGGTAGGAGGGCAGCAGGATGGCACAGGGTGGGCACACTCTGGTCTGGGTGATGTCATTTTATGACTGAATTTCTTAAACCTCAGTTGGAGGGTTTTGACAATTAAAGGCCTTGGCGGGGGGAAAGGCAGATTTTCTGGCCTGTGATTCCCAGCAGGGAGAGGCTGTGGGGGCTGCTGGAGCAGGGATGAGGGCTGGGCTCTGCCCAGAGCAGAACCTGTGCCCAGCTCCCACTGTCACTCGGCACGGCAGGGCCAGCAGGGCCCTGCCCTTTGCCTGGAGGGAGCAGTGGGCCCGTGGTGAACGTGAGCCCCTGGGCCAGGGGCAGCTCCCAGTACTCCAGACCCTGCTGGAGCTGGGCCTCAGGGCCCTGCAGTGCCAGGAGCAGGGGGAGCCCAGCCTGTCTGCTCTCACCCTGCCCACACTGTGCTCACCAAGGCACACAGTCCTGGGGCCTCAGCTGGATCATGCTGGGCTCAGCACAATGTCCTGGCCTTCCTCCTCTTCCTCTGCCATGATGCCAGCTCCTGTACCTGGCTTTGGGCTGTGGTCCCAGGCTGGACCCTCATTCCAACCCATGCCCCTGCCAGAGCACTGGGCTCAGCTGGGAATGACCCTCCTCCACCATCACCTTCCTCACTCACGGGCTTTACAGGAGCATCTGCTGGGAGCCCAGGGAGGCCTCCCCAGAGCCATCGGCTTTGCTGCTGTTCCCCTGACGTGTCCCCTGAGATTTTCCTCCTGCTGCTCCAGGAAAGGCTCCTGGGCAGGAAGCCCCTGCAAGGGGCTGGGGCTGCTCCCACCCACTGCTGAGGGAGCCTCCAACAAAAACGGGGTGCTTGGGCAATGTCCTCACCCTTGGGAGCCACACAATGAAGCACAGAAGAATGTGTTGGGTTTTAAAGATTTTTATTTTAATTTTTTTGTTGTTTTATAAAAAAAAAGCCCCTAAATTCTATGGCTTCCAGGAAGCATCAGAGAAATTGAAATGCCATTTCTGTACACTTGGTTTTAAAGCAATAACTAAACTTGCAATGGAACAAACGCTCTCACGTACAATCGCAGTATTTGGACTCCTCGCTGGAAGGACAGAGGGTCCCAGGCTCGGGCCACGGCCCCGGCGGCCGAGGGTGTGCAGACAGCCGGGCACGCCGGGCACACCCTCCTGGCCGCTTTCCCTTCCCCTCCGTGGCTCCTCTTCGGCCTCTGCCGGGGCTGCTCTGAGCCGATGCGCTGACAAGGGACCACTTCCAGTGAAAATTTTAAGGCGATTTTTAAAATTCGTTTGTTCGCCTCGCTGGGGACACGAGGTCAAACGTTGCACGTCCCCTTCCCGCCGTGGCCAGGGACGCAGCAGCAGCTGGAGCTGCCCTGGCTGCCGCAGCCCGGACAAGCCAAAGCCGGGGTCAATCCCGAATTTAGGATGAAGAGGGGTCCTGGGGAGGGCACGGCCCCATGGGAGACCCCAAGCCCCCCCAGCCCCTCCACAATCCGGGGTCTCCAGTCCCGCCCCCCGAGATGGTCAGTTTTGACAAATGTTTCAAAGCAGCCAAAGATGGTCCCATCCCTCCCCCGCCCCCCAGCACAGCCTCAGCCCCTCTCTTGGGGCAGAAAAACAGGGTTTTGGTAAAGATAAGTGTGTGTCCCCCCCCCAAAGTGTCACGATCAATACACACGACAGCGCACGGGGTCAGTCACGTGGGGAGCTGCAGTGCCCCGGGGGTGGCGAGGAACACGGGGGTGCGGGGGGTGTCCGTGTGTCAGTTCCAAAACCTCCATTTCCCCCAGCCCCAGGAGCAGGCCGGGAGGAGCCCACAGCGGGGGGATGCCGTGGTGGGGGATTCCACGCTGGCAGAGCCACTCCACCCCGGTGCCCTTCACCACCCGGCCCGGCCCCCGGGAGCAGCCGCAGGGCCTCGAGGGGCTCAGGCTGTAAAACCTAGAGGCCGATCAAGCCCTGCCCACACCAACAGCTGTTGTGGAAACATCCAGCCCCAAGACATGGCAGCACCAGAGACGAGGCTGCTTGGCTTCCCCTCCTTGCCTTGCCACCGCCATTCATGGGTCCCTTTGGTCTCGGCCGTCCCTGTCCCTGTCCCCCAGCCCCTGGGAGTCTCGGACCTGCTCTCGGCAGGACCGGACGGCGCCTGTATTGCTCGCAAAAGTGCATCGTAAATGATCTGTAAACGCGTTTCCTCTCCCCGCCCTGCGCGCCCCCGGCTCTCCCCGCCCGACGCTCGTCACCAACGGCCTGACCGAGGGGGACCCGGCAGGGACGCGGGGCGGGGCCGGAAGGAAGAGCAGAATTCGGTAACACTGAAGATGACGGTCAAAGACTGACGACTCAGCACTCTGCACCGAGACTCACTTTAAATTAACTTAAGAGACAAAGAAGCAACAGAAAAAAAAAATATTCCTCCTTAGCCCACTGCTCTCGAAATTGTCTTCGTCTTCTTCTGACAGCGACGGGTCAGAGTCTGTAGTTGATCCCCATTTCAGACCGGTTATAAACTCAAAGCAAGTGACGCCGTGGGTTTTTCTCTTTCTTTTTCTTTTTTTCTGTTTGACGGACGCAGGAACTTCAGCGAAGTTGGGCTTGGTTCGAGTAAACGGCCACGAGTGGCAGAGGAAAGGACAAGCAGTTTGGGGAGGCCCCGCTCCCCATCTGTGCATGGGGCGCTGGGGGAGCCCGTCCGGCCCGGCCCCCCCGTCCCCGTCCAGCCCGAGGGGCCGTTGGCTCCGCGGGTCAAGATCCAGCCACGGCCAGAGGGAGAGGAGCCATCGCTCGCCGCTCCGCCCGGCCCCGGCAGCTCACTTGCGACGCTTGGTGGTTTTCCTCTTCCTTCTTTTGAAGAAACAGCAGCACCTGGGGACAGAGGGGACCCATCAGCGCCAGGGCCATGGCACAGAGGGCGCAGCAGCCCCGGGGTCAGGGAGAACAGAAACCCCTTGGTGAGCCCGACATGGGCAGGGCTGCTTCACCAAGTGCCCTGGGTACACAGCAGGGGCTGGACTGGGAGCACCACAACGGCCACCAAAAGTGACACTTGCCACAGCAAATGGCACCGACCAGGGGAGTGACACCGACTGTGGCAGCCAGAAGCAGGGCCAGGCAGGGACTCCAGAGAAAGAGCAGTCCCAGATCCATCCATGCCCCTCTGTGCATGAGCCTTGGGCACGGCATGGTGGGAAGGGCTGGGGTGGTGGTGGCCCTGCACGGAAACCCCTCACGGGGTGCCAGGGACAGCTGGGCTGTTGCTCCCTGGAGGGCACTAGACAAGGCATCCCTGGCAGCTGCCAACCCCGCCCCCAGCCCAGCACTGGCCCGGGGCAGCGGGGCTGGGGCCTTACTTTGTATCGTCTGTCACCTCCACCTCGGTGGGGGCTGTGATGGGGGCGTTCGAATGTCCTGCCGTCGGGTCATCTGTGTTCAGCTCTCCGTTGGTGGAGCTCATCACCTGGGGAGAGACGAGTGTCAGCGGGGGCAGCCCGGGGGTCTGCAGCCCTTCCCCTCCCTGTGGAACACAGGAGCCACCCAGGAGACCACCCAGCTCTGCCTGGGAGCACCGAGATGCCCTTGGTGGCAGGATGGTGCCCTTGCCCAGACTGCAGTGTTCGGCCTCAGTGCTGAGCTCTCCCTGAGAGCCCCATGGCACAGAGAGGTCTGAGCCCCTTAGAACACCCCTGGAAGGATCCCAGGTCCTGGGAGCCCCTGCACCAGGAGAAGGGCTTGCTGGCAGCCAGCTCCAGTGTGGGCAGGAGACAGGGCCTAGGAAAGCTGACAGCTACAGGGAGCCTTTCCCACAGCTGAGCATCTGGACACGACTTCTGCTTCCCGGCACCAAGACTCAGCCCAGTGCCCACCCTGCAGGCTCGGGTATCTCTGAGCTCCTGCCCGCTCACCAGGGCAGCAGGGTCAGCCACAGAGGAGGAAGAGGAGGACATCCAGGAGGACATCCAAGCCACCAAGGCAACTGGGAGGTGCCTGAACCGCCATGCTGTGCCTGCTGCCCACAGGCAAAGCCAGGAACCCCCTGGAGATGCACAGGCTAAACACTCTCCAAGCTGCTCGGCTCCTGTGAGGAGCCCTGGCCTTTCCCAGCCCCTCAGAGGAGCTGCCACCTGACAGCCAGTGCCCAGCCAGCAGGGCCACGTCAGGCTCCAGCCCCTGACACCAGCACAGAGACCCCTGCACATCACCCCTGCAGTGCTGGGTGCAGGTGGGGCATGGCAGGAGCGTTTGCAGAGCAGGAGAGGGGAGGAGGAAGGGGATGAGGGACAGGAGGAGGGAGGCAGAGCATGAGCTGGGCCCTCGGAGTGCCCGGCCCCACAGCCTGCCTGGCACCATGGAGTGCCCGGCCCCATGATGGCAACAGTGGGAGCTGTGCCCAAGCCTGGAGCCGAGCACCAGCAGAGTCACTGTGGAGCAGCAGGAACGAGCAAGAGCGGCGGGGACGGAAGCGGAAACGGAGAAAGTAGCACAGGCCCAGCCAGGGGGATCCGGCATGGATGTGCCACCATCCATGTGGGACCGACCCCCAGGCCAAGGCAGGGCTGAGCGGCAGCGGGCGGGAGGCGGCAAGGGCAGCGAGCACGGCACCGACAGCGCTAAAACAGGACCGAGGCAGGACCACGGCGGGGGGACACGGCCAAAGAGTGCCCGGGAAGGGAGGAGAAGCAGGGCTTGGAGCCAGGGCTCCAGTCAAGGAGGTGCAGGGAAGTCCCTGCTCAGACGAGCGGCACTGGGGGAAGAGCGATGCCCACCCAGCTGCCATGCTGCAGTGTGGCATCCATCCATCCATCCATCCATCCATCCATCCATCCATCCATCCATCCATCCATCTCCAGTCACCCTCTAATTCCCCCTGGCAGCACCAAGGGAGCCCAGCAGCCCCTGGGAAGCAGCACCAGCCTTGTCTGTGAGCCGTGAGCATCCCATCGCACCACAGGGCAGGCAGCATGTGCTGCTGCTGGGGCAGGACCCTGGGATGTGTGGCCCCGGGGCGGGGGAGCGGGGCTGATCCCGGCTCCGCGGGCAGCCACGAGGCCCAGGGCGGCTCCGCTCCCTCCCGCGCCCGCCCCTGCCCCAGGCGCGTGGTTTCATGTACCTGGACGGACCCCCCGAGCCTGCCGGCTGCCAGGTGAGCTCCCAAAGGCTCCTCGGCAGGCTGCCCACCGGCCTGAGGATCCCACAACTCCGTCCCCTCGGGCGGCTGCTCGCGACAGGCAGGAGGAACAGAATGAAAAGAAACAAAAGAAAAGAGGGAGAATGGGGAAGAGAAGGGAGAAGTGGAGGGAAGGGGCGGGAAAAGTGGCAAAGGGAGTCCAGAAAATAAGACATGCAAAAGCAAAAACATGACCGGAGCAGCTCGAGTTGGTGATTGCGGAGGACACCCGTGCAGCACCGTCCCGGCGGCTCCCAGAGCAGTCCCTGTGGTGACAACGGGGGTCTGTGTCCCCCTGCCACCTACACACACACCCCCATGGCCAGCCCCACGCAGGGCCACCCCACGGAGCAGGGCCAGCTCCAGCAGGGCTGGTGGCCGTGTTTGGGAGCGGGATGGGGCAGCAGAGCCAGAGCTGCAGCCAGGCCCAGGTGACGCTGTATCCCCAGGACAATGCAGCCCTTGGTAGGGCCTGTGTGGCACCAGCTGGGCTGCTCCTCCAGGGCTCGGCTGCCCCACAGGCAAACCCTCCCCCAGTGAGCACTGCACAGCCCCACAGCTCTGGGGACACCCTGTGTCCCCAGGCCGGACACTGCTCCTGGAGCTCTGTGCTGTGCTTTTCTCCCTGCTCTGGAGAAAGGATGTCCAACACGGCATTTCCCTGGTGCTGGGGGCAGAGAGCAGACCTTACTGGGAGCGAGTTCCCAGAATTGAGCCAGAGGTGATCTGAAGATGTTTCCCTCTCCCTAAAGAAGCACTGCCAGTGAGAGCCATGGCTGTGCCAGGCTCCCTGTGCTGGGCAGGAGCAGCCTGGGGAGGACAGTGTGCTGCATCCCCAGCTCCAGCCCCTATGCAGGTGCTCTGTCCCCACGGAGGTTTGGGAGGATGAAGAGTTTGTACAGTACTGCTGAGAAACACATGAGGTTTGCTCTTGGTGGCAGCAGTGCCAGAGACATGTGTCCTGCACAGGGCACGACAGGCCACAGCACTGGAGCAGTTCTGAGCAGCCTGGCTCCTGTCCCACACAGCTCTGCCCGATCCCAGCCCTAGGCTGGGCTCCCTGTGCTCTGTCCATTCCCAAAACAAAGACAGCCCCAGCATGGGGCAAAATGCTGCCAAGCTGTCCCACCAATCCTGCCCTCCCTTGTCCCGTGTTACTGTCCCATCGATGGAAGGGCATCACAAGCAGAGCATCGTGTCACCCTTAGCAGAGGTGGCTCAGCCTGCACCAAGCCCTCTCCCTGCCCTGGACCCTGCCCCTCACCAGCTAATGCCCAGGCCTGGCACAACCCAGTCATGCTACAGCCCCCACAGTGCTTCCTTCTTCTGCCAGGCCACAGGGACATTGCCCTGGGCCCTCAGTGAGCCACAGATGCAGAGCTGTGGGAGGGAACTCTTCCAACAGACAGCACTGAGGGAAAATGATGCTCCAGTCCCTGCCACCATCCCCGCTGGGCTCCATGTCCCTGGAGCTGCAGCCCAAGCTGCCCATGGCTGTGGCCCCATGCCCCAGCCAGGCCGTGCTGTTGCTCACCTGGTGTTTGGTGTGTGGCTGTGCTTTGTCTCTGTTCGGGGGCTGCACCTGCACCTCGCTGTGCATCGTGCCAATGGGGGTGGGCTGGGGACACAAAAGACAATGTCAGTGCAGCACAGAGTCCTCCCAACACCCTGCAGCCAGATCCAACCTCTGGCCAAACACGCAAAACCCCCCAGAACCGGGACCTGATCACTGCCCCTACTTCTGCCCCAGCAGTGCCATGTTTGGATCTGGCTGCAGTGAGCCCAAGGAAGAAAGTGAGGTGCCAGCTTGGCTGCTGGGGTCCCCCTGTCTCGAGGAGCCTCAAATCCCTGTGTCATAGCCCTGGAGCTAGTGACTGGTGAGGAGGGTGGAGCTGATCCCCTGGACAGTGTGTGTGGCAGGGATGGCTGAGAGCCACATCCTCCTTGGCTGCTGCCACCGACCCCACTGTCCCTGCTCCCTGGGGTGCCTCACCCTCTGCCCCCCGTCCCTCTGCACTCACCAGAGGTTTCCCTGCCCAGTCGTATTCGTAGTCGAACACGTAACCGTTCCTCTCAAACAAATCCGTGAAGAGCTTCCTCAGGTAGTCGTAGTCGGGCTTCTCAAAGAAATCCAGCCGCCGCACGTAGCGCAGGTACGTGGCCATCTCCTCTGCGGGGACACAGGGGCTCAGTGGACAGGGGACAGGGGACTTGGGGCTGGGCTGGGCTGGGCAGTGCTCTCACCTGGGAAGTTCTCACAGAGCACCTCCACCGGGGTGGCTCTTTTGGTGTCACCAATCTTCTGGTACCTCTCCTTCAGTGTGTCAGCCTGGCGGGGACAAGAGGGATCAACACTGGGGCCAGGCAGCACCCTGGGCAGGGGAAGGCACTGGGTGCTGTCACACCATGGATGATTTCTTTGACCCTCTTTCCCAGGTAATGCCTTCCCAGGTAACTCCCTCCCCAGGCAGGTCTGGAGAACAAACCCCAGGGTTTCCAGCACTGCCACTGTCAGAGCAGCTAGGGGGGACACAGGGAGACCTGCAGCTGCTCAGCACTGCAAGGGCCTGGCATGGAGCTCAGAGCTGGTGGAGTGCCAAGCCTCCAACACCCCAGGAATCAAACCTTCCCCCTCCCCATGCCAGGGCAGAGCCAGACCCACAGGAAGTAATGCCCAGGGACAGTAGGAGCTGGCAGTTACCTTGAGGCCTTGCCAAGGAAGGCTCCCACGGAGGAAGTACATAAACATATGCCCTAATGCTTCCAGGTCGTCCCTGCGGCTTTGTTCTGCATGGAGAAAAACAGGCATGGGTCAGTTCCCACTACAGCCACTGTCCCTGTCTCCCCCAGATCCTGCAGCACCCCATGTGTCCTGCCAGCATGCTGAAGAGCAGGAGAGGCATCTTGTCCCCAGCTCCACCTCTGGCACCCCTGCCCTGCAGTCCCTCCCTTCAGCCAGGAGGCAGGGCTGGCTGCCTGTGCCCACACACCTTTCCCCAGGTGGGTGTTGATGCTCATGTAACGCGCTGTCCCTGTCAGGCTCTTGTGCTCTCGGTAGGGGATGTGTTTTTTGGTCTCGGGGTCAATATACTCTTTGGCCAGGCCAAAATCAATGATGTGGATGGTGTGCTGCCGCTTGCTGCCCGGCCGCCCCACCAGGAAGTTCTCTGGCTTGACATCTCTGTAGATCAGGCTTTTGGTGTGGACATACTCCATCCGTGTGATCTGGGGCAGAAGGAGAAGTCAGTGCCAGGGCAGAGACCCACCCTGTGTCCGCACACTCCTGCCCTGGGCCCTGCTCCGGCTGCCCCGCCCCTGCTCCCATCAGCCTGGCTCCCGCCCCAAGGATGGGCACATCACCTTCCCACAGCAGTAAACGGCCCCAGGCCAGCTGCACCTCGATGGGAGACAGTCCCAGGCCAGCTGCCCCTTGGGCACACAGTGAGATGCTTGTCTAGGTCAGAGAGGGGATGTGAAGGTGTGGAGAGCCCTCTGTCAGCAGGGAGGGGGTGAGGTATGGGTGAGCCAGGCTATGATGTGCCAGCATCTTCTCCCCCTTCCCCGTGGGATGCCCATGATGCCTGCCCACAGTGCCCACACATCCCCTGCTCCCCAGGGCAGGCAGGGGGACCCCGGGAGCCATGCAGAGCTGCAGGGGAGGTGGAGGGGCTGCACCCACCAGCTGGATCGCGATCATTAGGACGGTCTTGAGCGTGAAGGTCCGATCACACAGATCAAAGAGATCTTCCAGGCTGGGTCCGAGCAGCTCCAACACCATGGCGTTGTACTTCCCACAGGGGCCAAAGTAGTAAACCTGAGGAATTCCTTCTGCAAGAGAAAGAGCAGGGGCTGTGCAGGGCTGCAGCAGGGCCACGCTGTCACAGCCACACCACTGCTGGACAGGGACAGGGGCTGCAGAGCGGGGATGTTCCTGCATTGCTCTCCCTGCACAGCCAGCCTGGCTCTGCTCTTGGCAGCAGGGGGAAGGAGGAAGCTCCATCTGCATCCCTGACTCTGCTGTGGGGGTGGTGGGGGGAAAGAACTAAATCGAAAGAGATCAAAGATGAGATGAGGCGTCTGTGTAAAACCAGCCTCTCCTTGTGGAGCAGATGGGAATGAAGTTGCAGAGTCACATTTAGGGAAAGCCTCTCTCCCAGCAGTGCCCCTGGCAGGCAGCTCCCCAGGGAAGCTCAGCCCAGCCCCATACCTGCATTGCCCAGCTGTTTGTAGAACCGATACTCCAGATGCAGCTGGGGGGCCCGGGATTTTATGGGTTCCTTGGAGGAGAGAAAGGAGAACAGTTAAGTAGGAAGCAGGATGTTCAGGGGGTCTGGGTGTCAGATACCTCCCTCACATGCTGGCAGCAGCTGGACTGAGAGTGTTTGGGGTTGGGAGCAGCTAGTATAAAATGGAGATGAAGCCTCAGGGGATGATGAGAGAAAGTCAGCCCATATGGGAGACAGATCATCTCATCCAGAGAGGGGAAAACATTAATGGGATTCAGGTACCAGTGGGGCCACCCTCTCTGCTGCTGGCACTGGCTGAGCACAGCACAGGCCACGGTGAGGACTGGGAGAAGCAAGACTCAGCTCTTCTCTGCCCAGACCCTGATCACCCCACCTGCAGTGACATGTGTTACCAGACTGCCCTCAATTCCAAAAGGGAATGGAACTCCCCCACAGCCACCGAGCCATCACATTCATCACATCCCAACCTGCTCCACCCGCCCCAACACTGGGGGAGGGGGAGAAATCTCCTTCCCAGTGGCTGCAACATCCCCCACTCCGACCACTGAGGAACTCCCTGGTCTGACAGCTACTCACCAATTTGATAGCTACGTATTCATTTGTGTAGAGATTCTTCCCTGCAGGGAGAGACACAAAAAGGCAATGAAAAGCAGTCCCTGCATCACCCCCACCGCACACCCGCTGCTGTCCCTGATGGCTCCTGGGCTCAGAAACATCTTGAACAGGTTCTGCCGCTCCCACAACACCTGAAGGGGCCTCAAGGCACGAGCGGGAGCAGAACCCACTATGGAGAGTTGCAACATGCCTGCTAATAATCCCCAGGTGGGTATGTGGATTCCTCTGGGAGAGGGAGCTCCTGGGGGCTGGAGCCAAGGCTGTTGGGAGGGGGCAGCAGCAGGGACAAGGCTGAGACTTGGTGCTTCTCCCAGCCCCACAGAGAGAGGGGGCTACGGAGGGACAGCCAGAGTCAGGGGACACTGAGTTATGGCCAGTGGGACCCTACAAAGGGTGGCAAGGAGGAAGGACACCCCGGAGCACTGGGGCAGCCAGCAGTGGTCTGAGGGCACCACAGGCAGGTGGAAATCTCTCTTCCACAGCCAGGGTCACTCCTGGGAACAGCTTGTACATATAGTACATATAGTGCTTGTACATACAGTGAATCAACCTCATCCCTGGGGATGCTCCTGCCTACTCAAGGGCACAAGGCAAGCTAGGAGCAGATCCATGGCATGGCCCAGACTGTAGGAGGAGCTGAAGGCTGCAGGGAGATCCCCGAGGAGTGAAGGAGCAGCCACCACACCCAGCACCCTGTAAGGGACCCCCTGGTGGGCTCCACACCTGTATGGGACTTTTCACACCATAACAACAGGAAGGTTGAGATCAGGGTGCCTCCACATCCCCCTAAAACCAGGGGGCTGAGAAAAAGGGGACACACCTGGTAAGCATCAGCACAACCTCTGCCCAGGCCCATAAAGGCAAAGATTAAAGGTTTGCAGGAACAGCTCTGAGTGTTTCCTGTGCCAGAGCCTGCAGAAGCCCAGGAAGGTGGGGATTAAGGGCAGCAGGTTCCCTTCAGAGCCAGCAGACTCCAGATCCCAGCGATCCCACTGCCTGGCATTTGGGTATCTGATGGAATTGCATCTGTCTCCTCGGATTTTCTCCAAGCAATTCACTTAGGGAACAAGCTCCTCCTGGCGTAAGATTTCATCTGCTCAGACTGCTGCTCTCCACCTGAAGCAGCAATAAATCCTGGCCGGGTGACATCAGAGCCAGCTGCTGAGCGCCACAGTCGGCGGCAGGATTACGGGAAGAGGGATGAATGGGAGATATTAATGGAGCTGCTCCTCCCAGGGATGGGCTCTGCAGCCAAGGAGGGCCTCAATCCTGCTGCCTCCCTGACCCTCTCCCATCCCAAGGGACCTCTGCCAAGCCACTTTGTCTGCTGCCTCTGCATAAAGTAAATCCCTTCACAGCGATTAGGGAGGAGGGGATTTGGGAAGGAGAGAGGGAGGGAGGAACGTCTGGTGAACACAGCGTGTGCCAGATCCAGGGGGTTTGTCCCATCACCCACTGACATTTCCTGGGGAGCAGATGGGACACCCCCACACATGAGCATGGCTCCACAGGGCCATACAGTTCAGTCCAAAATAATTACTGTTGCCTTCAGGGCAACATGTGATCAGAAAACTCACAGCTGGATTTTCCCTGAGGTCAGGCAGGATCTGAAGGGGGAAAAATATAACATGGCAGGAAAACTGCCAGAGGGACACTGCAAAAGGGACTCGGCCCAGCAAAGAGGGAGCAGGGATGGAGGCAGGAACATCCCCATCAGGGCTGGGAGGGAGAAGGGATGGAGACAGGAGAATCCCGAGCAGTGGTATTTGTCCTGTCCCCACCACACAGGACCCCCGTGGATCGCTGGCAGAGAAAGCTACCAGCAACACGGCTCTGGAGCTGTCAGCATTCTCCCAGCCCAAAAATAAGTCCAAATCATTTGGAACTCCCCTGGTTCAGTCCTTCCCTGGGGGGCTTGGACACAGCTGATGGACTAGATGGGAAGCAGAAAGAGTATGGACTGCTCAAATCACCACCCACTGCTTCCCCTTTCCAAATTAAAAAAGGTGCAAATAGCAGAACTGGCCTGTCATGAGATTAATAAACCAACAGAAAAGAAAAAGCAAAAGGGCAAGGAGGGAGGATTCCTTCCACACCAGGGAACTCCCCACTCCAGCTCCTGGAGCCTTCTGCTCTTCCCCAGCGCTCACAAGGGGGCAACTTTGACACCCAAAACATGCCAGAGCCCAGGGAGTGCCTGGGAGGACTAGAGCAGGCAGAACTTGCAGTACAAAAGGTGCTTTTGAAAGGAAGTAAAAGAGGAAAGTGGTGAGATGGGTGGCAGAAAGCAAATATTTGCATTGCAGGGGCCTTTGCCCAGCTCGGTGCCAGAGGTGC
Organism: Acrocephalus scirpaceus scirpaceus; assembly: GCA_910950805.1. Lineage (NCBI taxonomy): Eukaryota > Metazoa > Chordata > Aves > Passeriformes > Sylviidae > Acrocephalus > Acrocephalus scirpaceus. Next base: position 2,799,959 of record OU383800.1, on the reverse strand, counting down.
CTCCAAATGCGGCTGCCAGCACCTGCAGGTCTGTGGGACCAGAATGGGCCAAAGGCAGGAGCAGGCAGTCAGGCCTGGGGCCAGGGTGTGTTAAAGCCAGACGTGCCTTTCTCTGCTGTCCCCTCCCCAGGGACTTGGCAGCAGCGCCTGGCACCTGCTCCTGCACGTCACGGCAGCCCAGGAGGAGCCCGGCTCTGCGCTGGGCTCCCAGCTGGATCCCCATCCAAGCAGCTTAGAATCATGGAATCACAGAATCATTAAGGTGGAAAAAGACCTTTCAGATCACCACTCCAATCATCAACCAGCAGCACCATCATGTTCACATTAGCCCATGTCCTCAAGTGCCACATTCACACGTGTTTGAAAGCTTCCAGGGGTGGTGACTCCACTCCTACTCTGGGCAGTCTGTCCCAATGTTTCACAACCCTTTCATTGAAGAAATTTTCCCCATACGCAATCTAAACCTTCCTTGGCACAGCTTGAGGCTGTTCCCTCTCCTCCTGTCCCTGTTCCCTGGGAGCAGAGCCCAATGCCCCCCACATGCCCCCTCCTGTCATGGAGTTGTGCAGAGCCACAAGGTGCCCCCTTGAGCCTCCTTTTCTCCAGGCTGAGCCCCTTTCCCAGCTCCCTCAGCTACTCCTGGCACTCCAGACCCTTCCTCAGCTCTGTTCCTGTCTCTGGACACGCTCCAGCCCCTCGGTGTGAGGGGAAAAGCCAGCACTGAGGCTGCCCCTTGCTCGTGGCACAGCACTGTGCCCACGCCGGGAACCTTTGTGCAGCAGCAGCAGCACAGAGCTGTGCCTGGGCACCAGGATGGGAATTTGGCTTCCCAGACCCGGGAATGCAGTGCAGGAACAGGGGATGAGGCAGCTCCACGCAAAGGCAGCTGGGCCCAGCCCTGCCGCTCCAATGACAGTGGCTGCACCAGGCCAAGCAACGACAGCTCTGTGGAGCACTGGGGTTTAACACCATCAGAAGAAAAATGTTATTTTGGAGCTTGACCTTCTATAGAGGAGGTTCTGAACAACCATGAGAAAAAGCAAGTCTGAGCCTTCAGCAAGGGAGGCAGGAGCAGCAGGAATTGTGTGGGTTCCTCTCTCCCAAAGCTTCCAAAGACACCCGTGTGCCACCTCTGGCATGTGGTGGGTCTGTGGCTCCACCCTCTGGGAGGTGGCCGAGCCCTTGGCCACACTGCAGGCGCTCACAGGGAGGTCTCTGCAGAGCCCAAGACAAGAAGGGTGTCACGAGCAGTGCATTGAGCCCAGATGCATTTTCAGAAGGCACCTTTTGTGGCCCCAAATAACTCCCTGTGAGTACCTGGGAGGCTGCAGGACAGGCCCGAGAGCCACAGCTCAGGAGAGCTTGGGAATGTCCCCAGCACCTGCACAAGACCCTTCCACAAGGCCCTTCTTCCTGGCCCAGATGCAGTAGTGACCTACTCCTGGCTCACACAGTGCACAGGCTCACCCCCCATGTTCTTCCCTCCAAAATCATGAATTTACTTCGAAAGAATTAATTTCCAGTTTTTATTTTGAAGGAAAACAGCTGCTATGGCTCCAAGCTGCCAGCAGCAATGCATGCAGCAGGCTGGGGGAGAGGGATGGGCACAGAGAAGCTGCAAAAAGCACATTTGCAGAAGTTTACTGCTGGAAGAACAGAAGCAGCAGCTGCTGCCAGGTCCCCCATCCTTCCCTGCACCCTGCTCTAGGCTGAGGCTGGCTGCTCCACGGCACAGCCTGGCAGGAGCACCAGCCTTGGGCCAGGCTCAGGAAGGGGCCCTCAGGGAGCATGCCAGGACTAAGGGCAATTCCTGGCTTTGAGGCAGCCCTGCACCAGGGAAGGACCTGCAGGTGCTTTGGGCTCAGTTATGACCTTTCTGCTTAATGTCTGGGTTTTCCTCCTATCCCCCTACCCCAGCCCATCCCAAGCACTCCTGAGCAGCTGCTAAGGGGAACCTGCTCCAACAAATCCTCCCTGTGAGTGTGCTGGCCCCGCTCCTGGGTCGCAGGGAGCTGGCAGGGCTGCAACTTGGCCGTGCCCACGAGGCACATGAGCAACCAGCCACACTCTGGTCACCTACTGCCACCAGCGTCCTGCTGCCTTGTGTTTCAGAGAGCAGTGTCCCACCCTGGCATGGAGTGGGGCTGGCTGTGGGCAGCACTCAGGCAGGGGGAGCTCCGGGGGCTGCAGGCAGCGGGCACTGCCCTGGGATGCTGTTGGAAAGCCCCAGGAGGAGCTGGGCTGGTGCTGGACCACAGCTGGAAGTTGGCGGAGGAAGAGATGAGCACCCACCAGCTCAGTGTGAAGCTCCAGGACATAAGAAGGTAACAGAACCCAGCACCTGCACAACATAAGCCTGCCCCTCTGTGCCACCCTGCTCCAGCTCCCAGCCCAGCTCTCCAGTCATGCTGGTCCAGTGTGGAACTGGCTGGCAGCATCGCCAGACTGGCACCACGTCCCTGCATTGCCCAGGATGCCAAGGCCAGCAGGGACAAGGAGAAGCAGGATCCAAACGCACAGCCCTGGCAGCCACAACTCCTGCCCACGTCATTCCCCTTCTGGCTTCCCACAGATGCCTTATGCCAATTTTTTTTTATATTTCATCTTTAAACAGATCACTTGATTTTGGACACCTCCTACATGGGTGGACATTTTTCTCTACCTGGGGCAGCTGAGCTGAAGCACCCTAAGGACAGATCACCACGTGCCTCTCAGTGTGGTGGAGAAACAGGGCAAAGTGGTACCTTTCTGAGGAAGACAATGTCCCCTTCCTCCATCCCCACCACTGGGAGCTGGAAGAGTCACCTCCAGGCACATTTTTTCAAGATCTCATGGCCTTTGTTATGAGAGGAAAAAGGCCAAAAAAGATCTGGGAGCTTTTAAATACTGAGCTGCAGTTTTTAAGTACTGAGCTGAATAGCGAATTCAGTCCTCAAGGCCTCTAAAACCTTGAGGACTGAATTCTCTATTCCCAGGAGAAAGCTGAGTGCCCAGCAAGAGCTGGGGAGCATCCTGCTCATGCCACCACTTCACAGCAGGAGCCCTCTGGTCCCTTGCCATTCATCTGCAATTGGAGGAATCCCTATATCCTGAAAGCATTCCTGAGCCCTGATGTAGTTTGAAGGCACACCTAAGGAAGAGAGATGTGATTTTAGGAGAGAAGCCACATAGCTGTGGCTTCCACTGCTGTGATGAGGTCTCGTGCTCAGGCCTGCATCAAGTTATGGCCAGGCACTGCAGGGTGTGACAGAGCAAAAAAGCCACGTGAAGGGACTGGAAGCTTCTCTTGCTGGTGGCAAGGACAAACTCCCACTGTGAGAATCGACCACGGTGGAGCCCTGGAGTGAGAGCTCACTGCTTCTCCCTGGAGCCACGAGCAAACCGAGCCCAACTGCTCCCAGGTCCCTGCAGCAACCTCACTGTCAGTTTGACAGACATTCCTCAGATCCATGCGAGACATGTGTCCCCTCACTGCTGCCCCTGGAAAATGAGGGGGAGGGCAAGGCGGGGGGGTCACACTTATCCTCAGCACTGAGCACAGCAAAGCAACATGGCCCCAGCCTCCTGCCTAGAGCAGGATCCTGGGATCCAGCTCACCCAGAAACACGGATCCATTATGCAATGCTCAGTGGCAAGCAAGGAAAAGGAGGTGCAAGGGCACAGGTAGACCCTGCTCAGCTCAGAGCTCTCTGAACACTGGCCAAGCAGGGAGGTTCTGGCAGCAGGAGTGTCCAGATCCACCCGGGGAACTGAAAGGAGCAGCTGGTGTGGCAAAATCCCCCAGCACCTCTCCTTCCACAAGCCCTGGGTCTGGAGGATGGCTCAGAGCTCTTCATGACACCGGAGAGACAGCTGAACATGAGAACTGTTTGGCTGGATTTTAACCAGAGCATTTCCCCAGCCCTGCAATTACACGGTGATCCCACGGGGAAGTGCAGGGATGAGACCAGGGTGAACCTGGCACCAGCCAGTCTGTCACACCGGGAAGAGCTGACAGTATCTCCCCACAGAGGGAGGTGGGCACTGACCCCACCCGAGCCACGGCTGTTGTGGCTCCTTCCTGGGCCCATGGTCAGGGCAGGTTTAGCTCAGAGCTCGGTTTGAGAAGGTGCTGCTTAAAATATCATGGCAACAAAGCCTGCGGTTGTCACAGGCTCTGGGTAGGGACTGCCCCTCTTCCCTTTTCTCAGAGCACAAGCCCATTCCCAAAGCACTCACAGCCAAGGACAGTGCTACAGCTGGCAGGGACTCCACCCACACATCCAATTCGTCTTCCTGGAGATATCCAGACTGTGCTGCTGGCACAGAGGTGCCTGGCCCTGCCAGACCTCTCTCAGCTGCCTGATGCCAAGCAAAGGGTTAACAGCTTGCTCAAGGTCTCCAGGGACATTCCCAGTCCTGGGAGAGGAGCAACCTACCTACCCACTCTCCAAACAGGAGTTTGTTTGAGGAGTTTCTTGATAAACTTGGCTCAAAATGGAAAGTGGCCATGGAAGATGCTTCGGTTTTATTCCTCCCTTTCTCTGTCCTGCATAGAATTTGAGGAGAGTCTCTCAAACAACCACTTTGAACAACTGAAGAATTTACCCCAGATAAAACACAGACTCTCCTCCCTAGATGTTCGTCCCAGCAGAGTGCAGATCCCTCAGGCACCCATGCTCCATCCCCTGTCCCAAGGCACAGCGGGAGGGCAGCACCCGGAGCACAAGTGGGGTGAGATTTGGTGAGCACACAGTGGCATCTCCTGAATCATCCCTCATGCAGTGTTCCTGGATTTGGGGGACACCCAGATCTCCATGGCCACCTTCACTTACAACAGACAGACCCAGAGAGCGACAGGCATGGGGAGGAGATGGGAAACATCTCTGCAATCAGACCTTCAGGCTGGGATGGGCCTTGGTAGATCAAGCACAGTGTGAAAGGATTAAGGAAGTGGAACCTCTGTGACAGAACAAGGGCTACCTGCAAGGGGCAATGCTTCAACTCTGTGTGGCCATGGCCACAGCCTGTGCCAGCTCCTCCCACTGCAGGAGGAGGATGCCAGGGCAATCCCAGCATGAGTGGGTACAGCCAGGACAAAGATGACCCTTCTCACCTAGACGGAGCTCCCCGAAATTGCCGCATCCAATCTTCTTGCCGACACGGAAGTTGGGACCCACCATTAAGACTCCCGAGTTGGTTCCAGCACCCCGGCCTCCATGACCACTCCTTCCTCCACCTGTCTTGGACATCCTTTTACCTTCCTCCAGCTCCCCTTTCCCTCCTCTCTTATCAAAATCCATAAGTTTGTGATACCCCGGCCTCTCCACGGTTACGCTGCTGCCATACAAATCCCAGAGCTGCCGAAAATGGAAGGGTGAGGAGGAAAGAAGCAGGGTTCCTCTTGGTTAATACACCATCCCGGTGAGCGGTGGGAGGGCGGGGTCTGGAGAAGGAGGGGTAAGAGGCCGTCCACGGGTGCTGGGCTACTGAAACGTTAGTGCTTCCCAAGGTCCTGCCGGGACTGTCATCATCGCTGATCACAGGGAGTTCTTTCGTGGAGAGAACATCCTGCAGACAGGGTCCTCCCAGCACAGCTCCTCGGTCTCCCAGCTGTGGAAAAGGAGAGGGAGAAGATCAGTATGAGGAGGCAGAGGACAACGGAGGGTTGTGGGCTCCGGCTTCCTGCCCCCAGCTCTGCAGAGCCCCTCCAGCATGTTCCCTGCAGAAAGATAACTCCTACAACAATGACAGCAGCACAGCTGAGCGGTGGGAGAAGCTGGGATAAACATCAGGTCCCAGAGTGCCCAATGCCTGAGATGTTGGTTTAAATAAACAAACAAATGAATTTTAAAAAAGCTTGGTCAGCTGGAGGTGAAATGGTTGATGAGTGTCTCCATATTAGAGCCAGCTAAGAGTGATGTGGGGACAAAACTGTCCCCACAGGGAAGGGCTGCTGGCAGCTTCTGGAACCAGAGGCACCTGACAGGGACTCTGAGAGCCCCCAAGAGCAGAGAACACGTGAATCCACCATTAAGGGCATTAAGGGCACATCATGCCAGGCATGGGGCTGCCCGTGGAGTGAAAATGATTTCACCTGGCTGGGAGAGTCCCTGTGGATCCAGGGGCAGGGGCCAGTGGAGCTGGAGCACTTCCCACTCCAGCAGCAGCCTCTGCGCTGGTGGGCCAGGATCTTGTGCCAGCAGCCCTGCCCAGGACACAGTTCCTGGGAAACAGCTACACTCAGGGCACCCACCACAGCCCATGTGGGCTGGGGGAAAACACCCACTTGGCAAACAGGAACTTACTAACATCCCACTGCCTCTTCCTCTGCTTTTATCAACCAACCTTGATTTTAACTGCAAAGCTGGGAGTGAGGCCCCTTGGCTGCAGCCTGGGTGAATGCTGTGACGCTCATCAGAGCAAATGATGCTCATGGGAACTTGTTTGCTCAGGGATGCAGCACCTTGCCTGCCTTGTGTGCTCCCAGTGAGGCTGCTGGAAAGTCCCATGCTGCTGGTGAGGTTATCTGGGTTCCCCTCAGCTCCCACAAACAGGCAGGAACCAGCTCAGCTCCCTGAACCAGGGAGCTGCTTCCCATGTGCACAGCCCTGCTCATGGCAGGGGCTGGACGAGGTGACCTTTAAAGGTCCCTCCAACCCACACTACTCCATGATTCCATGACACTGGCTCCATACACATCCCTGTGCAGATGCCTGTCCTCGCATGGGTACAACAGCCCAACATCAAGGCCAAACCAACCCCTTGCTTCCTTCTGAACACAGGACTGGGATGAAAAGAACCACTGACCCGCTCTCTGCTCAAGGAACCACAGGCCCAAGAGGGAACTGCACTCTCCCTCCCTGCAGCATTCCACCAGAGTGGGACTCCCCTGCACTGGGGGAAGGTCAGGCTGGGTCTCTCCTCGCAGGGATGCCAGTGTGGGAGGCAGGATGGGCAGTCAGGAAGCTAAACACGGACACAGAGGATCAAGCAGGATTCAGGCACACACTGGGAGGGCACTTGAGAGACCCACACCTCCATTTCTCCACTGCTCTGGTTTTGCTTCCAGCTCGACCCTTGCCAATCTCCTACCCCTCCTTTACCATCCCCCCAAGCCCCATTCTACCCCTCCCCACGTTCCTCTGCTCCTCTCCAGGCCCCTGTGACACCACTGAAAGCCTCCCAAGAGCCCCCAGTGCTGCAGACTCCTACTGACTCCGTGGGTTATCCAAGCAAACCCCTCCCTCCAGCACTCGGCTCCAGGAAATGAACACACTGCAAGCTCTGAAGCTTGGCCAAACCGTGTAAAACTTTTTACTGGCTCTCAATAGCTATTAATAACAAAAAAAAGCTTCTTGTGCTCAAGGGTGCACAGAGGGAAATGTGGGAGCTGTAAGAGCACCCCAGGGAAAAAGACACCAAAGCCAGGGCTCAGCAGGGGGAAGGACTGGCTGTATAAGGGTTCAGAGGCAGGACAGCCCCTGAAGCAGCCCCCTAGGGCTGTCCTGCTCCCACCCCCCTCGGGCTGTCCTGCTCCCAGCCCCCTCCTGACACCGAATCCTCACTCTTCACAGCATCCTGGCACACTGCCACTGCTCTCCAGGAGGGACCAGAGCTGCTCCAAAGGCAGAGAGTGCTGGGGTCCCACTTGTGGGACCTGCCTGCTCAAGCACACGAGAATAAGGCTTTCATGCAACATGGGAGCCCCCTCCTGCCCCCACAGGCTCCAGCCTCCATCCAACACCTCTGGAGCATCCCTAGAGCACAGCAGCCTGGCCCTGCAAGGCCACCCCCAGCACACCAACAACCAGGGACCATCCTGTTGCACCCAGCACACGTCAGCTGAGGGAAACTGAGGTGCAGGGAGCCTTCCAGCTCTCCCAAAGGTGGGCAGCCATGGGCTGGCTTCTGCCCTGATGCTCCCTTCCCCCAGCAGCGTGTCCGTGCCAGCAGGAAGCGGGGTGGGAGCGGCAGGAGCAGGGCTTCCCTGCGCTTTGTTCTGCCCCAGCCCCGAGCGCGCACGGCCCACACGTGACATCCTGCTCATTCTTCGCTCCCCCAACAATTTCCGCTCCGGGTTCAGCCCTCCCGACCTCCTCATGTTTCTCCCACCTCCACAGGACACCAGGAGCCATTCCCCCATGGCCTCCCAGCTCCCAGAGCAGGCAGCTCTTGCCTGGCATTTTGGGAGCTGCTTTCCCTGGACACGGCTCCAGCCACACACTGGGAAAGGAGAGCAGCCGGTGATGCATAACCTGCTGCTCCATAACCTGTTTTCATTCTGAATCAGACCTTTATGCTCAGTCCCAGGGGATTCCAGGCCCAGACTGTTTGCACAGAGTCAGGCGGCCGACAGCCAGAGCCGAGGGAGCTCCAGCCCCGGCGCTTGGGATTATTTTCTTTGAAGAGTTATGGGCCAGCCACTGCAAGGGAATTTCAGACAATGAAGTGAGACAGAAGGGAAAAATTAAATCCTGTTTCCTGTGAGCACAGAGAGACTGTACTGCCTTCGCCCAGCCCAGACAAATGCAGGGAGCAGCACAGCACAACTCTGGTCCTGCCTGCAGAGCCTCAGGAGCAGCCCTCCTGGAGGGGCCCAGCTCCAAACCCCAATTTCAGGCACCTGGGCCAGATTCACACCCAGCGAGGCCACAGCCCAGACCCCCGTGCTGGGACTGCCATGCTGCTATTCCCCCTTTCCCAAGCCGGGTGGCCAGAACAGCAGGAAGTCCCTGAACCGCATCCGTGTGAGTCAGGCCAGGGCAAGTGATGCTCCCTCACACTCTGCCCACCAGCCTCCCCCATCCCTTGGATGAGCCAAGGGATGGGAGGAATTTATTTTCTCATCCCAGGAATGCCAAGGAGACACAGTGGCTCCCTGGACCTCGGGACAAAAGCAGGACCCATCTCTGTGCAGTGTCAGTGACTGCTCAGGTTTTTCACCCTGTGCCATAAAGGGATCACTGGCCTTTAAAATTGAGAACAACCTAATTAGAAACAGAAACTTTTGGTAAAATCCCAGGACTCCCACTGCTCTGGAGCAAAAATCCCCTGTGTCTGTTAAAACACAGCAGCCTTTGGACAGGCAAACAGGAACCCAGACCTGACCCGTCCTCCCCAGGCAGCAGCACCTTGGGGGAAGATTCCTTGGAGAAAACTGATGTCACATCGTTCCCTTTTGCTCAGGAATCCTCCCCCAAAAGGTCACAGCGAGGCAAGCAGCCTCAGGAAAGCACCTTCTAGGCTGGATTTGCTGGCCTGGAATCAAATCTGACGCAAGATGAGACTAAGAAAACTTGTTTCTCTCTTTGTGAGGGAGTGGGATAAATAAGGAAAAAAAATGAATTGGCCTGAAGTTTGGCAGAAGAAATTCCAAAGCAAGCTGTAGTCTTAAAGCAAATAAGCAGTGCTCTGTGGTGTTTGCAGTGCCAGTGCCCTGAACCAGGAAGCAAAGCAAACTGCAGGCAAGTGCAAGTGCCTCAGCACCCCCAAAACAGAACCTCAGAGGCATTGAAAGTGCCATAAAAAGGGGTCAAGCCCACACACCCTCTGATCCACAAAGAGGGAGTTCATAGTGCTTTTGTTGAAATATTGGGTCCTTTTTCTTTGCCATCTGGTTTTAAGCAGGTCAGAGCCGCTCCAGTCACATTTACAAGCTTTTCCCTGCAGATGTAAGGGTGAGAGAAGGGGAATTGGGGTTGGGGGGGACTTGTTTTTTTCCTTAGAAGAAGAAAAGCTGCAGTTCTAGTGCTACCCCTTGTCTCTGTGACTTGGACCAAAATATCAAGGCTCGGGAAGTTCCTGCCCACATTTGCAAGTATAAGCTGCTGATGAGTTGTATTTTTAAGAATTTCTTTCCTGTAGAATGAAACCCTGTGGCTGCCGAGAAGGCACTTGTACAAACCATCTGGGGCACATTGTTCTCAGCCCTTTATATGAACACACACACTGTGTTCCTGCCCGAAAGAGGTTACAGCTAAGCGGGGCAAGACAAAAGAGGGGAGGAAGAGGAAAAAAATAGCAGCCTGGAGCAGGGAAGTGGCTGGTAAAGGTCAGGGAGCAGGTCCATCGTGCTGCTTGGAACAGGGCCCAAGTGTCCTGGAGCAGCCAGCATCCCCGGGTGCTGCTCCCTGAGCCCCACCAGCCTTTGGGATGGTTCTTGGAGCTGGTTTCCCCATGTACTGCACCCTGTGAGCAGAAGGGAAACACAGCTGCACCCAGATGAAAGAGAAAGGAAAGCTTCTTGGGAGCACAAAGAGAAAAGCCCTTGACACTCTGAAGCTCCAAGTACAGATCACTGCCAATTAAAGGCTAAAAATAATCACAAATACCCCGATGTCCCAAAGGATGACCCATCAGCTGGCTCCCAGCGCAAAAATCCAGACCAAAAAGCAACCAGTGGCCTTACACAACTGAAACCAAATCCCAATAAATTCTAAAAGTTGAAGAGGCTGAGCTTACAACAGGAAGATCAAAAGTCTTAAAACAAGGCAAAGTCTTTAAACATCTTTAAGAGCGAGCTACAGATGGTCCCAAATGATATCTGCAAAGGTTTGTTGCTAAACACATGTTCCAGCCTGCAGAGCTGCAGCAGCCCTGCTCATGATGGAGCAGGGAAAGCTGTGCCACCACACAGAGGTCTCCCAAAACAGCGGGTCATGGAAAGCCTCACCAGGCTTCCCACGGGAGCCCTGCAATGGGAACAGCCAAGCCGGATGCCAGCTCACAAGGTTGGGTCACATCAAGTTTCTCATCCATCAAAGTCCCCATATCCCTTTCTCCAGGGCTGATCTCCATCCATTCTTTATCCAGCCTGTGTTTGTGCGTGGGATTGTCCCAGCCCATGGCAGAACCTTGCACTTGCCCTTGCTGAACTTCATGAGTTTGGCACAATCCCACCTCTCCAGGTCCCTGTGGATGCCCCATCCCTTCCCTCCAGCATGTGACTGCTCCACACAACTCTGTGTCAGCAGCAAACTTGCTGAGGGTACCCTCAGTCCCACTGTCCATGTCACCAGCAGAGATGTAAAAGCACTGGTCCCAGTACCAACCCCTGAGGACACCACTTGTCACTGGTCTCCACTTAGAGTGTGACCATCTAACAGGCTCCAGAGAGATCTCCTGAGCTTCCTCCACCCTTGGACATGCACCTCTCCTCTGAGCTGGGCATAGCAGCTGAACAGGCTGGAACTGGGATGTGCTGTTTGGAGAAAACTCATCCTGACCCCACAAGGAAGTTTCCTATATGGGCTTGAGAGACAGAGGGGCTGTGCAGCCCCCAGAGCTTCCTCCACCTTGGACCTCCACTAGCAACAGCTCCAGTCACAGGAGATTTAAGCAAACCTACCAGGACAGCAGAACACTTCTTACGGCAAAAGAAGACTGGCTTGTTCTGGCCCCATTTCCTCTACATCCCTCAAGAAAACAGGAGTTTCAGTGCTCTGACTGAGGAACTCCAGGAACCTGCTGGAGATGGGAGTTCTGGATGTGAGCATCTCTAATCCAGAGCTCTGAGAGCTGTGCTCACTCTGTCAGGATGGAGAATGGGCTGCACCACCCTGGGGACAGCATCTGTGGAGGAGTTGAAGCAACAGGGCAAGGGGTGAAGGGGCCTTTATCCAGCCCAGAAATTCCCTTAAAAACCAAGCAGTCCTGGAGGCAGCCACTTTCCCAGCAATTTCTGCCAAGTGCAGCCACAAGAATATCATCCCCGGCCCAGCAGGTTGGGTTCAGAGGCGATGGCACCCCAGCTTCCTCCTGATCTCCAACCCTTTTTCCAGCCTCCAGCGAGGCAGGAGCCAGCACAGCTCTGTTTACTCCACTTGCTCCTTTGTACGTTGGTGTTGGTGTCAGCACAACAGGAAGCTCTTGTTAAATAGTTTGTTACTTAACTGCTGATGCAGAGCCACCGGGGAACCCAGGCGGAACGTGCAGCGCGTTCCGAGAGCTGGGGGAGCCTCACAGCCCAGCTCCAGGGATTTAAGAGCTCTTGGCTCTGCCACCCCTTCCCCGGTGATCTGGGAGTGTACTGAGTCCCTGGCCCTTCACATTCTACCTGTTACACTGGGATAACTTCCCTGCATCTCCCTTCTCCATTTGAGGTCCCTGGAGAGATGTCTGGCTGTTTTTCAGCTTTTGAACAGTGCTGAGAGCTCAGCAAGCCCCCCCCCCCCCCCCCCACTCACCTGCTTCAAGGCATCTGCAGACAAGAACCCAAAATTGAAGGAACTGCCCCACTAGGCAGGAATAGCACCCGGTGAAACCCACCCACCCCACCTGTGCTACTGCTGCCCGCAAACAGGTCAGGGAATATCCAACGGTCACAAATCCACTGCTTGGAGCCCCACAGAGCAGCCCTCAGCCCACCTCCCTGACTGCTTCCTGAGCTCCTCATCCCCCAAACACCGACCCGGCTCATCCATGCGGTGTCACCAAGGCTGAGTCATCGATGACACGGCAGACACAGCTCTGTCACCATGGTCACTGCACCAGGAGTGTTTGAAGCACTGACAGTCCTAGCTGGTTTCCCTCTCCAGCAAAAAAAGAGCCGGGTTTCACTCTGGCACCCCAATATTTACAATTAAGAAATCTGCATGGGCAGTTTGTCCAAAATGTGCTTTTTTCCATCCAAATTCTTTCTTTAAAAGAAAACAAGAATAAAGCTGAGGCTAATGCTTCTACCAGAATTTCTTCTAGTGTTCAGAGGAAAAAAAAAACGCAACAGAAACAACTAACCCACAAAAACCCTGAACTGTGGCAGCAAAGCTTTTAATCCAACATGATCCCAGCATCCTTGTTCCAAACCTCTCCTCCTCTCCTGGCTTCCCAGCTCTTTACTGAAAACACTGTGTCCGTGAGGAGGGAGGATCACACCCAGCTCCCAGAGCAGCAGGCACAGGGCACTCCTGGCACCTGCAGCCCAGCCAGTGCCCTACGGCCAGGATCTGGCCCTCCCCTTGCATAGCCCCAGGGACAGACACAGCCAACAACGCTCCCAGCACCGGAATTAAAAACATAAATCCACTCTCAGAGCAAACAACCAGACACACCATCACCTCCAGCCACACCGGTAACACAGAACAAACAAAAATGACTTCAGCAAACAGGACAGGAATGTGCCGAGCCTGTCAGACACTACAGAAGTTAGTTGCCACGTGCAGGTGCTGCCCCGCTCCCAGCAAAGGCCATCAGTCAGCCTCAACACCTCAGGGTTTCACCCAGGTATCCATCCATGGCTCTCAGCCACATCCATAAAACATCCAAGGCACAAAACCAGAGGATTAAAAAAAAAATTAAAAATAATTTAAAAAATAATAAACCATTTGGGTTTTTTCCTAGAGTTAAGCTGTGCTGTGAAGAAGATGGATTTTTCTTTCTGGCTTCCTCTTCCAGCTTTCATGCCTATTAAACTTTTCTCTAAATTAGAAATGTTCTCTTGTTACTGGCTATCCCCTTCCCCAGGAGACTTTTGACACTGTGAACTCTGGTCAGCTCTTAATCTACAATAAATCAAGCTCCAAATTGTTTCAAAGTTATTTTCTCCCAGCCTCTGAACCCAAATATGGCTTTTTAATAGATTGCTATGAATTTTCAATATTTTTTTAAAGTTTGTGCAACATCATTCCCTCTGTATTAACGAGGAGAGCAGAATTTCAACAAGGCAGCAGGGGAATGCTTCTGCTGAAGCAGAGTCATGCTTCCCACCTCGGAGTGTCACCCACAAACAGATACTCACAACACACCCAGTAATAACTTGTGTGTGGTTTTCACAAAGATCTCTAAAGGACACCAGGTGACATGCAACCCCATCAGGCTGCCTTAAAAGCAAAATCTCAGCTGTTCCTCAAATTCCGGCCCAACCTTCCCAGGCTCCTGCAGCCCATGAGCTAAGTGTGCCCATGGACCCAGAGCAGGCACAGCATCCCCATGTGCAAGGGCTCCTAAAGGGAGTGGAAGCAAAACTGAACTATTCTTCAAACACGACAGAATTAAAAAAGAAGTAAAAGATGGGGGCAAACCACCAGTAGCAGAGTTTTCAGTTTCCAATGGAACCACAAGGCACCACTGAGGAGCTGGTGTGAATTCCCTATGCTGGTGGGATCCTAACCCAAAAAATTTCCCCCTCTCAAGATGAGCATAGAAGGGCTGCAGTAGCCACGCGCCAGAACACCCCTGGAGTAGCAGCTGGAGAACTTCACCCCAAACTCTCACCGCTCACACCACAGCTCAGGGTGGATGAGGAGAATCCCTGCCTGGCAGCAGTATGTGTGTGCACAGTGTCAGCTTTCCAGCAGCAGGTCAGCAGGAGTCATTTTGCACCCAAAAATACATCTAAGGAGAAACCAGGCCCCTCTTTAACCAACAGGAGTGGGACTGTTTGATGAACATTTGCTCTCTGCACATATAAGCAGAAAGAAATGAATGTGCTTTGGACAGTCCAAATGCGGAACTTGGATCTTCACATCCAAATTCAGAACAACCCAGATCTTCATGTTTTTGAAACCAGCCTGCAGAGAAAGGAAACTTCTAAATCTCTTAGCAGCCACAGAAAAAAAGCCCTCATGAAGCATCTCCACTCCTATGAGCTGCCAATGCACTCCCAGCTCAATGCACGATTTCAGTCTTTTCCTTGGATCCTCATCCAAAGCAGCTACACCTGGGTGGAAAATATTAAACTGTGCTCCACCAAGGAGCCAGAAATACCACGATGGAAATTTCAGCAGCAGCACAGGAACCAAGCAAAAAGCCGAAAATACTTCTCTAGAAAAAATAATAACAGTAAATACACATGTGCTAAAATAAGACCATATCTGAAAACTAGTCTGGAAATAACAAACCCAGCCCAAGTCAGACAAACCCATCAATAAACCACGTGCAAGAGATTCACCTTTTTGGGTTCATCAGGCACAAATTTAAACTTCCAGCTGTAGAATTCATAACCAGAAGACACATTAAGCTCTGTGAGAAATCACTTGAAATGAAGCAGCTTTTTGGTTGACTTTTCAGATCCCACAAAAGAGTCTGCATTTTGATTTACACCTTTTCTGACATGATTGTGCCCAACGAAGCCCAAGGGCAGCCCTTTCCCAGTTCTTGGCCATGCCCATCTTGGGACCCATTCCCATGGTCCCCATGCGGGATCCATTGCATGGAAACAGGAGGAACACCAAAGCACTGTGGGTGGTGGGAGTGCAAACACCCTGGTTGCAAGGAGGGAGTCAGGGAGCAATTGGTACCTGATTCCCACCTTCCCATCCAGCCCTGCCATGATGGGATGTTACCATCCCTTCTCCATGACCAGCAGCAGCCATCCTCCAGGCTGCTGGGCCAGGAAAAGTTCTGGCATGGACCTGGAAGATGTCAAGATGAGCAAATGACTCAGGTCCAGCCCACTGCCCCATTGTGCCAGCATCACTGTGGTGTCCCTGTTCACACGGGACGATTTCTGTCTGGGGAACTGCAATTTGCTTTGCTCTTACCATAAGAGAAAGGGCACACGTAGCAGGCAGGTAACCAGAGCAGGAAACTTCCTTCTGAGCAACAATGGCACAGGTTTGCTTTCTGCCTGTGCAGCAGTTCTGCAGAATCTATCTCACCAGTTCAACGCAGAAAAAGCCAGTTAGGATGTCAAATTGGTTTCGGTTTTACTAAGTCAGAGTTTGTAGCACCGGAAGAAAGGAAGTTCACTACGGACAAAGCTGAGTTTCTGGCTGGGAGACCTTAAAAGGACAGCAGAGTCCAGCTCCCAGGGCTTCATCCCTTCCCATCTGCTGCGGCGTTTCCGTGGGATGCGCGCAGCCACCCCGGCCAAGATGTGATGTTTCTCTTGAGCCCCCGCCCACCACGGCAGGACCTGGATCCTCTCATGCATTTCTCACATAGCCACTGACTCAACTGAGTGGTCTCGGCCAGCAGCCCCTCGCATGTGCCGGCTTGGCAGCTCTGCCATGGGATTTTCCGTGCAAACAAGACAATACACCCCCAACACAGCAAGCTCCAGGGAGACACCAGATACTAATTAAATCCATGCTGCTGTTGGAAAACGGAGCTGCAGAGAGGAACCAGCTGCATTCCAAAAGTCCACAGCAGTTGGCCAGCAAAACAGTGTTTACCAGTCCCATGGCTTCCACTTCTCCTGCTCCCCCATCCATACATTTACATTTTCCAATCAGTAACAACCTGCCCAGTTCTTGCACAGATTCATTATCACAAGTTTCCTCGTCTTGGGAAGGAGTCTGCAAAGATTTCCTTTCTAGTCAAGACCCAACGTTGCTTTTAATCCACTCATGCCCAGAGCATAAAGCCCAAGACTGTTCTACAGACACCAAATCTGAGAAGTTTCAGAGCAGAACAACCCAGGCAGATCTGACTGACATGTTGGGAAAGGGCAGGTCCCCAGTGCTCACCTCTTACAAAACTTGAGCTTTGCTTTCACACCTGGTAACTCTCTGCAAAACAGGCTTTGCCTGCAAGCAGGTGTCCAAAGCACTGTCTGTATCCCAAATCACTTGAGTCACATCTGTGTGTGTTCACCCTGGGAACCAGGGAAGTCCAAGGAGAGCTGCTGCTCACACAGCTGCTGAGCACAAACTACAGAGCCCACAGCACCTTCAGGGCAGGCAACCCTATCCCATACATCAACCTCTGCCACTGGATGTTGTGGGAGGCTGTGGGAGAAATATCCAGTCTTGACAGCTCAGATACCAACTTTTACTTCCCTGACAGGTCAAATAAGGACAGATCCAAGTGCCTGCCTGTCCTGTAGGACCATGGGGATCTAGCCCAAGGGCAGCTGGCTAATGAGGAATGGGAGCTGCTTGAGCACAGCTGGAACAGGCATCACCGAGCCCTCTCCATCTCCAGCTCCACAGAATATTCTAGAGCAGATTTACCTTCAGATTCAGGTGGCAGCTCTAAGACTTCCCTGCAAAGCCTTTCTGTGAAAGGTATGATTCTACGTGTGTCACAAACACACAAATTCATCACCACCATAACCCACATCACCAGTCTGGCCATGACAGTTGCTGTGCTGGGCCACAAGAACCAGGCAAGAAAGCTCTGCGTTCAGATGTCAGGTTTCTGAGCAGGGAAGTTCCCTTCCACCTCCTCCCCTCCCCAGAGCTCGCAGCCTGCTTCACAGTCACCAGGCAGTGGGAAAAAACAGGCTTCTAGACAAAAAGATAATTTTCACCCAGCAGCTGAGAACAACAGCTTCCATTTCCATCTGAGGCTGGAACACCTCCTCCTGTGCTGCTGTAGCCAGAAATAAGGTTAAGACCATCTCTACCAGCATACTACTTCCCCAGCCCTGTCCCTGAATACTCCCACGCCCTCAAAAGCCAACACTTTTCATAAAAACAAGATGAAGCGCTGCTCGCCTTTCCCTTGATAAGGGATCTTAATGCACTTCCGGCAGCACGCCCGGGAATGGATGTGGAAGAAGAGCTGCCACCGATTTCCCAGGGAGAACAGGGGAAGGCTCTCTCCCCACCTCCACTGCAGCCAGAGATGTGCTGCACCTTTCCTTTGCAGCCACAGCCATGCAGCTGAGAGCTGCCCTGGCTCTGGAGAGCTCCAGGCACGGGCTGCAGGATGTGCCCAGCTGAAGGACAAGGCTTAGGGACAACCTGCTGCAAGAGGATTTGACAGCATGCCCAGAGGAACAGCAGGTACAAATGCAGGCGGCAGCAGGAGGAAACATCAGAGGAACATGCCTCTGGCTCAGAATGGCCCAGCAAAGGAGAGACGGGAACGCTGCAGCAGCTGTGAGGCCACAATGTACCCATCCAAGGGCTGATCCTGAGCCTACCTGCCCAGCATCTCCTAGAGCCAGTGGGCACAGGACTCATGGAGTCCAGAGCGGGCACTGCTGACACACCTCACCAGGGCAGGAGGGCAGCTGTCTTGGCAAGGGGCCATCCACTTCCCAACACACCGGGATGGGCTTATTTCCCAGCCTGGTATCCAGGCCACTCTGCACTGGTTGTTGTTAAACTTTAGGGTCTTCCCTCCCTCTGTTGAATTTTCAGTAATACATGAGAGAACACATGTGTATTTAAACATTAGTGCCAAGTCGGATGGTTGAAACATCTCCAAATCCCAGTCCATGAAATTAGTTCTTCCCACCAAAGTACGGACATGGGAAGGCATCCTGCTCTCCCTGCCCTGGAACAGCCCAAACATCACCACAAGGCCAGTCCACCACAAAGCCTCATCACACCCACAACACTGTGTATGGTGCCATTGCTTCTCCATGCACTGAAAGCAGAGCTGGGTCCACACTCTCCACTACAACCCACTGAGAAGGCCCTACAGGAAAAGCTTCCTCCTTTATGCAACCACAGGCCCCCAAGGATATAAATTGAGGCAGGACATGACAGGCAGCCATTCTCACAGGACAGAATGCCCCAGGAGGGGCTGCAGGGCCATTGTTACCCCTTGCCACAAGCTACAGAGTGAGTCACCACCTGTGGCAGGCAACCCTGGACTCTCAGACATCAGTGCAGCTAGTGCATGACAACAGCTCCCTGCTGACACAGCTTTATCAACTCCTTTATCAATTCCCACGCATGGGAAAGCTGAGAGCAGCTCTCAGACAGCCAGAAAGGGGACCCCCTGCAGCCCCCAACACTCTCAGTTATGGCCTTCTCTGTGCCATGGGGCTCCCTGGAGAAGCACTGCTCTCCACAGCCAGCCCTGCCTCCCTCCTCTGGGAGCCACCCCGCTAGTGTTGTGGGCATCTCTGGAGGGGGACAGCGCCCACGGGATATTCCAACCTCATCACAGCACAATGAGGCTCCAGAGGAACCTCCAGAGGTGTTTTGGTGCGCATGAGTCAGAGGGTCTGAGCACATGGTGGGGTGGGATGTCTCCCCACACGCTGTGGGAGAGCTCCTCGTGGGACAGCTCTGCTTCCAGTGCATGAACCCTACCAGCATCCCACGGGCCAGGAGCAGCAGCAAGGAGGGCATGGGATGATGGGGCCATCCAAGCGCTGTCTCACAGGGAGTGCTGTCAACTGGTGGGAGATGTGCAAGAGGAAAGGAAGAACACAACCCATTCGAGGATGTCCTCAGAGATCCCACAGCCTCAAATCCATATGTGCTCCTTCCTGCATTGAAAAGGATCAGTGGAAGGCAGGGCAAGGGGATCAACGTTTGTTCTCCAAACAATAAGACAGGTTTCCCAACACCTCTGCCATAGCAAAAGCAAATTTCTGGATGCATGTGTCTCCCTTCCCTTCCTCCTCCAAGCCCAAGTTGGTTCTGAAAACCTTTCATCCACCAGGAGGAGATTTCCTCCCCACAGAGGAACTTGACTGAAAATCAGCACAGGCAAGCCCAGCACTCTCCTCCCCAAGGAGTGGGACACCACAGTGACCCACTCAGGACTTGTTCCCCCCCACAGCCTTTGGACCAACTCCTAAATAACCTCAGGAGCAGGAGACTGGGAACAGACTGCTGCCCCCACTCACACCACGGGCCTCCCCAGAGCACAAATGGCTGACCATCACTGAACAAGCCAGGGAATCCCAGCTTGCTCCCAACTTCCAGGGAACAGGAGATCAAAATTTAGCAGAGAACTAGAAGTGGTTCCATTTCCCTTCCCTGAAGCTTCTAATGAGCACAGAACGAACAAAACCACTCCCTCCACTCTGTCTGCATGGCCTCCTCGTGTGCAAGGCAAGGGAATCCCAACACAGGAGGCCAGACAAGGAATCTGAGGGATACCATCAGCCCACTGCACCAGCCTGACAATTTCTGTGCCAGGGACACAGGTGACGTTCACTCTTCTGGAAACCACCATCTCTGGAGGGCAGGACATCCCCGCTGCCCAAGCTGCTGCACAGCCACAGCAGACTGCCTTGTCTAATCTGAACCACAGCTTTCCAAGCAGCCATGCATGAGAAAACCCACTCTGTTCTGGGAGAGTCCAGGCCACCAGGGAGAACAGATGATATCAGGTGTGGACGCTGCCACTGCAAATTCTTTACACGACACGCCAGGTGGGACACCCCAGAAGAGACCCCATCTGCTCTCCTGTGTTGGCATCCACACCATATGGCTCTCGGGGTTGGACACGCACCTCCTTCTCTCCCAGCAGGCTGGGAAACAATCTAAGCAGCAGCATTAACCATCTTATCTTCCCAATGTCCCTCATCACAGGCTCCAGGGGCTTTCCAGACCAATGCCTCCCCCAGCTCTTACACTGCTCTTTGCAGCAGCTGGTTCAGAGTAGATCACCAAGGAAGTGTCATTACAGAAGAGGGAACTGAGGCACAACACTGCCACATGTCACACAGAAAGCAGTAGCAGAGGAGGCAGAAAAGCCTGGTCCCCAAAGGCTGCCATGCCCTTTAAGGTCACCTGCAGGGATGGTGGCCCTGACCACAGGTGTCTTCTCCAGGCAGGGCAGTAACCTGGCACACAGCTGTAAGCTGGCTCAGAGCAGTAACCCAGCACAGCTCAGGAGTGGGTCAGAGGCCTGACCTGGAGATTGCCAGATTAGTTTCAGATTTGTTTCCTGGTTCACATTTCTAGGAGGTGGATGGAGCAGATGCCTACAGCCAGCAACTCCCTCCTCCTCCTCCTCCCCACCTGTGCCACCACAGGGAACCTCCAGGTAAGAGTTGCTGCCCTCCTGCCAGGGCATAGACGGACACCACCCAGCTCTGCCACCCCAGGGCTGTCACCAATAGAGGTGTGGGAAAGGAGGGACACCCAACCCAACAGCTTGGGAGGGTGAGCTGTTCTGTACCACTCAGAGAACCAAGTGCAGAGCCAGGGAGGCACTGGGGGCACTCACAGTGTATCCAAAAGCTCGGCCAGAAGAAGGTGTCATCTGTCAGCCCAGCAGATCCAAGCAGCCCCAGTGAGGGGCTGGGAATTCTGTGTGGCAAAGCAACCAGCTCCTGACAGGAGAGCCAAAGCTCACCTGGGTGGCTTTGAGAAACCAGACAGTTTTGAGAAACCAGAGAACTTGTCAGCTTCATCAACACAGACTGGCTATCAGGAGGAATGTCTTCTTAACAAGGGTTGTTAAACACTGCAAGGGGCTGTCAGGGAGATGGTGAAGTCACCACCCCTGAAGGTGTTTAAGGCAAGACTGGACATGGCACTCAGTGCTCTAGGCTGAGTGATAACATGGGGATTGGTCACAGGTCCGACTTGATCTTAGGGGTCTTTTCCAGCCTAAATGATTCTGGGATTCTGTGATCGCTTCCCATGGGCAAGAGCTGTGACACAGATTTGCCCAGTACCTCAAGCAACAAGGCTCCTTCCCAGCCCCACCTGGGACCAGGGGGGGAAGAGGTGGAGACAAAACGCAGCACTGGAGGAATGAAAACCAAAGTTTCATCTCCCACCTCCAAGATATGGGACAGGTACTCATCTCACAGGGCAAGTTGAGTACTCTCAAAGAGGTTTTTAATGAGCCACGCACACACCAGCTACAGTTTAAAGGGGGAAACAGACCCACAAAGACTCCAACTCAGCAGATTCAGAACAATTCCAGCCCAGCTGCCAAAGGCCTGAGCACTGCAATGGCGAGAGCTGTGTGTGCCAGCAGGGTTCCCTGTTCCTCAGCCATCTGGGGACTGTCACTCTGCACAGATCTGCTTGGCCTCCTGTCATGTGTAGCACTCCCAACCCCTTTTCTGTCAGCAGGATCTGGGTTGGCAGAAACACTTTTAATTGTAGGATTTTTTTTTCTCTTAACCCATATCCTCTTGACAGAACCAGGTTAGGAAGCAGCTGCACCGGCAGATCTGGGGTGGCCTTTTGCGAGGCAAGGCAGAGAAAAAAAGGGGTGCCTGGATACAGTTCTCTCTTCAGTCACCAAACCACAGTTAATCACAACTTCCTCACCTCTCCTAAGATCACAGGGAAAGGGGGAACACCAGCAGCTCAGCTCTGTCCTAGCCCAGTCCCTTTGCTCCAGAGCAGGTCCTTTGTCCTGGAGAGTCCCAGAGCAGGGTGGGTGGAAGGGATGTCATTCCCACTGGTGACAAGTGCTGTTTCCATTTCTGGGTGTCAGAGCTGCTGCTCTGCCAAGCTGAGCTGTCCCACATTTTTCCCTCTGCTTTCTTCCTGAGGCTGCTCCAAGCCCCACACATTTCCCCTCAAATGACTGCCAAACCATACAGATTTGGAGGGGACAAGACGGGGAGGGAAGGATAAGCATCCAGTGGGGCTAACCGGGAAACCTCTCCCCAGAGAACTGTCAAATTCTGCGTGCTGTGATGCCAAAACCATTTCCCTGCTGCAGAGCCACACAGGAGCTGACTCGCTGCTGCCCTGGCTCCCAGCTCTCCTCCCCAGCAGGGACAGCATTCCAGGGCCAAAGGAAGGACCCACAGCCCAGACCATGAGGAGGAAAGAGTAGCACCATGCAATTAATCTTTCCTGCAGAATAACTGGGGCAGAGGGATTCTCTGTGGCATGACAACATCCATCAGCTTCCATGCAAGAGTCAGCAGCATCTTCAGGGAAGCAGCAAGCAATCCACGAGGCATTCATCTTCCCACCCCCTCTATTACAGGGCTATCAGCAGCTCAATCCATTACAGTTTTCCTTGCAACCTCTCAAAGATATGGAAGCGACCTGCTTATTTCACAGATGGGCATGGAAGCATCTGTGATCTCAGAGAAAAAAAAAAGAGGATAGAGAACAGCGATTCCCAACTAACTGGAGACTAACTGGGACAAATTCCTAAGGCCCGGCAAGCACCCCCGTCTGCTGGCTTGCAGGGAGGGATAAGTTTCAAAACAGAGGGACCACAGACCTACATCCCATTCCTGGTCACACCACAAGCTGTGCAGGATCTTTTCACTCCTCCATCCCTCACAGAGAGGATCAGCCTCACAACCCTTTATTAAGCACTGGGACTGCTTTGTGGATTAAGGATTTTGTCTGGTTTGCACCAACCTCCACATCAGAAAGGCACATTGCAAAGGTTTTTTTCTCATCTTCCCTCGTCCACCACCTGTGTGTATTTTGCAGGGGATGAGAAGGCCAGGACTGAAACAGGAAGAGCACAGGACTGGCTACAGCTGAAGAAGTGGTAATGTGCACTGGGAATCTTCCAAGGAGTTCATCCCAAAGACTCTCTCACACAGGTACATCCAGTGCAACCTCACTGCACTGGAGAGCTCCTCCCTTCCCCTTACCTGCTTCTTTCAACCCTACACAAAGGGCTGAATTTATAAAATCAGGGGGATCGCTCCAATGAAGGAACATGTAGGATACACCCCCAGGAGGACCCATTTCATCTTGCTGCTATTAATACCTGGAACATGATTTGCACGAACACACTGTCCTTTCTCCCTCATTTCTGGGCTCTCACTCTTCTGGTTTGTCCCAGAAATCCCAGCCAACACACGTTCACCCTTCTCCAGTACACACTTCCATCCAAAACCCCCACCTTTCCTTTTTTTTTTTTTCATTTAATTACTCATGTTTCTAGTTCACATCACCTCTTTCAACCCCTGCAGACAGGATACAGCTCCGCTGGCTCCCTCATTGATTAGGCAGCCAATTTGAGGGCTAAACCCATCAACTCTCATTATGGAAAGGGACCAAGACTTCCCACAGCTGCCCAGCATCCCACTGTCCTCCAAGGTGGATGGGGCTCTCACTCCTCTTTGCTTCCCCAACACCAAAGCTGTGACTAAGAGCCAGAGCCATGCTTGGCTGGGCTTGGCTTTCTTTGGCACAGCTTCAGGCTGGGCCCAAGGGCTGCTTTGCCACACTGGCACAAAGAAGTTCTCAGCCTTTCAGAGCTGTGCTGAGCTCTGCCCACAGGGGCGCAGGGAAAGCCTTCCCCTTGCAAAGAGGTGCGTGCCTTTGGTTTTGCTTCAAGAGGAAACATGTTTTCTCTGTATCCAGGGCTAAAACAGTCAAACCCGGCCAAAAACATCCAATCAACAGCACAGACCATGACAAGTCAGGGCACAGGGTTACCAAGGAGCTAAGGAAGCCCAGATTTCGCAGCCAGACCCAGAATTCCTGACTTGCCTTCTCTGCAGAGAGGGGCTGGGAAGAGGATCAGGCTCCTCTCAATTGCCATGTCCTCACACATCACAACCAGCCCATGCAGCCTGAGATGCCACCATACCCTGATCCGAATTCTGACATACACCAGCACACAGCCCCATTCAGCTGCTCTCCCAGAAACGTGGGACAAGTTCAGCATTGAACCAGCAGCAGGCTTCACCTGCTTGTTTGGAGCACCCTGAGAGAAGGATCACACAGAAAGGTGAAGGATCTCACTGAAAGGGGAGGAGAAGCCATGAGAACCTCAGCAAGGCAGCCCAGGGAATGGGAAATCCTGCCATTAGCAGGATCCACTGCAGAGGATTTCATAGCTAATGAACCCTTGCCATCACAGACCACAGTGAAAGCAAAAGCAGCAGGGCATTTCTTTTCTGATAAGCTGCTTTTATCAGGAAGTTCAGCCTGGCTGCCCACACCAGCTCCAGCTGCAGAGCAGCTCCCAGCCTATGCCTTTAAATCCCCTTGGCAGTGCAGGACTGGGGCTGAGGGAGCAGACACGCCCTGTGCTCCAGCGCTGGAGCACACAAACATTTCCTCCCAGCCATTCCCGCACCGCGGCTCAGCCAGAGCTGCCTCGTACCTGCCAGGGCCGTGCCAGAGAGAACACAGACTGTGCCACACACACTGGACATGCACAGCCTTAAACTCATTTCCTGAATCCTTCCTGCTTCCCCGCCAGCACTGGACATTCTTCCCCCAAACTTCTTCCTTAAGGCAAATATTTGGAGTCTAACAGGCATTCCTCATGGAAGGCACAGGTTAAATATTGGCCCTAAAACAACAGCAAGTGCCTTTCAATGATTCTGGCTGGAGAAGCACCGCTCTGGACTTTGATTTCTGGCCCTGAACAAAAACAGGAGCAAAGCACTGAGCGTTACCCTCTTCTCCTGGGAGAAGTCAGATTTCAGGCTCTGCAAGTACCCTGCCAGGACCACAACCAGCAGTGGGAACTGTCCCTGCTCATGCTTTCTCACACCTTGGGTGTCTGCTGTCACCCAGCCAAGGCTGCTGCAGTGCATCCTCTGCACCGGGCACAGGATCAGTCTGAGTCTCATTTCCAGGTCTGTGATTATATATCCTCAGAGAGACAATGGAGGAGACCTGCAGAGAACTGTGGGTGCCATCCAGGGCATTTGCACACCTTGCCCTACCTGCCTCTGGCTGCACCACCAGCATTCCCAAAGGTGCCCATCCCTCCATCCAGCCATGCCCAGCTCTTCAGTGCAGAAGATGCTCCAGGCTGTTCCTGCTCTGCAGGCAGCCCAGCTCCCAATGGATGTGCTGGCTCTTGGAAGAAAACATCCCAGCAAGGTAGGAGAGCAGTCAGAGAGATGGCAGCACAATAAAAGCGAGAGGGAAGGGTGAGGAGGAAAAAGAAACCTGCGCTGAGGACAGCACACCTGAAGCCTGGCAGCACTCAGGTCCTGGGATGTCATTTTCCACATGGATCAGGGGAGCAGAGCTGCTGTCATGACTCTGCAGCCAGAGCCCTGCAGAGCTGGGTTTGTTGCACCCCAGAGCAGCTCTGTGATGTCCAGATGCTGCTGATCCAAGCCCAAATGGAGGGGCTGCTCCATCATCCCCACTGCAGGCAGGTCCAAAGAGCCCCTGCCAAAAACACCCCAAACCAGAGTCTGCTCCAACACCACGGGTCTGCCCACTACCTCTCCAGAAAACACCTCAACAGTTACCCTGAGAAAGGTTACATGGCACAGATGTGCTACACACCAACTCACACTCACAGGGTTTGTTCCATATCCTGCTAAATTCAGCATGGGGTGTGTTAAATGAGGTTCCCTTTCGCTCTCCTGTGGACCCTGTAAGCCCAGAGCACCTTGCTCAGCTCTGCCCACTCTGAGCAGGTCCGGGAGGCAGGAGGGGGACTGAGTAGTGGAGAGCTGGT
Source organism: Acrocephalus scirpaceus scirpaceus (assembly GCA_910950805.1). Lineage (NCBI taxonomy): Eukaryota > Metazoa > Chordata > Aves > Passeriformes > Sylviidae > Acrocephalus > Acrocephalus scirpaceus. The sequence goes on along the minus strand of OU383800.1, from coordinate 2,774,021 downwards.
CCCTGGCAACATTTCCCCTTGTTGTGTGAGATGGAGAGCTCCGATGGTCTGCTATGCTGGAATTCCTCTCTAATTCCTTCCCAAGACACTTATGATGGCACTTCAAGCTGGGGAATCTGCTGGGGGCTCTCACAACCTCTCAGTGAGATCCCCTGATGACACAGACACCACTCTGAAAACAGTGTGGGTTTAAAACTAGCTGCAAGTCACCCTGGAGGCAATGTTAAAACTCCACACAGTTCCTATTCCCTTCCCAGCCATCAAAGCCCATGGAGCAATGAGCTCCAGCAAGTTTGAGCAGGAATTCCCAAGGCTCAAGGCAGGGACCAGCCTGTACCTGTCAGCACCAACACCTCCTCATCCCATGGCACACTGACCCTGCACTCCCAGAGCCGACTGCTGCTCCTCAGTTCCAAGCAGCCCCTTCCAGCACAGGGTCCCCATCTCTGCTCCCAGTGCTCGAGTCCTTCCTTAATATTCCCTGTACTTGGCAACACCAGAGCCAGACTTTGACTCAAACCGGCATTGCCTTTGAGATAAGAGGAACCGGCAGAGCTGGGGGCGAGGGGATTCCAGGAGAGCCTCAGCCTGCCCCTCGCCCACACACACGGCACAGAAGTTGCTGGAAAGCACCATCCTCTCCCCACATCAAACCAAGGAAACCAAGCAGAGTATAAACTTCATCACTGCCAACAGTCCCTGCTAAAAAAAGGATAGGAGAAAGGGGTTTTTGCTTTGTTGTTTGTACCTCGGTGCTACCTCAAAAAGCAGCATGATTTTTTACCTGAAAACATTGGGCAAGGACAGGGTCTGTGACAATGGAGCTTTTGTAGCACGAACACAGCTCTGTTCAGGTTTAAATTAGATTTCCACTGACCTTTTTGAGCCCATCGTTCAGCCACCCACACCCAAGCAGCCCCTCTTAGCAAGACTCTGCAGCCCCCAGCCTGGGAAGATGAATAAACCCCCAAACACTTGGCTGTGCTCCCAGGGAACCCCCACACCCCTCCCAGCACCACTCCTGCTGCACAGAACTGCTCAGTTGCAGGGCTGCAAAGCTCTTCCAAAGGAAAGCTGCACAAAATCCAAGTTCAAGCTCAACCTTAACCCCTGTTTATTAACTTAAGAACATCCCTCCCAGGGTGACAAAGCCCGTGCATCACCTGCCAACTGTCTCATTCACCACTGGGAAAGTAAAGGCCAGGCCTGCCTCATTAAAAAGCATTACATAACATTAAGTAACAAAGGGCTACAGGACATTCTTTGCTCGGCGGACATGTAAAAATGAATGACTCAAAAATTAACACTTCTTTTCTCCAGACTCCAGGTGCCTCCAGCACCCCGAGAGGCGAATGAGCACCTCATTTCCAAGGCAACAGTGTCCTGGCTCATCCCAAATCCTGCTCCCACATCCAACTTATTGCCACCCCTGCCCTGCAGGCACTAAACAACACAGAGCATTGCCCAGCTTTCTTTCAGAGCACCCAGACACCAGTGGATGTGCTTCTGCTGCCTCACGGCTCACACTGGAGGGAAGCTGAGATCTCAGCCTGTGGAACAACAACCCTTCCCCAGCCCAGCATCAGCTCGGCTGGACCTCGCTGGACAGGACTTTGGGCTTCCCCTGTGTCACCATCTCACTGCAAGCCTTTCACAAACCGGACTGGGAGAGCACTTGGTTTCACTGCCACCACAAGGCCTCAAGACCTGTGTTTCCTAGGAGTGAGGATGTTTCTGCTGTGACATTTCAAGTGCCGGGGACCTGATGCAGTGGGGAAGGCAGGTGTCAGCAGGGCAGTGCTTGCAAAGGCCACTGCCACCAACCTCCCAGCAGAGCACAGACTCCATAGCCACTGGGAGATCTTCCAGGAGACATGGTGAACTTCCATCCATCATCTCTGCTGGAGCCAAAGAAACCAATTTAAACTCTTTATAGAACTAACTGAATTCCTCTGCTGTAGGAGCAAACTCTCCTTACTGTAGGTGGTGGATGAAACCAGAGACTTCTTGCTCCACGTAGCATTTTGAAACACCCTGCAAAGCCTTACCTAGAAGTTTCAGCTTACCTGAAGAGCCATTTCCTATACCACACAGGGCTCATTGTGGGTGTTGATCTGCTGCTGCCGTGCTCCGAACACAGTGAGCAGAAGGCAGAGACGTCCTGTGGTTTTACAGCCACTGCACCACCTTCCCTCCTGCCGTCCTGGGCTGGGGGCCCGTGAGCAGGGGGTCACAGCTCAGAGCACCACAGGTGTCACCCAGGAACCTGACAGGGTAGGACAGACAAGGCAGGGGTGTGCTGGAACACCTCAGAACAGAATCACAGAATGCTTTGGGTTGGAAGGAACCTTAGAGCTCATCCAGTTCCACCCACTGCCATGGGCAGGGATGCTTTGCACTAGTCCAGGGTGCTCCTTTGATTCAACCTAGTCTTGGAACTTCCAGGGACAGGGCAGCCACAGCTGCTCTGGGCAACTTGTGCCAGGGCCTCACCACTGTCACAACCATGAATTTCTTCCCAATATCCATCTAACCCTGCCCTCTGTCAGGGGGAAACCACTTCTCCTTGTCCTGTCCCTCCAGTTCCTGATGCACAGGCTGCTTTTTCAAAGCCAGTTATTAGAAATAATGCATCAAATGTAACGCACAAGGGAGGGCCTGCCCACAGGAAGGGCTGTGGGGCTACAGCCGGGGCAGGAATTTTGAATTCCTCAGGAGGAGGAGGGCAGCTGGCATGAACTGGGGAGCCTGACAGAGGACCCTGATGCTCCACACTCAGCTGCCCCAGCAGAAAATCACCTTTTCACCTCCCTCACAACCAAAGCTGCTGCTCCTCTATGGCGACAAATCTACCAGAAACAGCAACTGCCAGCAGGAAGTAGAAACAGCCTCTCATGAAACTCCAAAACTATTCACACAGCTTTTCTAACAGGAAGATGAACTGTTCTCCAGCAGAACCCCAGAGCTGCTGGGACCTGCTCTCCCAGCTCACAGGGTAGAGCTGGACTGAAACAGACTACAGGTCACACTATGTCCGGGCCAAGGAAGGAGGCTCAGGTTCACAGCTTCTCACTGCACCCACAACGAGCCATGTCTGCCCAGTCAGAGCCCAATTACAGGGCTGTGGGCAGAGCTGCTCCCACAGGCTCTCAGCAAAAAGCCGTGGCAAACACACAAAGGAAGCTCCTGTGTTGGCATCCAAGCCTGTCCCTGCACAGCAGCACTACAAGAGAGGAGGGTTTGACTCCTCAAAGTGCAGTGGGAAGTCACAGGAGTAGCACAGGGCAAACCAGGCCACTGCCCTCTGGTATCAAACCCCACAGTGCCTGGCCCTGCCAAGTGAGGGGAGGGTCTCCTCCCCAGCCCTGGGGCTGCAGCTCTCCTGCACACCCCACAACAGCACATCAGGGATTGCTGCTCACCCGAAGCTTCCCTCATCCCTCCCACCAAGCCTTTAGTGCCTGTGAAGCTGCAGTTCCTGTCTGAAGGCAGAGATAAACAGCTTCCTACCCACCCTGGGTAGGGCACAGGGCCTGGGCCTTGCAGCAGTGCCCTGGATCAAGGGCCAGGCACGCACCTGGAGAGACCAGCCAAGCACAGGAACGCTGCTCCAGCACAGCTCATCCCAGCTCCTCCTAGCTAGGAAAACCACGGGGAAGGAGGTGGGCAGGGGGAGACAGCTCCAGAGCACAGCCAGACCCAAGTCCAGCAAAGATGCTTATTGGCAGCTGCTCTCAGACATTGTGTCTACCAGCCCAGTGGGGCTGGAGCTGGGGCGGAGGAGAAATACTGATTGTCCGTGAGCACAACCCTCATGTCATTCCCATTGATCCGCTGAGTCACTCCCGTATTAACAGTTTTGACAACACCCAGACTGCACAGGAGCTCTGACACAGAATACAAAACAAGGGGCACTGTGAAGCTGCTCCAGAGAGCAGCACCCAGGAACCTGCTGAGCTGCCAGGGCCCGCTTCCTCCTCTCAGGAGCTGCACCAAGAGCAACCAGCACACTCCACGCTGCAAGGGCAGAGCACACAGCTCCATCCAGTGTGCCTGAGGAAGCTGTTGGACACAAGGTCTGCCCTGCAAACCACCACCAGCTGCACCCCGTGGATGCAGGGGCAAAGCAGAGCAGCTGCTGCTTTGGCAAAGGAACTATACAAGTGATCTTAAAGTGATTTATAAGGCCTCACAGAGCTATCAGCTAACGAGGAGGAGATCAAACCCCACAGCACAACAGGGCAGCTACCTCTCCAGGCTGAGGGGTAACCCCTAGAGGGCTGGGGGCTCCCCAGATCTCATGTTCCCACAGATCTGAGCATGCTGGCCCTGGACCAGTCAGCACCACAACCCCCCCATCACCCCAAAGCTGTTCAGGAGTGATAAAACACTGACCAAACAATGTCCCTATCTGCAATGTACCAAATTAAAACAAAACCAACAAATCTTTGGCAAGTTCCTCACAGCAGCCAAGCCTATCCCGCCACGGCAAAGGCTCCCCATGGAGGCCTCCTGCCCTAATTTGCAGAAATTCTTTGTCAGACCACTGGCAAACACCAAACGTTTGCTCCAATCTGTTACATAAGGCCCAATTTTTAAACCTGTGTGCTGGCCGTGGGGAGATGGGGGCACACTGTGGGCCTGACAGGCCAGCCTGGCTGGCAGGTGAACTCACACACTCCTCAGAATGCACTTCCACACCTGCAACCACTTGTTGTGCGAAAGGAAAACAACTGGATTACTTAAGGAGGCAACTTCCAAAGGTTTTACACACCTTTCAACCCGGGTCCAGGCTAACTGAAACTGTTTGGAACGGACTGATATCATGGCAACTGAAAAGGGGTTTGTGAAACTTTGCTTTTTAACTTCCCAAACCCACCAAACACGGCCAGTCTTCATGTTGGCCAGTGCACAAAAGAGAAGGCACCTTCCTGACCATCCCCACAACTTCCCGTTGTCTGCTCCCCGACATCCAGACCCAGCTCCCTGGCTCAGCTCCCTCCTGCCAGCCAGCGACAGGAGCCACAGGCCTCCCCGGCAGAGCTGCTCCTCATTTGCAAACCTCAGAACAGCTCAAGTCGGCTCCTGTCTGCTGGGGGCAGGAGGGGGAGGGCACTTTTCCCTTTTCTCACATTCATCCTCACCCGCTTCGCTGAAGAAAAAAAAGCCGTTTTAAATACCAGGTTCAGCACAGTCCTTTCCCCAAATAAACACTTCCCAACCCCTCTGGAGAAAGGAAAGCCATATACAAAGGAGCCAACATCCTGCGAGGCTCAGGCAGGCCGGGCAGGGTGGGGGCCGAGGGGACATGGCCGGGAGGATCCGACCCCATCCCTGCCGCCCACGCGGCCTCTGGGGGACTGGGGGGCTCGCACCCCTTCCCCGGGGCCACAAAACAGGCACGGCCGGGAGGGGACGGGGCGAGGCAGCCCTGGACCCTCAGAGCCCGGCCCAGCCTGACCCCAGCGCGACCCCAAAGTCTCCCCCGCCCCCCAATCCCAACCTAACTCCCCCCGGCCCAGACCGACCCCCCCCTCAGCCCCACCACCCGGCGACCTCCCCAGGGCAAGGTGGGGCTTCCCCCGGCACCCCCGCGACCCCCACAGCTCCTTCCTCTCTCCGGGCCCCTCCCGGCGCTCAACGCCCTCCCGCCACCGCTCCGGCCCCGCCGCCCCCGCCCGCGGCGCCGCCCGGCCCGGCCGTCCCTCCCCGGTGCCGGCCGTGCGGAGCCGAGGCCGCAAGGCCCCCGCCGTCCCCCGGTGCTTCCCCGGTGTTACCTCGGCGGTCCCTCAGCGCCGGGCGGCGGCGCCGCTGCCCCGCGGCCGCTCCCCCATGGCGGCGCCCCCGGCCCGGCCCCGCTCGCCTCCCCTCCACCGCTGCGCCAACGGCGTACGGCCCGCGCTGCGCCAACGGCGTACGAGCTGCGCCGCGCCCGTGCGCGCCCGCGCGCCAGCGGCGCAACCGCGCTTCGTGAATACCGGCCGCGGGGCGGAGCGCGGCGCAAGCGCAGCGGGCGCGAGGGTGGCGGCGCAGCGGCACTGGCGTAGGGCGCGTTCGGGAATAGCGGCCGGCAGGCGGCGGCGCGGCTTTGCGGCAGCGCCGCGCGCTTTACGGCAGCTCCGGTTAACCCCGCGCTGCCCGACGCCGCTGTCGCGACAGGGCCCGCCCTGCCGAAGCGCCCTGCACGGCTGGAGGGCGCAGCTCTCACACAGGGAGCAGGCCGCGCTGCGGAGTGCCCTGATGGATGTGGCACCGGTGTGGGTTGTCCCGCCGCTGTCGCGACTTGGATGCTACCGTCCTTCGGGTGGGATACGGGCCTGTTGCAGGTTACAGCACGGGGAGAGTATCGACCCAGTTATAGGAGGCAGGCCCTAATATGTGAGTGAGCCCCGCACCGGAGTACAGCCCCGTTTTGGGGTACAGCCCCTTTTTGAGGCACAGTTCCCTCATCTCCACATCCGTCCGCACTCCAGGGGCTCTGGGGCAACGTCGGGATGGGGACTGGGGGTCCTGCAGCTGAAGCACAGCTTTGGCACTCCATCCAATGGGAACAGAGGGATGCCGGGCTGGGATTCTACAGGCATTGTCACTTTTTTGGGGACATCAGCCCGGAGCAAAGCCACTCTGAGGGAAACACAGAGCTACTGCCATCCCACTGCCTTGCAGGGAACAGAGCTCCAGGAGTGTGGGATATACTGGTACAGGAACTGAGCAGGGACACAGACTCCACTGCCACCTCCTAAAGCCTTTCATTTTCTTCTGATTGATCACCTGGGGACAAATGCTCCATCCCCATCCCCATCCCCGTACTCCCTTGGCAAAGGAGGGCACAGCCAGAAGATAATTTCTTTCTCACCCCTTTTTTCTCAACCCCCAAGTTTGAGGCTTTCAGGGTAAGGCTGGAGGGAGGGGACAGCCCTGCTGGTTGCATCTTCAACACAGCACGGAGCATACGCACCCCACAAGTATTTTCAGGCAATGGGCAAATGAATTTGTGTGGGTTTGGGGGACAATCAGGTCTCCAGCATCACCAGCATCACTGCTTGAGTTGGTTCTCTCTCCTGCTGCAGAAATGTTCCGGGGAAAAGCTCTCCCCACAACATTTGGCTGGAGGACTTTTCCCTGTGGGTGTTTGCTCCTACAAAAAGTGCTGATTTTAGAGCATCAGGAAAATTCTGAACATGTGAATTCCAGCTGCTCCCATCCTGCTCCTGTGCTGTGATCTGGCTCAGGAGGGTGGTGAGGTGCTGTGAGACGTCCTGCCCCTGGAGAGGATAAAAATCGCCCCTGGAGAGGATAGAAATCACTCCTGGAGAGGATAATATCACCCATCAGGAAGATAAAATCACTCCTGGAGAAGATAAAATCACCCTGGAACCCTCCCTTTCCTATTTGCCCCATCCCACCCCTCACTCTGCAATTTTGTGGTGATTTCATGCACTTGGAGAACCCACAAGTTGTTCAGACATTTGGCTGGAGAACTGAACCACCCTCTGGAGCAGGAGAGTGGGGAAGAAAGGAGTTTTGATTTTATTTCAAGGCAAATCTCCAGCGGTGAGCACAGTGTGCCAAAGGCCTGCAGAGACACGAGCAGCTCATGCCACGGAACCAGCATGGGGAGTAAGAAAAGCTAGGGAATTTCTGCTGGGAAAGCATCCAACCAGGAGCCCTGTCCCTCTCCTGTGGGCACAAGACAGTTTGGGCTCATTCACAAGCAGACACACAAGGGACCACTGCACGAGAGAATGGGAGAACGAGCTGCTCCGGGGCGGGTGGGCAACACCTTCCCAGCTGGAATATCCCAGCCTGGGAAACTGCAGAGTGATAGAAACACAGCAAGAACCAGCGAAAAGGAAAAGCCAGGCCCTCACAGTGTCCCTCACACCCTGATACCAGCAATCCAAAGCTTTTTGGGAGTTCCTCAGGGTGGGGGGCTGAGCTTGGCTGCACAACCTCCCCTATTCCTGAATCTGGGTGCATTCCTGACCAAACCTGCCCAGTCCTCCTGCAGCAGAGGCAAAAAACCCCCCCCTCATTCCAAGGTCCTGCTTGAACAGCAGCTGGAACAGGAGCTTAAAATGTGCCTCGTGCTCAGATATTGAGGAGCAAGAATTTGAGGAAAATCCAATTCATCCTCATGCACAACACATCAGGGCACAGCAGCAGCTGTTGGGAACCTCTGTCAGAGAGAGAAGGATGGTGAGGGCCAAGCAGGGGGAACCTGGCACAGGGCTTTGGAGACAGGGAAGACACTGAGATCAGCAGATGTCACAACAACAGCTGTGAGGGAAATGGCTCCTCTAGGATTAAGTATCTGCCATGGAGTGGAGCTAGGGTATGACACCACAATATGATTTCCATACTCTCACCTGGAGTGTCGTGTCCAACTCTACAGCCCCCACACAAGGAAGACATGGACCTGTGGGAATGAGTCCAGAGGAGGCCACGGAGATGCTCCAAGGGCTGGAGCCCCTCTGCTCTTGGGACAAGCTGAGAGAGCTGGGGGTGTTCATCTGGAGAAGAGAAGGCTTCAGGGAGAGCTCAGAGCCCCTGCCAGGGCCTGAAGGGGCTCCAGGAGAGCTGGAGAGGGACTGGGGACAAGGGATGGAAGGACAGGACACAGGGAATGGCTTCCACTGCCAGAGGGCAGGGATGGATGGGAGATTGGGCAGGAATTGTTGGCTGTGAGGGTGGGGAGGCCCTGGCACAGGGTGTCCAGAGCAGCTGTGGCTGCCCCTGGATCCCTGGCAGTGTCCAAGGCCAGGCTGGACAGGGCTGGGAGTATCCTGGGATAGTGGAACGTCTCCCTGCCATGGCAGGGCATAGAACTGGATGGGCCTTAAGGCCCCTTCCAACACAAACTATTCTGGGATAGCTTTGGAAACACATTTTGAGCAGTAAGTTCAGCCACATGCTAAAGGGATTCAACTCACCCTCACTGTCCAAGCCCATGTACTCCAGGGGTAACAGTCTCCTTCCAGACGATAACTGGGGAAAGCAGACACCAGCACTGCCAGGAGCTCTCTGCACTATGGAGAGGCCACAAAAATGACCCCACAAAATGGGAGATGGGACTTTCTCCACACATCTGCTCTCCAACCTGGTTGTCAGAAGTTGGGAACAATGGCAGCACCTTTGGTCAAAGTTGATGGGGCATCTCTAAGAGTACAAACCACAACAAGCCACTCACACCAGTCCCCAGCTCAGAGGATGAGCCTCATCCATCAACGTGCTGTTCTTTTACAGAGAAAACAACATGCAGTGGGAGACTTTAGAGGAAAATAGAGATTTTGCCATTTCCCTCTGCCAGATAACTCTGGTTACCTAGGAACAGACACTTCTCCAATGCGGCCAGTTCTCCTCATCAAGCACAGGATGAGCATTTATTGTCTTGTGATCAGGAGAAAAACACAAACAAAACCCAGAGCTCCACAGGTGACATGAAAACATCACACACAGACACGCCACGTGACACCTGACCACACCAGGAGCCATGGCCTGGTTAATGGTGTTAAGACCTTTTAGAAATCTAATGTAAACATTTAAAAACATACAGAGGAGTCCAAAAAAAAAAAGAAAAAAATTAAGCCACAGTTGTTCAGGCAGCGTGTTGGGTCAACTTTCTGGAATTACGGTTTCTGGCATCGAAGAGGAGGGAGGGGAGTGAGATGGCAGTTCCCATCTGGAGGTGCATTGATCTCCGCAGGGATCTCAGGCAGTGCAGGCTAACAGGGGGTGATTTTGGTGTCCAGCTCCAACCATTCCGGTGGGCAGGCTCCCAGGCTCCCCCTCTCCTTGTATCAAGCCTTTCCAGTGTGACTGACGGTGGGTGCTTCAACACAGCCCCCAGATTCTCCAAGGGGAAAATCCCAAAGAGAAGCAGGATGTGGAGCCCCCAGCAACACTTCTCTTGGTTCCTTTGAAACCTCCAACTTGACACACTGAAATGGGGCAGGTATCAAATGGTTTTGAAGAATTTTGGCAAGAGGATGAGGGTGGCGAGGGGCAGGACTGAGGGACACGGGTGCACCATGTCCTGGCTCCCAAGTGTGGCCAATCCCACCTTCAGCCCTGTTGACCCTCACCCCGTGGTGCATCCATCGTATTTCCAGGGAGTCAACACCAGGCAGTTCTTTCATCACTCCGATGGCAAGCGACAAAGAACACTTAAAATTACACTTGACACTAGACAAAGGCACCTAAAAGCTTCACAATGCCATCAGGTCGTGTTCTGTTTAGAAGGCTCCAAGAGCTTGTCCTCCCAAGCACATTGCAGACTCTCCAGGAAAAACCCCAGGTATTGGGAGCACATTCCATGTGCCAGAGCCAGTGGAGGGCTGCTCCTGCAGCAAGGGGTCAGTGTGGCTGTAAACCAAAATTTGGGGAGGCTCTGCCCTCCCATCCAGGATTGCTTTTGCTTTGGCCCTGGTAACACAGGGGTCGTGCAGACTCCAGACTGTGCTTCCCTCATTATTTACAGTGTGACATAGGACAAGTTGATAGGGAAACAGAATTGTGCAGGGGTGAGGGGGAAGTGGGAGCTCTCCTCTGTGAACCGTGATTTCATTAGATAAGGCACATGTAGAGAAAAATTTTCAAAAGACCACTTGCAAATCAATTCCACCTAGCTAGGACCATGTCCCTGTCCCTTTCCAGGAGCCAGTTTTGTTTTCCAGTTGCTCAGTGTGAATTTGGGAATTTGGAATAACCCCAACAACAGCCTGCCAAGGCAGCAGGCTCTGGGTCTGATCCCCAGGGTGCCCAACCCCTCCTAGGTCTCCCAAATGGAGCACTCTGGATCATTGGCCAAAACTTTGAGAGCCAAAGACTTGGAACACTCACTCTCTATTAAAAAGTTTGGAACTGACCTCCCAGTTTGGACAGGTTTGAAAAAATTCACAGCAGGCTGAGGGGGAAGAGGAAACTGCAGCCTTTGCTGCCTGGATCGCTGTAGGACACAGGGAATTGGATGGCTCAGGCACAGAATGGAGATGAATGACAAGGTGGAGGATAATCTCAGGAAAAACAATCCCTCTCAACAGCTTCATCCTCCCTTCAGCTGGTCCTTGGAGAAAGGCAAGAATCTCTCTCTCATGGAAATCCTGCCAGCCACAGAGCAAACAGCAGCCATGAGGACTAACAAGCTTCCCTTGGTCTCCCAGACCCCACTGTAATGTTTGGAATTCAGCTACACCAGCAGAAGGCAGAATTAAACTATTCATTGTAACAGAAGGATTTCCAAACCACACTGGGCCTCCAGCACTGAGATCAATCATTATCTTGATTCCGGCTCCTGGCTGGGAACCCAGGAAAAAGGTGCCCCCACAGGACAAGGTGAGTCCAGTGGGACATTCCTTGGGCCAGCACAAAACCTGGCTGGAAGTTACACGGTGGGGAGATCTCATGCTGAGTCCCTGTACCAGAGTGAACATCACCAAGGCCAAGTGTCAGCTCTGCACTGGTTTCCACTGGGCTTTGATTCAGGTATTAGCGAGCAATCATGAACCTAAGGAGATGAATCTGTACCTTTGGAACACACAGATCCGGCAAGAGGTTTTGGCAGCAGGGAAAGCAAGACCTGTAGCATCACAACAGTTTGAGCCAGGCAAATGAGGACTTGTGGGGACTTCACATCCGAGGACTCACCCAGGGCACACTGTTACCTGCAGGGATCCTCCCACAGAGGGTGGAGCTTTAACAAATCACTTCAGTGTCACCAAATAGTACCAAATAATTTAAGTGCTGCATTTCTGTTAGAGTGAAAAGTTCCACATTATTCATCCAGGAGAGTAAACACCAGTTGCTACTAATGCTCTGATTGCTTTTGCTGCAGATGGCATGGTGCTGTGCTGGGTATTCCATAGAAGCTGAGCAGGAGCAGGGGCAGGAGCAGCTGTGGTAGTGTTGTCATCGCAGGGAAGCTGAGCCTTTTCCAGGGATGGTCAGGAGAGGATTCCTTCAAGCAAGGGCAGTGAAGGGTTTGTTCTCAGTCTGCAACGAGGCAAATACTGGTGACTCAAGGCAAACAAAAAGCTTTCTGCCATGGCCGTGCAGTGCAGTGGAGGTGGGAAGGGCTCAGAGCATGGATATTCCGCAGGGATCAGGAAAGAAGAACCAGAAAGGTCCCCGAGATGAGTGGGGTGCTTGGGGGGAATGCAAATGATCTTTTCCAAGAACAAGAATAAAAAGACCAAAAAGGAGAGAATCCAGGCAGTTTGCAGCTGTTGCTGCTTAAGGCCATTGGTTTCCAGAGGGGTAGTTGGGCACTGTGGGATACTCTGGCAGGCTGTTCCCAGAAAAATTGCTGTACTGGGCCTCCCTGCTGGGAGGGTTCCTCCATGCGCCACTGTTCCACTCATCTTGAGCCTTCTGGAAGCTTCCACCACCCCCTCTGTAGATTTTATGTACCTAAGGGATAAAAGGGAGAACAAGAGGAGAGTCAGCACCAGGAGCCCAGAGCTAGCCCAGAGCCACTTGGGAACAGGATCGTGGATTTGTTCCTCTCTCTGTGAAGAGTTGGATTTCTAAGGAACAAAGCACAGAAAATGTAGTAATACAGTGAACAGAGGTGCAGACAGAGAATATCAACTCAACACTTGAACACATTTCAGCTGCATGCCCAGAAATCAGGTGAGGGATCCCACAGCAAGGCAGCCAGCCCAGGCCAGGCGGTAGAAACCTCTCCAACACAGAGTGCAACACCACTGCTGCCACAGAATTTCTGTTTTCCCTGTCTGCCAAAGCTTTCCAGAGAGTCCTACTGCAAATCCTTGTTTCTGCAGAGACCCAATTCCCACCCTGCCACCTGGTCCCCACTGCAGATGCTTCACCATTGACCATCCCAAAGAGTAACAAATCACGGAATCACAGGATTGCTGAGGCTGGAAAAGACCTCCAAGACCACCAAGTCCAACCATCAGCCCAGCTCCACCATCATGTTCACCACTAACCTATGTCCCCAGGGGCTACATCCACACATGTTTTGAACACTCCCAGGGATGATGATTCCAGCACTACCCTGGGCAGCCTATTCCAATGCTTTACAATCCTTTCTGTGAAAAGAACTGTTTCCTAATAATCCAATCCAAACCTTCCCAATTCACACAGCCTCAGGTTGTTCCACATGAAGCTTGCTTTGCATGACATAAAGCAACATCACCACATGACAGCATGACAATTTCCAGCCTGAGCTGTCTTGTGCTGTCTAGATTTGTCCTCCAGAAACTCTGAGAGACATCAACTGACTGCACTGTGCAACCTTTCAAAGCAATGATGGCTTGTGGTGGCTGCTGAGCTGCCTCTTCACGTTATTGTGATACACAGCAGGGATTCTCCAAGGCAGAGAGAGATCTGAAGAATCTCAGAATCCCAGAATGGTCTGGGCTGGAAGGGACCTTAAAACTCATCTCATTCTGCCACGGGCAGGGACACATTCCACTAGAAGAACCTACCCTTATAATGCAGATGAGCATCGCGACCGCTGACATCGTGAACATGATGGCAGGGAACAGCATGAACACAGCAGCTGCCACACTGGTGCCAAAGAAGGTGATGGCTGCCAACCATCCACTGGAAGAAACAGAAAAAGGGACACAATATCATTATAATCTGCTTTTCAAAGTGTCCAGTCCAAAACCACTACACCTGATTATCAGAAAAACTGCTTACTCGCTTATAAGGCCCCGCAAGGGGTTGCCCAGAGCAGCTGTGGCTGCCCCTGGATCCCTGGAAGTGTCCAAGGCCAGGCTGGATGGGACTTGCAGCAGCCTGGAACAGTGGAAGTGTCCCTGCCATGGCAGGGGATGGAATGGGATGAGCTTTAAGGCCCTTTTTAACTCAAACCATTCTGTTTCTGTGATTCATAACCCAGAAATTACAAGGCAGCTTTTAAGCTCTTAAAAATTAAATTAACAATGAGGATAATTGACAGAATGCAATGCAGGTATTTCCCCAAGATCTCAACTCTCACCTGCCAGCATCTCACTAATCCAGTCTGAGAGCTTTAAGGGACAGCCAGCTGCATGGAATTTGGGAAGAGAAGACATATTCCCAAGGTGCTTTTGGTTGTGCATCTAGAGACAAAACTGGGATCAGTGGACGCCATGGTCCTGTAATTTACACTCCATCTCCATTCCTTTGCTGGCAAAAAAACAGGTGAGGCATCAGCAATTCTGAAACCAGAGTGTTAAATGGAGTGCTAAGACTTTCCATTACTTGTAATTTCAGCAGGAATTGCTCTCAAGTCTCTACAGACAGGAAGTTAAAATGCCAAACAATTATAACACAACTAGGGACAGACACTAACAAGCTCCCATTTATTTTAGGAGAACTCTCACAGTACTTCTCATAGGCCAACAATGAGTCACCACACTCAGCTCACCGTGTACTGCCAACACTGAGGGCAACACTGAGCCTGACACAGGCTGCTTAAATGGTAAAAGAAATGGACACTCAGGGAAGAGGCTACAAAGAGCAACCAGGTGAAGATCACAGAATGGTTTGGGTTGGAAGGGACCTTAAAGCCCAGCCAGACCACATGAGCAGGGACACCTTCCACTAGACCAGGTAGCTCAAAGCCCCATCCAGCTTGGCCTTGATTTCTGCCAACACAGCAATGAAACTCGAATGGTGCACCCCAAGAGCAGATACAGCTCTGCCACTGAGGAAATCAGAAAGGTTCTTCCTCTCCACCTTGTACAGACTCCCATCAGTCTCTCCAGGTCCGTGGAATCAGCCACAGCCCAGAGCTCCTGGGCCTGCTGGAACACTCCTGCTTACCACGCTCCCCATCCGGAGAAGCCGATCGCCTGCAGGACCGTGAGGAGGAACTGCGCCCCAAAGATGAAGAAAAAGGCCATGAAATTAAAGGAACTGTCTGACCTGTGGAGACAGAGAAAAGGTCAGGGGGACACTGGCACCTTGTGATCCTCTACACCCATGTCTGACCCCACCAGCACATTCAAACCCTCCACAGTGGTGACTCCAGAGGGTTCCCTCCATGCCTGTGTGCTGGGAAGCTTCTCCCCCTTCCCTGGCAGTGAGAGCACACAGCTCCATGACTCAGCAGCACAGATTGTCCCAATAACCCGTCTCTTGCAATTGCTCTCCCCAAGGAATTGCACATATGATGACACACAAGGAGAGGCCGAGGGACATGAGTCTCCTACACAGAGTCTGAATCATTCTCTGACCAAACAACAGCCTAGCCTAACACCTGCCCAGCTCTGCCTCGGCAAGGAGGCACGCAGCGGGGGCCTGATGCTGGCAGACAGAGCTTCTCCATACACTAAAAATGATCCTTGAGCACGAGAATTCCCACTGGGAATGTCTCAGGGTCTGCTTGTCATCATGTTCCCATGCCCGTGGTAAATAATCCAGCACTGGGACATCATAGGAGGGAAAACAGCCATGAGAGAGGTGGGTGGTACCCTGAAAGCAGAGGCACACTTCCCATCTCTGCAGGCTCCCCATCCTCAGGATGTACAGGTGAGGTCCTTGAGTTTATGCAGGTGCAATAATTAGCATGAAAATGACCCCAAGCAAGATGCTGACAGGGGACATTCACAGTCTCTGTCATGGGTGCACTGGGGGCCTGGCCCTGACCTGCCCAAGTCTGGGCTCTGCCACAACACATCTTCATCCCATCAAACCAGCCACATCAGGCACATCTGAAGTTCCTCAAACTATAATTTTTAATGATACAAATGATTCCCATGCTCTAAGGAACTCAAAGGGCCAATGATTTATCTACAGATCTACAAAAACACTTCAGGTGCTTGTGAGGCAGTTTGGTGCAAAGGGGAGTTAAGAAAAGAGCTCCAATCACTGCCAGCTTCTGCTTAAACCCTGAAAGTATTTAAATGCTTATTATTATAATTATTTTTATTACACTAATGGTTGTTAGTTTTATAATTCTAGCCTCTGGTGCCTTGGGAGCAGATGAGGGAGGTGAGGCATGTGGAGAAGCCTCCAGTCAGACACAAACTCCTCAGAGCTGCCCGTGTTGGTCTGGGTGTCTGTCACAGATGGTGGTTCTGGAAGATTTGTCATCCTTGAGTATCCTCACAATCCCACCCTTAAAATACCACCTCAGAGTACAGCAATGTGAAAAAAATACTTTAGGCAGGGCCTGCTGACACTGGTGCATGTCAGAATCCAATTAACAAGGATTAGGCTCGAGGCTGAGCCTTCAAACAGACTCTTGCAACTCCGACCTGAAGGGGCTGGAGGAGTCTTCATTTGAAAGGATCTGCAGGAATTAGTGGGGATACAGAGAAAAGGTGATTTCTCATCCAGCTTTCTGGTGCAGATTTGCTACAGCTTTGCCCTAGCACCAAAGCTCTGCAGCTAATTAAATTTGGGATGCAGCGGGATGACGAAGGTTTTACAGAAGCATCCTCGCAGGACAGGGTGCCAGCACTGAAGGGTGGCCTCCTCCAGGACAAGTGGGGCTGATTTTGCCTCTGGAATTCCTCTTGCTGTGATCCTAACAGTGCTGCCCCTCCGCAGTGATTTCCATGCCTCTTCCCAACTGCTGTCCCAGGGGATGATCCCTGGGCTCTCCACTCTGTCCCTGGGGTTGAGTCTTTTTTTAACTGCAAGTCTCTGCACAGAGTAACCTCGGGGACCTTTCAGCATTCACTTGCATAAACACATCCAAACAACGTTCAAGGAATAATGAGAAATGGCCCTTGTGGAGCCTGGGTGAGGTCAGCAGGGAGGAATAATTTTTCCCAGATTTTAGAATGGAAATTCCTCTTTGAACAGAGCTCCAGCACTTGGAGGCCCTGGGGCTTTTGAGCTTGGGACGGGACAAACTCTGGCCCCAGAGTGCAAGAGTTCAGAGCTGGGACTTTTATGCCATTTGGAACTTTGAGACAAATCCAACCCTCCTCTTTCCAGCAGAAATGACCCTCCAGTAGAAATGACCCTCTCCTGTACTCCATAATGCCACTGGTGATTTAACAGCACCTGCCCAGTGCTGTGGGCACACAAAGCTTCAATTTAGAAGCTCATTTAAACAATTAATTTATCATGTGCTAGACAGGACCCACCTGCCACCTCCCATTTCCATCAGCTGCTTTTGCTGTTACCCAAACCATCACAGAGCCTGGTGAATAATCAAAATCCAGAGTATCCTACTAGGAAGAGCTTCACCTTCAGAGGGCAAACCCCTGTGGGGTTTGGTGGGTTCAGTGTGTGGGGTGTGGTGGTGGCACTGGGCAGACCCCTCCTTTCCCTGTGTCAGGCTGGGAACTGCTCAGAACCCTCCTAGCTCTGCCAGGCTTTACACATTAATGTTTGAGTGATGCCTCGTAGTCCACAGCAAATGCAAATGATTATTAATTAAAGCAAAAATGTAGGATGGCTTTAAATATTTGTGGAGTTTCAGAAGGACTGACTCCAGGGAACTGCTTTTATCTAAAAAGCTAAGCAGACAAGCTCTCAAGCAGCTGGAGACAGAAATCACAAGAGTTCTCAAAAACTAATAACTTAATAGTCTTCCATCAAAATAAGCCTCAGTGAAGCTTTACCAAATTACCTATTTTAATGCTGCACTGAGATGAGGGTGCTGCTAAGTTTGAGATATTTAAGTAAAATATGAATTTAACCCTCTTAAAATGGCAAATTGCTCACCTCCAATCTTGTGACCATCAGTCCTGTATCTAGTATTTAAAAGTAGCCACATTCTTCTTCATTTTGACAGTAAACAAGACACTCAGACGTCAGGTGCTGAACCTTCATCCCAGCCAGAGAGATCTCCCCCAGCAGCACTGCCCAGTAACAACCAGGGAAACTTCCAGAGGAAGCTGGACCAGAAGCAGCTCCTGGGCTCTTACTCACCGAAAGGCTTTGTAGGCAGGTCGGAACCAGCAGACATAGCCACAGGGACTGAAGAGGATCAGCCAGAGGATGGCCAGGCCAAAGTTGACCCCACTGCCTCCCCCAATCCACCAGGCCAGGCAGGCAATGAGGTTCACAGCCAGCGTGATGCAGTAAACTGGGGAGAGGGCAGAGGAGATAACATGGGGTGGGGTACTTTCAGGACTTCTGTGAGAAAAGGAAACAAAAGATAATGGCTGGGGCTGTGTCAGGGAGCTCAGGGAAAGGTTCTTCCCCCCGAGGCTGCTGGGGCACTGCCCAGGCTCCCCAGGGAATGGTCCCGGCCCCAAGGCTGCCAGAGCTGCAGGAGCGTTTGGACAACGCTCTCAGGGATGCTCAGGGTGGGATTTTTTGGGGTCTCCTTGTTAATGCCATGAGCTGGACTGGATGATCCCTGTGGATCCCTGCTAACTCAGGATATCCCAAGACTCTACGAAGCCCCAGGG
The DNA here is from genome assembly GCA_910950805.1 of Acrocephalus scirpaceus scirpaceus. Taxonomy (NCBI): domain Eukaryota; kingdom Metazoa; phylum Chordata; class Aves; order Passeriformes; family Sylviidae; genus Acrocephalus; species Acrocephalus scirpaceus. Next base: position 2,755,692 of record OU383800.1, on the reverse strand, counting down.
CTACAATGGGAAGGGTCCCTGGGGCAGCACCGCAGCTGCTCTGAGAGAGCCACACGCTCCTGGGTGACCTGGAGCTGGGAGAATAGGAACATCCAGCTCCAGAGGGATCCTGTAGCACAGGGATGAGGGAACTCTTTTATGAGAGTTCTGTCAAAGCATGGAGAGCTTAGGTAGCAATTGATGTTACCAATACACAACTCAGGCCAGTGTTATTATGAATTATGAACAAAGTCTAATTTCCATTTATAGCAAAACCCTTTGTGAGAGGAGAGGGGGGCAACCCTAGCCCTGCCCCCACTTCTGAATGACTCTGCTTGCTGGGGCTGCCTCAGGAGCTCTCTCTGAGCCAGCTCAGTGCCTTGCAGGTTCTCTCTCCACTTTCCTGGGCCTCTGAGTAAGCCTGGATACCAGCTTGGGGGCTTGGCAGTGCTGCCTTGAGCAAGGGGATAAACAAACTCCAATCAGGCTGAGAATATGGGACCACAGGGGTGGCTCAGAGGCCTTTTCACATTCCTGTTCCTGTCACTTGGATAAAAAGGAACAGTTGACAAAGGCCCCCAGAGCACAGCAGTGCTGCACTAAGTAGTAGTATATGAAGGGATGCTGCTCCCCCATTTTCCTGCAGCTCACATGCCAGGAAAGGGGGTTCAGCCCCAAGCCAGGGGCTCCCCACAGCTGTCCCTGCATCCCCCCAGGCTCTGCCAGGCTCAAAGAGGCCAATTTACAAGCTCCTATTTTGGAAAACTGGTGATGACTCTTAAAACTCTTTGTGGTAACCTGTATCAACAAGCACAGAGAAAGGAGAAGGTGGAAGGTCCAAACACCTAAGATCCTCCAGCACAGGCTGGTGATGAGCTCAGGGTAACACTCTGGACCTTGGCCTCAGTTATTCAGGCAAAATTAAACCCCTGGATTTCTCTTCACCTGTGCCAAGGGAACATGTCCTGCCCATTCCCCACTTCACTCCCTGCCATGGCTCTGCAGCTCATCGCCTTGGTCCTTCTGACTCTTCCCTCTCCTCCTGGGCACTGACCTGCCAGCCTTCACCCAGTCTGGGGGTCCTAAACAACTGCAAGGTTTTATGGTCACAAAATAATACAACAGAGTCAGGGGAATGAAACCTACACCCAGCTGCTATTTCTGACTTACACATGGCCTGAGAGTAAAATAAAATATTGTTTTACTGAAAAGCAAATGTCTTCTGAGCAGCCAATGAAACTTCGTATACAATGTTTTGGATGTGTCTTAATGCTGGGGGGAAGAATATTAGTTATTTAGGCTTATTATTTCTAGGTATTTAAACTAACAGTTTGTAGATTTCCCATCCCTGGCAGTGTCCAAGGCCAGGCTGGATGGGGCTTGGAGCACTCTGGGATAGTGGAAGGTGTCCCTGCCCATGGCAAGGGTTTGGAACTGGATGAGCTTTAAGGTCCTTCCAACCCAAACCATTCTGGGATTCCATGAATCTATGATATTTAATTTACACACTAATTAGCTGTACTTCTCCAAATATTCATTTTCAGAAGCTGTTTATTCTTCAAAAGTTATTTATTTTAAAATACCCAATGAAACAACACCAAGACAAGATAATCTACAAAATTTTAAGGAACTTTTGGCTCTCCCTGTGCCTCAGGTCAGAGTTTGTTCTCCAGCAGTGGGAGCTCTGGTACAACCTTCCCCAAACTTCCCTCCACCTTAATCCAGCACTCACATCCAATTAAAGTAATGAGCAATCACCCTTCCAGCAACAGCTTGTGTGCTTCTACTTTTCAAAACTGGCCTTTTCTTGTTTACCTTCTTCCCCTTAACATGTCTCTCACGCCAAAAAACCCACGCCAAAAAATCAGGGAGACCCAAAAGGAAGTGTGCTGCAGATGGAAATGTGAAACTCCTGAGTGCAGGAGATGGAAATGTGAAACTCCTGGTGCAGATGGCAGCTCTCCTGGCCATGCCCAAATCCCTGGCTCTCCTCCAGCCTGCCATTAACTCGACTGAGGGACTCTTTGTTTTGGGAGAGGGGAGGACAAAGGCGGCTTTACAGCTTCGACATTGCACCAGTGAGTCTGGAGGGACAGGCAGCTTCTTCAGGCAAGAAAATTACAGAGCTCATTGCAGCAGCTCCACATAACCAAAGAACAATGGAGCCATGGATTATGCCATTATTTATGCACACAAATCTCTCTCCTACACACATCCCGTGCATCTGGAATAAAAGCCACACCACCAAATGCAGAGCTGGCAGAAAATAAGCTTTCCTTCAGTGAGAAGGGTAAAGAGGATGACAAGCATTTGGGCAAAAAAAGATAAGCAAGGCAAAAAGATTCTTCATCTTCCAAAGCGTTCCCTGTGGTTTCCTAGGCCTGCCACACCAATTTCATTCCTTGGAGAAGAATGGTCAATTTTCATTCCTGGTTTCTGAATGGCTGAGGCAAACAACAGGAGCCCAGGGCCAGGAGCTCTGTTCACACTGAGTATCAGCACATCACCAGCTGTGACAGGATCAGCTCCCAACTCCTGCAGGATGGGGAATGTTTGGGGGGCTCTGGATAGCTAAGGAAGAGCCAGCATGCAGCTAGAAGACACTGCTTCCACTGGGAAGAGAAATGTGAGGATAAGAGGGAATTTTAGCCTTCCTTGAGTGAGGTGAGGAGCCAGGTAGCAGCAAATGGGCCACAATTATTTTGTCTAAAATTCTCCTATTCCTCTTACTTTAGTAGAACTGGGAATTTCCTTAAGGTAGCTCTTTTGGGGAGTTAAATAGGGCTTACAAAAAGGCTGGAGAGGGACTGGGGACAAGGGATGGAGGGACAGGACACAGGGAATGGCTTCCACTGCCAGAGGGCAGAGATGGATGGGATATTGGGAAGGAACTGTTGGCTGTGAGGGTGGGGAGGCCCTGGCACAGGGTGCCCAGAGCAGCTGTGGCTGCCCCTGGATCCCTGGAAGTGTCCAAGGCCAGGCTGGACAGGGCTGGGAGCAGCCTGGGACAGTGGGAGGTGTCCCTGGCCATGGCAGGGGGTGGGAATGGGATGAGCTTTGAAGTCCCTTCCCAATCAAACCAGTCTGGGATTCTATGATCATTTGACATTAATAAGGGTATCAAACATATCAAACATAATAAGGGTATCTGCTTTCTCCCTCTTCAGATTTACTAATAGACTTTCCCAGCACTGATACCCTCCTTTCTTCAAGATCCTTCAAGGATTCAAGGCACAGCAGCTTAATATTCAGGCATAAAGTTATATTAGAGTATTCTAAAGGGGATCATTGCTCCTCATCAAAACTTTAAAGCACATAAGTAATTGAGATCTACGGAGTTTTGCTACACAAATACCCTTTTCCAGAACAGGTTTTTTTATTCAACTTACAGATCCACACATGATAGATTCTCTTCACCAGGAACTGGTAATCGATGGGAATTTCATCAGCAAAATTCTGGTAGAAACATGGTTTCAGAGGGATGAACTTGGGGAGCGGTGGGAAGTTATTCACCTTTTCTGGAACACAGAACACAGATTTCAGCTGGCAGCAGAAATGTGTCATATCCTCCACACCTTCCCAATAGTGCTGCATGTTCATCTTCTCCCTGGACCATAAATATATTGGTTTTCTTCCTCAGCAGTGGACAGGACATTTATTCTACTACACACAAGGCTGAGGGGAATAGGAACAAGCTAATAAACATCACATGGATTTAACACCTTCACACATCAGTGTGAAGCTGTGTGAAAGGTGCTGCAAGAAAAAAACCTTAAAATAAGCTCCAGGATTACCTTCCTCAGGAAAGAGAAAGTGTCAGCAACATCTGGGGAAAACAGCTGCACAGAGGTGTTCAGTTACAACCCTTCAGAAATCCAGAGCAAGAGGAAAGAAAGGCTGGGGAGTGTTCTGACAAGCAGATTTACCTTCAGCCACCAGCTCTGGGTAGGCAGGAGCATGTCCTGGCCATGGATCAGGCCTTAGGACCTGGTGTAGCCTGGGACAATAAGGAAGGGTACCTGAAGGTATCCCCAAACTGGAATTCTGTACCCAGGTATCATCCAGTTCAGGGAAATAAGTCAGATGTTGGGAAGGAATTCCTGGCTGTGAGGGTGGGGAGGCCCTGGCACAGGGTGCCCAGAGCAGCTGTGGCTTCCCCTGGATCCCTGGCAGTGTCCAAAGCCAGGCTGGATGGGGCTTGGAGCAGCCTGGGACAGTGGAAGGTGTCCCTGCCCATGGCAAGGGTTTGGAACTGGATGAGCTTTAAGGTTCCTTCCAATCCAAACTATTTTGTGATTCCATGATTCTGTGTCAGGGATGATCTTGTTTTGAAAACACACAAGATTTTTAATGGGAAAAGGATACATTCAAGTTTTTCCTGCAAGGTTAAGCCCTAAGAAAAAGAAAAAGAAGCAAAGAAGAAAAAAAATAGCTTTGCATTCAGAGACAATAAATCAGCAAATGCTGCCAAAAGCTATATGGTGAAGAAAACCCTACCTTGGGAAGAAATTCTGTTTTAAAATCAAGTAATTAAATGCCTAAATCCTCTGCTGCTGTCAGCTCCCAGATTTGTCTGTGTGTGCCTGGATGTGTGTTCCTACATGTTTGGGAATGTTTGCTCTTGCCTTCCAGAGCTGATTAAAGTTTGATTCCAGGGCATTGTGACTAATTGTCTCTAGCCTCCTTCAGCCTCAGTAAACAGAATTAAAAACAACCAGAGGAAGAGATGAAGAATGTCCTGGGAAAACCTCCAAATGGTGCAGGAGACAAGAGGAAATGTCTGAACAAGAACTGTCAGCACAAGAGTTCCCCTTCTCTTCCCATTATCTCCGGCTGAAGAGACATTTTGCAGGAGCAGCTCCTCAGCTCCGTTTGAAGGTTGGCAGGGAAGAGCCTAGAGCTGCAGCCAGGCTTTAGGAAGGAAAAAGGCTTTCCCTCATGCATATTTTCACACAGCAAATATGGTGAGAACGCCCACTGGGAATACATCAGAAGTAGCTATGGAATAATTCTGAAGTCACCAGCCCAATTTGACTTGTCCTGATAAAAACAAAAACATCAAGTCTCCTGCCCCTTCTCACCCCTCCTCATTTAAACCCATTTTACATTAATTCAGATGCCCTCCAAGCTGGTTTGAGTTACTGGTTAACACCACTGCTGACTCCATCCCATGGAGAGCTGATGGCCCACATATGCTTTCAAAGTCCACAGGAATTTGGACTCCTTTGCATTAATTTTTTGTTTGCTGTAAACACCTAATGGGATTTCTCCTGCACAGTGTGTCCCTGCAGCCTAGAAAGGGATTTAACAATGCTGGATCAAGGGAAAGGGAGGGCACACAGCTTTTAAAGCTGAAAGGACAGGTCTCTAGGGAAGCCAGTAAGACCAAGATTAGTCAAACGCAGTAAAAGCAGATTCTCTAACATTTTTTTTTCTGAGGGATGAGGAAACTTTTGTTCTATCCCCCTTTAACAGATGAAGCTGCAGATTGTTCCTTTGGTTCTGCTGTCTCCCATTTTCTGTCATGGACAGCAGAGCTGCTGCCAGCTCCCACTGCAGAGCTCCCACGTGGTGGGGACAAAACCAAGCAGCCACTGCAGTTTGTCATTTTTCAAGCACATAAAATGGTCCAAACACCCCCATGATTGTTTGCTAGGTACACAAATCTGGGGATTACACCTCTTCCCCAGCTGCTGCCCACCTCCTCCCACCCAGAGACACTGCTGTTCTGGGTTACTTCTCAGATTAGACTAAATAAATTACATGAAAATATCCCCTTTCATGTCTGGCTGCAGAGCGTGGAGTGCTACAGTTCTCCCACCAAGGCTGGGATCAACACAACAGATCAGCAAATGCACCCCACACTTTCAAAAACCAAACTGCATCACCTGTGAGCAGCAGCTGGAGGCAAATTCCAGACTTCCTTTATTTTAAGAAAAGTTGGAATTTTGTTACTAATTTCACTGCAAGTAAAATTCAGATGGATTAATGTCAATAGCACAGCTAGGAACACTGTGGGAAGCCTCTGGAAAGAAGGAATTATTCTCACGTACTTCTTTTCTGAATAAATTCCACCTTCATAAAGCTTTCAAGCAAGTCACACCTGAACTTTCATCATTTGAGCAGAAACCGCAGGTGACAGATCAGGACACAGCAGGAAACTGAATGTGACCAAGGCAAGAGAAGTAGCTGAAGAACTTTAGGGATCACCAAGGCCTCAGGAAGGGACGCAAGTCACATTTCTGATGTTACAGCCACCACAGCATCATTAACAACACTCTCTGAAACCACTCTCCCTACTTGCTGCATCTGAGGTGCTCTTACCTGCCATTTCTAATGCCTGTGTTCCCTGGTGAGGTTTCAGACAGAGCAACACATCTGTTGGAGAAAGAAAATCAGGTCAGCACATGTCACTAACCAGCACCCAGAGAACCTCCTGAACTGGGAATGTTCCCAGTGTGTGACAAACAAGAGCCCAGGGCTCCCACTACAAAATACTCATGTCAATCATCCAAAGGAGGAATCTGGAGCCTCCAAGAAAGGATCCTGATTTCTCCTTGTGCAGAGGAAGCTCTGGCAGCACCTCATTCAGCCACTTGGAAGGTTTGTGTTATCCAGCAGCAAACAAATATGCCCCTGGCACTCCCTGGCAAAGGCTGAGGATGCTCAGGGAGCCCCTGCAAGAACACCTGCAGCTCTCAGGGGCAGCTACAAAGGTCAGGGTGGGACCCAGCAGAGCTCATACATTGGAAGAGAAATGCACAGAGCTCACCAGACTTAATGCCTCATTTAGGTGTTGAGAAGATCTGTTGGCTCCTGACTCTCTGCAGTGCTTCCCAGCTCCTGGAACAAACAGATAATCTCTGTTAGCTGGGCACTAAACTCCTGCTTAACAAAAAAATAATCATCTGGAACCAAACCAAACACCCCTCGTTATTTTAGAAATTCTGCACAAAAACGTTCATTCTTCCTGTTACCACCACTGAGCGTGGCTGTAACTCTGGCAGAAGCAAATCCTGGGAAGTTTACCCAGCATCAGCCTTGTAGCTGATTTTGGCAGCTGATCCCACAGACGAAATACATGGAGAGGTCTTTGCTGAGTTTTAATTCCACCCCTTCTTCCTTAAGGATAAAAACACCATGTGTCCCTACCTGCAAATCCCAGAATGGAAACACAGAACACATGAACCAATCCTGCAAACCAGCACTGTGGAGTCTGACAGAAATGAAGCTAGTCTAGACTAAAATCTGCCCCTAAAAACACAGACAGCAGCTACAGCAGCCGGGTCAAAACAGCCACACTGTATCCAAATCCCTCAGGATTTACAGCAGCTGGTTGCCCTTTGCTGCACCTCGGTGCTGTCCTCTGTGTGCCCCAGGTAAGGTCTGGAGGCTGCAGAGTTTTGCACTGGCACAGCTGTTTTGTCGGGCTGCTTCTGGTTTTTTTTTTTTTTTTTTTTTCATTTGAGCTGCTCAAACCCAGCCCATGGAGACAACAGCACCCGGGACTGTACCAGCAGCCTGTTCTTCCTCCGCAGGGATGTACAAGTCCGAGTATGTCTGCACAGAGGAGAACATATCACTGTCCTGGACCAGTCTCTAGGAAGCCCCAGAGAGCAGACAGGAGGCTCTGTCCCCTGGGAGTTGCTCTGGGATCCATCCCTGCCACAGCTGAGGCCTCAGGGCTGTCCCTCAACACCAACACTGCCCTACTCTATTTTGTATCTGATGGTTTGGAAATGGGAGCCTTTTGCTTTGCATTTTTCACATATTTCAAATGTGTGAATAGAAAACAAAGGATGAAGACAGTTAAGAACACCATTAAAACTTCACCCCACCCTTCTGCAGCTGCTCCCCTGTTGAGATCTGTGAATTTCGGGGAGAGAATAAATGGCCCATGAACACCAGCTACACTAAAGCACTAAGAGAGAGAGGAATCGTTTACTGAAGAATGAGCCTGTAAATAAGGTCCTTCTTCAGAAGAGGACTATTTAGCTACTTCACTTCAGTGTTGGGAGTCCTACAGCTGCAGAGAGGTGTCTGTCCACTGAAAAAAGATCAGAAGGAAAGACTGAGGGGGACATTCCTGGCTTGACAGAGCCAGAGAATGGGTTTCCTGCAATGGCCAAACAATAGTTTTCCTGTGCCCTCTTCTCAAGGAGACCTGTGGTGCTGTAGAGAGGCTTTAACTCAAATAAATAAATAAAAACCCCAGACAAAGCAGCATTCTGGTGACGCACCCCCTTTCACAGAAAGTTGTGGTTTGGATCCACAAAGCAGCATTAAGAACACGTCTTTCAGCAAGGATAAGCACGCATGGCCATGTTTTATATCGAGTAATCACTTCCTGAGATGTGCTAACCTTCCCAGCTCCTGCTAAAAGGATAGAGAGCTTCTTCCCAAGAATTTCTCCCTAATATCCAATCTAACCCTGCCCTCTGTCAGTTTGAAGCCATTCCCCCTTGCCTCTTGTCACTACACCCTCTTATAAACAGCCCCTCTCCAATATGTAAATCAGACCTCTATTCATCTGGATATTTTCAGTTTTATTTGAAATAGGTGAAACCCAACACTCTGCACCCGCTTCAGAGATTTTCTTCATCTATAACCCACTGCTTCTGGAGGGAGGAAAATTCCACACATGCTAAGGAAACTCCAGTGTGAACTTCCTTTTTCCGCTGGGCTCATCCATGTCACTGAATAACTCCGAAGTTCACAGTCAAATGTACATGACTCAGGAGTTCACTGGAGACAGTCAGAGCTTTTCTTCACCAGGATCTCACAAACAAAATGCCCTGTGTCAGCTCCAGGGACACCACTTCCCTCTCAAACCAAGACACGAACACAAGCATTGCTGTTTTTCTAGGCAGACAACATGATTCCCTTGAATGTGACTGCAGTATGAAACGCTGCACCACCTCAGATTAGGGAAAATTTGGTGAAGAAATTACCTGTGAGAATCTACTTTGAGACACATTTTGAGTATCACAGAATCCTGGAATATCCTAAGCTGGAAGGAACCCACAGGGATCATCCAGTCCAACTCCTGGCGTTAACCAGGAGTCCCCAACAATCCCAGCCTGAGCATCCCTGAGAGCGTTGTCCAAACGCTCCTGCAGCTCTGGCAGCCTTGGGGCCGGGACCATTCCCTGGGGAGCCTGGGCAGTGCCCCAGCAGCCTCGGGGGGAAGAACCTTTCCCTGAGCTCCAGCCCAAGCCCTGACACAGCTCCAGCCCTTCCTGGGCTCCTGTCCCAGAGCAGAGCTCAGCCCCTGCCCCTCTGCCTCCCCTCGGGAGGAGCTGCAGCCCCCGAGGAGCCTCCCCTCAGCCTCCTCTGCTCCAGCTGAATGAGCCAAGTGCCCTCAGCCCCTCCTCAGACCCTTCCCCAGCTCCGTGTCCCTCCTTTGGACACCCTCCAACAGCTTTGGATCCTTCTGATCTCGTGGTGCCCAAAGTGCCCCCAGCACTGGAGGTGAGGCTGCCCCAGTGCAGAGCAGAGCAGGACAATCCCTCCCTGGGCCTGGTGCCCCCCAGGACACGGGGGCCCTTTGGGCTGTCAGGACTCAGCAGTGACTCAGATCCAACTTGCCATCCACCAGGGCCCCCAGCCCCCTTCCCACGGTGCTGCTCTCCAGCCTCTCATTCCCAGTCTGTCCCTGCATCCAGGGCTGCCCCATCCCAGGGCAGGATCCAACACTTGCCCATGTCACATGGTTGGGGATTGCTCAGCCCCAGTGTTTGTCAGGGACTCTCTGTGGTGCCTCTGCCTTGCAGGGAGTCAGCAGCTCCTCCCAATTTAGTATCACCAGCAAATTTACTGAGTATCCCCTGCATTCCTGCTTACTCCTTAGTCCTCTGCTTTATTCTGCCCATATCAAATAGTTTAAAAAGTTTGTTATTTCTCCCTACTGTTTTCTGCACTACCACAGAAAGGTGGCAGAAAACAAGCAAAGGCCAGGCCAAAAGAGGAGCAGTGACAGGGAGGTGGCAGAGCTGCATTCATTCCTGCTTTGCCATAAATTCACCAAGTGACCTGGAGCATGTCCCCAAGACCAGATTCAGAGGACACAGGCTCCTCTTGTGCCCTGCAGATGTCCCAGCCAATCGCAGAAGAGACCAATATCCTAAGCTTTCCATCCAACAAATCCCCCAGTTTCTGAGTCCTTGCTTTAGGATATTTTCTGTACTGCCTTTATATTTTCATTCTGATTTGATGACTCTGCTCCCAGGGAACAAATGACATGACAAGAGGAAATGGCCTCAAGTAGTACCAGGGGAGGTTCAGGTTGGACATCTAGAGGAATTTCTCCATGGAAAGGGTGGTAAGGCCTTGGTAGGGGCTGCCAAGGGAAGACTGGAGTCCTCATCCCTGAAGAAGTCCAAGGAAGCCCTGGATGTGGTACTCGGTGCTCTGGGCTGTGAACAAGGTGGGCATTGGCCACAGGATGGACTCAATGACCTTGGAGGTCTTTTCCAACTTTAAGGACTCTGTGACTCTGCAATACCACAAAGTCAGGAGCTTCCACACCATCTTGTACTCCAGGGTTTTATCCAGAGCACTTTGCCAAGGGCAAACAGAGGGGCGGGATCCCAGCACAGAGCAGAACTGTCCCCACTCCCTCATCAACAGGGATTTAATGATGGGAACACAAGCAGAATGAGAAACCTGGGCACAACACACATCTCCTGACAGTGGTTCAAGCTGAGCCTTTGAAGAGGACCATCAGACTACCAAGCTTTCAGAACCCACCCTGAGCCAGCAGACCCCAGACCTTTCAGAAGGGCTTAAAATGAATGAGACCCCTGCAGAGATCTGGGAGATCTGGATTTGAAATCACCTGGCTTGGCAGGGAATCCATGCAGCCTCTGGTGCTCTCAACACAAGCAAATGCTTTTCTCGTGATCTCTCCAGCTGAATTTAAAGAGAAAGTGGTGGCTGTGCACTGGTTTCAAGACAAAAGGCTGGGTTTGAGCCTCTTCCAGATGCCCAGCTCTTACCAGAAACTTCCCAGAGAGCCCAAGGCAGTAGCAGCCACTACAAAACAATCAGCTCAGCATTATAAACCCAGAGCTGACACAGCTTGGCTTTGGTGGTTCCTCTCCCTGACACACCACCAGCCTTCACAGGGTGGGACACTGTTCCTGCAATGACACAACCAGCCAAAAAATAACTCCAAAAGCCACCCAGTGCAACCAGGGAGAATGGGGAAACTGTATGGCAGCAGTGCCCTGAGAAAAGGAGCAGGGAACAGTGAAGTTACAAGGGTTATCCCCTTCCCACATCATTCCAAGATCAGCTCCAAACTCCAGGAGCCTCGTGGGGACTCCTGGCTATACAGGGACTTCTGCTGCCCCATATCCCCCTGCCCTGAAGAATTGGAAGCAATTCTCCTCAGGGCTTCCCCAGCCTATTTACACAGTCCTATACCTGCTGCCTCCGCAGGTGGGCAGGAGCCTTAATTTGCAAAAAGCCACAGCAGACAAATATTGATTTTGGTACAGCCACATCCAGAAGCGAAGCGTGGCCACTCAGGAACAGAAACTTAGACGGCTCAAGAAGACAGAAAGCACAGAAACACCCGTGCTTAGGACACAAGCCTGTTCCACCCCTTGTCACCTGCTCAGATTGGCCTCACACAGAAGAACTGGACAGAAGAAACAGCAGCAAAAATATTAATTAGCCCAGATAACACTGAAATGCAGATAAATTAATCTACCTATTGCTTAATTTCTAACTCACTGCTCTTTTCATCACAGGTTCCACAAAGCAGTTTCTTGAGAGTTACAAGACGCTGAGATCAGATACAACGGGAAATTAGAAGGGGAAATAAAACTACCACATCCAGGTGCTGTCTGTCGAGGGCAACACACGCATCTCTGGTACCCAAACCACAGAGATCAGAGAGGTTCTGATCGGGAACGGGGGGGAGCGGGGCCGCTAGGCTGTGTCACCCTGTCCCCACTGCGTATCCCCGAGCGCTGCCAGCCGTGTCCCCAGGGCCAAGCCGGGAAGGAGCCGCGGGAGGCAATTCCCAAGAGCCCCTCGGGAGCCGATGGAGCCGGCAGCCCCCGGTGCTGGGGGTCTCGCCCGCCGCGGCACACGGGACACGGCCCGGCCCGGCTCCTCCCTCCCGCTGCCCCCGATAGCGGCTCCCACCGGGGCCGCCCCCGATCCCTCCCCCGCCCGGGCTGTCCCCGATTCCTCCCCACACCCGGCCCGTCCCCCCAGACCTGTCCCCGATACCTCCCCAAGCCCAGCCTCCCACATCGCCCCCTCCTCTGTCGCCCCCGGAGCTGGCCCGGTACCCCTCCCCAGGCACTCCCCGTTACAGCCCCGGGCTGAGGGAGTGTCACGGCCCGCCCCTCGCCCCTCGCCCCCGCTGCACCACCAGCCCCCGAGACCACCCGCGACCCCTCCCGACTCCCAGCTCCCCCCACTCCCGACTCCCCCGTCCCTCCTCCGTGGCCCCCTGCTCCCCCTCATCCCCCAGACCCCCAGTTCCCCCTCCCCCGGCATCCCCCGACCCTCACCTCCCCCGGCCCCCAGTTCCCCCCACCCGCGCTTCCCTTCCCCGACCCCCGTCTCCTCCATCCCTCCGCCCATTTGGCCCCCGGCCCGCGCGGTGCCCCCCGTCTGATCCCCCCGCGCCCACCTCAGCGAGCGCCCGGTCCCGCTCCCCCCCGGGCCGTCGCGGGGCGCGCTGGGAAACAGAGTCCCGCCAATAGCCGCCGCCGCTGCGCGCCATACACCACGGACTACAACCCCCAGCGTGCCTCACGGCGCACACCCGCCTCTGTCATGTGAGGGGCAAGGCGGAGGGGAGGGGCGGTGGCGCGAGACGGCAGCCGGGAGAGACAGAATTGTCCGAAGTACCGGGACCGACCGCGCCCGGGGCTCAGCCGGGGAGAACGGGGAGATGCTCCAGGGGCTGGGACATCGCTGAGGCTGGGGGTGTTCACCTGGAGAAGAGAAGGCTCCAGGGAGAGCTCAGAGCCCCTGCCAGGGCCTAAAGGGGCTCCAGGAGAGCTGGAGAGGGACTGGGGACAAGGGATGGAAGGACAGGACACAGGGAATGGCTTCCACTGCCAGAGGGCAAGGATGGATATTGGGGAGGAATTGTTGGCTGTGAGGGTGGGGAGGCCCTGGCACAGGGTGCCCAGAGCAGCTGTGGCTGCCCCTGGATCCCTGGAGGGGGCAGGTGCGATGGGGCTTGGAGCAGCCTGGGACAGTGGAAGGTGTCCCTGCCTGTGGTAAGGGGGGGAATGAGAAGGCATTTAAGGTTCTTTCCAACCCGAACCATTCTGGGACTCTGGTACAGCTTGGTCCCGAGAGCACAGAAGAAATTAAAGTTTTTCCAGTTAAAGACTTTGAAGGATTCATTTTCAGTCTCACTCTTTGCTAAAATTTTAAAATCACTATTTCCAACATTATTAGCTGGTTTGGTGTGGCTTTTTTTTTTTTTTTTTTTTTTTACTTTGTAAAACAGACGTTTTCTTCCTGTAAATTTTGTGCAATATACATCTGTGTACCCACAGAACACACCTCAGTAAAAAGGTTGTCATCCATATATTACATTACTTTTTATTTAATGTTATGAAAAAATCCAACATTTTTTGTCATTAAGTAAGTATTTTTTCCTTCCCTGCCCTCCCTTTCTAAGCTAACTGGTCTGAAAGGGGAAATTTTATTTAGTTTATTTATTTTCTTTTCTGGTCCCTTTCAGGCTGAACACTTTTGTTCAGTTCTAGAGCTCCTTAAGTCCTTATTTTCATCACATTAGACTCTTTGATGTAGGTAGAGATCCCTCTCCAAGGTCTCAGCTCTGCAAATCCTCTTAATTCGGGTATATAAAACCCCAACTCTAGTTTAAAAGACAGTTCCAAGCGCTGGGGCCGTGGTTTCTGTCATTCCCAGCTCCAGGGAGTGTCAGGCTCTTCTCTCTTGGCAGAGCAAATGCTGAGGCCTCTCTATGAAAACTCACCCTAAAATTTCCCCAAAGCCCACCAAGCTTCCCTGCAATCCAGCGCCTGGGGCTCACTGGCAGCGTTCGGGCGCTGCTCTGGCTGGGCTGCCCCGTTTTGCCGGGGATTGTCCCCAAAGCGGGGCCGGGCAGCGCCGCTGGCTCGAGGATTTTCCAGCTGGCCGGGTGTTTTGGGAAGGAAGGGTTAGGTCTGCTGTTCCCATCCATCCGGATCATCGACACGCAGGGAATATTTTGGGTGTGAACCAGCAGAGGTCACTCGGCCCCAGTAAATCCAGTGTGGCTGGACCAGTAAGAGAGGGAGCGTTACTGGGGGACAGCGGACTCGGGGAGGGAACACCGCCCGCGCCACCCCCAAACTCCTGTCCCCTGTCGCCTGGGATCCCATCCCTCCAGAGCCCACCCTGACCCCGGACTTCAGGTCTGAAACCTCCTTGACAATTCCCAGCTTCTCCCTTGGAGCCATTTTTCCTGAACAATTTTTTTTCTTTAAAGAGCAGCTCTTCACAAGGAATTTTTAAATGGAATTGCCATGCTTTAATCTATTGTTTTATTTTCCCGAAATACACCAAAGAAACAGTAGGGACAAAAAGACACATATTTTAAAAATGAAAGCCAAAATGTGAATGTGCAGCAGTCCAAGGGGGGCACCCTCGGCTCCGGGACCTCCACATTGGACACCCCAGCTCCACTCCCTCCACTCCCAAAGTGGGTGATGGCCTTTCCCAACATGTCCATAATCTGTGCCCTGGTTTAGGCTGTTCCCAGCTCTTGGGAGCAGCCAGGATTTATCCTGCAATATCTGAACTCCAAATGGGTGGGAAATGTGGAGCCTTGCTGTCCCCTGGGAATGGCTGGGGGCAGCAACGGGAGCTGGCATTGACTGACCCTGCTGCTCCAAGGATCCCTTTTCATTATCTCCCTCTGTTCCACAGCTCCTGGACAGCCCAGCTATGCTGCTGAGGGACACAGCTCTGGATCTGCACTGCAGGCAGCAGGGAATGGACATCCAGGTGAGATTCACAGGGGAAGCAGAAGGAAACGAGGATGAGATTTGTATGTTTGCCACCCAGTGATCCCTTTGACCTGTCTGCACCCAGAGCAGAGATTCAAAGAATCCTGGAATATTCTGAGTTAGCAGGAACTCTCAGGGATCATCAGTGCAACCCCTGGCCCTGCACAGACACCCCAACAATCCCACCCTGAGCATCCCTGAGAGCGTTGTCCAAACGCTCCTGCAGCTCTGGCAGCCTTGGGGCCGGGACCATTCCCTGGGGAGCCTGGGCAGTGCCCCAGCAGCCTCGGGGGGAAGAACCTTTCCCTGAGCTCCATCCCAAGTCCTGACACAGCTCCAGCCCTTCCTGGGCTCCCGTCCCTGTCCCAGAGCAGAGATTGGTGCCTAGCATCCAAGTCCTTGCATCCTTGTTAAATCCAGGACAACCATGAACATCCATGTATAATGCCCTGGTATATCTGAGGTATTCTTTCCTTTCTAGGACTGGGAACTGTTTGAAAATGACTCCCAAATGCTCCTCAGCTGTCCCTGATTCTTTCCACAGATGCACTATCCCCCCGGATCTGTCTCCAATCTCCTGCCCCAAAATGTGTCCCCAGTACTGCCAGGTGCAGTCCTTGTTCCTCAGCTCAAGGGGTGCTTAAACAGGATTCCCAGATGAAGAGAACCTTCCCAGACTTCTGCTCTTCCTTGGAGTGCCCAGGCTGGAGGATGCAGAGGGGCTGGGAAGTGCTTCCAAGGGCTCCACACCAAACACACACCCACAGGGCACTGATCCAGCCTCTCCTGGCTCACTTCGTTGTGCTCTTGGCATTAAGTGAAGCAAGAACACCTCCCAGTATCTGAAATCTACCCTGATGTCCAAATCCTGCACAGGATGGATGGGATATTGGGAAGGAATTGTTGCCCTGTGAGCGTGGGGAGGCCCTGGCACAGGGTGCCCAGAGCAGCTGTGGCTGCCCCTGGATCCCTGGCAGTGTCCAAGGCCAGGCTGGACAGGGCTTGGAGCAGCCTGGGACAGTGGAGGGTGTCCCTGCCCAGGGCAGGTGTGACACTGGACAGGCTTTAGGGTCCCTTCTAACCCAAACCATTCTGGGATTCTGGTACAGCTCAGTCATGAGCCCATGGAAGAAATGAAAGGTTTTTCCATAATTTTGAGGGATTTGCTTTCACTCTCTCTTTGCTAAAATTTAAAATCAGTATTTCCAACATTATATATTTTTTTTACCTTGTGAGACAGACTTTATTTTTCTTCCTGTAAATTTAGTGCAATATACATCTATGTACCTATAGAACACACCTCAGTAAAAAGGTTGTCATCCATACATTATATTACTTTTTATTTAATGTTATGAAAAATTCCGACAACAGTTTTTGTCCTTAAATAAACATTTCTCCCTCCCCTGCCCTCCCTTCCTAAGATGACTGGTCTGAAAGAGGAAATTTTATTTAGTTATTTTCTTTTCTTTAAAAAAATAGAAATTACAATCTTACAAGACAGAACATTCAATGAGAACAGAAGCATTTTCCTAAATCTAAAAAGTAAAACATTTCCATAAAACCTGTTGGTATCTACAGGTAGGTGTGTGTGGAGGGGTGGTAAATGGAAATAAAAGGTTTTCCATTTCTTCCTTTCATTCATAGAGATAAAAAATAACATAAAACCGACTGAAAATTTATATATTTTTCTCTTTTGCACCAACATTCACAAGAATATATATTATATATATTTTTGATCCATCTTTATACACAGTGTGAGGGTTCTGTGGGTGGAAATGGACACTCAGCTAAACTGCCAGAGCAGACAAACAAACACTAAATTAATCTTGGTCTGGAAAAGAGCCATCGCTGGGGGCCAAGGCTGCCCGGGGCTGTTGGAAAGGAACATCCCATGCTGGGATGGGAGCATCTCCGAGACACTGAGCACAGAGCACCGGAGCCAGTGGGGGGCCTGGGGCTCCCCGGGCACCCTCCCCACTGGCCACAGGGGAGAGAGGAAATCTCCCTTTTTTGGGCATTTCTGCCCAGGCTTTGTCGTTTGTCGAGCCCTTTCCCTGCGAGCTCAGAGCTCTGGGTGGCCCAGTGGGGGTGAAGGACCTTGGCACAGCCCTGGTGAGCCCAAAGCAGGGGCTGCCATCCCTTGCCATCCCTTTCCATGCGTGGCGCCCGTCCCAGGCCAGGAATCACCGAATCGACACCGAATCACTTTATCCCCTCCCAAAAAAATCATCAAATCAAGTCGGTTCCTTTAAAGACAACTGAAAAGTGCAGGTTCCCGTGGTTTGGCAGGTCGAGTTACATGTGTTTAATACTTCCAGTCTTCCTTAGGTTCCCATGGGGGGCTCGTATTGCTCAGAATAATCCAGAATCCCTCCCCACGGGATGGACGCTGTGCCGTGAGCCAGAGAAGCGCGGCCGGCGGCAAGGGCCCTGCCTGTTCCCGAGTTAAGGTGCTTTCCTGGGTTCTTTGCCAGATGAAATGAAGTCGGTGGCGCTGACCATTGGTGTGTGTTGGCTGACGAATACTGAGGGCGAAAAGATGGGTGTGTGCTTTTTTTTTTTGTTCTGTTTTTCCCCAAACGTTTCCAGACACCCACGGGCTGTCCCCTCCGAGCACGGCAGTGTGGCCGCCCCTGCGAAGAAGCACAGTCATGTTCTGGGGGTGCTTTTCCCGGGAAGTGAACAGTGCTGTCGGAAATGATGCTTCCAAAAAAAAAAAAAGGCACAACCCTCTGGACATAAAAGGCAGTACAGTACTGACTTCTCGCTTCTGTCCAAGCTTTGGAGAGGGCAGGAGAGGAGCTGGGCACACCCCACCCTGTGGACGCTGCGCTGGACAGCGACACATTGGCACTGGACGTCGTGCGGGGCCGTGGGAGGGCCAGCAGCCTTTTCCCAGAGACCTGACTCCAGAGGAGAAGGAGCCAAGGCTGGCGGGCTCCAATCTACTCCCAGAAGCAGTTCGGATGTGCTCAGCAAACCCAGGGAGCTCAGGGCTGCACACGGCAGGCGGCAGCTGCCGGGGAGGAACGTGGTCCCACATTTCCCTCTGCCTTCGAGCGGAGCAGAAATCCCATCACCTTCCTGGGGAGGCTTCCCTCGTCAAGGCTGGTCCATGGTCTTCCCTAGGAGGTCTTTTAATAAAAGCAGGAATATCCCTCACATCACAAGAAAGCTGCTCGTTTAGTTTAAAGGGTGCAGTTATGGATCCAAAGGTTTTGGCTCTCGCTCGGGGATCATCCGAGCTGCCGGAGGATGGGATTGGGTGCACGAGGAATCAGCACGAAGCAGGAAAGGGCTTGGGATTTTAGCCCTTTGTCAGCAGAAACTGGGGCTGCCTTGGAGCAGATTTTTCCCTTGTAGTTTTTTGGCATTTGCTGCAGCGGGAGCAGGAACAGGGACGGAAAAATCCATCTGCAGAGCCATAGAGTCTCTCAAACATCCCCTGCTGCTGAGGCCTAGAACAGCATCACCCCACAAATCCTTCCCTTCATCCCCTTTTGAGCCTCTCAAAAGGAGCAGCAGGTCCCAAACACCACATTCCTTCCAACCACTCCTATTCCTTGAAGGGAAGGAATGAGGACCTTTCCCTCCCCCTTGACTCCCACAGCCAGTTTCTCCCCCTAAAAATCTCCTAAATCCTGCTAACTCAAGGACGACCCCCAAAACAACAGTTCTAGGAAGCTCATTGAGGGGAAAGCCTGGGTCCAACTCAACCTGCAGCAGCAGGCAGCCATGTCTGGGCTCCTGTGTGTGGTGTGGGAAGGCGGAGCCCGGGAATGGGACCAGCTGTGGGCTGGGTGGAGGAAGGGTCACAAGCCCTCCTCTGGGTGCTGAACTGTGGGGCAGTTTTAATGGGATCGGTAAGAGAACTACACACAACAGCAGCACCCAGAGAGCCACTGCTGCTGTGGTCACCATGGGGACAGGGACAGCCCTGGAGCCCCTCCAGTGGCCACAGGTGCCTCTAGGGTGGGATGGCCAGGATTTCGGCTCTGGCTGAAGTCCCACAGGCCTGGAAAAGCTTTTGGGATGCACAAAGGTGGCACAAGGCAGGTGAACCTGCTGAATTGGCTCTGTAAAGTCAAGTGGTTGCCCAGCTGCATGAGGAGCTGGCTGGGAGTTTAGGAAAATGCTGGGATGGAGGGCATGGAGACCCTGCAAAACTTTTCCCCTGCTGCACTGGGCATCTTTTCACTCAAACCAGCCTCCTCCACAAGAAAATGCTGTGCTGAATCCCCCACCAGCCACAGCCAGATCTTTCTTGGCCAAGCTCCCGTGGGAGATGAAATAAAGCAAAGGCTCTGTCTTTTCCCTCTCCTCAGCTCCAGCCCCAACCGACCCAGCCGAGTCAGCATTGCCCCTTCTTTATCCCATGCCTGGTGTTTGGGTTAAAAACAACCAATAAAATAAAAATAATAATTAAAAAATAAAGAAATAAAAATCGGAGGTGGAGAGCGCAGCCGGGACAGCGGGAAGGGCACTCCCTCCTCCCATGTCACCGGGAGCAGCCAGTCCCTCACCACTGCCAGGAGCATCTCCTCTCCCAGCAGAGATTTCACATTCATTTCACTGGTATGGCAAAGTCCGTTTGCTTTTTCCTTCAAGGTGCTTTACATTCAAGAGCTATTGCAATCCACAGCGAGGAGATGGGGCCAGGGAGGCACCGCAGCCCCCCCGGGGTTCTCTTGAGTTTGATTATTTGATTTAAATAAATTGCCCCAAACCTCTGAAGTGCAGTTCGTCTCCAAGTTTTGGGGAACTCGAAGGGGGCCGCTGGCTCCTGGCCTTAGCTCTCCCGGGGGTCGCTGTACTGAAGCTCCGAGTTGAAAACTTCCTTATAGAGGGGAGGGAAGTTCATGGCAGTCTCTGGGTGCAGGAGACGGAAAAATTCCAGCTTGTCCAAGTGCAGGTTGCAAATGGTCTTCATCAGGGGCAGCTTGGAAACCATCTGCAGGGAGAGAAGGAACTGGTGACCACCAGGGTACTGGGTGTAGTGGCCCTGATGCCACTGTTCCCCTTCCCTTGGGGACAAGCAGGGGGGTTTGGGGACCACTGGGTTCCCAACTGGTGTCCCTTGCACTGCTATTCCACCTTCCCTGGGCACAGAGGGTGGGTTTGGGGATCACTGGCTTTGCCTGGTACTGGGGCACCAGCAGACCCCCCGCAACCTGGCCTCAGCCCCAAACCCACATCTTTCCACGGGGGGAGCTCCTCCCCACCCAGCTCTGTACAGGTCAAAGCATTCCCAAAATGTCTCCCTTTGCCTAAAAAAACCCCGCTTCCCGATGCACTGCCAGGTTCAGCAGCACAGAGCTGCCTCTGCCTGCACCACAACAGAGATTCACAGCCCTTGGAAGCAGAAATTCTCCTCCTTTGACAGGTTTGAGGGCTCACTCTCCAAAATGCCCATGTGTGGTTCATGAGCTCTGGCACAGCCACATCCCCCAGCTCAGACACCCCCTGCACCCCTGGCCGGGTTTCCTGTGCCACTACCTTTGAGAGCTTGTCCTCGGCGGAGTGTTTCTTCTGGATCTCGTGCTGCAGGGCCACGTAGATCTTGTCCTGGAGCTTTTGCACCTTCTTGGACTCGGTCAGCCACGGGCGGTCTGCAGGAGAGGAAGGACAGAGTCACCACCGGGTCTCTCCCAGGCACAGGGCAGTGGCCCTGGCTCTTTTAACCCTTCCTGCTCTCCAAGATGGTTTTGGGGACACTTGGCTCCTCTCTATGCTCCCCACCCCACCATGGGTGACACAGTTCCTCTTCCCACCAAGATTTCACAGATGCATTTTGTGCATCTTTAGATGCCTTTTTTCCCCAGGTTCCTTTCCCAGGAATTACAGAAATCATCCACTAAGGAAGCAGTGCTGAGGTTTATGGGGTCAGCTGTCCCCACAGGATATGGGGCCCTCCCCATGGCCCCCCAGTACCTGGGGAGAGCAGGACGGCAGCAGTGAAGAGGGCGAGCTCCTCGTCCGACAGCTGCAGGCGGCACAGGGTCCTCCCCAGCTCGAAGACGGCACCGATGAGGTCGTCACAGCCTGGGCAGGGGACAGTGGGGACACGTCACTGCCCACCCATCAACAGAACCCAGCGGCACCCAGAGCTTGGAAAGGTTTTGGGAGATGAGATGGGTGGAGGGGAAGTCCTGGATACTCACCTGGCTGCAAATTCCAACCTTGTCTGGGCTCTGGAGGGAGAGGAGAGGGACAGATACAGGGACAGGGAGGGAGAGGGAAAACAGAGACTAGGGGGAGGAAGAGGAAGGAGGAGGAAGGAGGAGGAAGGAGGAGGAAGGAGGAGGAAGGAGGAGGAAGGAGGAGGAAGGAGGAGGAAGGAGGAGGAAGGAGGAGGAAGGAGGAGGAAGGAGGAGGAAGGAGGAGGAAGGAGGAGGAAGGAGGAGGAAGGAGGAGGAAGGAGAAAGAAGGAGGAGGAAGGAGAAAGAAGGAGAAAGAAGGAGAAAGAAGGAGAAAGAAGGAGAAAGAAGGAGAAAGAAGGAGAAAGAAGGAGAAAGAAGGAGAAAGAAGGAGAAAGAAGGAGAAAGAAGGAGGAGAGCCCCAAGGGAGGGACAGCTCAGCAGCTCTTACCGAGAGATTTGAACATCTGCATCCCACCGAACTTGCCCTCGAAGAGTACGGTGTTGTTCAAGGGGTTGAACGCACGGATCATGCGGATCAGGAGCACCTCGAGGCAACCTGATGTAGGCAGAGAGAGCGCAGACGAGGGCAGGGCAGGGCAGGGCAGGGTGGGGAAGGTCAGGGGGGTTTCCATCACCCCAGGACCAAATATAAGAAAGAGGAGAGCCCCCAGTGCACGTTTGAGGTCCAGATTGTTCATTCCCAAGAGCGGAATGGGTATTTCAACAAATCCAGGTTGGGTTTTTGGGATTGGTTGGGTTTTTTAGGTGTCCAATTGTGACCACAATATTTCACCAAAGGGAAATATTATCCAGTCATTCACAGCCAGGCACAGAGAGACCAAGGTCATGGTGGAGCACCAAGAGAGAGGAAAGGGTGAAAACAAAATAAATAAAAAGAAAATGGAAGGAAGAAATGAAAGAATGAGTTAAACTCCAGCGCATCAGGCACAGCCAGCTCTGGCTTTGGGGTACAGCACCCTGCTGGGACAATGGCACGTGTCCCCAGGGCTGGGTGCTAATCTCAGCTCCCCAGCTCTGACAGATTAGACACTATGAGGTTTTTCCAGTGTTTTGGGGATTTTGCACATTCAGTTTCCTGGGCTGGGCAGGGCATTGCCAGCTTGGGCAGATGGAAGGGTGGGGGACATGGGTGTGCGTTGTCATCATCCTCCTCTTCCCAGTCTCCTGCTGGGAGAAGAGGCCAATCCTTTTCTCTCAATCCTCCCTGCTCCTGTTTGAGTTTGGCACCCCTTCTCCCAGAGGAAAACCTTCTGTTCTTATTTCCATCCCAGTTTCTGGGTGACATTTGGATGAGGGCGGCCATGGAGAAAAGCCTCTGCCCAAGGCAGCCACTCCCCACGTGCCCTCCTTCACCATCGCCCTTAAACATGACCTTCAGCTCCTTCCAGCCCAGCACCTGCTCCCCCAGCACTGGGAGAACTGGGGCAGCGAAGGAGGGGACCCTCGAAAGGAAAGCACTAGCCAAAAGAAAAGATGGGATTTGCTTCTGGCCCCACAGCTACCGCTCAGGAGAGGTGTTGGGGACGGCAGGGGGACAGTGGGGACATGAAAGGGGGGGTGGCAGAGATGCAAGAGAGGTGGTGGGGTTCCCCCCTCTTACCGGCTTTCAGGAGGATGATCTGGTCATTCTGGCAGAGCTCCATGAAGCCGTCGATGCGCTTGGCGAACTCCACCACGTACTGGATGGCGTTGGAGATCTGCAGCGAGCACTGCTGCCACATGGCCTCGCAGCTCTGTGGCACAGTGGGGACACTCTCAGGGTGTGCTGACACCCCGGCATCCTGGCAGGGCAGTGATGAGACCCCAGTGCTGTGCCATCCAAGGGGATGGTGACATAAGCACACCTGGGCTGTGAGCTGCCACCGCAAACTCCTGCTCTGGGCAGCTCCCAAAGCACTGACAGATCCTCCTCACCTTCATCCCACCTCAGCACTGCCCCAGGGGACACTGGCTGTGGCAGAGGACTATGACAGTGGCACTCACCTTGCTCTGCAGGGCACGGACCTCCTCGGGGGTGTAGAGGCTCCACGCCAGGCGCTTGAGCTCCTCCGTTGTGTACTGGCACGTCTCTAGGTGCGACTTCACCACATTCTGGGCCACCCGGTCTGCAAGGTGGGGACAGCGGGCAGTGAGACCTGGGGACCCCAACCCCATCCTCTCCTCTGGGGCTGAGGGCTGGAGGGGGGATGGGGCTCTCACATGGTGTCACGGGGCTATGAGGACAGATGGGGCAGCCGGGGCTGAGCCTAAAGCAGGCAAGGGATGTGCCACATGACCTTGGGTGTGCTGAGCTCCATCAGGGAGCCTTGGGGCTGCTCCAAGAACTGAGGCTGGGATCACCACCTTAGAATCCCAGAATGGCTTGGGTTGGAAGCTTAAATCCCACCCACTTATTCATTTTAAACCTCATTCCAACCTCTGCCATGGGCAGGGATACCTTCCCCTAGACCAGGTGTGAGTCCCCAGAGCTGGGTATGTCCTGCAAGGTGCTGGGGCGGTCCCAAGCACCATCCTCGGGGCCACACACACCCCACACGTGCCCAGCACCACACTGGTGCTCACCGATCTCCAGGACAGAGATGTCAGGGGGCAGCTGGGCACCCTCCAGCGCCCCGTGTGCCAACAGCGCCGGCTCCAGCATCAGCTCGTAGATGGACTCCTGCTTGATGAGAGTGGCATCAGCCACGTCCAGGCTGGACTGGTCGGGCGAGGGCTGCGCTGAGGCCAGCAGGTCCAGGTTGTAGTAGGTGCTGCTGCCATCGGGGGTCAGGGGGAAGTCGAAGAGGAGCCCATCCGACAGCGTGGAGATGTCGTCCAGGTCTGAGAGGCCGCTGCTGACGCTCGTGGTGTAGACGCGGCTCAGGGGCTCGGGCTCATCCTTGGCGCCGCCGCTCTGCTCCTGGCTCTGCTGGTGCTTCTGCACCTCGGCGTAGAGGCTGTCCCGCTGCTTCTTGGACATGCGGCCGAACTTCACCGCTGCCCCGGGGGGAGACAGCGGCCATGTCAGGCCAGCTTCACTCCCCAGGGCAAAGCCATGACCGCCCACTCCCCTGGGAAATGTCCTGGCTCCCAGGGTGGTGCCTGGTTTGGGGGTCTCTGAGCCCCAAGTGGGGCTGGGGCCCCATTGGATGCATCCCCCCGTCCCAGACCAACCCTGGGTCAAACCAAACAGAACCAGTTTTGATTTTTCTCTGGAAAACACAAAAACATTTCTTGCTTCCCAAACCCTCCTTGCACCACGCTGGCCCTGTGGGGGAAGCAGCTTCATCCTGAGTGCCTGACTTGCTCCAAGGAGGAGCAGGTGGCCCCTGGGCTCCTGTGGGGCAGGACTCACCGTCGCGGGACATGCCCAGTGCCAGGCATTTCTGCAGGCGGCAGTGCTGGCAGCGGTTGCGGTTGGTGCGGTCGATCAGGCAGTTCCTCTGCCGGGAGCAGGAGTAGCTGGCGTTGTTTTGCTGGCTCCTCCGAAAGAAACCCTGCCCGGGATGGGACGGGAGGAGTTGGGAAAGGGCCCGGCTGGAAGCCAGCCCACACGGCCGCCCCCCTGCCCGCAGCCGGCGTCCCCGGGCTCACCTTGCAGCCTTCGCAGGTGATGACACCGTAGTGGATCCCTGAGGATTTGTCTCCGCAGATCTTGCACGGGATCACCTCGATTTGGGCTGCGGGGGATGGGGAAAGGGGGGAAACCGCGGGGGTTAATAATGGTCACTGCTGAATGGGAGGAGGGAGGTGGCCCCCTGTCCATGACAGCCACAGGCTGGCTCAGCACTTGGGGAAACTGAGGCACGAGAACTGGACCCATTGGCAGCTCAGCCCTTCCCACAGACCCCACAAGGATTCTTGCACCTTAGGGAGGTCCCTAAATGGGCCCAACATTCACACAGGGCATGGGGTACCCCCATCCTCCAGCAGCAGGAGACAGGGTAGGAAAGCCCTTGGATCTGGGAGAGCACAGAATGTTTCTGCCCCAGCCTGTCCGGGACCCTGTTTTGGAATCACTCCCCTTATTTTTCAACTATCTGTGCACCAGGACCGGGACAGCCTTGGCACAGGGACCGTGCCCATCCCTGCAGCTGCAGATGCTCTGCTGCTGGAGGTCTGGCCCAAGCAGAGGGTCTGGGCCCCCCCCAGCAGCCCCTTTGAAACCCAGGACCGATATAGCTATCCCCAGCTCAAGGTCCCGGCCCCCTTCCCCCCACAAATCCGCTTCCCTCCCCGCTTCTGCTTCGCTGGCACTGAGCTGCTAATAGGCTTCGTCCTCCTCATTTTCCAGCTGCTCCAGATCTGGGCTGGCTCTGCCCTCCCGACCTGCGCGGGGGGGACACACGGCACCCCTGGGACTCGTACGTGCCTCCCGGCATCTCTGCACCCTCTAATCCCCGCTCCAGCCCCCGCAGCCCCCAGCTGGGCTCAGCCTGGCGCTGCTCTCAAGGGTGCTGGGCAGCCACCGCCGTGCCAAAATAACCCCCACGGCCAGATTATGGTTATTTCCAATCTCCTGGGCCTGTGCAAATCCCCGCTCGGGTAATTCCCTTCTGCCTCTCTTCTCTCCTGGGAGCCATCAGCTCTGGTTGAGGGATGTGTTTTGTAAGGCCACATCTGTGAGTGACAGTCCCAGTGCTCAGCCAGTGCCACCTGTACCCCAGCACCCTGCAGGGTCCTGGGGTCCCTTGCTGCTTCTGGGAGGCTGGGATGGGGCAGTGAAGCCTCACTGGGCAGTGGGGCAGCTGAGGTGCCATCAGTCCCCCAGGGATGCCATTGGTCCCTCAGGGATGCTCAGTCCCCCAGGGATGGCATTGGTCCCTCCTAGAGATACTATCAGTCCCTCAGGGTACCCATTGGTACCCCCAGGGATGCTCCATATCCCAGGGATGCTATTGGTACCCCCAGGGATGCCATCAGTGTAATATCCCCTAGGGCAGGTTTGTTTCAGCCACTCTGGGGAAGGACCCACTCCAAATACAGGTGGAAGCAGAGGGATGGATCCTTCCTGAATCCTTTGATCCACTGATTAACCCAATGCCCCACATGCACCAGGTGATTTTGGGGCTTACCCCTCCTTTCCCAGGCTGCTGAGCTGGGCTTCTCCCAGGGCTGTGTGTTGTCCCCCGACTCGAGGGAGTCGCATCCCATCCCTGCCTCTCCCCACATCCTCTGCCTACGCCTCTGCCGTGGTTCTGGGCCTGGGAGAGCAGAGCTGATTTCCCCGCGATGGGCAGGGATGTCCGGGGCATCCTCACATCCCCCTCAGCTGCACCAACACCGCAGCCCCAGGGCCACCTTTCACAGGGGGATGGGGACACCAGGAGGGTCGTGTGTGGCCACCCCCAAATCACAAATCACCACTCGGCTCCGATGACCGAGACACCCCCCAATTCCCTGGATCCCGCTGCCATCTTCCCCCATGCTGGCGGACCGCGGGGACCGCTCCCCTCTCCAACACCCAGTCCCGGGATGGGGCCGAGGTGGTGGCATGGCGGGGGGCACAGGGAGGGGATGCCACCCCCGGCAGGAAGCGGCGTCGGCTCGTTATGCAACGTTAATTGCAGCCGCCGGCAGCGCGGGTGATGCATCTCGGGCGCCGCGCCCTCACGCCCGCGGCCGATACTCCGGTACCCGGAATTACCGGCACCGGCAAACACCGGGGCTCAGAAGGGCCCGGTACCGCCGGCACGCACCCAGCAGAGCCCAGCGACGCACCCAGCACCCCACAGTGCCCCCAAAGCCCCAATGATCCCAAAGGCTTCGTGTAATGCCGATGGCCAAATCCCGCCCCCGCGCCGTAGGGGAGCCCCCCGAGAGCCCCCCGGAGCTGGAGCGGAGGGGCATGGGGATGGGGATGATGCTGTCCTGGTGAAGGAGAAGCCCTGACCACCCGCCGTGTGCCCGCAGCCTTTTGGGGCTCTAATTACAATCCTGCTAATTACCCGGCCGTGCCCGCCACTGGCACCTGACCCGCTCGTAATACGCTCGCCCCAAATAACTGACGTGGAGATACGGCCGTAACCTGGCGATGGCAATTACAGCCCAGCACGGTTAATTGCTGCTCTGATTGTAAACCCGGCTGAATCACCGAGTCGGCTCCATCAGTGTCCCCTCGTGCCGCAGCCATGGTCCCCGAGGTGGCTGCACCATCTCCCCTGCCACCCCCGAACACACTCCTGGGGCAAATACAGAAGGATGAGAAGGAATGTGGGCGCGGGTGGAGTGCCCACAGCAGCTCCCGCATCCCCCAAATCTCACTGTGATAAGGGAAAGCATTGCAGTAGACCCCAAATACCGGATATTCCTCCATCCCCCACCCCCCCCGCCCCCGCCCTCCGTGCCTCAGTTTCCCCACCGGCGAATTTGGCATCTCCTCCCACCACAACCGTGCCACCATCGGCCACACTGTGAACGGAGGGGCATTTAGGAGGGGGTGAATCTCTTCCACCTCTGGGGGAGGAAGCAGGGAAACTCCACCCTGGGGCCAATGGAGCTAAAATAAGGATCAGAATAAAAGAAACAACAAAAGGGTTAAAAAAAAAAAAAAGTAATAATGATCTCCAGCCGGCAATTAAAATGTCCCGGCGGTGGTATTTGCTCTCCTCCCACTGTAAACACTTCTTGCCCAACTCCCGGCCCGCTGCCACCGGCCAGCCCTTATGTAAGTGGCCTTGTGGCACGGTCCGGCCACGGGGCCCGGCCGTGGCGGGGCGATGGCCCCCGGTGTGGCGGCTGCGCGTGGCCCCGCGGTTGGAGCCATCCTGTCCCACTGACACAATTTCTGCCCGTGGCCACGCACGCTTGTGTAACCACGGCCGTTAACCCTTCCAGGCCCGCGGCCACTCTGGGACCGGTTTGGTGCTCAGGGCGTCATCCCATCCTCCCGCCACCAGGAGGGGATTTTGGGGGCATTTTGGGGTGATACCTCCAGCTGAGGACACCCATTTGCCACCCTGAGCTGCAGCTCCAGGTGAGGGACACAGATCTGTCCCGGCACAGTGCCCAGGTCGCCTGTCATCCCCCAGACCCAGCTGTGTGCGTCCCCTCCAGCCAAGCACCACTCACCCCAGACCATGCTGGAGGCTCCGGTGGTTTTGGCAGAGCCAGAACCGCCCTCCCTGGAGCAGGAATCGGCCTTGGTGCCACGCCGGCACGCCCTCCTTTCCATCGCCTCCGCCCCAAGGGCGGGCATCCCTTGCACCCCAAAACAAAACAAGGCAGGCCTTGCGGGATGTAGCCGCAGTGGCCGGACCCCACCTCTGTGGTGCAGGGAGGATGGTGGCCCCCATCCACCTCCTGCTCCTCCCTCCACCCCTCCCCTCGGCCGTATGATCTCACTGCTTGGAGAGAATCACCCCAAAACCCTCAGCAAAAGCCTCAGGACATGCTGTGACCCCACCGCTGCTGTCCCCCCTCCCATCAGCATAACTGGGTGCCCCTGGCTGCCCCTGGCACCCCTCCTGGGAGGGGTGTGCTTTGGGGTGCACTGGCAGATCCCTGCGCAATCCCCTGCACTGTCCCCCAGGGTGAGCCGGCACAGCTGTCACCCCACAGGGGCAGAATATGGCCACCCCTTCCCCTGGGGGGCCATGTGAGGCCATGGTGTCCTTGCTGGAGGCAGGGGTCCAGCATCCCAGCTCTGAGTATTTCAGAGGTGGCTCCGTGCCTCTGGGGCCATCCCTGCTCCAAATACCCCCCGGCGCTTCCCCAGTGCCCTGGCTCATTACCCGGTGAACCTGCTGGGAGAGCAGGGCTGTGCCACATCCCTCTGCCAGGCTCGATCGATGCTGCAGGACAGGCACCCCAGGTAATTGGCAGCAGCTCTGCAGCCCCCCTGGATCCCCCAGCCAGGGCACCAGGATGCTCCGATGCTTCGCCTCCACCACCTCTCCCCTTCCAGGCAGACTCAGCATCCCCCTGGTGCACCCAGAGCAGGGAGAGGAGGATGAGTCCAGGCTGCACAGGGACCCACAGGGACATGCAGGGACTCACAGGGACGTGCAGGGACCTACGATGCCACCCCATATCCCATTCCTGTCCTAAACCCTGGCTCTGCTCCCGCATCCTCTGCAGCAACCTGCAGCCCCGGGAGTGACTGTGCTTCCCCACAGCCACCATCCACAGTTGTGTTTTGCTGTTGGGGTAGGAATAAATAAGGAAATAAAAGGAATTATCACCCCTTTACATCTGCTGTTGGCTTTGCTATTAAACAGCCTCCAGTGCTGCAGCGCCGCACGGTCTCCCAGCACCCCGGCACTTTGGCCATCACTGCCAAAAAATCCCATCGCCATCCGTGCACCCCGGGGAACCCCAAAGAAGCCAGGCCCGTGCCGGGTGTTCACAGCCCCGGCTCCAGGCACAGGGACACTGGCAGCACCGGTAGCACCGAGGCCAAATGGGCAGTAGGCAAAATTTAGATGACACAACCATAGCCCCGTGCCGGGCTGGGATACTGGAGAGGGAACTGCTTTCCTAATTGATTAGCAAAGATTTCCTGGAAACTTTGGGCCAGAACAACGCTCAGCTGCTCTCACCCTGCCCTGGGGCAACCCCTGGCCACCTTCCCTTGCAGGCACGCGAACGGAGGTTTTGCATTCTCCCCAGTCCCCAGCAAAGTGCTGTTTTTCCCTGTCCCCGAGTGCCGTGTGTGCCCCCCAACAGGGAAATCGTGGCGCCGAATGGGCGATATGGCTATACGGGTCCTGCCCGGGCTGCTCCGGTTCAGCAGCTCCGGTTCAGCAGCTCCCGTGCCACGCAGCTTCGTGCCAAGGCCAGCCCCGCCGGCGCAGGACGCAGCCCTTTGCACTTTGCCTGGTGCAGAAGGGTGGCAAAGGTGAGGCAGAGGGGAGGGGGACCTGCCAGCCCGGGGTGGGGACAAACCGGGCTGCGGTGGGAGAACCCCTCCGGCACTGCTGCTAAACCGGGGGGAATTATCTCCCTGGGGCTAAAAAAAGGCAGGAGAGCAGCTCTGCTCACCACATCCGATAAACCGGGCTGATTTAGACATTAGCAGCTCTTTAAATAGCCGCTGCGACTTCAAAGTTAAACGTGACAGGGAGCAGGGACAGGGACGTTGGGCTGGCGACAGGGACCACCGGCCCCCCACCACTGCTCTTCCCGCTCCAGGTGCTGACTCTCCCTGGGGTTATCAGGGTGGGGGATCCCAAATCCCGTCTGGACCACTCGGGACCCCATAGAGCCAGCGGACAGCTTTCTCCTCCGGGCTTGTTTTTTGGGAAGTGACAGGCACGGCCATCCCCGCGCTGCGGTGCCCGGGACAGGCGCAGCCGTCGTGCGGGAGGGCCGGTGGGTGCCGGCCGCCCTCGGCCGCGCCAGCGTGTGCACGCCGCCGAAACGGGCAGGGAAGCTCCTCCTCCGCCCTCTCTGATTTTTCCAATGACAGATCTAGGTCACTAGGACAAGTCGCAAAGGCTGCCGAGCCACCGCACGCTCCTCGCCACGCTGCTTGCAAAACAAGTGAGCAGGAGGGCTGGAAACCGTATAGGATTATACAAGGCAAAGCCTCTTCCCCGGCCCCGGCGCAGCCGCGGCGCAGGGAAGGACAGGAGCGAGGAGCTGCTGTGGCCCCCAGGGAAATGGGGCAGAGCGGTGGCGGTTTTGGGAAGGAAAACGGAGATTGAATCAATTTGGCGTCGCCATGCGGCATTTGGACTTCGAGAGAGATGAGGACGCGGGACTGCGGGAAAAACGCCCGACTGGGGGAAATAGTGGGATATCAGGAGGGTTTGGCCCTAAGTTAGGGTCAACACCAGCAATTCAGGGGGGAAAGGAAAAATATTTTTAAAAAAGGAAAAGTTCGCCCAGCTGCTAATTAAGCCGGTGCTGGCTGTGCAAGTGCTACCTAAGAGCCGGGCGTGTTTGCAATTAGGCAGGAGTTAATGCTTTCCTCTGTCCTAATAAAGGTGAAAACCCAGGACGTCGAAGGGCAGGAAGGGGATGAGGGGGGCTCACCTCGCCCTCCTCACCCGCCCCGGCCCCACCGTTACACAAGAGTGCGGCGGGAGCAGAGCCGCAGCACCCCCGGCACAGGGAGGAAACAGGATTTGAGGAGCTCAGGGATGAACGTCCTGGTACCCACACCCCAAAATGTGCCTAAGGACGTGCACCCCCAAAACACACCTATGGAGGGGCACAAAAGAGTCCTGGCAGAGTAAAGTGCTGGGGAAAGGCAGGGGATGATGGAAAAATGATTTAAAGGAGGATGAAAATCCCAGCCCAGGGTGCAGTGGTGCTCCCAGCACGCTGGGAACAGAGCTGGGTCCGGCCACCGCTGCGTCACCATCACCAGGCCCCGCTGGATTGTCCCACTGGAGCCTTCCTCCCTCCATCCTCCTCCTCCCCACCACCTGCTTGGCAAAGCAGAGAGGTGAAAAGTAGGAATTGCCCTTGGTAACGGGTAAAACCGGGCAGGTGCTGGCACAACTCACCGCTGCCCTGGGCAAGGGGCACCCAAAACTGCACCTCATCCCTCGCCCGTCCCTGCAGGAGCCTCCCAAGCTGCCCCCCACGCCGTGGGGAGGGGGAAAAGGGGGAAAAAAACCTACAGTAAATCCAGCCCTGGTGGGAGCAACATATTGAAGAGGAGATTAAGGGGTTTAGTGCGGGGAAAAGCTTAAGAGTGCGTCTAAGCCGGCGTCGGAAAGCAAAGCAAAATAAACAAGAATTTTATTCCTAACGAAGGGGGAGCTGGAGGAGGCAGAGCGGCCCCGGCGGGGCTGGTGCGGGTTCCCCCCTTGCTCCCCTCTGCGAGGCTGACGTGGGCCCCCGCCGTGCCCCCAGTGGGGCTGGTGCGGGGTCCTTCCATCCCTTCCGCGGGGCTCATACCGGTGCCCTAGTCCCCCTCCAGCAAAGCTGATGCGGATCCCCCCTTGTCGCTGTCTGGGCTGACACCGAGTCCCCCCGTCCCTCACTGGCGGGGCTGATGCGCGTCCCCCGTATCCCCCGTCCGGGCTGACGTCGGGTCCTCCCCGTCCCCCTCTGCCAGAGTGATGCAGGTCTCCCCGATCCCCACCCGGACCAACTTCTGCCGCTGCCCCCCGCAGCCCCCAGCCCCCGGACCCACCTCGCATCGTGTCCGCCGCGGGTCAGGGCGCCGGGGGGCGCATGGGGCGGCGCGGGGGTCCGGAGCGGCGCGGGGCGGGCGGGGAGCAGCGGCACCGGGAGGCACCGGGCGGCACCGGGAAGCACGCGGGGCACGGGCGGCTCTGGCACCTGCCCCTCCGCCGCGCCGTGACCCACTTCTGCCCGAGCATGCGGCCGTTCACATGACGAGCCCGCCCCGCCCCCCCCAATCGGTTTCACTTCCAGCCCCACCTCCTGCCCTTCGTCCTCCTCCTCCTCCCGCTCCGTCCCCATCCCCGCCGCTCCGCCGCCCGGTGCTCGGCGCTGCGCGGGCGCTGCCGGCGCCTCCCCGGGAGGGCGGTCTGCGCGACCCCCGCCCGGCTGTGGCCGTGGGGCGCTCGGAGCTGCCCCCGGGGCTGCCCGCCCCCGGGAGGGCCGTGCCGGTGCCCGTCCTGCCCGGCTCGCCCAGGCACGGGGCCGGCTGCGTGTCCCGCTGAATCACTGCTCCCTTGCTTCACTTCGCTCCTGTGCAGCCCGCTGTCCCCGCCAGGGACCCTGCTCAGCGTGGGGACCCCAAAAAAACCCCGGCGGGACAGGGCAGGGCGGGGGACCTCTGCCGAAGGGGCAGCACCCGGCCCTGGGAGGGTGTTGGGAGCACTGGGACCCCCGAGCTGCTCAATGCGCCCGTGCCAGGGTGCAAATGCTGAGGTCTGGGGGCACATCCCACCTGGGAGACCTGCGGGTCGGGAATGGCTCCATGGACATAGTGGGAAGCTTTGAAGGTGGCAGGGAGGCATTCCCACCCTGTCCTTCACGCTGGGAGATGCACAAGTGGCTTTGGGGCCCGGGGTTGTACCCTGGGTGAAGGGACACTTGCACACTGCCTGAGATGTGCAAAAAGATGGTGGCTCTGGACCACGCAACGCGGCCTCGCCGTGCAGAGCCGAGATGTCGGCACGGGGCAAAGTCCCCTGGCTGGGGTTTGTGGTGCACCAGGTCACCAGAGTCCTCCTGGTGCCACATCACAGGGGTGGAGGCGATTGGTCCTGCTAGCACTGGGCCAGGGCTCAGGTGCCAGGGCTCAGCAGTGCCCAGAGATGCAGGAGACAGTGGCACTGGTCTGAAGACCTGATCTGTGTGGAGAAGGCATCTGCCACAGGCATGGGCACAACTCCCACTGGAGTTGCCATGGATCTGGCATCCCCCATGGGCGTGGACCTGGCATCACCAAAGGCATGGATGTGGCATCTGCCATGAGCATGGCATCCAGTCGTGGTCACAAGCATGGCACAGCCACGTCAGCCATGGACGTGGAGACAACATCCACCAGAGGCAGAGATGCAGCCACCATCTCCATCACTACACATGGCATCACTGCCTCCTCCCTGGATGGCCTCCTGCCCTCGCAGCTAGGCCTTGAGGGGACACATCAGCCCCCTAACACTCAAATAAAAACATTTAATCACAGCTGAAGAGAGCAATTTCAACCCACATCCATCCCAAACGCTGAGCTGAGCCGGGGGTGCAGAGATGCTGATGGGCTGCTGGCAGAGGGGTTGCCTTGTTGTTCCTGGAACCGTCCCCCTGCTCTGGCACAGGCAGGTGGCAGTGGCAGAGGGACACTGGGGCTGAGCTGTGGTGGCACTTTGTGCACTCCCACCCATGTGCCGAGAACTGCCCGGCTCTGCTCCGGCGCGGGAGCGGCTGCGGCGGGGAGGGGGACCGGGCTGGGGGGCGGGAGGTGCGGGGGCGGAGGGGCCCAGCGCGCTCCAGTGCTGCTGTCTGACATGATTTGCTGATGGCGATTGGGAACGGGTTCGCTGCTCTCGCCGGTCGGATTCGCTCCTTCCTCCCGGCTTTCCTGCCTGCTCCGCATGGATGGGCACGCAGACGGGACGCGGGCCGACGTCTCGCCTCGCTCTTCGCAGGCTCTGCTTCCAGCGCGGCTCCTGCGAACGCAGCCCCAGATGGAGGCAGAGCTCCCACCCCGGTGCACATCCCGAGCGGCCCCGGCCGGGGGCAGCCCCTGCGCTGGCGGCGTGCGCGGCGAGGCCGCTGCCGTCCTCCGGAGTCACGGGAGCTGCCCGAAGCAGGTCACCCTCATTAGCCCCATTTCAGATGGGGAAACTGAGACCGGGAGCAGCGCAGTGACTCTTCGTGGCACGCAGGGTCCGGCCCCGGCGAACTCGCCCCTCCCAAAAGGCGGTCGCCGATTGCCGCTGTTGGGACAGTCGTGACTGAATCGCGCCAGAGCGAGAGCGAAAATACTCCCCGAGTGCTCAGCGCAACCCAAAAGTATGAGGGTTACATAAGCGGCACCACACCTGCCGTGAGCAACTCGGGACCCACGCACCCATCCACGCACCCGCTCCTAGCCGCCGGCCCCTTAACCCTTCGCGTGCTGCATCCGGTCCGGGGAAAGGCCCAGGGGAGGAGGAGATGCTGCAGGGTTACCTGGGCATGTGCTGGGTACTGCAGGTCTGGGACTCAGCCCCACGGTTTTGGGGCCACAAGGGTGGAGGTGGAGAGACTCTACCAGAGCAGGACCCGTTTTTCTCGTGAGCAGGGTCTCACCCCATGGACTCGGCTGGGTTTAAACTGGGGTCCTGGTCCCAGGGAAGCCAGAGAGAGGTGGAGCCAGTTCACTAGTGGCTGAGCCCCTCGAGAAACGTTTGTTTCTAAGAGAGGAGGAGCCTTGACCAGGGCTGTATCTGCTGTGGCAGCTGTGAAGGTCACAGAACAAAAATCCTCTCCCCCTCCCCACGCTGTGACAGGAGCTGGTGCAGCTCTGTTCATTGCTGGTCGGTGCAGAGACCCTCACCCCAGTATCTCCTGGTGCTGCTCCTGGTGATGGGGAGCAGTGGGACTGGAGACCCAGAGCTGCCTTGGGTTCCTGGGTGGTGCCAGGCCCCCAGAGTCGGTGCCAGGTGCTGCACCCCCCGGGGCAGTGCCGGGGGACAGGTCCGGCGGGGCCGGATCCAGCCCTATGCAGGTGGCACCAGTGGCAGAGACAGGGAATGGCCACCAGGAAGGGATAAGGAACCAAAAACTGGCACTTGCCACCATCCAGCACTTCTGCTGGCCCAGCCTCGCTGCCAAATCTTTGTGATCAGGGCCAGGGCAGACGGCGGGGCACTGCCAACCGGTGGCAGCGCTGCAGTGGCCACCGCTGGCACAGCTCTGCCGCCAGTATCAGCTCGGCCGGTCCCTGGCTGGCCCGGAGGTGAGCAGGAATTCCGGATGACACCATCGCGCCTTAATCACTGTTTGCTCTCCCTCGCGCCCCACCCAGCGAGAGGGGAACCTTCTGCCAGCATCGCCGGTCCCACACCCAGAGCCCCTCACCCCAGCTCGGGGACCTCCGCCAGGGCTGGGACAGCAGCCCCGAGCTCGGCGAGCCTCGGGCTGGCACAGCCGGACCCCGCGTTGTCTCTGCCGTGGGCTCCCTGCCAGGGGCACTGCCAGGCGCCTGCCGTGACTCAGTTTCCCCATCTGGAATGGCTGACCTGCCCGGCAGGGAGTGGGTCACTGGGTGAGCCCACTGACAGGGGCCACAACATTGGTGTCCCCACATCTCATCCTCAGGTACTGGCATGGGCGTGTGCCCCTTGGCAGCCCCCAGCCTCAGGACTGAGCAGGAGTCCTGTCCCTCAATCCCCAGGCTGGATGGGGGTCCCAGGATTGGGTGGAGGTCCTGTCCCTCAGTCTCCAGGCTGGATGGGGGTCCTGCCCCTCAGTCCCAGGGTTGGTTGGGGGTCCTGTCCCTCAATCCTCGGGCTGGATGGGGGTCTCAGCCTTGGATGGTGGTCCTGTCCCTCAGTCCCAGCATTGGGTGGCAGTCCTGTGCCTCAATCCCCGGGCTGGATGGGGGTCCCAGGGTTGGTTGGGGGTCCTGTCCCTCAGTCCCAGGGCTGGATGAGAGACCAGCCACGTCCCCCCATACCAGGCTGGCGGTGGGGGCAGCAGTGGGGGCCGGGGGGGCTGCAGGGGAATTGCAGCACTTGCAACCACTGAACCTTATCATGTCCCCCCAGGTGTGGGGATGATACAAGGGGGCATCCCCTGCTCAGGGGCTGGGTCCCACTGCTTTGTCGTCTCCATGGTGGCAGTGTCACCCTTCCTCCCAACCCTGCTGCTGAAGCGCCTCAGTGATGCAGGATGAGGGTCCTTCAGCTGTGCCAAACCAAACAGGGCAGTGCCGTCAGACCATGGGGATGAGATGTGGCTTTGCCAGCTGTGCCAGTCCTGGCAGCCAGGGTGATCGGGCATGGTGCTGGGCACGTGGCCCTGCTGCAGTGCTGTGAGTCACTGCACCTCGGTGCTGCTTATGCAAAGGCTGGCACGGGCTGTGGCATGGGGCTGTGGGGCTGTGGGGCCACGGGGTAATGGGGCCATGGAAAAAAGCTGTGGTGTGGGGCTGTGGGGTCATGGGGTTGTGGTATGGGGCTGTGGGGCCATAGGATGGGATTGTGGGGCTGTGGGGCCATGGGATGGGACTGTGGTGTGAGGCTGTGGTGTTCAGGGCCCATGGCATGGGACTGTGGGGTCATGGGGCCTTGGGTACAGGGTGGGTGTCATTGGGGCACACCGCGAGTGCAAAGCAGAGCATGGAGAAGGGGGAAACTGAGGCAGCAGCGGGGTGCACCCCTGAGTCCTGCAGCCCTTGTGGGCCTGTCCCTGTCATCTCTCGAGGCCGGGGGCTGGGGGGCAGCAGGGCCAGGTGTAACCGGAGCCCCTGGGCTGGCCTGACCCGCTCATGCAACGCCTGCCCGGTGCTTATGCAATAGCTGCTACCATGTGGCTCTAAGGGACACCCAACGCCGCGGCAATTACCCGGCCCCTAATCAGCAGCGACGCAGGATAACGAGGCTAATTGGAGCCGTGGCCAGCAGAGCTGCCGGGGGAGGAACATTCAGTCTCCCCCTGCACCCCAAGGGGTGTCCCAAGCAATTAGTGGCTGCTGAGCCTTCGTTAGGGGCTGGGGGGGGGTGGGGAACCATGGCCGAGCTGGACCCCACTGTGCCCTGGGCAGCGGTTGTGGGTGTCCACTGGGGTGGAGCACGGCCTCTCCATCCCTGCCTGCACCCCCATCCCTATTTGCATCTCTGTCCATGCCTGCATTCCCACCCCTGCCTGCATCCCCATCTCTTCCTGTATTTCCATCCCTTCCTACATTCCTGTCCTTGCCTCTGTCCCTGCTTGTATTCCTGTCCATCTGCACTCTCATCCCTTCCTACATCCCCATCCCTGTCTGCATCCCTGTTCTTACCCTCATCCCCGTCCATGTGCATCTCCATTCCTCTCTGCACCCCCATCCTTTCCTGCATCCATGTCCCTTCCTACATCCCCATCCCTTCCTACATCCCCGTCCCTGGCTCCATCCCCATCACTGTTTGCATCCCTGTCCCTTCCTGCATCCCTGTCCATCTGCACCCTCATCCCTTCCTGCATCCCCGTCCCTGTCTCCATCTCTGTCTCTCTCATCCCTGTCCCTGTCTTATCCCTGTCCCTGTCTCCATCCCCATCCCTGTCTCCATCCCTGTCCCTGTCTCCATCTCTGTCTCTCTCATCCCCATCCCTGTCTTATCCCTGTCCCTGTCTCCGTCCCTGTCCATGTCTCCATCCCCATCCCTGTCTTATCCCCGTCCCTGTCTCCATCCCCATCCCCGCCTGCATCTCCATCCCGCACTCCCGTGGTGCAGTGATGCTCCAAGTAGGTCAGTGGGCTGCAGTGTTGGGTGACCGTGGGCGGCTGCAGTGCCCGTCCTGGGGGGCTTTTCTTCCTTTAACCCTGGTTGCCCTGGGCCTTGGCCGAGCCCACCCCCCTGCTCACCCCACTGGGCTCTGTGGTCCCTGGGGAGGGGCCCAGACTGCAGAGCCCTGACTCAATTCATTGCACAAATGATGCCCAAATTCACACTTGAAGAACGGTCCTGCTCCCCCCCCACGCCGCCCCCTCCCTCCCTGGTGCCCCAGGGGGCTCAGCCCGGTAACGTGGGGTGCAGGGGGCTCCCCGGGCAGCCCCCCCCGGCGCTCGCCCCCGGCTCGGGTGGCACAGCCTCTACTCGGCCCCGTCCTGGGCACCGCGCGGCACTGCCGAATCTCCAGCGTAATAATTAGGAGATAAACAGGAAAGAGGAAAGGGGCAGATTTCATATTCCAGCCCGATCCCCTCGGGACAGATAAAAGCGGAGTGGGGGGACTCAAGGGGGCTTTTTTCCCACTTGTTTCTGCTGAATCAAACATTTTTCCTCCTGCTTAGAAGATTTCCTGACTCCCCCCGTTCCCCCCGCTCCCGCCTTAATGAGGTTTTGCTGTAAAAGTCTCCGAGCCTCAACCATGGCCTTGAGTTAATCTCCAGGCACCTTCAAAGCTGGGTTGTTCCTGCCCCCCCCTCCAGCCCCTCCTTCACCTCCATCTTTTTGAACTTCCCAGCCACAAAATTGCTGAGTTTCATGTGATGCTGCTTCTCCCGTGCCCCGCGGCGAGCACGGGGGTCCTGGGGCAGATGGGGGTACCTGGCAGTGACACGGTCCCCAGGGCTGGGGCAGGGATGCAGGATGGTCCCTCCAGGTGGAAAAGCCACCTGCCTTTGAGGGGAATCTCCAATCTGGGGTGAAAAGGGTATATTTGGAGATTTTATTTTGCTCTCATATTGGAATATTGTGGAAATACTGCAAAAAGCCCTGGCTCAGGGCCACCAAGATGGTGGCCCTGTCTTTTTGCCCTGGGGGCTCTTGACACTGGGGCATCACCCTGTGGGGCAGGCAGAGTGTGGCAGGATGTGCACGCAGGTGCTCATTGGGTGCCAGGAGCATCCCTGCTCCAGGGCTCAGCTGGGGATGACTGTGGGACCCAGGCTGGGGCTGGCAGCAGGAAAATGGTGCTGGTCAAGGTCCTGTCCTGGCTGCCCACTCAGGGCTCCGCCGTGGAAAGCAGCTGCTCCCTGTGGAAGGGGTTTGGAAGCTGCACAGCCCCTCGGTGGCATCCCTGCTGCCAGGACAGACCCTGGTCCTCAGAGCATTGATTCATCCCTGCTGGGGGGCTCTGGGCACCCCACCCTCCCTATCACCTGTGTGGATGCCCAGCCCTGATCACAGCAGGTCCAAAACCCTGGGAATGGGAGATGCAGGAGTGGAGCTGACAGCACCTGAGCTGCTTGAGTGTGGGGTGCTGCCCTGTCCCACAGGGTGATACCATGCTGGAGCCATGGGACACTGCCGGGCTCCCTCCCCCTGCCGCCGGTGCCCCGGGCTGCCCATGGTGCCCGTACCTGGGCGCCCTGTTCCAGAGCTGATCTGGAAGCTTTAGTGCAAGTTAATCCCAGCAATCCCTTAATTCCAGGGACCGAAATAGGAAAGATCAGTAGGTCAGTGGGAAAAGCTCTTGGCCAAAGTTAACATGTTAATGCAGAGAGAAGGCGAGGTAAAGAGCAGGGAAGAGGAAAGTGCCCAGAAACCTGTCCCACCCCGTGCCCGGGCTCTGGTCACTCTGCATCCTGCTGTTTTGGGGATGCCAGGCGCTGGTGGCCCAGGAAGGCTTGGCAGCTCCTGGTCTGGTGCAATTTTGGGAAGGAAGGAGGGTTTTTCCCCTCTCACCAAACACCCCAAGCCCAGCAGTTGCATCCCTGAGGCGATCCCAGTGCGTTAAATCCTGGTCTCCAGAGGGGAAAGGTTGCGCATTAGCGCCTGCACTGCTGAGCGGCCCTAATTAGGGCTTGGCAGGCGCCCGCCTCGGCCCCGTAAGCACCGTTTTGGCTGCTGCTCTGGAAAAAGCCGTGCCGGAGGGCTTAGCTTTTAATACAGCCAAAGCCCAGGTGAGCCACCCACTGCTGCCCAGCCCCAAGGGGCCGGTCCCAGCCCCAGCTGAGGGACTCAGCTCTGGTTATGTGTCCCAACTCCATCTGTGGCCTCTGGGGCTTCACCTGGTGGCCCCACACAAGACCCCCCAGCCCTGCAGTGCCAGTGTTGCTGCTGGTGCATCCCAGCAGGAACCTCCCAGGGCCTTTCCCTGCATCCCCAGCCACTTTCCCTTGGGGTTGGGTGCTTTTGGGCAATAATATCGCTATGGGAGCAGTTTCCTTAAATCCATCTTTGTTACCACAAGCAGCTTAGCACCAGAAACTCTCTTCCTCTCTGTTCTTTTAATACGATCCCGGCTTAGCAAAGCCCCTGGCTTAGCCACTGCCCCTGCAGTGCAAGTGAGGAGAGGAGAATTAAATAATATGAAAGGAGAAAACAAAAGGCTCTGCTTCATTTAAGCAGCTGGAGCGGGGGTGGCAGCAACCCAGCTCTGCCTTGGGGGAGCCACTGGGGTTACCTGAGGAGGGAGAGGCTCAGTGGGATGATACAGGGTGGGACCCCTCTGGGATGCCTCGATTTTACAGGTCAGTGGGTCAGGGATGCTCTGATGCTCTCAGCCATTGCTCCTGCTGACAGATCCCAAGGGAGATCAGGTGCCTCAAAAACCTCACTGTGCTTCCTGGTGGCAAATATTCTAATTTTCTAGAGTTTTTCCGTCTTGGGCTCTGCCAGAATCAGTGAACAGCTCAGGAGAACTCAGTGCCCTTTGCAGAGCCAGCATCACACCAAGGCATGGGCCTGCCCCACATTTCCCACCCCAGCAGATCAGGATGGTGCTCTCTGGCTGCTGGGCCGACCCTGCTCTCATGCTGTGCCCATGGGCTGGGGGTTCCTGCTCATCCCTGGCTACCAGCTGGCCAGGCTGGCTCCCATGGCTGCCACCGTGGCTCACCTTGGACTCCGCTCCCGGCACAGCCCAGCGCCCGGCTGGGTT
This sequence comes from Acrocephalus scirpaceus scirpaceus, assembly GCA_910950805.1. Taxonomy (NCBI): domain Eukaryota; kingdom Metazoa; phylum Chordata; class Aves; order Passeriformes; family Sylviidae; genus Acrocephalus; species Acrocephalus scirpaceus. The sequence continues at coordinate 2,714,693 of OU383800.1, read as the reverse complement.
GCTGGGGAGACGGGCTGGTTTATTTACCATCGAGTCTGAGATAAGGAGTGTGAAAGGAGAGGAGGAGCACATGGTGTCCAATGTGCCTGACCCACTTTTCCATCGCCCTGGCATTGCTCGCCCTCAGCGATTGGATTGCAGTGGCTGCGGAGCCGCCGGGGCTTGGTGCGTCCTTCCTTCCAAACCCCGTTTGCTCTGGGTCGGTTTGGAACAGAGGAACAGCATCGCCGGGCACCAGGAGTGGACACTGAGGCCTCATGGCGGGGATGGAAACCCGAGTGGGAGCTCCACAGGGCCGCTCCTCACGCCCGTCCTTGGCCGTGGTGCGGCGCGGCCCCCGCCGGCGCTGGCACAGTGGCCCAGATCTGCCATTCCGCATGGCTTCCCCGGCTGTCCCTGGGGCCGGGCGCCGGCAGGCAGGGCGCTCGCTCGGCGCCTCGCGCGCCCGCCTGCTAATCCGACATGACTCTTCCATTAGAGACGAGATGCCGGCAAAGAGCTTTTCGGTGTAGGAATTAACTCCTTCTCCCACCCCGCAGCTCCCTAACCTGGAGCGTTGACTCCAGCTCCGTTGCCTGTGTGGCCTGGGGTCTGCGGGATGGGGGGGTGCCCCCATTGTCACCCCCAAACTGGTGGTGGACTGGATCCCCTGGGGACCTGGCTAAGCCCTTACAGGTGCATCTCCCGTCCTCCTCCTGTGAGAATGTGGGATGTAAGCAGACACCCGGCACGGAGGCAGCAGAGGTTGCCAAAGAGGGGCTCCATAGACCCCCTGGGTGGCAGGAGGGGCCCCAGCCCAGTCCCTGTCCCTGGCTGCAGCACAGCCCATATCGATCTTCTCTTGTTGTTAATTATCGGCTCCAATCGAGCCTGATCAGAGCCACAGCTCCCTGCAAAAACCCTGTTGTGGTTCTGGCCATTCCTCCCCTGCCCTGAGGTGCTGGGTTGCTGGGGAGCAGATAGGACCCAAAGGGGAACTTGGGGAGCTGGGGCCAGGTGGGATTTGGGGCACATGTCCTGGCTAGGGGGTGCTCCCTCATCAGTGGACCTGGGACACTGTGAGGACTGAAGGAGGGGAAGAGCCCAAGCGAGGAGCCAGCAAATGGACCCCTAAATGGCACAAATGTCCCAGAGCAGAAGTGCCAGCATCTCACATGTGACACTGGGGGACAGCAAGGGTGGCTCTGGAAGAAAAGAAGGTCAAAACAGTGCAGGGTTCACTCTCCAGGACCACCCACTCTCCAAAGACCAGCCCCAAGGACAGCCACCTTCCCACACTGGCAGAGCTGTCCCTCATGTCCCTGTACCCCAGGAGACATTCAGGGGAGGTGGCAGCAGTCCCCAGTCCCCTGCTCCAAGGACAAGCCCCAGCATCCTTCCAGAAGGGAAGCAAAGCTGATCCTGCCTGTTGCTGAGCCCAGGGGAAACACCCACACGCTGCCTCCTTGTGCTGCTCCATTGGGTGAAGAGAAGGATAGGCACTCGTGTCGCCAGGCCACTCTTCCCATCAGTGTCCTCAGGGCCAGGGTCTGTCCCTGGATGGAGTCAGGAGCCCACTGATATCCTGTTCTCTTGCCTGAGGTCCTGGAAAATACCCTAAACAGAGGGCTCATCCCCAGGACACAGAGGGGAAACTGAGGCACGGAGTGAGGAGGGGACATGCACCATGATGGCCTCTGCAGAGGTGGTAGCTCTGAGGCATCGCTAGAACCACGAGCGTGCTTGAGCCCTGTCCCTGCCATGATGGGCTCTGCTGCCCTTGGGGCTCCAGGTGAGGAGACTTCAGAGGCAGCCACCCCCCAGCAGCCCCCCAAAGCTGCTGCAGAGCAGGCATGGAGTGCTCAGGAAGGGCTCCAGCCAAAGGGAGCTAGAGAGGGGCTGGGGAGGGGCTGCTCTCCCCTGATGTTCTCATTGTCTGCAGAGATCACTGATGTTTTCACCATCACCTCCCCCACCACTGCGGTGTCACTGGTCTGGGGACCTTTTGCTATCCTGGGCTGGGTCGATTCAGGTCAGGATCCTGTGTAACACTGGCTGTGAGCACCTGGCTCACAGTGGGAATGTCCCAATGGAGAGCTGACCTGGATTCCAGCCACCCGTGTGACCATCACCTCCCGTGCCACTACATGGCCCTGGGACAAGGGCCTCTAGCAAGGAAACAACCCTGCAACAGCCAGAGGACAGGACTGGGGACAGCTGCTGTCTCTGTCTCTCGTAGTGACACCAGCACAGCCCAGCCCAGGGTGGGCACTTGGGGCTCCTCTGTGGTGCTTTGGAGCTCAGAGTGGGGGACATCCACCAGAGCCAATTTGGGAGGTCACCCTGGAGACCCACAGCCTGGCACCCAGGGTCTCCTGATCCCCTCAGAGCAGAGAGATGCCCAAAAGGACACAACCTCTCCTCCCACCCTGGACAGGGGCCACAACAGGCATTGATTATTTTTCAGGGACTCTTTGTCTGAAAATCAGGGTGTCATCACTCTTCCTTCACACAGGACAGCTCAGACTCCCTGGCAGGGTGGGGCTGTGGTGGCAGTGGAGGAAACCATGCCCAAAATCCCAGTCCAGAGCCCCCCATGAAATATTCAGGCTGCTCTGCACCATTTCCACCTTGCTGCCATCGAAAGCACCATGAATATTGCAGGTGGGCATTAAAGTTTCAGGGCTGCCATGTTTCAGGACACTGTCACCACGGGAAGTCCCTCCACTGGGATAAGTCACACCTTTGGCAGGCTCCAGTGACCTCTTTCTCTCTGGTTTACCCCAAAAACTGGTGGTGGTGATGGGCTAGGTCCTTGAAGTGCTACAAGAGCAAACCAACATGAAGCTCCTCACTGTGTCCCCAGAATGGATTGGTACAGTTCAGGGAAGAGTCGCAGGAGGTCCTGCAGGACTGGGGAAAAACAGAGATCATGGTCACCCCACCCCAAGGCTCAGCCATGGTCCCCACTGCACTGACAGCAGTGTGGCCCCACTCCTGCGTGGCCCTTCCAGGCACAGAAGAACTCTCCGAGCATCTCTGAGGGTTTCATCCTCCATGTCATGATCTTTCCAGGTCAGTCCCCACCAGAAGGGACCATTCCCCTCTCATCCGCCTGCTCTCATAACTTGGCTCTTCCCATGTTTATATAACAGCGACGTCTCCTGTGGACTGGGGAGAGAATTGGCCGGGGAGAAATAATGAGGATAATTCAAGTCATTTGGGAAGATGAGGTTTTCGAGGTGCCCAGCGTCTTCCACCTTTTACATGTTGTCTCTAATCATCCGCAATCTCGGATGGCCATTGATGGAGCTCGTTGCTGTGGTGACGGATGAATAGCCCTGGGATTGTACCATGCCAAAAAAGTGCTGTCCTTTCCATCAAAACAACAACAACAACAAAAATATCATTTTGTTCAGGAAATTAAGCAGTTTGCAACCAAATAGCAGAGTCTGAAAAGGCTCCTGCGTCCATCCCTTCCTCCCGGCCCCCGCGGCTGTGTTGGGTTTGTCAGGAACATGCCCAGCGCCCTGGAGGGTCCTTTGTGTGCGCCAGACAAGGAGAAGGTGGTAATTGCAAGGGGGTTTCTAACCCACTGAGCCTTTTGAAAGGATTTGATGCCCCCTACACCTCTCTGCTGGCCCAGATGTGTGTCACACAGGCAGGGAGCGCGGGGCCGGGGGCTGGCGCAGCACTAGGTTAATGTGTTAGCTCTGCACGGCCGGGATCCAGGGGACTGGGAAGTGTGGGTGACCAGTGACCAGGCAGGGTGTTGGGGGTCAGGTCCTGCTCATTCCCCAGGGAAGAAGCCATTCTCAGGGGTGAGAATGGGGCTCCTGAGTTGCAGAGAAGTGTGGCCAAGGCCAGACAAGGAGCACAGGGCTCCTGCCACTGTCAGCCTCTGTGGTTTTCCATATGAACTCCCTCGCAGGCAATAGGACCAGAGCCCAGTTTTCCTTCCTCCCCAGATGCTCGGGAAGCATCTCCTGGGGTGCCAGCTGGAGACGCTGCTCTTGAGCTGTGACACTGGATGTGGGTAGCGCAGCCCTTGGGGACAAGGCTGCCAGGCTGGGAAGGGGAGGCTTTGGGGTCTGCCCAACCAGGGATTGACCCTGGCTGTGAGTTTGACCCTCCCAGTACCGGAACCACCCTGCCATGTCTCAGGCTGTACACTGCAGGTGTTTTGTATAACCCCAGACTGGCTTGGATTGGGAGGGACCTCAAAGCCCATCCAGTGCCACCCCTGCCATGGGCAGGACACCTTCCACTGTCCCATGTTCCTTCAAGCCCTGTCCAGCCTGGCCTTGGACACTTCCAGGGATCCAGGGGCAGCCACAGCTGCTCTGAGCACCCCGTGCCAGTGCCACTGGATCACTGTGTTGTGACACAGTGTATGACCCATATGTAACCCCTGTTACTGCTCTGGGCTGCATTTTGAGCCAGAGGTCTAGTCCCTGCTGGCATCTTTGGTGCTCCCAAACACCACCCACCAGTGATGGAATCAGAATCATAAAATCCTGGAATATCCTGAGCTGGAAGGGACCCACAGGGACCATCAGTGCAGCCCCTGTCTCTGCACAGACACCCCAACAATCCCACCCTGAGCATCCCTGAGAGCGTTGTCCAAACGCTCCTGCAGCTCTGGCAGCCTTGGGGCCGGGACCATTCCCTGGGAAGCCTGGGCAGTGCCCCAGCAGCCTCAGGGGGAAGAACCTTTCCCTGAGCTCCATCCCAAGCCCTGACACAGCTCCAGCCCTTCCTGGGCTCCTGTCCCTGTCCCAGAGCAGAGCTCAGCCCCTGCCCCTCTGCCTCCCCTCGGGAGGAGCTGCAGCCCACGAGGAGCCTCCCCTCAGCCTCCTCTGCTCCAGCTGAACAAACCGAGTGACAGGGGTGGTGTAATTCGGAGCAGTGTGACTCCGACATCCATCCTGCATCAGCGTAATAAGGCAAAAACATGCATAGGGCTGGCACTCCCAGGTGGCAGCCTGGGAGAGCCCCGTGGCGCAGCAGGGTCGGAGACAGTCCCCGCACCTTGGGGCGGTGGGAAGGAGGGAGAAGGAGGGATGGGCACACGGAGAGAAAACATTTTAGACCACCTGAGAAGGAGAAATGCGCTAAGTTCCTGCACTCCAGCCTCTCGTAGGGCGAGAGCCCCGGGCAGTGCTTTGCCAGCCGTCCCCAGCGCCCTCCACCCTCCCTGGGCTCAGCGAGAGCCAGATGGAGGCACATCTTGGCTGCACGGAGAACGAGGCAGTGAAGCGGGCTGGGGAGATTAACTCCACGGGGAAAACAAGCTTAGCAGACGCCGCGGAGCTCAGGACCCCTGTGTGTGTGTGAGCACACGCGTGTGCTCCGAGCACACACAGACACACATGTACGGAACCAGGGCACTTGGATGTGTTTATTTGTGTGCGTTTGACAGAGCTGGTGAGCCCGCGCCTCGCCTCGGAGGGGCAGCCGGGTATTGGCGATGTGGCCTCATCCTTTAATTGCTCTGCTTTGATAACAGTGATAATTGGCTGGAAATCGATACTGTTTTGCTCCTGTTTCTCCCATCCTGTCTCACCCAGCCTCCCCTCCCTTCCCAGACGCCGTCGTGTTCTCTTTAGTGGGTGACATTTAAAGGCTCTGCCACAGCCATTAGATAACCCAGGCGGAGAAGATGCTGTGGAGAGGGCTGATGCCAGCAGGGATGGAGGCAGCTTCCCTCTCCTCTCCCACGGCTCAAGGACAGATGGAGATGATGCTCCAGCAACATGTCCTGGTGCTGTGGGACTCACAGGAGTTGGGGGGGCGGTGGATCTGGGGGATGAGTGAGGGGAGAGTGGAGAGGGGAAGGGACAAACCCAGGCTGTATCGGCCAGGAACTCCCTCCGGCTTTGGCTCTGAAAATTGTGCCAGAGCATCACGGGAAAATGTGTATTAATATCGCACTGCCCTGCTCTGCGTGTCCCCCGCCTCCCTAGCACAGTGTCCCCAGCTCCTGCCATGCTGCCCCAGCCACAGGTGGGGTCTCAGAGCCCCCAAGGTCAGGGACCTCCTGGTCCCCTTGCAACTGCCCTCAGAGTACCCCTGTGCTTCACCTGCCCAGCCAGGGCTGCTGGGGCCTTGTCCCCCCAAAAGGTGTCCTGATGCCCAAAGCCAAAGGGCCTGGGGAGCAGGACAGCAGCACCAGAGGGTGCACAGGGGAGCCCCAGGAGCCAGAGGCACGTTGGGCTGAAGCTGGCAGCTCCAGTGCCCCTGGTCTGCAATAGCCAAGGGATCCTCACTAGCCAAGGGAGCCTTGTTAGCTGAGCGACCCTCACTAACAAAGTAGGGTCCAGGGACCATGGCTGGCTGGAGCATGGGGCTGGCAGTGAGTGAGGGATGCCTGGGAGGCTGCAGGTGCAGGTGCTAGTTACCTCTACCCTCACCTTCCAGGGCACCTCTATGCCCACTCCCCCAGTTATCCATGCACACATCTTCCCTGTGTGTAACCTGTGCACACGCCTTCCCACGGTACCTGTGTATTCACTATCCCCCTGTGTGTCCACCTCCATGGGAACTTTTGTGCCCACTCTCTGTGGGTACCTGTGTGCTCATCATCCCTGAGTACCTGTGCACCCACCATCCTGTACACCCACCCTCTGTGGGTACCTGTGCACCCACTGTCCCTGGGTACCTGTGAATTCACCTTCCCCAGGTACCTGTGTTCTTACCATTCCTGGGTACCTGTGCACCCACTGTCCCTGTGCACCCACCCTCTCTGGGTACCTGTGCACCCACCGTCCCTGTGCACGCACCCTGTCTGGGTACCTGCGCACCCACCATCCCTGTGCACACACCGTCCCTGTGCACGCACCCTGTCTGGGTACCTGTGCACCCACCGTCCCTGTGCACCCACCCTCTCTGGGTACCTGTGCACCCACCCTCTCTGGGTACCCGCGCCCACGTCTGTGGGTTCCTGGTGCCACCTGGTGGCCGCGCGGCCCCGGCCCGAGGGTGCCCGGGCTGGGTGCCACGGGAAATGTCCCAACCGGTCCCGCAGGGACTTCTGCGCTGCCCCAAAGAGAGCGGAGTGCGGCCCGCGCCTCTCCTCAAACCAAAACCGGGCCGAACCCCGCGCCCCAGCCCGCCGGAGCTCAGGGCTCAGGACAAAGCTCTTTGCACTCCCCCTGGGCAGGGAGACTCCCGAGCAGAGCTTGGCCGTGGCTTCCCGGGGGTTTTGCTGCTCGGTGTTCCCCAGCCCCAGCATGGCTGGGAGTGGGTGTTTTCTCCTGCGGGGTCTGCTCCGGGCAGTGGGGCGATGGCAGTGGGAGGACTGGAGCCCCGGCATGGGCTTGGAAGAGAGTCCTGGACCCCGGCACAGACACATGGGCTCTGAGGGGAGTCCTCGGTGCAGGGCTGGGCACATGAGCTTAGAAGGGAATCGGCCCTGATTCCTGAACACCTGAACAAAGCTTTGATTGAATAAATCCCCACATCATCCAGTGCTTGGCGAAGAGCAGCAGGAACAGTTTGTAGCTGGGAACCCCATCCAGCTGGAGGCCCCTAGAGCATCCCACCCATCCACGCTATGGATGGTGTACGGCCCCAGACCCCAGAGCTGGGGGTCTCAGCCCCTCTCCTACCGCTGGGGTAGAGCTGGCTGCATCCCACCCCTCTGGATGGGGTGGGAGCTGAATGCTGTCCACTCTCTCCCCCAGCAGTTACAGCCATGCCCCCAGTACTCTGCCCTACAGCTGAAGCCCTCACAGTGTCCCAGCGTCTACAGCCATGCAGTATCTGTGTCCCAGCCCCCACAGCTTTAGGGACAAGGGTCTTAACCCCCTTCCTACAGCCTGGGTGTGATTGTGACCCAGGCCTTGCAGTGGGGGCTCCCAAACCTCTCTCTACAGGGGAGCCTGTCTGTGTCCCACCCCATATACTCACATGAGGGTCTCAGCCCCCTCAGCTGCAGATGGGGCACATCTATAAGCCCGCCCCTATAGCCAAGTGGGTCAGAGCTCCCTCCCCTGTAGTCAGGACACACCTATTCCCCAGTCCGTATAACCAGGGTGTCACAGCCCTCGCCTCTATTGCTGAAGCATACCTATACCCCACCCCCTCCCCTATGCCCCAGTCCCCGTGGCCGGGGGAGGGAGGTGTCACAGCCCTCTCCGCTATTCCGGAGCACACCTATACTCTTGCTCTCGCAGCCGGGGGGTCACTGCCCCCTCCCCTATTGCTGGAGCACACCCACACCCCAGCCCCCTCCCCTACACCCCCGCCCCTGTACCCGGGGCTGTAACAGCCCCTTGTCCTACCCCCGGCTCCCGCCTACACCCCCGGCCCCGTCCCAGGCCTCGCGTCCCCCCCGTCCCGTCCCCCCCGTCCCGGGCCCTCCCCGGGGGAGGCGCTCGGGGCCCGCGCCCGCCATGTTTCCCGGCAGCGCTCCCTGCCCGCCGCCCGCCTGAGCCTCCCGGGGCCGGCCCGGCCCGGCCCGGGGCCGCCCGCCCTCCTCCGCCGCCGGTGAGTGGGGCCCGGCGAGCGGGGCCCTGCCCGGGGCTCCCGCTCCGCGCAGGCCGCGGAGCCTCGGCCTCGATTAGCGCCGCGGGCCGGGAGCGGGGCGCGGGGCCCGGCCGCGGGGGGCGGGGGCGGCGGGCCGGGGCCAGCCACGGGAGGGAGCGGGCGGGGGTCTCTCCCCGGCCGGGCTGAGGGTCCCGGCCGCCCCAGGCCGCCCGGGCACGGCGGGGGCCGCGGCTCGGCCCGTCCGGCCGGCTGGGCCGTGCGGCGCTCGGGGAGGGCTGAGCCCGCGGCCGCTTCTCCATGCAGGGACGCTCGATCGACAGCAGCTCCCGAAGGTTTGTACGTGTGGCAGCGGGCGCCAGCCGGGATCCCCGAGGGATCCACCGCTACCGGGGCTGCCCTGGCTGCGAGTGCCCGAGGAGAGACCGGTTCGGGCCGGGAGGATCCCGCTGTGGCGATGGGAGCGCTGGTCTGAGCTCTGCGAGGGACCCCCGGGTGCGGAGCCGAAACCCGCATCCCCCAGCTGAGGACGAAGAGGGATAAACCAGAGTTGATCCGGTTCCGTCCCACGGGAGCGCTCCTGGCAGGGTAATGATTTCGTGTTCGTCTTGTTTTTATTTCCTTGGTGAAGCAAGTTTTGTAGGAGCAGGAAGGGAAGGGGCAGAGCTGGCTGGGAGGTCGTGGGTACTTCGTGCATCCCACAAAGGCAGCACTGCTGGGAGCTCCTGGTACCAACGCCGTGGCTTTGTGCCTGAGCTGGAGCCACCCGCACCCACCATGGTCTTGCATGCATCCTCTCCCCTTGTTCTGTGTCAGAGCTGTGGCTGCAGCCGCGTTGTCCACACGCATTGGAATTGTGTGTGGTTTTTGTTTGTGCCTCATGGTTCTCATTTGGAGCACTGCGGTGGGTTTGGCCCTGTAAATGCTGCACTATGTGTGGCTGGAAGGGGTCAATTCCTGGGGTTGGAGGTAGCTGCATGTGATCCAGAGAGAAATTATTAAGACTAAATTTAAAATTAGGTTTCACCGTGTCAGCTGTTTTCCCTGGGAAGGTGTTCTGGAATCATATCTTACTGCTGGAAAGAAAACCTTATCATTATTTCCAGCCTAACCATGCTAACGTTCTCCTTACCCACGTATGTCAGAACAGAGCGTCAGTGGGTTCTTTTTGCATCGCTTGCGTCATGTTCCTGAGAATTAAAAAACTAAACCAGCCTTGAAATGAAAACCAAAATGTGACTGACTGGGCCTGCACTGGGCGTTTGAGGTGTGGGTGTTCACAGGGGGGCATTAGTAGTGCTGTGGGGGCACATTTCATACCGGTGGAGAGCGGATTGTTCGGGTCTGACGTGCTTGTGTGTCACTGGGAGTTTCAGGAGCCTCGTGGTGCAGGAGGGAGAACTGGGAGCCAGTTCCTGTTGGCTTTCCAGTCTGGCTCTGGGCAGCTCCTGGCTGCCAAGCTCTGGGTGGCTTAGGGCCCCAGGACACGGATTTTAGGAGTGCTCCAGGGCCTGGGGTCGTGTTGCGCACGTGCAGGAACCAGGCTTTCTTGGGATCCTTTGTGCTCCTTCCTGATCAGCTGCAGCACACAATGCCCAAGCGCTCTAGCCCTCACATCTGTCCCGGGTTTATTTTTGATTCCTGGTTATAGCTCGGTGCCTCGGGGGAGTGAGGATGGCTCAGGAGACGAACCAGACGCAGGTGCCTCTGCTGTGTACCACGGGCTGCGGGTTCTATGGCAGCCCCCGGACCAACGGCATGTGCTCCGTGTGCTATAAGGAGTTCCTGCAGAGGCAGCAGAGCAGTGACCGGATAAGCCCTCCAGGTAGAGGATTTTTTTCTGGAAATCTGTTTTAAACTGGTGTCTGGATACAAACTGTGTTCAGCAACTGTGACAGAGCATGGCACTAGTACCTGGTCACCAGCAGATTTTTCTAGATTTTCACCTAGAAATATCATCTTTCCCTTTCCAGGGATACCCAAGGCTCTAAATAAAGGACCCATGCCCTTGAGCACTTCTGTTCCCTGTCAGGAGGGGCACTTGTTTTCTTCCTAGTCTCACCAGTTTGTGAAGCCCCATCCCAGCCAGCACCTTCCAGTAAACTGTAAAATTTCACATGTGCTAATCGTGATCCTAGCTTTCAGCTATTTCCTGCTCTCTGATTAGGTGCTGACTGCTGGGAACCATGACAAAGCCCCACAATTAAATTTTATTTGGCCTATTTGTATAATATTCTTATCTTAACAGTGTGATATCTAAAAGCCATGACTTACAAGGTTTGTCTCCTGCAGTTGGGATGGGAGCAGGGGAAGGATGCTCTCTGCAATGTCAGCAGGGATTTCTTTTGCTGGGGGTTTGTGCAGCTGCCCCATGTACGGAGTGAGAAATACCTCTGAGAGTTCTTCCACAGTTTATTCCTGAGGGTAATCATGGCTTCCCTTGAGTCACCCACACAGAATATGCTCAGGAACATGACTTTTCCTGACAAAGGGTTTTCCTAAGATCCCAGTTTAGATCCTCAGCTGACACAAACCCACACGTGTCTGTTGAAGCCGGTTTCTTTCAACAGATGAGGATCTGGTTCTTACACCTTGGAGAAGTTACAAAGTGCCATTGGGTTCAAGATCCAGGCAGCCCTGGTGTCCCACAGAGTCCCATGCACAAATTTGGAGAGGAGAGTGTAGGAATAGGGATATGGGATTGATCCCAACAGGGGTGTGCCCTCCTAACTCCAGTAGGAAACAGGAGTGTAAAGCCTGCTGGAAGTGCTCGTTCTGCTTTCTCCTTGGCTGTCAAGCACCTGAGGAACTTGCTGATACTTCTCACAGACTTGACCAAGCCTGCTGTTGTCTTGTAGCTCCCAGTGGTCCCAGCAGCAGCCCCATGGTTTCCGAGGTGATCGCAGGACAGGGCGCAGAGGGAGACTCCACACCTGAGGATGCGAAAGCCAGGTAGGGGCAGAGTCTGGAGGAGAGGGGACCTAAACCCTGCTAAAATCCAGCTCTGGGGCACAAGGGACAGGCTGTCATCCCTTACGTGGCCAGTCTGTAAACAGGCTGGGTCAAACTCTGCATTGTGACTCTGGTTTATTTGGAAGATTGAGATGTCCCTGCTGCTGCTGATTCTGATGTGTAGAGTGAGATCCCAGAGGGTTGGTAGTAAATTAAGTGGCACCTTGGTTCTCCTGGAGCGAGTGCACCTTGTCTGTCCCTGGGCTCTGTTCAACTATTCAATTTCTGCTCAGTCCCAAGCAGTGGGATTTTTTGGGTTTTCCTGTGCAAGCCAAGAGTTGGACTTGGAAGGATCACAAGGATCATCAACTCAGTGTCCCATGATTCTAAGTGAAAGCACCTGCTGATGACCCAGTCTGGAAGCTGTGACAGCAGGATTAGAGACCTTGGGCCTGTTTGATGGGAAGGAGGACAGAGCTGCACTGAGCTCTACCATCACATTACAGCCCTGACTCATAACTGTGTTTCCCTGCCCCGGACTTGTTTGCATGGGCTCTTGCCTTGGCTTTGAGATATAATTGGGTGGAAAAGGAAACTGAGATCATCATAGATTCATTCCATTTATGTCTATAAAGAACTTTGATCCCAGATCTCATGGGGAATTGACCTGCTGTGCTCCTGACCTACTTTTGAATATAAGGAAATAAACTTTACGGGCTGAAGGTCTCTCCCACATAACTGTCCATCAAATGAAAATACTTGTGTTTTCTCTTTTTGTTTGTCTGCTGCACATGTTCCCAGCGCTCAGACTCCTGTGACCCATCAGATGACGGCCATGAGCATATCCAGAGAGGAAACCAGCAATGAGACAGAGGAATTCAGCAAGACAGATGAAGCTTCATCAGCTTCTTCCTCATCAGGTAGGGTGGTTGATTTGTCTTTTGCACAGGTCTGAGTGACACTGAGCTCAGGAGTCCATTGGAGCAGCAGGGACAGCTGCTGACCCTGGGGTGTGTCCCGTCCCAGCAGTAAAGGCACACCTGAGAGCTGAGGAGGAAACTCTTGTTTTGGTGACAGAGAGGAGAGCAAATGTTGTGCTTGAGGGCAGGCCGATAGAGATTGCTCTGTGGGCTGAGGGCTGAGTGGCTGCCAGCCCTCGAGTGGCTGGCAGGAGGATAATCTTCCATGACGCCTCTCCCAGCGAATGGCAGCGAGCCCAGAGCGTCCCACAGCCTGATGCGGCTGCTGGCGGCACTCCCCTGCCAGCTCCCGAGGGGGAGGAAGGGAGACTGATCCATTCGAGGCTTGGAGAGAGGAGCCTCCTTTGTGACAGTGCCTGAGGGTAGTGGAGGCCTGTTGTTGTCACCCCGTGTGATGGGGGCACCTGTCCCTCGGGGGGGTGTTATACAGTGAGTGCCCTGACATGACTGAGGAGCAGCAGAGTCATTGCCCAGTGTGGCACATCCCCCAGCTGATGCCATAAGCAGGTGATCTGCATGCAGACACCCTCCTTTGCTCAGCTGACAGCTTGCTTGCATTGAGAGCTAAAAAAACCCAGGAGCTGTTGGTTGCTAAAAAGTCAGGCTCTAGTCACCACACATGGCTGGGCATTTTGGGTTTGGTAACCCCTTGCCTGCAACCCCAGGAGACAATTACAACAAGCACAACAAGCAGGTGAGAGACTATTAAAAAGAGTCTTGGGAGAGCCTGCCTCTTTCATCTCTGCCTTTGTAGTTTCTAGGAGGCTGTTTAGGGTCAGCTCCACAAAGCTGTCTCTGTTTTGTCTCTTCAGAGCAGCCTGCACCGCAGGTGCTCCAACGAGCAGTTGGAGCTCCTCCCTCCTGTTGACTTCTCTAACCTGCTAAGGTACTGGAGGAAATCCTGCTAAGCATCAGTGACCTTTAACAATCTGGCTTTGAGAGCTCAGTTTTCCCTTTGGTAGATTAGAGGCAGTGATGGATATCTGTGTAAAGCATTCTAAGACCTACATATAGGGAACACTTACATAAGAGTCAGCAAAAAAAAATTAGTAGTACTTACAAGGGGTTAACTTTTTTTCTCCCTGCGAAGATTAACTGTGGGCTCAGCTGACAGCTGTGTTGCTGTACAGCAGCTGAGCTGTAGTGACTATCCAGTCAGTGTCCAGTGGCCACTCCAGCTTTGGATTTAAGGCATTCGAAACAGAGAGAAAGCTCTGAGGTGGAGATCTCTGTGGAGCAAGACATATCTCACAGTTTGGGGTATGTCAACTAGGGCAGTATGCATACAGAGAGAATCATTAGAGCCTCAAGCAGCTCCTGTAATAAAATTAATGTTTGGTTTATCAAGAAGTGCAGCAGAACTCTTGCCTCTGTTTCAGGTACCCTGCTTGAGATATCCCAGAACACAGCTGAGAGCAAGACGGCTTCGGAAAAACCGAAACCGAAGAAGAATCGCTGCTTCACCTGCCGGAAGAAGATTGGGCTGACTGGTAAGTGCCTGGCTCTGAGACAACTTCCCTGTGCCCTAAGCAGTCCAGAGCAAGAGCCCTGTGAGCACAGTGCTGTGGTGCTGCTGGGTTTGGAGGGACAGAGGCTGGAGGGTTCCCCCCAATCCATCCTGGAGCTGTAGTGCTGCAGGAGAGAAGGGAGGGGAGCTCTGACCTGCAATAGCACTGACTGAGGCAGCAGCCTGGGGAGCATCCCACTCACTGCCAGGGTCCTGGCAGCCCTTGGGAGCAGGATTGGATGCGGCAGCTCCTCTTGGTTGTTTCTGCTTCTTGGCAGAAGCTGCTGTAGAGGAAGGCAGAGCTCACTGTGGATAGGAATCCGCTCCCGGTGAGGTCTGTGGTAAAGCTTTCATAACAGTGACATGAACTGAGCTAGACCCAAATGGAAAATCCCTCTCCAAGACTCGTCCCATTTGTTAATGCTGCCTGATTTCCACTGTTAGCTTCCTGAGAGCAGGATGGCTCTCAGCATGCAGCCTGTAAACTGGAGAGAGAAGTGCTGAGATGGTGTCAGGGCACTGCTGTCAATGGGAAAATGGCTTCTGGAAAGTGAAGCCATTAATTTGGCTGTGGTTTGTTAATAAAAACATCATTCCCCTAAATCATCTCTGGCATTTAGTGCTTCCCTGGAAAAAAGTTAACTCTGTAGCTGTGCAGGTCATGCTGTTCTGGCAGAGCACGTGCTTCTCTAGCCTGCTTGTTGCATCCAGCAGCCAGAGACTGGCTGTTTTCATGGATATAAGAAGCTTTGGCTAAGTCTAGGCTGGGAAGTTTGAACCTGAGCTTGCCTGCAAATCCACAGGCACTGTCCTAGTATAGGGGTGGGTTTATAAACCTGGAGCTGGGTTGGGTACTCTATGCCCAGCCTTCAGGTTGCAGTGAGGATTGTTTTCCTGGATGAGTGTTTCCTTAAGAGCTTTAAACTATGAGCTTTAAACTTCTTTAGGATTCAACTTAGAGAGAATTCCTGTGAATGCAGGGCATTTAGGATAAAATAAGTTTTCTCAACCAGGAGTAAACTGGCACCTTGGAGCAAGGTGTGTTTGTGGGCTTTACAGCGTGTCGTTGGAAAAATGTGAAGGGACAGAGCATGATTCCCTGCTGTCCTGCAGCACATCCCCTGCTTGCTCCCTGCCCAGCTTTTCCAGTGTGCTGTGTTAATGGTAGCACTCTGAGCATTGTTCCTGAGTGAAGTGACTAAATTGGGGATTTTGAAGCCTAAGTAGCTCAAACATGATCCTAACGTGGTGACAGCTCTGCTGCTTGCTGCTGGTCAGTCCAGCTGCTGCTGTGTGACTCTGGGGAGCTGGACTGACTTGGAGGGCTCAGCTCCAGCTCGGGCTGCCTGGGGAGCTTAAGTCTGGATTAGCAATCTGGCACTCTGCCTGGCATGTCCCTTGTCCCCAGGGAACATGGACAGCAGCTGCTCTGGGAGCATTTCCCACCATGTGACAGCTGGGGCTGCCTAAAGCATGTGGAGCTCCTGAGCCAGAGGAAAGCAAAGAGCCACCCTTAGTCTTCCCCAAATGAAGAGTCCCTTTGGCCTGTGGGAGACAGCAAACCCCCCCCTCCTCTGCCTCTCTCTCTGCATCGGTGGCATTTCCTGGCATGGCAGGAAGGAGCCAGGCCCTGCTGCCTTCCTGCCCGGCTGGATGGGGCCCTGATGTGGCTTTGTCCCTGCTCTTCCTTCCCTCAGGCTTCGACTGCCGCTGTGGGAACCTGTTCTGTGCCATTCACCGGTACTCTGACATGCACGCCTGCCCCTACGACTACAAGGCAGAAGCTGCCGAGAAGATCCGCAAGGAAAACCCCATCGTTATCGCTGAGAAGATCCAGAAGTTGTGAACGGGTCTGAGCAGCTCGAACTGCAGCCAGGCTGCCTGGTGCTCCTCCCCTTCCTCCCAGCCTTCCTTCTCCTCCTCCCAGCCCCTGCAGTGGTGCGAGGGTGACTCTGGCAGCGCACATGAACTGGCACCTGGACATGGGGACTCCTCGCACCTCTGGCAGTCAGTTGGTGTTCCTCCTCTCCCTTCCTGCCTGTCCAACAGCCACAGCTCAGCTGATGTGTTCTCAACCAGCTTCCCAAAGGAGAAGGGCCCGTCGTGCCCCACTGCTCCAGCGCTAAGACCTTCGGACTTGCCTCCTGCCGGGCAGTTTGCACGGTGTGAGTGGCCAGGCTCTGCCGGGCAGCCTTTCCCTTCCTGGCGGCTCTGAGTCCTGCAAACCACCCAGGATTTGTGGCCGCAGTCCCTGAGCAGCTGCTGGACTCTGTTCCCTCTGCCTGTAATCCCGGGGCTGAGGGATCCTGGCAGCCAGGCTGCCATCTGCTCCCCGGGAGGTGTTTGCTCTCATATGCAGAAAAGTTGATTCTGTAGTTCCAACACCCCAGACCCCTCTTCCCACCCTCTGTTGACGCTGTTGGAGAAGCACCAAGGGGGTTGAGCAGCGATGCTGGCAAAGGGAAGTTATTTTGTGGCTTGAAGTGACCTGGGCAGGGTAAGACCTTCCAGGAGGTTCCGCTTGCTGCCTTGTGCCTCTCTCCACAGGGAGGGAGCCAGGGACACCCCTGCTCCAGCCTCCTGCTTCAGCACCCCTGGATAACCCCGGCTGCTTTCCCAGCAAGGTGTGTGTCCCTCAGTGCTGCCTGTGCCTGCTCTCTTCTCTCCCTTCTCTCCTCTCCCCTTTCTCCTCTCCCTTCTCTCTCCCCGCCTTCTGCCTTACACGAGTCACTCTCTTCAGGGTTGTGCACAAAGCTCAGGTCCCCACACCTCTGCTTCTGGACCTGTCCCTGCATCCAGGTGACAGTGGGGTCCCCTCCTCCTCTGTGGGCCATGCTGGTGTTGGGGAGAGCTCAGGGAACCCACCCAGCTGCCCTCCTCTGCCTCCTCCCTCTCTGTGGGATGAGAGGTGGGGCCAGATCCCCAGGAGATGCTCTGCAAGCCAGACAGAGGGAACTGGGGCACAGGGAAAGTCATGAGGAGAGTCCCAGGGTGCCCAGAAGTCCAGGTGGGAGCTCAGAAACACCTATGGAGAAACCCAGGGAGCAGGGAGAGGTGCTTGGAGGGCTCTGGGCTCACTGAGAGACTCAGAATTCCCTGAGGTGCTGGAAGGCCTGGGGAGGGCTCTGGGGTATAAGGGAAGGCAGAAAGAGAACTTTGGGGTACAGTGAACATGCTCAGAGGCCTCAAGCACCCCAAAATGCTCTTGGAAGGTTCTGGGGGTGCACACACACACACAGGAAGGGAGGTGTAGGAAAAGCTAAATGCCATCTCAGTACCACTCCAGAAAGAGCACCCAGAGGGCTCTGTTGGGAGGACCCGGGGCTCAGGGATGCAGTACAAGGCAGGCAGAGGCTCCTGGGGCACAATCACAGCCACTTCCATGCCTGGGGAATTCCTGGGAACACCAGGAGCAGGGCTGTGGCCGTGGGGCTCTTGCTCTCACAAGCAGAGAAACCCGGATGTGTCCCGGGGGACAAGCTGCAGCCTCTGTCCCACCCCTGGCCATCCCACGCTTTGGAAGCTTTTCCCTTGGTGTCAGAGAGCAGAGCTGCAGGGCCCAGCCAGTGATCACAGCAGCTCCTTCTTTCCAAGGTCTGTTTCCTGCCCTGCTTGTGGCAGTTCTGCCCAGGTGCTGGGGGGGGTGGGGAATCCTTCCGAGTGTTTGGTGTTTCCAGTCTGCTCCAGCCCAAGCAGTGTGTGCTCTGTGCCAGCTGCCATCCTGTGGTGGTACTGGTAGCATCTGAACCTCCCAAACTGATGCAACCCCTGCCCTCCAGTACAGAGAGGAGCAAGGCTGCCTCTCACCAGCCTTTTCCTCAGGTTTTTCCATCTGGGTAACGTTGACATGTCTGGAGCACGCAAGTGGCTGCATGTGTTAGCCCTGGACACACCAGGGCTGTCCACGTGGAGCTGGTGCGTGGCCAGGCTGGGTTTGCCACTGAGCTTTTGCCTGAGGATGATCCCTCACTCTCAGGGGAAGCAGGATTTGCAGCCACCAGCCCCGAGGAAGTGCAGCAGCTCCCATGGATCCTTTGGGAAAGACCACAGCCACCTGCTTCTCCAGCACTGCCCTTTTTCCTGTTCCTTCTTCCCTGTCCATGAGTGTAAATACAACACAGTCTAGTTTGCTTGGATGCTGTGGGTGCTGTGTTTCAGGCAGGGATATCTCTGGGGGCACCATTTGGCTCTGGGCACTTTTGGGGTGGCTGTGGGGCTCTGTGCCTCGGTTTCCCCGTTGATGATCATTCACAGTACCTGGGATCAGAACACCCTGGACCCGCACCCCCTGGATCTCATATCCTCCAGGGGTTGGACTGGATGATCTCCAGAGGTCACTTCAACCTTACCAAGTTTGAGATTTTGCCTTCTGGCTGAGTAGGAAGCTCTGGCTGAGGTTTGAGGGGCTCTGACGTTCTCCTGGGTTTCCTCTTGTCTGCTGTCACCTCTGTGGGGCTGGAGTGGGAGCCCCTTGGGGCAGGAAAGGGAGTTTGGGACAGGCCCCCAAAGCCTCCCTCCTTCCCCATATCCATGTGGGGTCATTCGGGCAGTGTTTGGCACCAGGACTGACTTCAGCAAAGCTTTGAACATTTTCTCCTGTGACATCTTCGAAGGCAGACACAGGAAATGGGGGATTAATGGACTGGGGGGAGGGCCTGGCTGAATGCAGAGCTCAGAGAAGCCTGATAGGCACAGCAGAGTCTACCTGTTGTCAGCACTGTCCCCAGGGATCAGTACTTCATCCAGCCTTGTTCAGTTTGTGTAGCAACGACCTGCTGGAGAGAGAGAATGGATCCTGATCATGTTTCACGTGATTCAGGCCGGGGGCAGTAACTGATTCACCTGAAGGCTGTGCTGCCATTCAGAGGGACCTTGAGGGGCTGGGTGAGAACTGGGTGGAGAGAAACCTAAGGAGGTTCAACAAGGGCAAGTGTAGGGTCCTGCATCCAGGGAGGAACAACCCCAAGTGCCAGCTCAGGCTGGGAGTGACCCACTGAAGAGCAGCTCTGCAGAGAAGGACCTGGGGGTCCTGGTGGATGAAAAACTGTCCCTGAGCCAGCAGAGTGTCCTGGGGCTGGGGGGACAATGGGACCTTGGGGGGCACTGGGAAGAGCGTGGCCAGCAGGGCAGGGACTGATCCTGCCCCTCTACTCGGCCATAGGCACGTCTGGGGTGCTGTGCCCAGTTCTGGGACAAGAAGGACAAGGAGCTACTGCAGAGGGTCCAGCAGAGGCCCCAGAGATGATTTGGGGTCTCTGATGAGGAGAGACCACGGGAGCTGGGCTTGGTTAGTCCGGAGAAGAATGAGAGTGTTGGATGTTTGGTTGTTTTTTTTTTTTTTTTTAAACTGTAAGATGAGACAGTATAAAGTGATAAAAGATCAGAAGTATATCTGACAATATGGAGGACAGATGTAATGGCAACCCTGCTTGATACAAACAGAACAGCTCCAGAGCTGTGACAAGCAGCCTGGTCGTTTAGTCCAGCTGACTTTGGAATGTCGTAGTGCTCAGTTAGAGCATCCAAGTGCCTGTTGAACTCCTCCACTCGCTGCTTGTGAGTTTTGGACGCTTTCTTCAGGACCCGCTCCATTTGCTGTTTCTCCTGCATCTTCTCGAAGGCCACCTGCGCCGGGGTCTGCTTATCCAGCCCGCGCTTGTCCTGCTGCTGCTTCTTGCTGCTCATGATCGCCAAGGATCTGGGCTTTGTCTTTCACCTTCTTCCGCTTGCCGGCCCCCAGGGCGCCCCCGCTGCCCTTCAGCCGCAGGGGACCACGCTCCATGATTTTTCTCAAACATTATACAGTCTAAAACCCATAGGAATCCATCGGTTTAATGTTCATTGGTCCTGAGTTGCGCAGTTCTTAGGATATGGTTTCCTATTGGATACGGATCTCTTCGCCTCTGATTTTAATTAGTTCTTCACTCCCGGATTTCCTTATCAGCCTTTTCCGGGCCAGGTGTCCCTAACCGTGCCAGGGGGCAGGTCTGGAGTAGATGTTCTTTGATGTTTGCTGATGGTTTGCCAATGGCCCTTGATGGCTCTTATCTCTCGTGTATCTCTTGTGCTACTCTCAGCTTGCTGAGATGCTGAACTCATCAGGCCTCACCTGGTGGAACAATGCTTTGGAAAGAAACTTCCGTTCCCTTCCCCCGGGGCAAAGGCGAACAAACGTGACTACAGTTAGAAAATAAAAATTTTAAACTTGGTATATTTTCCAACAAGAGGGGGTCTCACCAATCCACATAAATATCTCCAACGTGAGCGCCAGACTCCTTTCACTGGTGCAATGCCCATAAACTAAACCACAAGAAGTCCCACCTGAACATGCGGAAGAACTTCTTTACACTGAGGGTGGCAGAGCACTGAACAGCTGCCCAGGGAGGCGGTGGAGTCTCCCTCTCTGGAGACATTCCAAGCCCACCTGCTCCAGGTGCCCCTACCCAGGTGGGACTGGATGATCTCCAGAGGTCCCTTCCAGCCCCCTTTGGCCTGCAGGGGCTGAGGAGGGCCACGCCGCGTCCCCGCCATGAGGCGGCCGCGCTGTTCCCATGGTGACGGGCGCGGAGCTATGGCGTCACTTCCGGTCGGGGCGGGGCCAGCGCCGCCCCCGCCTGGGAGGCCGCAACGGCCGCGGGGCCTCGGGGAGCGCCGAGCGGGGCCAGGGGCCCAGGAGATGTGCAGGTGCCGGGCAGGAACGGGTACAGGGGCCGCAGGGGCGTGTGGGGACACTGCCGCGGCGGGGGGAAGCCTGCAGGGACCGGGGTCCAGCGGCGGGACTGGGGGGGCGGTCAGTGTGTGTTGGTGAGGAGTCCCACAGCGCGGTCAGAGGGAGGGGAGGCCCCGGCGCTCGGGGAAGGCCACGCTGGTCAGTGTGGTGGGGACGCAGTGGTCAGTGTATGTTTGGGGGGGGCCGTGGAGGTCAGTGAGGGTGTGGGACCCTCCCAGCAGGCAGCGGGAGGTGAAAGGTCCACGCTGGTCGGTGGAGGTGGGAGGCCGGTCGGGGTGTGTAAGACCCCCCAGCAGGCGGGAGAGGCTCACGGCAGTCGGCGTGTCCCACAGCAGGCGGTGAGGGCAGGGGGAGACCTCCGCGGGTCAGACTGTGTTCGTGGGGGTCCTTCAGTAGTCTGAGGGGGGGTCCCGAGGAGGTCGGTGTGGGATCGGGGCCTTAGGCGGGTCCAGTGGGGCTATGGGGGACACACACACAGTGATCGGGGAGGGCTCCCACTGGTCAGTGTGTCTTTGGGGGGATCCCCCAGCGATCAGTGAGGGGATTGAGGCCCACAGGAGTCGGGGGGGCCCACACGGGTCAGTGTGAGAGGGTGGGGGTCTCCATGCTTGTCAGCAAGGTAGGAGGGCCACAATGGACAGTGAGGGGGGGAACTCGCTGGTCAGTGGTGGGGGTGCCACACGGGTGAGTTGGCGGGGAGGGGTCAGTGGTGAGAGGGAGGCCAACAGCAGGCAGTGGGGGAAGGTGTGTGTGCGGTCAGTGTGTGTGGGGCCGGGCTCCCATGCCTGTCAGGGGAGGGGGGAGCACCCACCAGTAGTGGTGGGGGGCCCCACAGAGGTCAGTGGCTGGGTACAGCATGGATGCCCCCTGTGGCTGTGGATGGGTGTGGGGTCAGTGTGTGTGCGGTGGGTCGGGCCCCCACAGCAGGCATGGGGCCAGGGCAGGGGCCGGGCGGGACTGCCCACCCACGGTGGGGTGTCCCCAGCTGGTGCCTGGCTTTGTCCCAAGGTCTGCAAGACATACGACACGAGTGTGACACACGATGGAAGTGGCCTGTAGCGCCACCTCCCCGCGTGGACCCCATGCGGGTTTGCGGCCACCGGACTCCCGGATCTGCCCCGGGAGTGCTGGTCCCAGTGGCACTCGGGGTGCCACACCGGGGAGGAACAGGGCTTCCACATGCCGGGTGTGACACCATCACCGGCCCGAGGGGGCCTGGCTCCCACCGGGGCACGGGGCATCCCTTCACTCCCAGTATTCTGGCATATTTCGGTGCCATATCCCAGCTTCAGTACCATATCCCTCTTCCACCCTTTCCTCCCCTTTCTCAGCCCTTCGGAAGCAGATGGAGCGAATTCCTCGGGGTGTGGGCTGGTTTGACATTCCTCAGCTCAAGCCTGTGCCCAAACTTGCAGAAAATAGTTGCCTTTTTTTTTTTTTTCTCTCTCTTCCTTTCTCTCTCTTTCTCTTTCCCCCTTTCCCCTTTTTCCTCGGGAGCTTGGCACTCCCGCATGCCTGTGCCGGCACCTAGGTGGCCCCGGGGTAGCCGTGTCCTTTGTCCCATCAGCCGTGTGGCTGCTGTGGGGGTGGTGTGTGTGTGATCCTGCACTTGTCCTCCCTCCCTCCCTCCGCGTGGGCTGCCCGTGGGGGCTGGCGAATGTGGCAGGAGGTTTGATTTCTGGGGGGGCTGCGTGGGCTCGGTGGGAGCTGCGAGCTGCAGAGGTGCTTGGCGGGGGGGGACACTGCGGGGAGCACGTTTGTCCTCAGCCGTGGTTCACAGAGGGGACAGAGCCCTCAGAGCCCCCACCCTGCCCGCAGGCCCCCGCAGCCGCCGGACGGACAGATGGACACCGCAGCCCCGCCGCACACCCCGGCCCGCGCTGCACGGTCGGCGCCAGCCGTGCCCAGGGCCAGCTGAGGACTGGGCGTCGTTCCCGGCCTCTGTCCGATTCGGATCCTCCCTCGCCCCGGGCGCCTCCCGCCTCGCCGCCGACATGAATGGGCTGTCGATCAGCCAACTCTGCTGCCTCTTCTGCTGCCCGCCCTGCCCCAGCCGCATCGCGGCCAAGCTCGCTTTCCTGCCCCCGGAGCCCACCTACGCCATGGTGCCCGAGCCCGAGCCCGTGGGCAGCACGGGCTCCCTGCGAGGCACGGCGGGCCGCTGGAAGCTGCACTTAAAGGACCGGGCAGATTTCCAGTACTCCCAGCGGGAGCTGGACAACATCGAGGT
This sequence comes from Acrocephalus scirpaceus scirpaceus, assembly GCA_910950805.1. Lineage (NCBI taxonomy): Eukaryota > Metazoa > Chordata > Aves > Passeriformes > Sylviidae > Acrocephalus > Acrocephalus scirpaceus. The sequence goes on along the minus strand of OU383800.1, from coordinate 2,691,828 downwards.
GTTTGTCACCAAGAGCAGCCGGGGGAACCGCGTTGGCTGCATGTACGTCCGCTGCGTGCCCGGCGCCAGGTGAGTCACCTGTGGGTGTGCCAGCTGCGGCTCTGCTGGGCTGGGGCTGTTCTGTCCCCTGTCCTGTCCCCTCTTCTCCCTCGGCTGAGCCTCCCTGGAGGAGCTGGCCCTGCCATGGGGCTTTTGGAGGCATCTGGTGGAACGGGTGAGCTGGGCTCCCAGGACCAGTCTGGCTTGTGGCTGCACTGAGAATGGGGTTAAAGCAGGAGCAGAGGCAAAGCCAGAGGCTGCAGGGATGTGGGGATTCCCCAGGCTGTCTCACAATCCCCCAGTGTCACTGGCAGAGACGCAACGCTCCAGTTGTTTGCAGAGTTTGGTTCTCAGGGAGCTCCGGGGTGGCTGTACCAGCTGCTTCTCCCTGTTCCCAGTCGTGTGGTGACCACGGAGATGGACAACTGCCTGTGGCAGCCAGGAGAGCCTGATTTAGTCAAATTCACAGGGATATTTGATTGCTCATGGAAAAGAATGATGGGAGTGAAAGCCGGGAGGGGTTTGGTCATTCCCGTGGGTCTGTGAACTGGGAAGCTGGAGAGGGGCACCCTGGAGTGTGAGATGGAGACCCCCTCCTGCGGCCACTGCCTGCGCAGGAGGAGACAGGAGGGGACTTGGCAGCTACTCCCCGAGCAGTGGCACACTTTGGGGATTCAGGTGCAGAGGGAGGCCAGGTCACCTCAACTGACTCCTTTATCCTCCCAGGAACAACAGGTCCTCAAAGACCAGCATCACAGGCTGCAGGGCTGGAGAGTAGAACCTGGGCTGGGGGGAACCAGACCTCTGAAACCATGGGGTATCAGGTGCTGCTGGCTGTCTGACCTCCCACAGCTCATCCTGTCACTGACTTCCAGCTGGGGCTGTCTGGGCATCCAGGCAAGGATTGAGGCTCAGCCCGGCCACAGATCCCTCAGACCAGCTGTGGGGGCTCAGCAGGGGGTGGGTCCTGCTCTCTCCCTCTGGCAGAAGGGAGCCAAGCTCCCATCAATCTGCTATTAGTGTTAATTTTTATGATTAACATTGTTTTTCCCCTTATGGTGGAAATTTCTTGTGCCTTGTCACTCCCACAATTCACTTCTCTCTCAGCATCTGGTGTCTTGCCAGGCTCAGGAGAGAAAAAACCCGCTGTCAGAATTCTTACTTGAAATCCCCATTGGGCAAACAGCCCCAAATCCTGAGCTTTTTACCAAAAATAGACTCAAAAACTTGAGCAGAATCATCATCCTGCCTTCAAGCTGCCTGTTCCTGCTCAAAGTGAGCCCCTGGCTCCAGCAGCAGAAGAGTCTGGGTGTCCATGGGGGTGTCACAAGGACCTTCCTTGCTGGCCAGAGGGGTGTTGGCCCTTTGTGTCCTGGGGTTTGGTTGTTGGCCTCCGAGGCAGATGTCCGGGGATATCCGTACCCGAGCTCCGGCACCGTGGCAGAGCCCGGGATTAACGTTCCATACCCGTGTCCCAGGTACACGGTGCTCTTCTCCCATGGTAACGCTGTGGACCTGGGGCAGATGAGCAGCTTCTACATCGGGCTGGGCACCCGCATCAACTGCAACATCTTCTCCTACGACTACTCGGGCTACGGTGTGAGCACGGGCAAGCCCTCAGAGCGGAACCTCTACTCTGACATCGACGCCGCGTGGCAGGCACTGCGCACACGGTGAGCAGGACAGGCTGGGGCAGGGAGCACGGCCCCGCTGCCCTCAGGAAAACCCTGTGCTCCAGCAGTCTGGAAAACAGGAAATCTTCCAGAAGGAGAACCCTGGGCCACTTAAAACAGGAAGGGGTGGTTGGAAAACTGTAGAGGGAGCAGCTGGGAGATCCAAGGGGCAGGGATGCTGTGGGGCATGACCTTGGCACAAGCTGTGCTTTCTGTCTCGCTGTGCCAGGCTCGGCTCTACTTCCCCTGCCAGGTTTGGGGTGCCTCTCCATGCCAGGCTCTGCCTCCTCTTCCTCAGGCCTGGCTTGCAGTATGACCCAGAGCTGGGGCTGCCCCACATGGCTGCAGTCCAGGGTCTGTGAACACCCTATAACCCTGACCTGATGAGGGAAAGCCTTGACACACCCCAGAACTCAAACTGGCAGCTCAGCCCTGGCTGCTCCCTGCTTCTTTGGGAGTGCAGGGAACTGTGCTGGGCCCAGCCATGAGGAGCTGGGGAAGGTCAGGGGGACAGACCCCGGACCCTGCTGGGAGCTTTGTGGGTTCAGTGACCAGAGCAGATAACCGCTGAGCTGTATCTCCTGGCAATGTGCATGGACACTGACGTGCCCTGTCCTCTGGCAGGTACGGGATCAGCCCAGAGAACATCATTTTGTATGGACAGAGCATCGGCACGGTGCCCACGGTTGACCTGGCCTCCCGCTACGAGTGCGCGGCCATTGTGCTGCACTCCCCGCTCACCTCCGGCATGCGCGTCGCCTTCCCCGACACCAAGAAGACCTATTGGTTTGATGCCTTCCCCAAGTGAGTCCCCTGGCCAGAGGGCATGGGGAGTTTGGAGGGGCAGTGCCAGACTAGCTCTGGTCACAGCCAGGGGACATGTGACGTGTGGGCCATTTTTCATGATAGGTTTAAACATCCCCTTTGGCATCTTCTTGCCCGTATTTGGTGCTCTCTGGGAGTTCTAGCCCTCCCTGAGGTCACTGTGCCCCCTCCTGAGGGCTGTGCCATGTGTGTACCCCAGTCCCCTGTGGCATCACCTGGCCACCCTGTCCCAGTGACTTTGCCTGCCAGCTTTGGGGCTGTGCTACTGGCCCCTTCTCAGGTGTCACAAGCCCTGGGTGTCCCCTGAGACCCCTCTGTCCCCCAAGAGTAATTCCTTGGGATTTTCCTGCTCTTCAGATGGCAGAAGTGGTACTGAGAGGACGAGCTCTTCCTTTGCCTCCCTTGCAGCCAGACCAGTGGGGCCTAGGGGACAGTCCCTGAGCCGGAAGCTGTGGCTAGGAGCCACCAGCCCACACTGCATCCTGATGGCCTCGCATGGCCTTTGGGGCTGGGCTGGGGCCAGCCGTGCTTCCCTTCCTCAGAGCTCGGCAGAGCTGGTCCTGACAGGGAAGGGCTGTCCTGCAGCAGTTCCCATCCGCCCTGCTGAGGTCCCATGGGGATGTTGTCACTGCTGGCTGCTTCTTGTCTGTCACACCAGGGCAGATCTTTCCCTTGGCAGAAACTGTTTCCCTCCCTGTGCTCTGCCATGATCAAAGAGCATTTCCTGGTCCCTCTCCCAGGGGATGTTTTGGGGGCAGGAGGAGTGGAAACATCTCATTCCCTGTGCTTACTCCTCTCTCTCCTCTCTTCCCCATCCACCCTCTTGGCAGCATTGAGAAGATCTCCAAAATCACCTCTCCTGTGCTCATCATCCACGGTACGGAGGACGAAGTCATCGACTTCTCCCACGGCCTGGCGCTCTTTGAGCGCTGCCCCAAGGCCGTGGAGCCGCTGTGGGTGGACGGGGCCGGGCACAATGACATTGAACTCTACAGCCAGTACCTCGAGCGCCTTCGGAAATTCATCTCCCAGGAACTGGCCAGCCAACGCAACTAGCCAGGGGGACAGGCAGGGGGGTTCTGCTGGTTTCTCCAGTTCTCCCAGTAGCTCTCCCTAGTCCCTGCTGCTGCTGGAGCTGTAATGAGCTTGTTCAGCCTCAGCTCCAGGCTCAGAAGAGCGTGGGAGGCCCTGGAATGGACAGTGTTTGCTCTCAGACATGAGCACAGCTCTCCTCCCTGCTGATGCCAGCCCCCGGCGCTGCTGGCACCACCGGCCTGGCTGGCCAGAGACGGCAGCTCCCTCCTTCCCCCTTCCCAGAGACATGAGCCCACCCTCCGATGGTGGATCCTTGGCTTCAGACATGTCCTTGCCTCCTCTCCCAAACCGGCGAAGTCCTGAGTCCCTCCCGGCCGCTCTGCTGCTCTGACCATAGCAATAAGGCGAGTTCGAGAGGGGCTGGGGCCCTGGCCCTGCCCTGGTGTCCCTGTGGGTGGGACAGAGGAGGTGGCAGTTCCTGCTCTCCATAGAGCTTTCCCGGGACCAGCACTGGTGGTGCCTGGTGTTCACCCCGCGGCTGGGGCAGAGCCGTGTCCCCACGGGGACTATGGGGATGCATGGAGGAGGTGCCCTCCTGCCCCACACCTCCTCCAGTCTGGCGCTGCTCAGCCTTCCCAGAGCACTCCTGGTGTTCGGGTCACCCCTGGAAAACCTCCTCCGGACCACTCGCTTGGGGAACGGGGCGAGGGAACCAGGCAGCCAATAAAGAGCAGAGGTTTAATGTTTCACCCGTGTGTGCCCTTTCCCTGGGTACCCCTGGGGGCTCCTGCCCATGACCCAGCCCCAGGGTGTCCGGCCCCTTGACCTTCCCCCTGTTCAGCACCTTCCCTGGATTGCCCTTGGCCAGATCTCCAGTGCTTGTCACCCTCCTCTGGGGACTGGGCAGCCCCAAGGTGCTAACGGGAGTGGGGAAGATTCCCTTGGCCCCTGGGACCAGGCTGGAAAGGTCTATGTGTCTGGTGGGACTTGGGGACAGCAGGATCCCATTCCTCTGTCCCATGTCATTAGGGGATCCCATGGGATCACGGGTGCAGAGGTGGAGGATGGCCTCAGCCTTCCGGGAGTTGTGGGCGGCTGGCTGTGCCACAGGGGAAGGGGGAAATCCCCATGGCCTGCTGTGTGCCAGGGCTAGCACAGCAAGGGACACAGGCTGGTGTTGGGGTACATGGGATGATCCTGGGGAGAGCAAACTTTAGTTTTGACCTGCTCCATGCCCAGTTCTGACCAGAGCTGTGTGGGGGCCTCTGATTCTGAGGGTGCTCTGGCCGTGGGGGCAGGTGCAGGGGTGTCCCACAGAGTCCTCTTACCAGCACATGGGAAATTTGCCCCAGGAAAAGGGAGAGGCTCAGGCTGGTGGTTTTTGGGACAAGGTCTCATCTTACATCTCTGGGATGAGCTGTTTGTGTGTTTTCCTGCCCCTGGGACATCCCTGGCCCCAATGCAAAGAGCAAAACACTGCTCTGCCCTTCCCCTCCCTGTCCCTGTCCTCCCGGTGTCCCCTCCCCAACACGAGGCCCTGGGGCCTGCCAGGCTCATGTGAGGAGGGATTTAATCTCCTTAGGGGCTCAGGGGCCAGGCGGGGGGGGCTCACTGCACCCCCACGTTCCGAGCACTCCAATGCGCCTATTGTTTGGGGCTGGGAACTGGGGGGAATGGCACAGTACCCCTTGCTCCCCACACATCCTTCATTTCCCCCAGCACCAGAGCAGGATGTTCAGAGGAGAAGGGATGATCCTTCCTTGGTGCAGGGGCTGTGCAGGAGCTGGAAGAGAATTTGGGTGGCTCTGGGGGTCCCTCATTCTTTTCCAGGGGCATTTTGGGGTCCAGGAGCTATCTGTCTAACTTCTCCCTGCACATCCCCCTAGTCCTTCCTTCCCCATCCCTCTGCCAGCAGTGGCCAGGTGGTTTGGGAGCCTTGGGCTCACGTGTGTGGGAAGCCAAAGCCACCCAGCCTGGCTCCCTCTGGCCCCACTGTCCCACGGCTCTCTAATCCTGGCACAGTGTGTGCACCCAGGGTATTTTTATCCTCTTACTGCTGCCTGTTTCCTGTTGAGCTGCAGATACTTTGGGGCAGCTCTGCCTCGCCAGCAGGATGACTCAGAGCTTGTTGGGTTTGGAGGGGATCCTGATCCCCAAAGTCTAGAGCCAGGTAATATGGTAGTCCATGGAGTCCACATAGTTGGTAATATGGGAGTCCACATTTGCTGGATGCCACCTCCATGGTGGGTAGCCCTGACAGGGATCAGGGATCCTGTGTGGGGCTTTGGGTGCGGATCTGTCACTTCTTCTGGCCCAGGATGGAGGCTCCATTCTCACTCAGCAGCTGGAGCAAGGAGGGACAGAGGGGCACTCACTCCTAAAAGACCTGCAGCAGCCTCAGAGAGCTGGGGATCCTGGGCACAGGAACTCCCATCTGGGGCCAAACAGGGCCACAAGCCACTGGGACAGCACTTCTGTCCCCTGTGGGTCAGTACTTCAGTCCCCTCCACTGGTGCTGCAGTTTGGAGCGAAGGAAGGGCTGGGGGACAGGGCTGGATGGTTTTGGTACCTGGAGGGGGACTCTGCAGTGTCCTTCCCCTGGAGGGGATGGGCAGAGCCAAGGCCTTGAGTGTCCCCAAAGTCCGTCCTGTAGCTAGAGCAGAGCAGGGTCAGGGCAGGTGTCCCTCTGGCTGGTTTGAAGCCCCCAGCCTGGGGGGCACAGGGGCCCAGGCTGGGCATGGGGGACGTCGGGTGACCGGCCAAGAGGGGTTTAAGTCTCATTTGGGGCATAAATGAGGCTTTTGATGGTCGGGGCCTGCGTGCCACAGTCATGAGACCTCGTTCAGAGGCCGAGCTCAGTCATGGGATCCAGGAAACTGAATTAAAGCATCTTAAGGAGCTTTTTTCCGAGCTCTGCTCTGGTTTTCCACGTGCTTGTCATATGAACAAAGATGGTATAAAAGGGCAGAGGGGAAGGATCCCATCGGTGGTCAGGCTGGGGACGGCATTGGAAAAGGGATGCCAGGGTGAGGGTCACAGCATGGAGCTGGCTGAGGTGGAGGGAAGGAGACAGGAAAGGACAAGGAGAGGGGAGGATGCGTTGGCTCTGCCCTGACCGGTGAGTGAGGCAGAGGCCTTGGAGACACCAGGGACAGTGGGGACAGCAATGGGAGCAGATCTGGGGGAGCAGCGCTCGTGTCCCCACGCCCCGAGCAGCGCAGAGCTGTGAGAGCCCGACGCGCCTGCGGCTGCACCGCGACACTGGCGGCACCTCCCTTGTGAGACACGGTGAGGGGGGCAGGGGGCATGGGGGGCAGGGGCACCCACCATCCTGGGGACACCCACCACCCTGATGGGGGGGCACCCAGAACCCTGAGATGACACCCACCACCCTGGGCACTCCCAGAACCCTGAGGGGGTATCCACAACCCTGGGGGGGCACCCCGAACTCATGAACGGCACCCAGACCCTGGGGGAGCACCCGGCCCTGCACTGCTAGGTGATGCTGGGGACAGGGGTGGAAGGTGGCAGTCCCTAAGGGTCCCTGAGCTGGGTTGGGACCCTGGGCTTGGGTGGGAAACTATGGGACAGCCCCACCCCACTGTGCCTGTGCACATTGGTGTGCTCACAGCACACACATGTACATGCACACAGGTGTGCACACAGATGGGTGAGCACATGCACCCTGCACACAGGGACCTCTGCACACGTGTTCACACTCACACACACACACACGGGTGTCCACAGACACACAGATGTGCACTCACACACACGGGTGTCCACAGACACACAGATGTGCACTCACACATGGGTGTCCACAGACACACAGATGTGCACTCACACACACAGATATACACACACATGTGCACACACGTGCGCACACATACAGATGTGCACACACCCCTGAGCAGCCCCACACCCCTTCTGGCCCCTCTCCTCACCGTCGGGTCCCACACGCAGTCCCTGCACCCACTGGCCCCACTGGCACCTCACACCTGCTGCATCCCAAACCACCCCCAGGGACCGCAGCATTGCCAGGGCTGTGGCTTGCACCAGGGACACCCACGGGCTGGTTTTCACCTCCTGGAGATGTGGGGCAGGCTGAGAATCTCCAGCTCCCTCTGATTCCCTGGCTCCACGGGATCCCCCAGGGTGTCCCAGCTGCCATAAAATCCCTCAGCTTCCTGGGATTACTCCAGATCCCCAGGATCCCTCAACTCCTCGGGATTTCCCAACTCCCCAGAATCCCCCAGCTCCCTCGGATTCCCCAACTCCCTGAGATCCCCCAGCTCCCCAGGCTCCTTGCTCTCCCCTCACGTCTCTCCTCTGTCCGCAGGAGCTCTCGGAGGAGTGCGGGGCCGGGCCCGCTGCCCCCTGTGAGCTTCCCTTTGTCATCCTATGCCTGAGCGATGCCTGGAGGCTGGGACGGCCAAGGGAGGCCCACGGGCTGCCACAGCCCCGCGGTGACAGCGCCTGGACAGCACATGTGGGATCACGCACCAGGGCTGGGACCCAGAAAGCATTGTCTTTTAGGGGCCAGAGCATCCCCTTAGGGCACCAGGAACATCCTGGGGGGATGAAAATCCCACAGAGGGACAGAACATCCTGGAGGAGGGGCTGGGATGCATCCCCTTCATGTACCAGGAGCACCTGTGGGGACCTGGAGCATCCCCTTGGGAAGGCAAAACATCCCTTTGGGGTGCCAGGAGAACCGTGGGGAGCTGGAAACACCCATGGGGAGCTGGAGCATCCCCCGGGTGGCCGGTACCCTGTTGGCTGGGGCTGGGCAGGGTGGGATGCAGCAGCCAGGCCACTGCCCCAGGATGTGGATGGGATTATGGGGTGTCACAGAGAACCCCTGTCTGGGGAGGAACTCCCATGGGGGACGTGGGTCATGGGGCGTAATATGTAGGGTGGTGCCCGGATGGGGTACTGGGAGTACTGGGAGCGATGTCACCGTCCTGATCAGCCCATCCCTGCGAAGATGTGACCCCATGTGAGGATGTTTTGGCAGCTCCAGAGAAGGCCCTGTTCTCCCAACTCTGTTCTCTTCTCCACCTTCACAAATCCCACCCAGCACCTCATGCTGAGGCTGTGGCGGGACAATGGAAAACTTCCCATGTGGATGCAGAGAAAATCTCCCCCATGAGGAGCAGAAACTCATCCTGGGGTGCTCAGATGGGGTGATGCAGAATAAGGAGCAGGGAGTGGGGGTCTATGCGGGGAGGATCTGGTCACACCAGTATCTCCAGCTGGTTTCCATTTTTTGGGGCTCTTCTCCCAAAACTTGATCCCATTCACCCAGCTGGGGGGTAATGGCAGGTCAGGGATCAGCTGGGGGGGCAGGGCTGGAGAGTTGAGATGAGATTCCAGGGAGACCCCCAAGCCCCAGGGCTGGATGTGACCTCTGCTCCGGGGAGTGAACCAGGAGCATTCCCCTTGGCAGCCCTGGAGCCATGTTCCTGGGTCACACCCTCGTGGTCCTGGATGCTTGGGGAACACCCAGCAAGGCGTGAGGTCACCCTGGCACCAGGGCAGGTCCCTGTGTCACCCAACAGAGCACAGTGTGATGTCTCTCTGTCACAGCGGGCAGGTCCCTGTGCCACTGTCACCCAGCACACTGTGGTGTCTCCCTGTCACTGGGGACAGGTCTCCATGTCCTGTCCCTCAGCAGCAGGAAGAGCTGTGGCAGGGGTGGCTCTGGCCCCGATGCAGTGACATCCCCCTGCCTGGCTCTCCTGGGGACATGAGGGCCAAACCTCTGTCCCCCTTGTCCCTGCAGGGACTGAGGTCAGTGACAGCCCCACCCTGTGCCCACCCCTGCCCCAGCTTGTCCCCCTCCTTAACTGAAATCAGGGCCTTTGGCTGTGGGACAGGGGGGACAGTGGGGTTGGGGACCCCTCACTTCTCTGCAGAGGGTCAGTAGCTCTGAGGTGTTGAGGTCAGTTTTGGGGCTCCTTTGGTCAGTCAAGGAGGCTGGGAGGGGTGTAGGTCCTGAGCAGGGTTGGAGGGATTCCTGTGGAGAGCTGAGCAGGATGAGGGAATTTGGGGATTGCTGCTTTCAGAGGAGCTGCCTCGGAGTGCAGAGGAACCCTTGGGACCTTTCCCAGTGCTGTTGACTGGGAGCTGAGTGGGCATCCCAGTTAACTGGGCTTAGGTGAGGAGGCAAAAGCAAGACCAGCATCGATTTTGGGAAGGTTTTCCGTGTGGGGTCCTCCAGGTCTGGGCAGAAACAAGTATTTTATTTTATTACTTATTTTATTTTACCTGATTTTGCTGGTTTGTGAGCTGAGGCAACACAGGATGAGAATTATAAGGCAGAGAAATACCCTGTGAGTCTGTGCTTTTGTTTATGTGTGTGTCTTTCTTGAAGCTTCTCTGTTACAGCTGAAGTTCTATAAAATAGATTTAACCATACCATAAAAATAAAACCACTCTATTTTTTTGTGGGGGAAAGATGAGCTCTCAGGCCTGGTGGGAGAAGGGAACTGGCTGGGGAGGTGTGGGTGGGGATCTCAGCACAGCCCTTCCCCAGTACCTGTAAAGCACCTTGTTCCAGGGCCAGGTTTCTGCTGGAGGGAAGGCAATTTATCTCCTGGGGTTTCCCGCTTTTTAGAAGCTTTTTATGGATTATTCAGGTGTCCCAGGGTCAGCAGCTGCTGGTTCTGCTCAGTGTTGGGTTCTTCTCCTGGCATCCTCTTCTCCTGAACTCTGCTGGGATGCCATGGGAATGATGGGCAGGGAGGAGGCAGCAGCACATGCCCAATTTGGAAAATAAAGTGGGGCTTTTTTCACTTAAGACTATTACAAAACACAACTTTTGTAATCTTTCCCTTGTCCCTCCCTTTGGCCAAGGCTGACTCCTCCTTGTGCACCCTTCTCTGCATCACCCAATTATTCCTGGCATTGCCCCTGAGCTTCCCATCTCTCCTTGCACAAGTGGTGAGGCTCTCCTGGATCATCATGTCTCTCCAGGCTGGGTGTCCGGTTCCACTCCATGGGATTTCTCCTCGGAGGCCTTGGTCCTTGCTGGCCCCAGAAGGGCCTCACCTGCTCCAGGTGGAGTCTCCCTGCTCTGAACACCCAAGACAGGGGCAGTGCCAGGTGATTCCCAGGAGCTCTGGATGCCCCTCCACTGGCTGATCCCCTCAGGGCCAGCTCTGAGTCCCTGCTCTGGCGCAGGCTCAGCTCAGTCAAAATGCTGTTACTGCGTGCCTCAGTTTCCCCACTGGTAAATGCAGGTGTGGTGACTACCTGGGGAAAGGAGGAGGCTGGGCCCCTATGGGATGTGGAACCAGTTCTTGGCCTGGCCTCGGGGCCACTGCCCAAACCCATCCAGCATCCTGCTGCTCTCCAGGAGGCCCAAGCTGTGCTGGGGCTCACGGAGCTGGTTTGAGGTGGTCCATGCTGGGGTGGATGGGCTGTGCTAGGGCTGGTGGTCCATGGTAGTCCATGCTGGGGCAGTGGGGTGTACTAAGACCAGGACAGTGCTCCATGCTGGGGAGGTGGTCCATGGTGGTCCACGCCAGGGATGATCCATGCTGGGACTGGTGGTCCATGCTGGAGGCAACAGGCTGGGGGCTGAGGCAGTGGTTCATGCTGGGGTCAGTGGTCCATGGTGGTCCATGCTGGGAATACTGGAATGTGCTGGGGCAGTGGACCATGGTGGGATCTGCAGGCTCTGCTGGTGTGGTCCATGGTGCTCCACCGTGGTCTGTACTGAAGATGCTGGGCTGGTGGGCCACAGAGCAAGGAGTCCGTGACCATCACTGTGCCCACAGCCGGGGGACTCTGGAGGTGCTCGGCAGCAGGGTGAGGTGGCTCCAGCCCCGGGGCTGTATCCCCAGCCCCTGTGACTGCCCTCGCTACAGGGATGTGCCAAACCTGGCTTGGATTACAGAATCCTGGAACATCCTGTGCTGCGACAGACCCGTAGGGATCATCGAGTTCAGCTCCTGGCCCTGCAGACACCCCAACAATCCCACCCTGAGCGTTGGCTCTGGATGGCGGCTCCTGCAGCCCGGCCATGCCCCGAGAGAATGGGAACGCAGGAGTTCAGCTCCGGAGCAGAGGAGGCTGAGGGGAGGCTCCTCGGGGGCTGCAGCTCCTCCCGAGGGGAGGCAGAGGGGCAGGGGCTGAGCTCTGCTCTGGGACAGGGACAGGAGCCCAGGAAGGGCTGGAGCTGTGTCAGGGCTTGGGATGGAGCTCAGGGAAAGGTTCTTCCCCCCGAGGCTGCTGGGGCACTGCCCAGGCTCCCCAGGGAATGGTCCCGGCCCCAAGGCTGCCAGAGCTGCAGGAGCGTTTGGACAACGCTCTCAGGGATGCTCAGGCTGGGATTGTTGGGGTGTCTGTGCAGGGACAGGGGCTGGATCAAAGACCACAGTGGGATCCAGCTCGGACATTCAGGATCCTGTGACATCTCCCGGCCCGCCCTCAGCACCGCCCCGCCCCGCCCGGCTCTCAGGCGCGCCGCGGGCAGCCCTGTGCGGGCAGCGGCGTCGCGGGGTCCTCGCCGCCGCGCCCGGCGCTCCCAAGATGGCGGCGGGGCCGGTACCGGTCGTGTGAGGTGGGAGCGCGTCCCGGCCGCCTGCGGCTCCTCCACCCGGCCGGCCCCGCTCCCGCCCCGCAGCCGGCGGGATGCTCAGATCCACCGGCTACTTCCGCGGCATCGACTGCCCGTTCCTCAACGCCGGGGGGTCGGGGCCGGGCCGGGGGTGCCGCAGGCCCTACTGCCATTTCCGGCACCCCCCGGTCGCCCCAGCGCCGTGCGGAGCCTCCGGAGCCGCGGGCGACCCCAGCGTGGGGCTCCCGCTTGGACATGGCGCAGGTACGGCCCGGCCCGGCCGCGGTACCCCCTCACCTTCCCCCGACCCTTTCCCGGGCTGAGGCTGTTCCCGTCCCTGCCGCCCCCAGTCCGGTCGTGCTTTCGCCCCCCGCCCCGTGTGTTTTCCCCTCGGAGAGGGCAGACCCGTGCCTGGCCTCCTCCTCTCCCGCCTGCCCACCGTTCAGGGCCCGGATCTGCCTCCGGCTGCCCTGAGCCCCCCAGCGCCGCGGGATCGCCCCCCTCAGCCCCTCCCCAGTACGGGGACCCCCGGGGGTCTGTCGGTATCACCGGGTGGAGCCCGCCCGCCCCTCAGTTCTGTGGCCAGCCCTGCCCAGGCCGTGGGCTGTCACCTCACCCTTGGTCTAAGGGAGCGTTTGAAGGAGCTTTGCAGCCCCACCGGGTAAGAGCGGTGCGGGTTGCTGGGGTCGGTCGGATCCCGCCGTGGCCCTTGCACACGGGGTGTTGGGGTGCACCTTCCCGGAGTGTCCGCGGACAGCCCCAGCTGCAGGAGGGCAGCGCTGCCCTGATCCCGTTCTTTGTCGCTCCAGGCACTCGGCTCACGTGGTTCTGAGGTGTCAGCGCCGAATTCCAAACCTGCTGACAGCTCCCGGGCCGTTAGATCCCTTCAGGAGCCGCCTGGATCGGGGAGGCAGGGCCGGTACTGGGGCCTCTGGGAGGCTGTGGTCAGCCAGACCCCTCCCCCCGCCCCGAGAGGGGTTTGTGGGGTGCAGAGCACTGCCAAGCTTCTCAAAGGGAGCCTGGCACAAAAAGCCCAGTGAATCAGGCAGTCATGGGATATCCTGAGTTGGAAGGGACAAGGATCAATAGTGAGCTGTTGTTGTCCCTTCTTCCAGCAACTCTTGTCATTTTATTTATACACATTATTTGCTGTTCTGCTGATTTATTGGGAGAAAAAAGCCTTCATTCTTCTCCCTAGAAGAACCCTGCTGGCTTTCTTTTTGTCAAAGTTTTGTTATTTCTGTTAGGTATAACGGGATAATAATGCTGGTGTGGACAGTCTCTAATAATCTGAAGCAGAAATTGCCAAAACAAAGCCCAGCTTGTGTTTTTTGTGTGCTTACTTAACTTTGGGTTGCTCTCAAGTTTGGAAGAGGATTAATTGTTGATATCTCCTGCTTACCAAGCCAGCTCACCACCACTACTAGTTTAGTTTAAAATAAGATAAGCGTTCTCAGGGCTGTCACAGGCAGAGAATTGTTAGAAAAACGAAAATTTTTGCCCATTTCAGTGTTCTTTTGAATTTTAAAAGCTCTCTAGAATGCTTTAGGGTGGTTCTTTAGATGATGGTATAATTATCTTTCAGTGTGCTGTTCCTGCTGTTCTTTAAATATCTGTGGACTGTCAGTTTTGGAACTGGAATAGTTTATTTTGGCCTGCACCAGGTGCTTCTGTGCTTGATAACAGCTGGGGCTGGGTTTGGAGTTTGAATTGGGAAGGGAAAACCTCTGTGTGCCCCTGGAAGGTGGATGAGGCTCCCAGAGCTGTCTGGAAGTGTTGATGTAAGCTGAGTGTGAAGGGCAAGAAAAATACCCCAGTGCCTTGCTAGGTTTGGCCTGGGTCCGTCAGAGACACAGGAGAAGCAGCCTGAGTTTTAGGGAGTAAGAGTTTACTTACAGTCAGGGAATTGTTAAGGTTGGAAAAACCCTCCAAGTTCATCAAATCCAACCTTCAGCCGTTGTGGTCACCACTAACCCATGTCTGCAAGAGCCACATCCACATGTTGTTCGGACACTTCCAGGAATGGGGACTCCACCACTGCCCTGGGCAGCCCCTTCCAGTCTTTGACAAGTTTTTCTATAAAGGAACTTTTCTTAGTATCCATACTAATCTACAACACTTAGAGAAAGTGTTTTTTTTGCAAATAAAACCCACAGTGTGGGCCTGGTTTCCCAAGGGGAAGTTTCTGCCACTTGTGAAAGAAGCAGGATCACGAGGCTGAACTCCAGGCACTGCCTCCTGCTCCCTGCAGCCAGCTCAGAGCCTGTTCCTGCGTCTTTCCCAAACTCTTGGCATCCAGCACATGGCACGGCTGACATAACAGGGATCTGTGAGTTCTGTCTCAGCTCAGGGTTTGCCTTCAGCCATTTTTTACTGTTGGATTCTGTGTTGACTCCCACCTACAGAGCTGTCTCCTGCTCTGGGGCCTCAAACACGAGAAGGATGGGGAGCTGCTGGAGCCAGTGCAGAGGAGGCCACAGAGCTGCTCCAAGGGCTGGAGCCCCTCTGCTCTGGGGCCAGGCTGGGAAAGCTGGGGGTGCTCACCTGGAGAAGAGAAGGCTCCAGGGAGAGCTCAGTGCCCCTTGCAGGGCCTGAAGGGGCTCCAGGAGAGCTGGAGAGGGACTGGGACAAGGGATGGAGGGACAGGACACAGGGAATGGCTTCCACTGCCAGAGGGCAGGGATGGATGGGATCTTGGGAAGGAATTGTTCCCTGTGAGGGTGGGGAGGCCCTGGCACAGGGTGTCCACAGCAGCTGTGGCTGCCCCTGGATCCCTGGCAGTGTCCAAGGCCAGGCTGGACAGGGCTTGGAGCATCCTGGGACAGTGGAAAGTGTCCCTGCCTGTGGCAGGGAGTGTGACTGGATGGGCTTCAAGGTCCCTCCCAGCCCAAACCGTCCTGGGATTCTGTGATTCCAGTTGAGAAATGGGAGATGAGCAATGGACCTGCTGCAGTCTCAGGCTTTTAGAACAGACTCCAGCAAGTCACAAACTGTTCCTGATTCCTGTAGGAGCAGGAGACACTTTTGCAGTTATTTTGCAGTGCTTGGCTCATCTTCATGGGAAGAATTCCGGTTGAAGTGCTCCTGTCATTTCCTTGCCTGCCTGAGGCTCCTGTTGCCTGGAAGGATCTGTAGGATTTACACTAGAGGGTGTAGTAGCTCAGCCAGAACCAGGCAACCATCTTCTGGGAGCAGGTTCTCCATCCCCCAGGGCTTGCTCCCTGCCAAGGGAACTGCCTGTCTTGTTTTGAAGTAGCCTCCTAACCATGCACGTGGGCAGATCTGACCTATTTAATCACATCACTCGATAGAGAAGCTTTAAAAGCGTCATTTTTTGCCAAGGCAGGTGGATTTCTACACCAAGAGCTACAGCAGAGATTGTTGTTTTCTGGGATGGTGCCTAGAAAAAAGGGTAACATCTAAAGGAGCAGAGGCTGGGGCTGGCTTTGATGTTTGAGGATCACTGGAGGATTGGCAGGAACCCCAAAACTCTTAGTGCAATTTTATAGCTTTGAAAGGAGCTTTTGAAAACTGAGAGTGGAGCTGGCCCTGGCAGGTTGTGGGGGAGCTGGGAGGCGTGGGGGGTGTGAACATGTGCCAGATGGAGCAGAGAGGATGTGAAAAGAGGAATTAATGGGGTGTATCACTGTTCCCCCCTTTTTTTGCCCACCCTCATCGCTCCAGACTTCTGAAGGTTCAGGTGTTCATAACGTGATCCCTGTTTTTCATACACAGTGCTTGTGTGCTCCCAGGCACTGGGGGACAGTGGTGCAGAGCCCTCCATGTCCCTTGGAGAGCTGCAGGAGCTCTGATTTTTCCCTGACTGCTGCTGTCTGGATGTGTGAGACGTTCCCTTTCCTTCCTGTCTGGAAGCAGGTCCGTAAACACAAACACATTGAGTGAGGGGCACGTTTGAACTGGGGTCTGAAACATGGAATGCTTGGTGTGGGAAATCTATTCCCATGTTTTATTGCAGGATTGCATGTGTGGTAACAGAATGTGGCTGCCTTGGAGGTTTGTGAAAATTCTGTGCTGGCTGAGCATTGAGGCTGATGGGGTTTTCTGCAAAGGACTGGGAATCTAGAGATTGCAAATTCTCATCCTGACTTGGCTGAAGTGCTTTTTCCATTTCTGAGACGACTAAAACCCACCTGCTTCAGAGCAGGATGAAAAGATTATTGAATGTGTGTGAAGTGCTTTGAAAGCGTGCGCTGTAAGGAGGAGGGAAGAGCTGCCTTCAGTCCTAAAAGCATCTTTTCAAGAGCTGTAGAGGGGAAAAATAGGTCTCTCTTTAAAGTCGAGGTCCTGAGTATGGGGAAAGACATAAAAGAGGCATAATACAGCTCTTCATAAATATCTTAAGGTAGGCAGCCCTGGTTTGCTGGTTTGATACTGTCAGGGGGTGTTTCACAGGTGGATGATTTTGAACCCTGAGCACAAAGCTGCTTCCAGGTCTGGAGCTCTGAGCTCTTTTGTCTGCACTGATCACAGAACCCTGGAATGTCCAGAGCTGGAATGGACCCACAGGGATCATCCAGTTCAGCCCCTGTCCCTGCACAGACACCCCAACAATCCCACCCTGAGCATCCCTGAGAGCGTTGTCCAAACGCTCCTGCAGCTCTGGCAGCCTTGGGGCCGGGACCATTCCCTGGGGAGCCTGGGCAGTGCCCCAGCAGCCTCGGGGGGAAGAACCTTTCCCTGAGCTCCATCCCAAGGCCTGACACAGCTCCAGCCATTCCCTCAGGTCCTGATCCTTGTGTTCTTGTGGGATGGGAAGAGCCAGCCAGCCTTTCAGCACCCTGCCTGAAGTACTTTGTTCTGTAGTGGAGTGCACTGAGCTGCTCAGCAGGTTTCTGATGTGGTCCAAAGCTTGTGGAGCAGTTTTGTTGGTGTGGGGATTTTCTATCTGGGTGTACAAAACTTTGCACGTTAGACCTGGATCAAATCTGTGTAAGGTGTCAGGGACAGAGTTCTGCTCCTCTGACACACAGGGAGCTGCTGCAACACTGTTGGGCTCAGGCCAAGTGTGGAGAAATCCTTGGGCTTATCTCACCAGCTTGAACTGTGGATCCTGTCACTGGTGCAGGTAGGCATTTCACCTCTCCCTTCTTCTGCCCAAAAGCAGCCACATAGTATGGCTGTGAGCAGCATGATCCCCCAGAGAGTGCTGGGGCAGTGCCCAGGCTCCCCAGGGAATGGTCCCAGCCCCAAGGCTGCCAGAGCTGCAGGAGCGTTTGGACAACGCTCTCAGGGATGCTCAGGGTGGGATTGTTGGGGTGTCTGTGCAGGGAGAGGGGCTGAATTGGATGATCCCTGTGGGTCCCTTCCAACTGAGGACACACTGTGGTTCTGTGATACTTGGTAAAACCTGAAGAGGCTCTTTAAAAGTTAAAACCCAGCTTTAATCACCCCACATGCCAACACAGTGTCAGGGCCATTGTCAGGTTCCTCACACAGCACTGTGCTGAGGGGCTGTGCCTGTTCGGTGGGGGCAGCCTTGGCACAGGCTGGGCTTTGGAGCCTTGTTGTGACTTGCATTACAGGCCATGTTCACACTGTGTGTGGAATGGATGGGAAAAAGATCTTTCCCAGTGTGTCGAATTGATGTTGTGCAAGATCATCTCAGCAAAGAGCTTTTATTTCTGTATTTGCTACAGCAGAAGTGGAAACCCAGGAAGTGTTTTCAGTATCATTGCACTGACAGAGCAAAGCAGGTGCTCAGTGTTGGGTGCTCCAGTCCGTGAACTGGGAAGGGGCATCAATTCTGCTTTTCCCTCTCACATTTGTGTTTAGGAGAAAAATTACCAAAATGCCACAAGTGGATTTTATTTTTAACCAAGTTTTGAAATGAAGAGTGAAGAATCAGTTGATGGCGAGGTCAGCAGTTTGGGATTTGTGGTGATTTCCCTGCACTGTCGGTTGGGGCAGTTTCCTGTGGGTGGGCAGGTGCAGGTGCCCTTTGTGCCGGGATTTCACTGTGGGCTCACAGGACAGTTCCCATTTTTGGTCTTTCTGTGGCTGTGGGGAGATTCTGCCCCGAATCCGAGTCTCCCCACGTGGGGCAGTTCCAGATGTGTGAAAAGCGGGAGGTGGGAGCAGATATCCATCAAGCCAGCAGGATTTTGGGTTGTGCCAGTGCTGGTGAGTCCCCGGCTCCTCTTCGCCTGCCCAGGAGCCCTTTGTCTGCTCTCCTGGGACCTCCCTCTCTGCTGTGGGGTATCTTCCCTGACATTTGAGCACTTCCTCTAATTTATGTTTTTAATCTCCAGCCAAGCCCCGCCGCACTAGTGCGAAGCACAATTCAGTAATCCAGGGCTTCCCGGAACGTGTTCCGTGCGCTGGGCGAGGCGGAGGCGCCGCGTGGCTCACGTGGGCTTGGGCAGGCAGCGACAGGCAGGGCCAGGCTGTGTCCCAGCCCGTGTCCCAGCCCTGCCACCTCCTCCCCTGCTGGCATAGCGTGGGCAGCGGGGCTGCAGAGCTGGGGGGGTTTGGGTCGGGCTGAGGGCACAGCACTGCCGGGGGATGGATGCTTGGGGAACCACCGCGCACACCAATGTGTGCAGCTCAGACCGAGCCAAAAGCACCTGCAGGTGGGGCGTGGGGAGAGAAGGACGTCAGAAACTCCTCCAAGGTGAGGGCAGCAGCGCTAGGAAAGAGGATCTGGAAGCCCTTGCAGACACTCTGAACCCGCCCGAGCTGGGGGCAGACGGGGGTGAAGGCGGGACTCGGGCAGGTCCTGCCCCAGGTCCCACGAAGTGCTGTGTCAGCGCTCGGGCACCGCGTGCTGCCTCCAGCCCCTGCCGGGGTGTCTCGGCAGCACCGGGCGGCTCCGGCATGAACAAGTATCTGCAGTGTTTATTGACCCCGGGCAGCTCAGGTAACTCTTTTTGAAGTTTTTGGTTTCCTGCGGGGTGAGGTCGAGGTTTGGGGGTGCGGCTGGGAAGGAGCAGCTGGAGAGAAGCGACTTGTCCAGGGAGCCTTTCACGTGGTCACCATTCATTGAACAGGAGACCCGAGTCCTGGGGCATGTGCCTCTGGAATATGTGTGCTGTGCAAAAAGCTCAGATTGGCTTTGAAGGGCTTGGTCTACAATGGTTTTCATTTTCCCATGGGTTTTGGATTTTTATTGAAGAGAGGATTGTGCTAGGGGTGTTGGGTTCTGTTGTTAAAAGTGCCTGTGGAGCTGCAGGTGTCCAAGACCTAAAGGAGCTGCAGAGTTTTAATTTCAGCTTTTGAATTGTTTGAAGCCAGACAGGTTTTAAAAACAGCTTAAGTTTTGCTTTTAGCCTTTCATATGTCACAGCGGAAGTGTTTTAATGTAATGCAGCTTGAAAGGTGCTTTTCTTTAGCTTTTAATTTAGTTTTCCAAGCGTCCAGTTGTGATTAAGTTGAAATAGTTGGGTTTTGGTTCTTTTTTTTTTTCTTTTTTCTTGTCTTAAGCAGGAATTTTTCACCTACACTAGTTAAATAATAAGACAGGTGTTGAGAAGATAACTTATCTGGAGCATGCCAGAGAAAGGCTGGAAAATTAAAGGACTGGTGGGTGTTGCTGCCTGTGACTGTGGTGGTTGGAGTAAGTTTTCAAGGTGGAGTTGAATAGAGAGAAGTCACTAGAATACCTGAAATATTTAAATACTTCTTTTTCTTCTTTGAAAAGAAGACTTGCTCTGCTAATTGCATTTTTGACTAGATCCTTAGTTTTTTCCAGCACTTTACACAGGAGATGTGGAAATGGTTTCTGGGCTTTTTCTTGGAGAAAAATAACAAGTCTCTGTTAAGTTTGGCTTTTTTCTTTTTTCCTCAAACAGATTTTCAACTTTTCATGTATTTTGAGGATTAACTTTATAGCTAAAATGAGAGGGGGAATGGAAAGATCTCCAAAGAACATTGAATATTCAGATTTTCAAACAGTGAGACTCCTTCCAGCCTATGCATGACAGGCTGTGGGGTCAGGGTGTATTTTGCGTGCCAGTCTTTGTCCTCTGCCTGTCCTGGCCAATCCTACCAGTTGGAATTCTCACATTCTTTCCTCAGTTATGGGAGAAATGTGCCAGTGGTGTGATTTCTTCTTAGGAAGATGTATCACAGACCTTGATGCTCTTTGCTGTTTTACACTGGAGTGGGTGGGACTGTCAGTGATTCTGGGCACAGGGGTTGATGGGTTTGTGTGGACCAGGTCATCATATCCTGGCTTTTGCATCCCTGGATTTAAGTGGTGTTGCTGTGTGGGGCAGTGACAGCCCCACGTGTCCTTGGGGACTCCCTGTAAAGCCACCAAGAGGGTGAAGCTGCCACGTTCAGTGGCTTGAGGACATTTCAGATTCTTGTTCTGCTGCGCCAGAGAGAAAGCTGCCCATAGTTGTGTTGTCTTGAATAAATTGAGGAGGTGGATGCTGCATCCCAGGTTGTTTCTGTCTGAGCTGCTTTGTGGGATGTGCCCTGATGAGTTTCCTACTGAGTAAGTCATTCCCTGATAACGCTTCCAGCTCTGGAAAGACACTCTGGAGCTGTTCCTGCTGGAATGAACCCCCTCCTGATCTCCTGAGGCAGGGCCCTGTCTCAGGAGATCAGGACTTTGGACAAGGACTTGAAGAGACAATACACAGGGAATGGCTTTCCACTGCAGAGCTAGATGGGATATTGGGAAGAAATTGCTCACTGTGAGGATGAGCAGGCACAGGGTGCCCAGAGCAGCTGTGGCTGCCCCTGGATCCCTGGCAGTGTCCAAGGCCAGGCTGGCTGGGGCTTGGAGCAGCCTGGGACAGTGGGAGGTGTCCAGGATGAGCTTTAAGGTTCCTTTCAACTCAAACCATTCCGTGATTCCTCCCTGGGCACTGCCTGCCCACAGTCTGGGACGATTGTGCTGAGGAAACAGCTCAGAGTACAGTGCAGAGTTGGTGTCTGGCTGCTCTTGTCCCTTGATGTGACCCCCTCCCTGTGCTGTGTCACCCCTGGGGTTCAGCCCATGGGGACAGATGGCCCTGTTGGCCACAACACCTGGAGAAACCAGTGCTGCCCCAGCTGGGTCCCAGCAGGGCTAAAAATACCTTGGAGTGAGAGATGACTGTTCAGACATTTTTTCAGCTGAGCTAATATCAGACTTTCTTTTCTCATATCTGCATCCTTTTTTTTCCATTAAAGTAATAACTGTATAGGGTCATGATGTACTTTGAGGCTGTGGCATTAAATACCTCCCCTGGAGGAATAAATCCAAGGAGTGGGGTGCACAGGGATTCTTCTGCTTCTAATACCTCTCAAACCTTGCTTCCTGGTGTTCCTTGACCAGTGCAAGGTTATCTCTGCTTTTAACACTTAATTTTGTAATTAGAGTTACTTTTCAAAAACACAAAAAAGGAGCAAAACAAATCCTTGGACTAGGGTTGAATTTAAAGTTGAAGAAACATTTCTCTTAGCTCCCCTTCCCTGCCCTCCTAACCCATTTCCACTGGATGATTATTTGAAATGTACTATTTTAAATCTCAATGTTAATTATTTCCAAGTGGTTGTATATTATTGTTAAATTAATTGTTGGAAATTAGCTTTGGGTCCTGGCAAATGAGCTTTGTGCCAAAACCTGCCATTTCTTGTGTGCTTTTTAATTGTGAAGAGTAGCAGAACTTAGGCTGCTGGTAAAACCTTGCTGAAACATTTTGTTCTTGAGGAACCACTGTCCTTTCTGTGAAGTGTTAAATGAAAAGCTCAGAATGATTTTCCAGTGGTGATAATTTTTGTGCAGTCACAGAGGTTGTCCCTTTGCTGAGTGCTGGCACTGTAAACACAGCGAGCTCTTAAGCCAACAAAGCTGTTCCAATGACGTGAAATAAAAATGCCTTTATTTTGTCCTTTTCCAGAGAGCTTCCAAACAGCTTTTACCTTCCCCACCTCCCCATGAATGCACCTTTTGTTGCCAGCTGCAGGTGACCCAGGGGAATGGGTGACTTCAGCAGCAGCAGTGCTTGAAAATCAAAAAGAGCTGTAAGATCAATGGTGTCCAACAGCTGGCCCAGCCACCATGGTCACCACTAAACCACGTCCCAGGTGCCACATGCACACGGTTTTTGAACACTTGCTGGGACAGCGACTCCACCACTGCCCTGGCAGCCTGTGCCAATGCCTGACAACCCTTTCTGTGAAGAAATGTTACCAATATCCAGTCTGAACCTCACCGGGCACAGCTTGAGGCCGTTTCCTCTCCTCCTGTCCCTGTTCCCTGGGAGCACAGCCTGATTCCCCCGGCTGTCCCCTCCTGTCAGGGAGTTGTGCAGAGCCACAAGGTCCCCCCTAAGCCTCCTTTTCTCCAGGCTGAGCCCCTTTCCCAGCTCCCTCAGCCTCTCCTGGTGCTCCAGCCCCTTCCCCAGTTCTGTTCCCTTCTCTGGACACACTCTAGCCCCTCAATATCTTTCTTGTGGGTTCACTACAAGAAACGTTCAATGTATTTTGACCTGTGCTGGTCCCTCTGCAGCTTGGCCAGCAAAGCCTTTTGTTTTGAATTCCTAATTGCTGTAAATTCAAAAGTTTCTAATTTTTGCAGCCTTTTTGTCTGGCAGCAGCAGCTGAGTAGCTCTGTTGGATCTGGAAGAGGCAGTTGTCATCCAGTTGTCCAGAGCAGCTGTGGCTGCTGCATCCCTGGAAGTGTCCAAGGCTGGACAGGGCTTGGAGCACCGTGAGACAGTGAAAGGTGTCCCTGCCCATGGCAGAGTGGGACTGGATGAGCTTTAAGGTCCCCTCCAACCCAAACCATCCTGGGATTCTGTTTCCCACATGCATTCAAGAGCTGGACTCCTTTTCCAAAACCTGCAGGTTTGCATTGACCAGCACCTGTCACACATTTGGGCTTTTCTGTATTTAAAGCATCTCAGGTATGTCCTGTGGTAGGGCTGGAAAAAAAAAAGAAAGACTTTTCTCTGGAATGATTCACTGTAAAATGAGTTTTACCTTCACACAGGTGACCTTGTCTTCCCACTCTTCTTTAATGTCAGCTTTGTTTATGGCCCTTGCCTGTTGCCCAAACTAGAAGGACCAGTGAGGAGTCTGGCTCAGGGAAGCTTTGTAATAATCCAGCTCCACCTTGGAACTGAGGCCTCGTGTTCCTCAACCAACATGACAGTAACCAGGAAAAAAACCCCATCAGCCTGGTTTTTTTAGGTAGAATTTTGTTTTATGCTTCCATATTTTCTGTGCTGCAATAGCTGATTTAAGCACAGCTCAGTTGGGTGTGTTCTGGATTAAATAACACGTTCACTGAGGTTCTGCGTGAAATATTAATAACTTGTTTTCTATAATATTTATGATGGCCTCACCTTTTGTTTCTCAGGAGGCTTATTTCATATGTCTGAGGTACATTAATTTATTGAAATAGTTTGTACTTTAAAAAGTGTTTAGTTCACAATCCTGCAAGGAGTTGGCATCTCAAGTCTCATTATCTCATGATTCCCAAGGGTCAGAGCAGACTCTGCTTTCCATCCCTCCAAAAAGAGTTATTTATTTCACTGTGAGTGCCTCTCAGTCCTTTTGCTCCCTCAGGAGCTGCAGCCATCTGCTTCATCAGAACAGCAACCCCAGTGTAGCTCATCCTGTACACCCTGAGTGTCGAGGTTAGTGAAAGGAAGAGGAGTAAAGGAAAACATGAAGTAGACTCCTTTGAGTGTCAGATCCCAGTGGCAGGAAGATCCTTCCCTTTCCTGGTTCCTGGAAGTGTAATTTGGCAGCTGAAAAGCTGCTCTGATTTCGAATAGCAGGTTGAACATCTCTGGTTTGGAGACTTGTGTGTTTATGCCTCATCAGATATATATATAGATATAGATATATATATATATATACACATATATATATATATTTGTGTGTGTGTTTTCATATAGATAAAACCCCCTATAGATAAAACATGCCGTGTTTCTGCTGCAGTATGTGCAGATGCCTCTGGCCAGAGGGGATGGTGCTGATGGGCATCGTGGGGCTGACACAAGTCTTTCATGGCCTGGCAGCCTTTGATCAGTGGTGCTGGAGAATCCATCAGGCCTCCCCCACAATTCCACGAGAGCCCTTTCCCTGCCATGTCTCAAAGCCTGTGGCATGTCCTGAGGTTATAATGTGTGTTTTCATCTGGCTGTTCCAGCCACAGAAAATGTGCCAGGAGTTTTGTGCTAGAGATTAACAGCAGACACCATGTCTGTGCTCAGGTTGCCCTCTGCTTTCCCTGATCCTGATATATTTAAAATAGTTTGGTTTTCTGCATGGACAAGATGGCTTTTGTTTGGTTAGGGTTTGTTGCTTTTCTTTTGGCAAGTCTCCTAATCCAAGACTCTGTGTTCTCTGTTTGCAGGCCATCTGATATTTAGCCCTGCATGAATTATCAGGCTTTCAGCTGTTCCCTTAAAATATTTGTGCTGAATTTAAGGTCTCAGTCCTGATTTAGAGAGTAGTAGCTGACTCCTCCAGGCCTCAGTGCACTGGTCCTTTCTGCCAGTGTGGAGGTGATGTTTCATACTGTGGTCAGAGATGAGCTGGTGAGCATGGACAGCTGTCTGCTCCTTATCTCTTCTTAGGCTGATATTATCCCTAACAATTCTGATAACCTGTACATATCTTAGCCTTGATACTGCTGCTGTTTGCATATGGGTTTGTTCATGTTTTTTCCTTGTTACTTGCTTTTCTTCAAGGTTTCTAACCAGGAATTGGTCTGTCCAGTGCCTGCTGCCCTGGTTTGTCACCTGCTGCCTCCCTCTGTCCCTGGCTGTGCTAGGTGTCAAAGGGAGGAGCACACCCTGGGTTTGGAAATGCTCTTTGTGTCATCATTATAGCTTTCTACAATAGCTGGAGGGGAACTGGTTATAGATTTAGCACCTTGTTCCTCTTCCTGACGTTTCTGGCTCTGAACAGGGCTCAGACAGGCCTGTGGAAGTGGTGACACCACGCTGCCGTTGCCCAGAGTCCCTGTTCAATCAGGAGCTAATTGGTTTGGAAAAAAACTTCGCAGACCCAAAGGGATAAAAAGTATTTTCTGAAATTGCTGCCTTTATTTTAACCCAGCCTCTTTCATTCTGCTTCCTTGGGGGCCAGTTCTGCCAACTGCTAGACAGATCCTTTTCCTTTTGCCAAAGGAAGCTGTGCATTCATGCATCCTCTCTAAAAATCCCCAAACCTACCCCTGCCCCCCCCAAAAAATCCCAAACCCCTCAGTCTTACGAGAATGGTCGAAATGGCTCTTTTAACACTGTCTGTTTCTGACTGTTAAAAGAAATTTTTTCATCCCTCTTAGACCTGAGAGGTTTTTAATTTTCTATTTTCCATCTCCTTGCTTATTGTTTGGTTCTTCTGCATATCCATGTTGGAGAGCCAGTTTTAGTTCCATCCTTGTAGCAGAGAGCAAAAAGCCCTGTGGAATGTCAGTATCCAGAGATGCTGGGATGAAACAAGCACTGAAAACAGTTCAGAGTCAAAAAGCAGCTGTTAATGTTCCTGTAGCTTCTGTTGGTTTGCTAAATGCAGCTGTTGATGGCGTCCTGGAATGGTTTAGGAGAGAGACTTTAAAAATCATCCAGTCCCACCCCCCATCATGGGCAGGGACACCTTCCACTGTCCCAGAGTGCTCCAAGCCCTGTCCAGCCTGGCCTTGGACACTGCCAGGGATCCAGGGGCAGCCACAGCTGCTCTGGGCACCCTGTGCCAGGGCCTCCCCACCCTCACAGCCAACAATTCCTTCCCAATATCCCACCCATCCCTGCCCTCTGGCAGTGGAAGCCATTCCCTGTGTCCTATCCCTCCATCCAATGTCTCAAATCTCTCTCCAGCTCTCCTGGAGCCCTTTAGGCACTGGTAGGGGCTCTGAGCTCTCCCTGGAGCCTTCTCTTCTCCAGGCTGGGCATGGAAGAGAGGCCATTGGAGGGACTTTCTGGGAATGTGGAAAAGGGAAATGCTTGGCGTGTTCAGTGTTCTTGTCTTGGTGGTTGCTCTGAGTCGTTGAGTTGTGTTGCCCATTGTAGTTTTTCCTTCCTGCCAGCAGCTCTCACTTTGTCAGTCCAGATCAGAGTGTTTTCCTGCAGCTGCCATGAGAAACGCTGAGCCTTGATGAATATTGGAGGCTTTTAATGGCTTTAGGTGTTGGCATTGGGAAGTAAGAACCTAATCCACAGTTTCTTGCTGGAGTCCTCTTTCCTCCTTGGTGGCTTCATTGAATCAAGCAGATAGATTAGCCCCTTGGGCCTAATACAGCGATTATTCTTTTACGCCCTGAAGAATATTTAATTTATAGAGCTTTTCCATGAGTATGAAAAGAACTTTGTTAGCAGATTTTTAGTCCTTGGAGTAATTTGTACAATCTGATTTAGTCTAGGCCAGAGAACATCACTGGTGGCTTTTCACATTCAACATGTATTTATTCTGTGGTGCAAGAGTGTAGCTTTTGGTTGTGTCATTCAGTGTTGGAGTTTGATCAAGCAGACCTTAAAAAGACCTCTTGTAAATTTTGCTTTTATTGCTGGCAGTAAATGATTTTTTTTCTCTTTCCAGAGCGAGGCTATGATCCTTACAACCCTGAGCTTCCCAGGCCCTCACTGGAGGCAGAGAATGGCACTCTGGCTGACATTACAGATGTCACTCCTGGAATTCTGGAGTTGGAACTGGTCAACAAGGCCATTGAGGCAGTGAAGAATGAAGTGGAGAGGGAGCAGAAGAAGTACGAGGAGCTGCTGGAAACCACAAAGGAGTTTGGTGCTTCAGAGAGCTCCTCACTCATTTCAAACTCACCTGTGTCAGCTGCTGGGCCTCAGAATGATTCCTTTGCCTCCTTGGAGTATAATCCAGGGAGCTACAACTTCAATAATAACTCAGACTACAACCCCACTCCTCTGGCTGCTGCTGGCCGGTCCAGTAAATACACTTTGGATTCCTCCCGCTCCAAAGGGAGCTCACTGGAATATGTCCCCAAGGCTGTAGTACAGAATAAAAAATACAGCAGCACTGTCACTAACAATAAATATGTGATTGATGACTCCAAGCCTTCCACGGACTTGGAATACGACCCTCTGTCCAATTACTCTGCCAGGCTGTTGGGCAAAGCCACAACCAAGGGGTCCAAAAGGGAAAGGGCCTCTGATTATGAGGACTCTTACTCTCCATCACGGAAGAAGCTCTGTGAAGATCCCGATGATGACGAGGTGTTGGCCAGGTTCTCCTCCTCTGAAGATGAGGCTGAGGTGGAATATAAAACAGCTTCTGTTAGTTCACCCTCAAAAGCTGGTTCTGAGAGTGAGTCGAACAACGAATTCTCCAGCAAAGAGCAGAGAACAAAAGTGGATGGCTCTGCTTCCCAGGAGAGCAAAGAAGCAGCACTGCACAGGGAGGACCTTCCAAATTCACAGAAAAACCTTGCCAAGAACTCATCAGACAAGAACTCAAAAGCAGCGAAATTGTGTTCTGGTAAGAACAACAAGGAAATTGAAAATAAAAACAAAGACTCCAAAGACAAAACAAAAAAGAAGAAAACAGATGTTAGTAAAACACCAGGCCTCAGTGAGACTGGGAAGAAGGAGAAAAATAAAAATGCAGACAAAGACAAAGTGCTCAAGAAAGAAGAAAAATTGAAAACCAAGAACGAAGAGAAAAACTGCAAAGACAAAAGCATCAAAGTGAAAACAGATGGGAACTTGAAGAAACCTGAAAAACAGAAGTTGGAAAAAGTGGATGGGTGTAAGAAGGAAAAATCCAAGTCCACCACCAGCAGTTCAGGGAAAAGCAAGAGTGAGGGTGTCACCAAGGGCTCAGAGAAAGTGGGGGGCAGCAAGAAGGAGTCACAGAGCAAAACAGCTGATGTGAAAAATGGCAAGGAAAGTTCTGGTCGTAAAAACAAGGAGAAAGGGACCAAGACTTCCCTGGAGCGAAAAAAGGACAAGGTCAGTTCTGCAGGACAAGAAGACCCAAAGAAGGGTCGGAAGCAGCGGAGTTTGAGTCACGTTGACCTGTTTGGAGATGAGAGTGGAGATGAGGATAACAAAGGCCTGCCTTTGTCCTCCTCATTACTTGATGTGAGCTCAGACTTGGATGGGGCTGACTCTGACTCAGCCTCTGAGAGTGACACGGACAGGACAAAGAAAGTGAAGCGCTCCAAGTTGTCCAAGTCATCATCATCTTCCTCAACATCTGATGACATTGATTATTCCATCCTTGAGAAAGATGTGGACTTTGAGTCAGATCCCATGGAGGAGTGTCTCAGGATCTTTAATGAATCTAAAGATGTGAAAACGGAAGACAAGGGAAGGCTGGGGAAACAGGTAATGCTGGGTTGGGGTTGTTGGTTCTCTCCCCTCCAAAGGTGGAAGGATTCTGGTTTGGTTTAGTGGTGTTGCTTGTCTCAATTAGCTGAAGAGGGAGACTCCATGTGCTGGAAGAATCTCTTCCTTGTCGTGACTGAGTGCTTGGAAGTGTTTGCACCTGAATTTACCTGCTGGATTGAAATCTGCTGTGAAATGCGAGGGTTCAGTTCCCTTTTGTGTAGAAGGTTTTCGGCTTTCAGGGTTATCAATTACTTCTGTCTACATCTGGCCTGAGAACCTCAGGGGTGTGGATGGCTGGAGAAGAGGCTGCAGGGACCGAGTTTTGGGAGTTTCAAAGCCAATCTAAGATTGCCAGTCTGGGCACTGCCTTCTTGTTTCAGCCAAGTTTAAGGAACATCGGGGCAGGTAGAACCTGGACAGGATGCTGGTGCAAGTCAGTCCGGTATTTGTCAGAAACTTTGGAGACTCCCCAAATTCATCTCTCCTATTCTAAATGCATACTGCAGGTAGTTCCTCAGGATCTCTGCATACCTCCTGGGTGGTGCAAGCAAGAAATGGAGGGTAAAATTTCTTCCAGTGGTACCAGGGGCTTCAGACTAAGGAGGTAAAAAACCAGTATTTACATAAAAAGAAAATACTTGAAGAGCACATAATCTGTAGCAGGAATTACTGATCACTGAATTAGAGAGTGCTGAACCAGGGGCTGCCACTCAGAGCAAACAGTTAATTGTGGCCTGGAGTGACAAAGCTCAGCTGTCAGCAGCCACATGTGGCTCCTTTGCTTCCCTGCACTGAGATTTGGTTTCCTGCGCTTTTGGGAAGGAGGCTCACTGCAGCACAGGGATCCTTCTTTGGGAGATGGGTGTCTGTGGATAGGCACCTGATGGATGGGATTGGTCATGGGGCATTTTTTTGTTTATGGAATAATTTCCTAGATGGACCCGTTGTGGTTTGACACTGGCCAAACACCAGGCACCCACGAAAGTCGCTCACTTGCCCTCCGCTGCTGCAGCTGCGTGGAGGAGAGAAAAAAATCAGACAAAGGTTCATGGGTTGGGATAAGGACCAGGAGAGAACACTCAAAGGGCAAGACAGGCTCAGCTTAGAGGTACAAAGTGAGTTTATTGCTAACAAAATCAGAAAAGGATAATGAGAAGTAAAATAAGTCCTTAAAACACCTTTTTCCCCCCCAGCCACTCGCTCCTTCCTACTGACAGCACAGGGAGACAGGGCAGGGAGGTTTTGGTCAGTTCATCACCAAGATTTTCTTCCACTGCTCTGGGAAAGGAGTCCTTCCCCTGTGAGACTGTGGGATCACTCCCACGCGAGACAGTTCTCCGTGAACTTCTCTGGCATGGGTCCACTCTCACGAGCAGCAGCCCTACCACACCTGCTGACACGTGAATTCTCCTCCATGGGCACACTGTCCTCCCAAACTGCTGCAGCGTGGGTCCCTCCCACAGGCAGACAGTCCTCCCAAAACTGCTGCAGCGTGGATCACTCGTCCATGGGGTGGAGTCTTCCAAGGACAGGCTGCTCCAGCCTGGAAGCAGGGCTCCTCTCTCCACTGGGTCCCCCACTGGATCACAGCCTCCTCCAGGCATCCACCTGCTCCAGCTTGGGCACCTTCCCCATGGCCTGTGGGTGGATCTCTGCATTCCCCATGGAGCCCCATGGCCTGTGGATGGATCTCTGCATTCCCCATGGAGCCCCACGGTCTGTGGGTGGATCTCTGCATCCCTCATAGATCCCCATGGCCTGTGGATGGATCTCTACATCCCCCATGGAGCCCCATGGCCTGTGGGTGGATCTCTGCATCCCTCATAGATCCCCATGGGCTGTGAGTGGATCTCTACATCCCCCATGGATCCCCTGTGGATCCCCATGGGCAGTAATGTGTCAGGAGTTGGGATGGAGCTCAGGGAAAGATTCTTCCCCCCGAGGCTGCTGGGGCACTGCCCAGGCTCCCCAGGGAATGGTCCCGGCCCCAAGGCTGCCAGAGCTGCAGGAGCGTTTGGACAACGCTCTCAGGGATGCTCAGGGTGGGATTGTTGGGGTGTCTGTGCAGGGACAGGAGCTGGACTGGATGATCCTTAGGGGTCTCTTCCCTCTCAGGATATCCCAGGATTCTGTGATTCCAGGAAGCTGCATGTGGGCAGTGCAGTGCTTTTCTGCCTGGGAGAATTGCATTGTGAGAGAGTTTATTAGGGATGTAAGTGAATTAACAGACTTTGGAGTTCTAGGGAGCAAAGTGATTCAGGGTAAAGTGCTCATCCCCTTGTGGTGGTGAGCACAGGCTTATCCCAAGTGGTGCCCGAGCTCATCCCTAAATCCAACCTGGGCTCTCTTGCTGAGTTTCAGAGATTGTCAGGCTCATCTCAGAGTTTTGCCAGGAGTTGCATTGAAAAACTGAAAACAAGATTGTCTGGAGAGCAATTGGAGTTTTGAAAAATAAACTTCTCGGACAACTGAGTGGAATTTCAAGCAGATCTCCAAGTGGTTCTGCTTGTCCACAAGGAGGTCTGAGGTGTCACCTTGGAGAAGCTTTGCCTGGAGGGGTGCTTCTGCCTCCTACTGAGCTTCTGGATGTGATCTGGGTTGTGCCACCAGAGTCTTCCTGCAGTGACAGCTGTGGATGAACCTGCAGAAATCGTTTCCCTAAATGTAGGGTGGGGGCACTGTGGTTTGGTGTTGAGCACGTGTCAGTGCCTGCCCAGGGCAGAAATGAGTCAGTTCCCAACTTCTTAAAAAAACCAAACCACCCCAAACCCCCTGGACTCTAAAAATGCCATGGGAGGTGAGGTGTGTGGGTGGCTGGCAGGGGAGGGCTGATATTGCCCCATGCTAGCTCATGGAGCTGCTGTTGGGGTGGGAATGTCCTGCTGCTGTTCCTGGGTTTCCTTGGTGGCTCCTGGGGTCACAACAAGGTTCTTGTCAGTGGCCCAGCAGCTGACCACGTGTTCTCACCTGCCCCCTGCAAGGTTGACCCAAAAGGAGACTTTCCACATCTCCCTCTTGGGACGGATCTTCCAGTCAGTTCTCCTGTTCTTTTGTTTTCCAGCCATCCAAAGAGGAAGCAAATGAAGAGAAGACAGAAGATAATTTAACTACCTTGTTTCCTGGCCAAAAAAGAAGGATCTCTCATCTTGTCAAACAAGGAAATGTAAGTGCAAATTTAGAAGCAGATGTTTAGGTTGTTCCAAGTGAGGATTTTCTGTCCTGACCCTGGAAAAGGCTGCACTGCCAGGGCCAGGCAGCAGTGTGGGAGTTGTTTGTGCTGGAATCAGTCTATGGCAGTTTTATTTCCTCTCTTCCTAATTTCTCAAAAAACTCACGTGTTTAGGATCTGTTAAAAGTGGCAGCAAAACTCTAATAAACCTTCCTAAAACCAAGGATAGGCTGGGAAGAGTGAATAGACTTGGTAACCCTTTGGGATAGGTTGGGGTGTTCATCTTTCTCCAGTATAGCTTCATTCAGCGATTTCAGTAAAAATTAACTGGACTCAAGGTCACTCTGTGTCTGCTGGTATTTTTCTGTGCCTTGTGGATCTAAAAGATACCACAGTAATTTGGTCAGATGTTTAAAATATTACCTTACATCTGTTCTGAATCAGCCAAGATCTCAGCAGTATTTGTCTGGATACTCTTCTATCCCAGTTGTGCAAATACAGAGAAGAATTAAAAGAAAAAGAAGCCAAGAAGACATTCTGATTTTTTTTATTCCTTTCTCCCTGGGATTTTAATTCATGTTTTCTCTGAGGGTTTAATGTGTTTCCCTCCAGGTGCTGAGCACAGATTAGTTTTATGTTGCAGCAGGATAAGAGTGGAGGCTTGTGCGCTAATTTGAGCTGGGTAGTCCAAATTAATTGTTCTGCCTTTCCTCTCTGCCTGGGAAAGGTTTTTTTCCTTTAATAATTTGAAGCCCTGGGGTCAATACAATGGGTTTTATTTAACTACATATCTCCAGCCAGTTCATGGGGATTGATAAGGGCCCTTTCTTCCAAAGTGAAGAGATAAGAGACTGAAGCAAATGGCTTGGAAATTCATTAACTCAAATATTTATTGTAAAGAGGCACCTTTTAGACATGTACAAATCTTTAAATATATTTTCTTAATGTGACAGCTGATCCCAAAATGCTTCCAAAGATGGGAGCCCCAGCACAGCCTTTGCTTGGGCAAACAGAGCCGATCTGGTGTGCTCAGCTGCCAGGGCAGCTCCAGGACCTGCATTCCCTGGCGTATCTCAGCTTAGAGCAGCTCCCAGCTCTGCCACGAGGTGCTGTAACACTTGAATGCCACTTTTCACCTCAGAGTGGAGGCCTGTGCTTTGCTGTGTCCCTCCAAGTGGAATATTTGCTCAGTCCTGCTCATGATTTATGGCTCCAGGACTGAGCAGGAGAAGGGGGGGAGGGAGCCAAGTTTGGGGTTGGTTGCCAGGGGAAATGAGGGGCCAAAGGAATTGCAGGTGAGGCAGAAAATGACTGGCCTGTCCTGCTTGGAAGTCTGTAATTATAATGTAATGTCTGACTGCACTCAGTTAGGTATCCAGAAGCTGCTGTCAGCATCAGAGGCTGGGAATGCAGGAGGTGCCAGCCTGCCCCCAGGTGTTATACTCAGCCACCCTCCTCCAAGGAGATTTCAGGAGGGAATGCCTATTCATCACATTTCAAAGGCTGTAAAGTAGAGTGGAGAAGTTTGTACTACTGCTGCTTCTCTTGCACTTCTGCTGCTAGGAGACTTCTCTCTTTGCTGACATAATTTCTGGCACTTTTCCTGCAAACCTAAAATTGGCCGTCAAAGGAAACGCAAGTGGAACCTGTTTGTGCTGTAGTGGCTGAGGCAGTGAGGTGCCTCCAGAAGTGGGCAGGGACAGAGCCTGTTTGAAATTCAGAGCTCGGTTTATGTAATGCTCTGATCCCATAAATACATATCTGTGAGGTTTTTAAGCAGTTCCAGGGCTGCAGAGAGGTGGGAGCTGCTGTGGTGCAGACGTGGATGCAGGGAGTCCTCAGGGAGGGAGCAGTAGAGCTCAGTGTCGTGTGGCAAAGGGGAGTGGAGAATTGTTGTCACTTCTTTATTGCAGTAGAAAGCAAAGTAGGCAGCACAGGGCTACATTTGTGCTAGGGCAAGGCTGAGAGTGTAGATAGAGCCCAGGACTGGGCTGGGCACAGCCATGGGGAACATCATGCCACTAAAAGCAGTTCATTAATACCACCTGCCAATTGAGGAATGTTCCAGTGAGCTGGGAGGCCTTCCCAGAGCGTGAATCATTAATGCCATGTTTGTTGAAGGATGACTCTTAACTATTTTGTTCTGGAAGACAGCTGGGAGGGATCTTGTCCTCTCAAACCCCTGTACTTGCTAACGGAGGGGTTGAGGAGAAGAGACCTTTCTGGGGTGAGTGGAAGGCAGGGGGTGTGGATGGAGCAGGGGAGCTGCTGGCCCTAAATGCTGTTTGTCTGTGCAGGCAGAGACCCCAAGCAAGCCGGTAGTGCGGCCGTACCGTCCCCCCACGGCCCAGGAGGTGTGTTACCAGAGGATCCAGCTGGCTCAGCAGCAGGCAGCACAGCTGGTTGGGGCCGTTCAAAAGACCTCTCTCTGTTTGCCAGGAGAAAAGAGGAGGATTGCTCATGTGCCAAATGCAGCCCTCACCGCAGCAGCCAAGCAAAGTAAGCCAGCGGCGGGATTTGGGATCACTGTCCTGTCCTCCCCCTGCTCAAAGGCACTACTGTGTGTTTACATTTCTCCTGAGCACGTGGGAAACTGTCAGGGGATGTGTAGGGCTGGCCATGATTTGAATCTTTGCTGATAGTGTCCAGTGGAAGGTCTTTCCCTGAGAAATTCCACCCTGTTCTGAAAAGCAACAGGTCAGACATGTACAGCCTCATCTGTCTCACCCAGCCTCCCTCACTTCAGCCTTTCCTTTTTCTGTTTCTTCCTTGGATTGTGTTTGCTCTTCATTCCCTCCTCCATTTAAGCCTTTGGAGGTGGCAGGAGCAGGAGGGAAGTGATAATTAATGCTCATTGCTGTCCCTTTGTAGTGGAAGGACTCAGAGCTGACGTGTGGGGTGTCAGTGCCTTGCAGCTGACAGAGTTACCTCTTTAAACTCTGCTGACTCAGTCACCCCAAAACAAACCCAAATGAGACACATTTCCTGGCAGAAGATTTCTTCATCCTTGCCTGCAAGGTGGTAAAATTGCCCAATTTGTATGCCTTTGGAGACCTGGATTTGAGAAAATCACAGCTTACAGCACTGGCCTTTGATAGTGAGTCCATTCTGGCAGCCTGAAGCCCGGCAGGATTTGCACCTGAGTGTTTTGTGTTCCCTGCAGGCCTCGGGAGCAGTAAGGTGGCTGTTGGTGGCAGGAGTGTCACACCTTCCAATGACTCTGAAGCACCCACCCTTCCTCTGAAGCCTTGCACCTTGGCTGGGATGGCTTCCAAGACTACCAGCACCATCGTGCCCAAAAGGGTAGCACATGTTCCCTCCTTACAGGTAAGGGGAATTTGAATTCTTTCCTGTCATTCCCCGGGGAGGGTGGAATGTTTGATGCACTGTTCCAAATTTAGCACTCCCTGAAAGTGGTGTTTTGATTATGTTGATTAAGTGGGTTTGTTTCTTCCTGTGGTTTTCCTAGATAGCATTGTGTAAAAAATTAAACACTCGAGGGGTAGGATCTTAGAAAGGTAGAAATACTTAAGTGCTGCTCTGATCTCTGTGAATATTGATCACTTGTCTCCAGTTTGAGCCTCCTCTTATGCTGGCTGGCCTGGGTGTGTTTGGGTCAAGGGCTTGGAATCTCCTGTGCTGAAAAGCCAGGGATGGATTCATGGCCTTCCCAGGCTCTGTGGGCAACACTGAGGCAGGTGGTTATAAATAATGTCCCTCTGTGACCTAGATAGTAAAATATGATCACTGAACTTCATGCTGCTGCTGGTGTTTAAAGAAAAGACTATTTTGTCTTTGTTAGTTTTTATTGTTTTGTTTCTCTTTACCTCCTGGGATCTCTGCCCAGCCTTTGGGTACTTTTGCTATGAATTCCTCAGCAAAGTGACAGGACAAAGGGGAATGGCTTCACACTGCCAGAGGGCAGGGATAGATGGGATATTGGGAAAAAATTCTTGGCTATCAGAGTGGGGAGGCCCTGGCACAGGGTGCCCAGAGCAGCTGTGACTTCCCCTGGGTCCCTGGAAGTGTCCAAGGCCAGGTTGGACGGGGCTTGGAGCAGTCTGGGATAGTGGAAGGGGGTGGGAATGGGATGATTTTTAAAGCCTCTTCCCACCCAAACCATTCCATGGTTCTGTTAAGTCCCTCCTTTCCATGCACACTGGGAAACTGTTGCTTGCTAAGATAATTCAGAGCAGAATTCCTCATGGGAGCAGCCTGGAGCTGCTTGCTGGAGTGGATGGCAGAAGGTGGTTAAAGGACTTGATTAAAGATCCCTTTACTGATGATGTTTTGTGCCAAGATCTGTCATAACTTGCTTTGGTTATTTCTAGAAGAGCGTAAAGTAATTTTCTTCCTTTCCCAGCTAAACTGCCACCATAGTACGTAGAACTTGAAGCTGATTAAAAAGAAGAGAAATTACTGAAAGGATAAAATATTTAGCAGAGTTACAGAGGTGCTTAAGGGTATCATGCTAGAGATTGGTAATTTATATATTTAATGAAAAGGACCAAATCCCCTTGAACAGGGCATCAAACTGAGAGTCTCCTGGGGAAAATGAGTACTTTTCCCATTGAGATGGGACCAGTTCCTTGCCTTGGATCAAGCTCACATCTACCACAGAGCTGTTTTTATTGCAGATTGCATCAGATGGTTTGGTTCATGGATATCTCTTGGGTGGGATTGAGAACAACTGACAAAACAATTGGGTGTTACAGAGATGAATGTACATTTTCCTCTCTGAAAAAGAGACAAGTGTGCTGTGATGTGAGGAATAAACTTGAGATGGAAAACTGCAATGGTGGGTCATAGCTCAGTCCATCATGCAGGTTTTGAAGAACATGCCATTAAATTGAAGGGGTAAATCTTTATAACATCATGATTGGCATTAAAAAAGGAAGAAAACCTCCAGTGCAGTCAATTTGCAGGAGTGCTCTAGGAAATGGGATGGGTTAAGTGACTGCCAGCCTGGCAGGAGGGGCCTCCTGTTCTCTCTTCACAGCCAGAGAACCAAACCTGTCTGTGGTGCCCGTAACTGCTGTTGTGTGTTCATGGCTCCAGGAGTTCAGCCTGTGGTGCTTGGACCAATCCTGACCTTGGATCTCTCACTGGAAATGTCAGCATTCCCTGCTCTGGAATGCTTGTGTGTGACTAATGCCACTGGAGTCCTTGGCTCCTGGCTGACTTCAGAGTGAAATACAGCTGTTTTCTAAAGGAGTTAAAGCACTGAAGGTGGTGAAGCCTCAAGTGGTATTTTTAGTACCAAAAGTGCTGCGTGTTAAGTTTGGCTTTGGGCAGATTTTCAAAAAGGAAGTCACCCCATGATTAATAACAGGAAGGGGGAGAGCCTCAGAGCAACCTCCTAGAGCCTGACCAGCCTCTTTCTCTGTCTCACCTCCAGAGCACCACTTTACAGAGGCCTGTTATTCCCACAGAATTCGGAGCTAAAGTCCCAACCAACATTCGTCAGAGGTATCTCAATCTCTTCATTGATGAGTGCCTGAAATTCTGCTCCTCCTCCCAGGAAGCCTTCAACAAGGTCTGTACAGATCCCTGCTTCTCAGAATAAAGTTTGCAGCAGGGAATGACATCCTCTGCCTTGACCAAGACCTGCTAAAATGGTAGCAAATCCAGAAAACTGGATTGGATTTATGCTTGCAGAAACTTGGGGGTGGGAACTAGATGATATTTAAGATCCTTTCCAAGGCAAACCGTTCCCTAATTCCATTAAAACTCTTCTATCAACAAACAGTTCAGTTGAGAAAACTGGCATTAAATATTAACAGACTGGGCAACAGAAAGTGGCATTCCAGTGGGGGCTTCTAGTAGGAAATCCCATCTTTCCCTTCATTTGGAAAGCTTGCCTAATCCCTTTAATAACCCCAGGAGAGGAATGCAGAGGAATGTGCATTGTGGTCGAAGACCTTTTGCTCTGATGCGGCCAGAAACACCTCCTGAAATCAAAGTATTGAGCACAGGGAAGTGTTTGGGATAGATGTAATTGGTTGGGAATTGGTTCCTTGCTGCTTCTGGAGGCTTTTGAGGAGACTTCTAAGGAGCCTTTTAGCAGTAGGGACAGTATAGTAGGATTTCCAAAAGCAGAGTTGAGAATGTAATACATTTTATTGGAAAACCTTGGCCATTAGTTGGGTAAATGTGGGACATTGTGTGTTGTATTCCAAAACAAAGCAGACACCACAAGGATTTCTTTTGTGGGATTCCACCTTTCCAACTTCCTGTTGCATCCAAGGAGTCACCATTTGCCAAACCTCTTGTTCTTACCAGTTCAGATCTTGCACTGCACTGAAGTGGGGAAAGCAGCCTTTCCCAGGCAGTTCCCAGAACAAGAGTCAAGAATTACTTGATGAAAACAATGACAAGGTTAGAACTTCCTGGGAGCAAGAGGAGCTCTGGAATACATAAGCCAGGGTGGCAGCAGACTTGATACTGGGGAAAAGAGAACGGATGATTTAAATATGTTAATTTAAAATGTTAAAGTTTGAAGAAAATAATTTTTTGCTAATTAGGAAATTTTTAATTTCTTTGGGAAAGCTTCACATGAAAGTGCTTTTCCCAGCACTTTGGTTAAAATAAAATTGCTTTTTTCCCCTCTTACTTACCTGAGCAAGACCCCACACCAGTACATATTGGTGCCGTGTTCTGCTTTATTACTCAATTGCTTCTCAGGCAATTTTTTTTTTATGCAGTCCTACTTGGAGTCTATATTCTAAGAGCCAAACATTTTTTTTTCCAAAAGCATTGGAAGCAGTGGCTGCCCTATCCTGGAAGTGTTCAAGGTTAGGTTGGATGGGGCTTGGAACAATCTGGGAGAGTGGAAGGTGGAAAAAAGTGATCTTTGATGTTCCTCCCAACCCAAACCATTCTGGGGCTCTGTGAGCAGTGGAAAGAGGGTGTGTGCTGATGATTTGTGCTGTCCACAGGCCCTGGCAGAGGAGAAGGTGGCCTACGAGCGCAGCACCAGCCGCAACATCTACCTGAATGTGGCCGTGAACACCCTGAAGAAGCTGCGCAGCCTCGTGCCCAACTCCCCGGCCAGCACCAACAGTAGGTACCTTGCAGTTTAACAACTGGAGCCCTGCTGGGATTACAAACCACAGAGAGAAGCTTGTTTGAAAAACCAGAACCCATTTCTCAGCAGCATTATGCTGAAAGGCAAACAGCTCCAGTTTAGCTTTTTATAGCCTGGCAAGCTTTAATGGGCCTTCAAGAGGCAGGTCCTGCAATGCTTTGTTGGCTTTCTCAGCCTAAATGGAGATAATGCCACACGGGTGTGGTTTTTTTTAGCACAAGTTCTTTCAAATGAAAAGCCCTGCTAATGGAGTAACTTTCACATGATGCCTTCAAAGTGATAGACTGGTCCATCACTACAGAAATTTGTTACACACATTAAGCTTCAAGAGAGAAACGAAGAGGGTTAAGACATTTCATTATTGGCTCTCGAGAGGGTACATTAAGCAATCAATTTGTGCTGTTCTTGTGAATTTTTTTTTCTCTGGTCTCTTCCCTTTTCTCCCCTCTGTCTTCATTACGTTCCTGGCCATTAGGCAGAGCAGCTGAAGTTGGAGGCTGGCCTTTAGGAGAGGGCTGCCAGTTAATGATTAGTAAAAAGCCCCTCTCTGCCATTATCTGATGTGCTGAGCATATTCTAGAGCTCTGAAGCTGCTTTCTGAAAGAAGTTGAAAGATCCTGCGTGGGAGGTTGGTCTGCAGGGCCCCAGAATCAAAGCTGCTTCCTGGGGATGGGTGATGCCCTCACACAGCACATGAAGGGGTCAAGTTGTTTCTGTGCTGGCTCCTCTCTTGCTTTTGGTCAGTTGGAGGGCTTGCTGTGCAGAGTGAGCAGGGAGAGCTACAAGTTTTTAGCAGAACTGTAAAAGTGTCCTCGCTGCCCTTAAAATTGCTGCGGGCTGACAGTGTGAATGGAAAACTCTCCGTGGTGCTGAGATGGAAATCCTGGGCCAGCATGTGGCACAAAGAATCCATTTCTGGAGAGCAAGAGTTCAAGAGGATAAACACGGCCCTCCTCTTGCCTATGTGTAGTGTCCCAAACTAGGACTGAAGTCACCCACCGGGTGCCTGATCTCTGTCCCTCTGTGCTGTTCCCTTCTCCTTGCAGAGACAAGTAACAAGAAGGTGGTGTCCCACGAAGCTGTGCTGGGAGGGAAGCTTGCTGCCAAGACCAGCTTTACTCTGAACCGCTCAGGGAGCCTGAGAGCCGAGGATCTGACAGGTCAGACCCTGCTCCTGCTGGGCTGTCACTTGTTAGGGTGGAGCTGAGGTGTGACACTGATTGAGGGGAGCAGAATCAGGCTGGTGCATTCACCTCGAGTTGAGGGGGCACCACACTGTCAGAAGGTTCCAAAGCTGTTGGAGAGTGTCCAAAGGAGGGACACGGAGCTGGGGAAGGGTCTGAGGAGGGGCTGAGGGCACTTGGCTCATTCAGCTGCAGCAGAGGAGGCTGAGGGGAGGCTCCTCGGGGGCTGCAGCTCCTCCCGAGGGGAGGCAGAGGGGCAGGGGCTGAGCTCTGCTCTGGGACAGGGACAGGAGCCCAGGAAGGGCTGGAGCTGTGTCAGGGCTTGGGATGGAGCTCAGGAAAAGGTTCTTCCCCCCGAGGCTGCTGGGGCACTGCCCGGGCTCCCCAGGGAATGGTCCCAGCCCCAAGGCTGCCAGAGCTGCAGGAGCGTTTGGACAACGCTCTCAGGGATGCTCAGGGTGGGATTGTTGGGGTGTCTGTGCAGGGACAGGGGTTGGATCAATGATCGCTGTGGGTCCCTTCCCACTCAGGATATTCCAGGATTTTATGATCTGCTGGGATTTCTCTGTTAGGAGGTATTACCTGGCTGCATCACGGAGCTGCAGAGTCCCTTGGGGGATGGTGACACCACTGACCAGTGCCCTCCTTCTGTCCTCTCTGGGGCTGTGAGGTCATTGCTGCAGCCTGGCTGGCTTTGATGGAGCATCAATAACCATTCAGAGCTGCCTCTTGTGCTTTGGGCATTATTTTACTTTAACTTTCTTGCCCTGAAGCAATTCTTTACAATGTGTCTGTCAGATTAAAAGGCAAACTTAAAAATCTCCATCTCTGCAGGACTCAGTTTCACTTTCACCAATGTCACAGTAAGGTCGTATCATAGCCAAAGGGTTGTGCCACGAGCATTTTTCATGTGAGCTCAAATCAGTTATGGGTATTTTGGTTGCCAAGAGATGTAGGGAAATTGTGGAGGAGATCAGAGAAGAGCCAGGGAGGCCATGGAGCAGAAGGAATTGACATTGAGAAAGCTTAAAAGGGCCAGTATAGCTCAGCTAAGCAACATCAAAGGGCACCCAGGAATATTGGAAGGGTTTAACGCAGCAGCCAAAGGAGATATTGAGCAGAGTGCAAGAAGTTATAATTATTCTGTGAAACGAAATAAGCAGCCTGAAATCAGTAGCAGGAAGAAACTTCTGATAATGAAGTTTTTAGGGAGCTGTGGGTGACCTTTGAGGGGTGTTTGAGGGCTGTTACCAATTGTCAGCTGTTGTATCTAAACATTAAAATGGGAGAAATCTCACATTTAGTGACAGGACAAGGGGGAATGGCTTCCACTGCCAGAGGGCAGGGTTAGGAATTGTTCCCTATGAGGGTGGGGAGGCCCTGGCACAGGGTGCCCAGAGCAGCTGTGGCTGCCCCTGGATCCCTGGAAGTGTCCAAGGCCAGGCTGGACAGGGCTGGGAGCAGCCTGGGACAGTGGAAGGTGTCCCTGCCCATGGCAGGGGGTGGAATGGGATGATCTCCAAGGTCTCTAGCAACTCAAATTGGGTTGGTTCTATCAGTAACAGCAAGGCTGAAGATGGACCTTTTTGGAGGAATTCTGTTCCAGCTGTGCTTTCCAGACTTAATGCTCCTTGTTCAAGGAGTTTAAAAATCAACTTGTGCACTAATGCCCAGATTTTGACAATTACCACTCAACTCCCCTGTCCATCCTGAGCTGAGGCAGTGGAAGCAAGCTCAGAATACTCAGGGCAGTTTATCAAGGCAGGAGACTTGGTGAAGGCATAGAAGCAGGCAGTGCTTTAGTGAGGAGGGCTCAGCACTGTGTTTATGTGCAGGAGCTGCCCTGTACCGACGCCTCAAGGAGTACCTGATGACTGAGGAGCAGCTCAAGGAGAACGGGTACCCAATGCCCCACCCCGAGAAGGCTGGGCGTGCTGTGCTCTTCACTGCAGAGGAGAAGAAAGTGATTGACTGTAAGCTCCACTGGCTCTTTCCTTCCACAGGATTTGCTGGATGCAGCTGGAGCTACCTGTTCTGGTTGTATAAAGGTCTCAGTGTGGAGCCTTTGCTCCTGTTGTGGCAGGGAGTGTGGCTGCAGAATTCTGCATGGAGAGTTTCTTCAGCCTTCACATTCCAGAAAATGCTATTTTTGACCCAGAATTTGTAATCGGTGGGGCTGAAGGATGTTTCTGATTTCTGCTTCCCAGGTAACAGGTGACAGGATGAAAGGAAATGGCCTCAAGTCACACCACGGGGGGTTTAGATTGGCTGTAAGGGAAAATTTCTTCACGGAAAAGGTTGTGAAGCATTGAACAGGCTGCCCATGGCAGTGGTGGAGTCATCAACCCCATAAATGTTAAAAAAACATGTGGATGTGGCACTTGGGGACATGGTTTAGTAGTGACCGTGGTGTTGGTGCTGATGGTTGGATTTGGTCTTAAAGGTCTTTTCCAACCTTGGCAATTTCATGATTCAGTGCTGCCAAAGAACAGCAACTGAGCAGGTTGGAAGGAGGCTCCTTGTTCTGTACTTGGTGACCTTCCCCTCTTCCAGGGGAAGAATTTATTTCTGTTTCTGTCTGTGAGAGCTGCTGTTATAGTTGGATAAGAACTGACACTGGGCCAGGCTGGCTTTGCAGTGGGTCCTGCTGTGTTGCTCTGGATTGCAGTTTTCTGTTTGATCTCATGGCACTGCTGAGCCAAATAGTTCCCCAGAGCCCTTTTTGCAGCTGGACAAAGTGATCATAAAATCACAAAATAGTTTGGATTGGAAAGGACTTTAAAGCCCATCTCATTCCACCCCCTGGAACACCTTCCACCAGACTGGGTTGCTCCAAGCTGTGCCCAACCTTGCCTTGATCCCACAAGTTTCCTCAGGACAGGATGGGGTCCTCTGAATTTTCTGAACTCATGGCAAGATTTCTGCTACTCAGCCCCTGACTAAAGCAGGCTGTGCTGCAGGGATAAAACCCAGACTGGGGATTTCTTTTGAGGTGCTTTGCCACGCTCCCCTGAGCATCTGTGTGGAGAGACCTCACTAAAGTGTGTTAAGTGCTCATCCGTGTTAACACCTTGTGTCTACATTTGTCCTGTGGTTGCTGAAGCAACCTGGGCAAAAGCTCTCTTGCATTAACACTGCTGAGTGCTGTTTTGGTGAGAGCCTTTTTTCCAGGGAACTAGCCAGCTCATTTATATGATCCTGAGCTCATGTTGCTGGTTTTGTTCCTGTAGTTTCCTGCAGATGTTGCAGGATCTTTGAATTTCTCTTTGTTTAACTAAAGCTGTTGCTTGCCACTGTGACCGGTGGGCTGGTGTTGGGCAGAGCTGGGAATATGCTAACAGCTTTAATGCTCACACCAGAACTTATGGAATTGCATGGAGATCAGAGGAGTGTTAGCTCCTTCACGGTGGCTTTTTGCATCTCCCTTCCCCAAATTTTGGGCAGTAAAAGCAGAGGTGGTAGGAGGGAGCAGTTGCAGACTGGCCCCTTGCTGGGTCAGGCCTGCTCTAAGTGCTCCTGGGTTTAGCTGCTGGAAAATCCTGACAGAAAAGCTGTGCCCTGGAAGAGCTAAAATGTCATTTGGAAGTGACAAGGCACAGATCCCCTGGAAACCAGGCTTCATTAGCTCTCGTGTCTAAAGAATGACTTATTTATCCTGTTTCTTAAAATAACTGTGTTAGACTCCAACATAATTTGCTGTGCATGGAGAAACAATGCAGCAAACCTTGATGGAACTAGGGGGCAGCTGATGTGGACCAAAGCCACTGGAAAGTCTTTGTGTTTGCCTCTGGGAGATGTTTGGGGGGCAGATTTCAGAGGGATTGCTGTGCCTTTATAGGAGTTTGGAACAACATTTGGAATCCTTTTTAACAGAAAATGTCATTTCACAGCATTTGGGGCTTGAGTGATTGTGATTTACTTTGCTTTGGCCAGGTTAAGCAGGTGAGGGGTTTCCAGTGACCTGGCTGTTGTTTGTCTCCTGTCCCCAAGCCTCGTGCAGGATCTGCTGTCGCTGTGGCACCGAGTACATGGTCTCAGCCTCGGGGAACTGCATCCGCAAGGAGGAGTGTGTCCATCACTGGGGGCGGCTGCGCAAGCAGAGAGGTACAGCCCTGCCAGGGGGATTGGCCCGTGCTGGGTGTGCTCCAGTTCCAAACACAGAGTCTTCTCGGTCTGAGCTTGATTTTGGGGCTTGTCACGCTCCCAGGTGGTGACAGTTCCTGTGCCTGTCACTGAAATGGCCTCGCAAAGAGCTGCTGGGCTTGGCGGTCACCAGAGTGTGACATTGGGGCTGCAGCAGAGGTGCTTCATCTTTGTTCAGAAAAGTAAAGGAAAAAACCTTCCTGTCCTTTTTGAAAAAAAATCAGCCTTTTGAAAGGCTGACTTGGAGCACCAGAGGTCTGTTACTCCCAGGAGAGTTCACTGATCTTGGTTGAATTCATTTGCAGCAAGGCACTAACCTAGTTTGAGCTCTGCTCTGGTTTTCCATCAGAGCATCCAAGTGGCTTCTGGAGTTTGTCTGGCTGAGTACCAGAGACTTAAACTCTTTAGATTGCTGCCTGTGAATCCACAGTTATTTTCCCTCTCTGTTTGACACGTTGTGATCATCCAGGGGTTCTGCCCGTGAAAGCTGAAGTTCAGGTCTCTTGTTAACAAGACTCTTCTCCTTGACCCTTCATCACTTGCTCTTTCAGTGCCAGGTGGATGGGAAACTCACTACAGCTGCTGCTCCGGAGCTGTGGGGTCACCAGGCTGCCAAGTTGCTAAAGTAAGTGATGGAACAACACCTTTTTATTCTCAAGTGACATTTGTGCTCTGCTCACAGTGGCAGTGACTGGGAAGTCCTTGCTTAAGCCTTTAGAAGAACAGTGGCTTCCCTTACGGGGATAAAACAAGTGCAACTTTATTTTTTTTGCTATGCAATGGTAGGAAAATCCAGTATTTGACACTCAGCTGTCTGGAGTGAGCTGGGTTCAT
Organism: Acrocephalus scirpaceus scirpaceus; assembly: GCA_910950805.1. NCBI lineage: Eukaryota > Metazoa > Chordata > Aves > Passeriformes > Sylviidae > Acrocephalus > Acrocephalus scirpaceus. Next base: position 2,647,008 of record OU383800.1, on the reverse strand, counting down.
TTATCCTGAGCTGCCCAGCTCATCTTCTTGAATGACATAAAAAAGCTCATGTTCTTTAGTGAATCACAGAAGAAATGAGAGATAAGGGATTTCCTTTTAAGGAGTAGTCTCAGAGCCTTGGCAACAATGTGCCAAACCCTTTGTTCCCCATCTATTCCTTTCCAGATTCCCATGCTAAGGTAACTTTCTCCTGGTGGACAGATCTTTTCTTACAAGTTTTCTGTTTGTTTATCCTTGGTTGTAATGAGAGGAGGAACCTTCCCAAGGAGCCTGTTGTAACTCCAGAATGTCACAAAACTTCTTTTGAGGGAGCCCAGCACTAGAAAAAAGAATGAAGAACCTGCTCAGATGTGGAGTTTGATAGGGCAGAGCACTGTTTGGGGTACCTTTGTACAGGTGCTTTTCCCTTTCCTTAGCAGGAGAGTTGGTGTCCCAGCCTGGCATCCCCAGTCTGTCTTGTGTCTTTCCCTCAGCTCTCTGGGCACACTCCTTGTCACTTGTTTTAGTGGCAATTATATATTTGGCAGCTGCCACACAGGAGAGAACCAAAAGCTAGAGGTAGAATGTGAATTCTGGGCAAAATTCAAGGTTTGTTACAATTTTTGTTTGTTACAAGCCTGCCCTGCACAGTCAGACTGGAGGGGATCAGGTTGTTACTTTTCTTTCTTTTCCACGTGAATTTAGATTTTTTAAAAAATCAGCTTCTCTAGGTAACCTGTGCCAGGGCCTCCCCACCCTCACAAGGAGCAATTCTTTCCCAATATCCCATCTACCCCTGCCCTCTGGCAGTGGGAAGCCATTCTCCCTTGTCCTGTCATTCCATACCAGTATAAAAAGTCCCTCTTCCTCTTTTTTATAAGCCCCCAGTTTTCACAGCACCCTTTGGAAGATTAGGATCCCCAGCCTACTCAGCATCAGAGCACGCAGTGAAATTTTGGGATGTTGGGATATTGGGGAGCACAGAATCCTTCAGTTTTGAAGAAGGGCTTCGAAAGCAGAAAATATTTGTAATAAGACACCATTGTCAGTATCTGGCCCCGGAGCCGGTTAGAAAAGCTCGTTTGTGTCTGTCCAAGCCGAGGGATGTCCTTGCCTGGGTTTGCTGCAGTTATGCAGGAAGGCAGGAGATGGCAGGAGGGAGCCGTGCTGCTCCTGGGAGCCTCGAGTGGCTGCTCTTTGTGATACCCGAGGCTGCTGCTTCCCCAGCTCTCAAAAGCAGGAGCAACTTCCCTGCCCTCCTCCCAGCCAGGAAAAATTGGGCAGTTTCAGAACAACAACTGATGGAGAAAAATACCTAATAGGGTTGGTTTTTTTCACTTCACTGCTTAGTTCTGTCATATTACACAGGGAGGGAAGGGCTGAAGCTGCGAGGGGGAGCTGTTTGTTGTCTCCTGGCTGCTGAGCTGCTCTCCCCATTCCCTCAGCAGAGCAGGGTCCATGCAGAGTGGGAAGCAGTGATCCATGAGGCCTTCGAGCAGTGCTGGCTGTGGATACAGGGAGAGATTTGCCTCAGTGTTGGCCCAGCTGTCTCATTAACTTCAAATGATGCAGTTCCTGAGCTCTGGCTGCACCTGCAGTAGTGACCTGTGCAGGAAAATATGCAAATCCTGCTTTGGTTTCCTCTCTGCCCACACATGTCAGCTTTACAAGTGCCTCAGTTCCTCAACTCTCCAGCCTTTTATCCTGAGACAAACCAGAACAGTTTCATTCCTTGTAGGGTGAGACCTGTGGGAAGCCCTCTGCCCTGCTGGCCACTGCCAAGGTCCCACCTCAAATCCTGGGAGCTGTTTTGAGCCTCTCATGACAGGAAGGATGTTGAAGGGCTGCAGTGTGTCCAGAGAAGAGAAGAGAGCTGGGGAAGGGGCTGGAGCACCAGGAGTGGCTGAGGGAGCTGGGAAAGGGGCTCAGCCTGGAGAAAAGGAGGCTTAGGGGGCACCTTGTGGCTCTGCACAACTCCCTGACAGGAGGGGACAGCTGGGGGGCTTTGGACTCTGCTCCCAGGGAACAGGGACAGGAGGAGAGGAAACGGCCTCAAGCTGTGCCAGGGGAGATTTAGGTTGGATATTAGGGAAAATTTCTTCACAGAAAGGGTTGTAAATCATTGGAAGGGGCTTCCCAGGGCAGTGGTAGAGTCACCATCCCTGGAAGTGTTCAAAAAACATGTGGATGTGACACCTGGGGATGTGGTTTAGTGGTGACAATGGTGAGGCTGCTGGGTTGACTTGATCTTGGGAGTCCTTTCCAACCTTAAGGATTCAGTGATTCCATGGTTTTGAGCTTTGCAAAGGAGGCTGTGCCCAGGCTGCTGTGATTGTGCACAAATACACGAAGATTTAGGGATAGACAAAACTTCAACACAACAAAAAACCCCACTAGGGAATAAGGGAGGGAGAGCATCACCTCTGGGTGTGGTGCTGGTTGGTTTTACCTAAAACCATGTCAGCAGGCAAAAGGGCGGTCACAGCTCTGCCTTGCCCTCAGTTACCTGTTCCTGCTTCCCCTTTAAACTTCATCCAGCTTAGAACCCCTGCTGCCAGGAAGGTTTCAGGATAACCAGTGGGATCTGTGCTGTGGAGGAGTGTGGAAGTACCTGTGTTGTAACAGGAGCTCAGTCATGCACTGGCTTAAGCCACTTGTGAAATCACTCCCTGAGTTTTCTTGCTGGATCTTGTTGACCTTTAGCTGGGAGCAATGCAGAGTGCTTGGAATTGCCCTCTGTTGCCTCAAGTGCTGGTGGGCTGGCTGGGTGTGGAATGCAGTGGCTGTGAGTGGGTGCACACACAGACACGCTCTGGAGCTGGGTGTCTGCTGCCACATGCACCTGGTGCTCGTGCTCACACAGGGGTATCTGGGGTTAGGATCCTGCACCTGGGCTTGCCTTGGCCACAGGAACCAGGAGCTGGAGTTACATCAGTGTCAGGCTTCAGTGTGACCCTTCCTGACTAATTCTACTCCAGACTGAAAGCTCCTTCTCCCCAGACACATGATGTCCTGCTTCTCCATGTGCTGTCAGTATGATACCACCAGCCCTGCTCTGCCATTGGAATTAGGGCTGCGCATGGCTGTGTTTGCTGTGGTTTGCTGTGAACTTCTCAGCCTCACTATAGACAAAACTTATTCCTCATTAAGAAATGATTAAAAACCCACTTTTGTTGAAGTGGAGGTTTGTTGGAGTGGGCTCTTCAGCTTCTTGTTCTTATCATCACCAACTGTCCCTGTCTTTTCCTTTCAGCAACACGTGCACGATGGGCGCAAGGAGAGCCTGGATGGCTTTGTGAAGACTTTTGAGAAGCTGCCCACAACTGATGGCTACCCTGGGATCTATGCCTTAGACTGTGAAATGGTGGGTCCAAAGCCAAAACAAAGCTTTTTGGGACTGGCTGAGGTGTGACACAAGTGGCTGAAGGGAAGCTGTTTCCTGACCTCATTCTCTCTTTTCTGAATATTGGTGCTGGAGGTGTAAATGAGCTCTTATTGATTGGTGTGTTTGACTTGAGGGCTGTGCAGCCTTGGCAGGCTCTGACTGGCCCACACTGGGCAGTGCTGCTTCCTGGCCTTGCTGCAGCAGATGTGCTGCATTTTGAGAGCTGCAGCAATTGGGTGAGTGGCTCCACAGATCCCACACTGTGGTTGGCCTGTGCCTCTCATCACATCTGCCCTGTTCCTTGCAGTGCTACACTAAGCAAGGACTGGAGCTGACAAGAGTAACTGTGATCAACTCGGAGCTGAAAGTGGTGTACGACACCTTTGTCAAGCCAGACTCCAAGGTGGTGGATTACAACACCAGGTAAGGGCTGTAACACCAGGTGAGGATGGTCTTCCTTGGGACAGAGCTTTGTGCTCTCAGGAACTTGGTGTAGCTGGGAGCACTTGCTGAAACTCCACTGCCCACCACTCCCTAAGGGCTTAGGGGCTTTGGGCCTTGAGGTTTCTTCAAGTGAAGGACCCCCACCTGTGTCCTGTTGCTCTGCAGATTCTCAGGTGTGACAGAAGAGGACCTGGAGAACACAAGCATCACCCTGCGCGATGTCCAAGCTGTCCTGCTGAACATGTTCAGTGCAGACACCATATTGATAGGGCACAGCTTGGAAAGTGACTTGTTTGCACTAAAGGTAACTTGGGCTCTTGCCTTCCCAACTCGCTGTGGTGCTTTCCCACCCTGGGGGATGTTAGGCGTCTCCTTCAAATTTAGGAACTGTTTTATTTCCAAGGACCAGTAGTGGGGTGGCATCATCGCAGGTCCTGTGTGCAGTTTCTGGGCAGCACAATATAAAAAAGCCATGCACCTGTTAGAGAGTGTCCAGAGGAGCTGTGAGGATGGGGAAGGGTCTGGAGGGGCCTCATGAAGAGCAGCTGAGGGTACTTGGGTTTGTTCAGCCTAGAGGAGACTGAAGGTAGACTCATCGTGGTCTTCAACATCCTCATGGGAGAAGAGGAGGTGCAGGTACTGATCTTTTCACTCTCATGGTTTGACCTGGGACAGGAGCCCAGGAAGGGCTGGAGTTGTGTCAGGCCTTGGGATGGAGCTCAGGGAAAGGTTCTTCCCCCCGAGGCTGCTGGGGCACTGCCCAGGCTCCCCAGGGAATGGTCCCGGCCCCAAGGCTGCCAGAGCTGCAGGAGCGTTTGGACAACGTTCTCAGGGATGCTCAGGGTGGGATTGTTGGGGTGTCTGTGCAGGAGCAGGAGTGGAACTCAATGATCCTTGTGGGTCCCTTCCCACTCAGGATATTCCAGGATTCCATGGTTTCTCCAGTCGGTGCCTGTGCGAAGCTGGTTGTGGTGGAAATGCAAGGGAGTGGGGTCACGTGTGTCACTCATGGTGTCACCTGAACTTTTAGTGGCTGCTGCTGCCCAGGGTGACAGACATGGACAGGGCTCTGAGCAGCCTGGTCTAGTGAAAGGTGGAACAAGAGGGTCTCTTAAGGTCTCTTCCAAACCAAACCGTTCCATGATTCTATGACTGATCCCAAATCATTTGCCTCTCACCCCTGCCAGATCTGTTCTCTGTTCTGTGCCAGCTTTTCTAGGAATTGTGGTGTTACTTTGATGAAGTTATTTTGACCTTTTACCTGTCCTGTTTCTTGCCTGGCCCTCATCAGCCCAATGTGCCCATCCCTCAGCCACCTCTGCTGTCCTGCCAGGGAATGTGTCCTGCACTGAGGCCCTAGGGCTTTGTCCCAGGTCACCAGGAGAGCGCGTGGCAGGCAGGAGCCAAGGCTTTGTGCTCACATGCCAGAGCTTCCTCAGCCATTCTTTATCCCACAGCTCTCCTGCTGAAGCCTCTGTGGCTGCCAGCTCCCAGTACTGAGTTAGAAGCAGGAGCTTTTAATGCCTGTAAAACACTTTACCTCTCTGTGGCACCCTTTATCCCAGCCATGGAGAGGCTTCATCATAATCAGAAAAACATTATTTCCAGTTAGATCAGCTCGAGATGACTGCCTTGGCCTCTAAGAGGCTTGATATTCTCTTAGCACCACAGCTGCTGCCAGGAGAATGAGCCCAGAGTAATCCAGCAGAGCCGTGGGTTGTCACAGAGGAATGGCTGAGGGCTGTGGCAGTAAAGCCATATCTCACTAACGGCTGTGGCAAGTTCCAAGTGCTGATGGCATTTCAAGTTTTATTTAAAGCTTTATTATCCTGTTTCCTCAGTCTTCCTGATCTACATAAGTAATTACCACTGTGTCTGGGCGGGTGCCAGAGCTGAGTGCAGTCCAGGGGAGATTATCCATAACGTTGGCAGTTTTATACTCCGAGGAGTGGAGCAGGTTGTTTCTGTTAAAGTGCAGCTGTTCTGGGGCAGTTGTGGAGCTGTTAGTGATGGAGTTATGGGTTGTCCTGCAACATGAGCTGATGGCTGGAGGCAGAGAGGAGAGAGGATTATCAGGGTTGGACTGTCGGAGTCATCTGTGTTGGGATAGGACACAGGTTTATCTCTTAGGCCCTGCATTTCACTCCTGTGCTCAGGATATGGGATTGCCTTCATCCACATTCCTTTAGCTCCCACTGAATGCAGTTCATGACAGCAAAGGATTAATCTTGTCTTAGCCTGAGAGGACGAAATCAGTGTTAAAAAAAAGCCAGCCTGCCCTGTCATTATGGACTTTATCAGGTGGGGCCTTTTGGCTGTCCCCAGGACCCTTGGTGCAGGGCAGGGAGCACTTTGACCTGTTCAGCATCCTCAGTTCCTCCAGCCTGGTGACAATTTATAGCTGAGGTGTTGGATTAGAGGGCTGGAGCCCCTCTACTCTGGGGCCAGGCTGGGAGAGCTGGGGGTGTTCACCTGGAGAAGAGAAGGCTCCAGGGAGAGCTCAGAGCCCCTTGCAGGGCCTGAAGTGGCTCCAGGAGAGCTGGAGAGGGACTGGGGACAAGGGATGGAGGGACAGGACACAGGGAATGGCTTCCACTGCCAGAGGGCAGGGATGGATGGGATATTGGGCAGGAATTGTTGGCTGTGAGGGTGGGGAGGCCCTGGCACAGGGTGCCCAGAGCAGCTGTGGCTGCCCCTGGATCCCTGGCAGTGTCCAAGGCCAGGTTGGCTGGGGCTTGGAGCAGCCTGGGACAGTGGAAGGTGTCCCTTTCCATGGCAGGGGATGGAGTAGAAGCCCTTTAAAAAGCCCCAACTCAAAACACTCTCTGATATGATTCAGTGATAAAATTTCCTTGTCCCATTCCATCCTTGCTGAGCTGGTCCTAGTTAAAGACTTCCTGTTGAGTCACTGCTGGCGGATGGGAGGATTTGGGGTTGGTTTGCACCCTGAAGGCCAGGCCTGCTCTGTAGCAGCAGTGTGATGTACATCCTGCTTTGCTGTGCACATCCTGTCCACTTCTGTCCCCATATTAGAATCCCAGAATGGTTTGGTTGGAAGGCACCATGAAGATTACCCAGTTCCAATCCTCTGCCATGGGCAGGAATGCCACTCACTAGACTGAGCTGCTTCATCTTGAGAAGCAGTTGAAAGATTGCTACAACTCACACAGAAGCTGTTGAGCAGTCAGCTGGTTCTTCAATTTAGTTTTAATTGTGAAAGATTCCTGAGCTATTCCAGCTTCTCCAGGCTGGAGGATTAAGCCTGTCCTGGTTGAGTTACACAAACTGGATCAGCCCTGAATCTCTGCTGCCCTGAATGTGAGGTTTCAGGGCTCTGGGGGAGGCGTGTGGCTGGCACAGCAGTGGGAATCCTGTGTGCACACCCCGCAAGGGGAGTCATCCTGGATCCAGCCAGAGCCTCCTGCCAGACTGGTTGGGTGGGAAGCTGCTGAGAGCATTGTACAAAGCCCCAGAGGTGACCAGGAGGTTGCTGCAGCACAGCTAATCCCAAGGAGTGCCTGTGCCTGTGGGAGTGGGGAAATAACCCTGATCTCTGCTCCGTCCCTCAGCTGATCCACGGCACTGTAGTGGACACAGCCATCGTGTTCCCCCACCGCCTGGGGCTGCCCTACAAGCGGGCCCTGCGCACGCTGATGGCCGACTACCTCAAACGCATCATCCAGGACAATGGTGAGACCTCTGAGGGACCCCACTTCCTGCTGGGTGTGGTCTCCTCAGCCCTGCCTTCCTCTGCTCTCCCCAAGCCCATCCTCTTGCTCCTGGTGTTTTCTCCCCTGCACGTGTATGGTAGCTGGGAATGTGCTGGCAGAAGAAGCTTCAGCCACAGTTCATTTCAGTGTGACCCCTGTTCTGAGGGCAGAGCTCTTCCTGCTCCCCTCCCTGTGCTGAGTGGGACAAAAGGAAGTGGTGTGGGAAGGCTGAGGGTGGCTCTGCCAAGGCCAGGTCCTGCCCTCCCTTCTTTCTCTGGCCAGCTGAGATGGACCCTCCTGTTGGAAGTGGGGCCTGTTCCCTCCCACCTTCCCTGAGCACATTGTAAACACTGCTGGGGAAGCTCCCAGCTGTTCCATAGCTGACGGTGTCAGGCTGAAGCCCAGCAAAAAAGTGTGGGTTTAGTGGAAAAAAAATGTATTTGAAGTTGGGAGTATTCAGCCTGGAGAAGAGAAGGCTTTGGGGACTCCTTAAAGCTCCTTGCAGTGCCTAAAGGAGCTCCAGGAGAGCTGGAGAGGGACTGGGACAAGGGATGGAGGGACAGGACACAGGGAATGGCTTCCACTGCCAGAGGGCAGGGATGGATGGGATATTGGGAAGGAATTGTTCTCCCTGAAGGTGGGGAGGCCCTGGCACAGGGTGCCCAGAGCAGCTGTGGCTGCCTCTGGGTCCCTGGCAGTGTCCAAGGCCAGGCTGGACAGGGCTTGGAGCAGCCTGGGACAGTGGAAGGTGTCGCTGCCCATGGCAGGGGGGGACTGGATGGACTTGAATGGACCATAAAACACAAACCATTCTGTGATTCTGTGGAATTCTTTAAATCCCTGGCTGTGGCTCCGGGTGCTCCCAGGTGTGGCTGTGGGGGACAGGGAGCAGCTGGCCCTGCCTGGGGACGCTCGCTGTGCTGTGCTGTGCTGTGCTGTGCTGAACATGCAGCCCTGTGCAGGAGAGGGGTCACTGCCACTGCTGTGTTTGTGTCCCCAGTGGAAGGACACGACTCCAGCGAGGACGCCAGAGCCTGCATGGAGCTGATGGTGTGGAAAATCAAAGAGGATGCGAAGGTGAAACGATGACCTGTGCGTTGTCTCTCTGCTGTTCTCCTGCACCTCTGTGAAGAAGCAGTGCAATAAATGCCCACAGCCACTCTGTCCCCCTGTGCCAGCAGCATGTTCCTGCTCCCTAGCCATCCCAGCAGGACTCCTGGGCTCACACCTGCAGTCCCTCTGTCCAGGTGGTGGCTCTCGGATCCTCAGACTCCACCTGAGGGATTCTCTATGGTCCTAGCACTGCCTTGTGGGCCTGGCAAGGTGGTTTTGAGTAGCACAACCAGAACTTCTTGGTTCCTAGGAGAAGCTTGTTAGAGGTAGGTTGGAGATGTGCAGAAAGATCTTTCTGGTTCAGTTAAAGGTAGATTGTTTACTTTTTTTTTATTCCAAATGTAACTGAAATTGCCTCTGTACTCCAAAGTAGCATTTGGAGTGGGGAGAGATGGAAGAAGGTTGGGCAGGAAGCTGTGAGTGGATCGTGTAGCTGGTGTGGGAAGCAAGAGCTGAGGTTGAAGCACTTGGGAAGAGGTCCTGGTGCAATCCCACTGAGGAGCTGCAGAAGAGGGAGGCTGGCTCTGAGCAGCTGGAGGGAGAGGAACGAGGTGGGATCTGGGAATTGCCTCCTGCTGTGCCCCAGGTGGTCTCCTTGCTGAGGGCTGGCTGGCACCAGCCAGTTCTGTAGTCAGTGCAAAGGGGGAAACCATGGGTGTCACACCTTGCCCAGACCTCAGGGAGCCACGTGAGACAGGGACAGGACAGGGACAAACAGCTCCCAGAGTCAGGGAGAGCCTGCATCCCATCACTGCTGGGTAGGACAAGCAATCCTTCCCTGAACCTCAGCTTCCAGAAAGGCGCCAGTGAGCTTGTGTTCAGGGAACAAGGTTTTTGGGGTGTGCAGGTAAGGTTGCACCTAAGAGTGGCCTCAGCAGTGTGCAGGACTCCCTGCCAGCCTGTCCCTGATGCAGGGACTTGGCACAGGCAAAAGCAATAGGCAAAAATCCTTCATTTCAACTCGTTTACATGTTGGGAGTTCTGCAGAGAGTGAAGGAGGCAGCTGTGTATGGCACCTGGACAAAAGCAGCTGCTGGGTGTGACTGTCACTGGGGTGTCTGGGGCTGAGCTCAGGCAGACTGGATGGCACTGGTGGGTCCCTCTGCCCAGAGCGTGCTGCTGTCTGGGGACAGCAGAGCTGAGGGGAACAATCCCCATGGATGGAGGTCTCAGCTGGGGTCAGGGAGCACCTTCACCCCGTTCCCAGAGCAGTGACCCCTCGCTCTCCCTGGCAGCACTGTAATTGGATGGATTGGATTGGATGTCCCTTGGTGGCTGCTGTGTCCCAGTGTCCCTGGGCTGGCTGTGTCAGTCGGGGCAGTGGGGCAGAGGAGCTGCTGGGGTTTGGTTCCTGTCAGAGCCAGGTCCTGCTCACTCCTTTGTACCCCTGCTGTGCTCAGGGTTTGGGGACAGCTGTGTGTCCCCTGCATGTTCTGCTGAGCTGTCCCAGCCTGTGGGTAGGAGTGTGGGCTGGTCTGTGTTCCAGGACAGGGATGTCCTGCTCCAGCCCCACACTGGGCCTGGTGAACTCTCCCCATCCCACTGCTGCCTTCTGAGGCAGGGAGGTGGCTTCTCTGCCAGGCTCTCCAGGAGCCACGAGAGGTGGGGCTGTAAAGACTCCTGTTACTGCTGAGCCCATCTGTGTTTCCTCTGGCAGCCTGTTCCTTACCCCAGGTTTTGGGGGTACAGCTCCCTGTCGCTCCCCCAGTGCTCCACATCCAGCTCTGCTCCTTCCCTGCCTTGGGGCTTCTACCCCAAGCAGCCTTAGGACACCTTGGCCTGTGCCACTGTCCCACTGCCTGCAGGGAACAGTGCTGAACAGAGTTCAGTGCTTCCCAGCTGGGGAGGGAAGGTTTGCTCCTGCTTCTGCCTCTTTCCCATGTTTATCCCCCATTTATCTTCACCCCTGGCTGCAGCGATGGAATGTCCCTGGAGCAGCCACGTCAGGTCTCAGATCTGGCTCTTGCCTCTTGCCTGTTCCTCAACAGGCAGCCCCTGCTTCCCGGCCTTCCCACAGCAGCTCCTTCCCTGGAAGAGCCAGGGCATTCTAACATGGACACGGTGTGCTGGTGTCCTGCTTGGAGCTGCTTGGCTGGATCCCATCTCCACGGGACTGGGGCAAGCAAGACATTCCTCTGGCAGGAATCCTGCCAGGCCAAGAGACCTCCATCATTTCCCCTCCCTTTCCCCATGGTCCAGCCTGAGACTTTTGGGGTGGGGGTGTGGAGGGTTGCCTGTGTCAAGGGATGTCCCTGGGAAAGTGGAACCGTACCCAGCCATGCTATCAGTTTGGTCAGAGCCAGTCCTGGCCCAGGGCTGCCATCGCCTCCCCAGGCACCAGAGGTTTGGTTGGGTTGTACAGAATGATTGTAACCTGTAACTTTTTGTAATTGTTTTTAATAAAAGAGTGTTGACTAGATGCACATTCCTGAGTCTGGGACTGCTCTGCCTGCTGATGGGTTGTGGAGGGGAGGTGCTGTACCTGGGAGGGGCTGGGCAGGCATCCCAGGACATCCTTCCCCAGGCTGGAGAAGTGAGTTCAACACATCCAAGGTCCTGCACATGGGTCTGGGCAATCCCAGCCATGAGCACAGACTGGGAGATGAATTCATGGAGAGCAGCCCTGGGGAGAAGGACTTGGGGGTGTTGGTGGGTGAGAGGCTCAGCCTGTCCCGGCCATGGGCACTGACCCCAGAACCCCCCCTGTGCTGGGCTGAGCCCCCAGCGTGGGCAGCAGGGGAGGGGGGGATTCTGCCCCTCTGCCCCACTCAGGTGAGACCCCAGCTGCAGAGCTGCCCCAGCCCTGGGGAACAACATCAGGAGGACGTGGAGCTGCTGGAGCCAGTGCAGAGGAGGCCACAGAGCTGCTCCAAGGGCTGGAGCCCCTCTGCTCTGGGGCCAGGCTGGGAGAGCTGGGGGTGTTCACCTGGAGAAGAGAAGGCTCCAGGGAGAGCTCAGAGCCCCTTGCAGGGCCTGAAGGGGCTCCAGGAGAGCTGGAGAGGGACTGAGGACAAGGGATGGAGGGACAGGACACAGGGAATGGCTTCCACTGCCAGAGGGCAGGGATGGATGGGATCTTGGGCAGGAATTGTTGGCTGTGAGGGTGGGGAGGCCCTGGCACAGGGTGCCCAGAGCAGCTGTGGCTGCCCTTGGATCCCTGGCAGTGTCCAAGGCCAGGTTGGACAGGGCTTGGAGCAGCCTGGGACAGTGGAAGGTGTCTCTGGCCATGGCAGGGGTGGCACTGGACAGGCTTTAAGGTCCCTTCCAACCCGAACCATTCCATGATTCTGTGACAGCAGCGGGGACAAGACCCCGTTCTGCTGCTTGCGGCTGGTGGTGGCCCCGTGGGGTCCCAGCGTGGCCCCTCAGGTCTGTCCCCCTCCACCACTCTGGCACAGGGTGACACCGGCGCCTCCCGGGCACGGGCTGAGGGCTGAGTGCGGTCCCAGCCCCGAGGGGTCCCTGCCCGTCCCCCCTCTGCCCTTTTGGAACCCGGGTGCTGCCCAATCCAAACCATTCCGTGATTCCTCGATCCCTTCAGTTTGCAGCCGCTGTTCATTTCTCCGTGTGCCCCCAGGGTGGCTGTTCAGGACAGCCCAGCCTCCCCCAGCACCACTCCCAGCTCTCGCTGCTCCTCCAGAACACTCCCGCCCGCCGGGACGAGCCGAGGAGCCCGAGAAAAAGGGATGAAAGCGGTGCCACTCCTTTTGGAGAGAACCGCAAAACTCGTTCAATGTCGGACTGAACGAGGAGGGGGCGCCGTGGCCAGACCCTCGCTCTGTGCAAACCCCGTACACCTCGAGGGGTGCCCGGGCAGTAGCCGGACACATCCCGGCTCCTCCTGCTTCATCCCGGAGCCGGGATGGAGCCTCGGCATCCCCCCAGCCCTGCCCAGGCTCCTCCCGGAGCCCGTATCAATCTCCCAAATGGGGCAGGAATTAAAGTGCCAAGCCAAGGAGCTGATTCAGCACGGAGGAAGAGGTGAAGGTAAAAAGTTCAAATAAAAAAATAATGGGCCATTAGATGACCTCACTGGCAATGTGTTTTATTTAACGCGCGGGTGATGGCTCGGCGATGGCAGCGGCTGCTCCGGAGGCTGTAAAAGTCACGCCTGGCGCGTGTTCTCAGCCATCTCCGCGGGCCTTTGTGGCACTGGGTGCTCCTGCAGTGACCTCCAGTCCCACCCCAGCCCCGAGGGTCCCCCTCCTCCTGCCGTGTCCCCCTTGCAGGTCACCTGATGGCCCGAGGTGACACCAGGGAGCCCCCGTAGTGACAAAAGCATTTTGCTTTGTTGCTGTTTTGGAGCCTCGAGTGTGACAGGGACCCTTTGAGTCTCCTTCAGGTTGAGCTCGGGGCAGGTGGGATTTTAAGGATTATAAGAGCCCTGGTCCCAAGGGAGCAGCACTCACCCAGCCCCAGGCATGTGGAGGGAGAGGAGGACACAAAGCCATCTTGGGCAGGGCTTGGAGCACCCTGGGACAGTGGAAGGTGTCCCTGCCCATGGCAGGGATGGAACTGAATGGGCTTTAAGGTCCTTCCCAACTCAAACCACTCTGGGATTCGATGACACCTAAGCATGTTCAGAATCTGCCTGAGGTCTGTCCCTCCTGTTTTTCCCTGGATGATCTCATCTCCCAGGGCACTGCCAGAGCTGGGGCATCACCAACAGAAGGGGTTTTCTTGCTCTCTGAAACCTTTGCTCCTTTTGGGTGGCTTTGCCACTGGCTCTGAGCGTGGCTCCAGGGCTTGGCACTGCCCATTCCCACCTTGGTGTTCAGATGCTGCAGATGAATCGAGGGAAGCGAAGGAGCAGAGGGAACCCCAGAACCCCATTCCTTCCCCTTCCCAAAACCCTCTGGGCACCTCACAGCACCTGGGAGATGAAAGGAAGCAGATTGCTGGGGACAAGGCTCCATTTTCACCCCAGCAAGGGGAGAGGGGCGAGCTCAGAGGTGTTGATGGATCATGAATCCTCCCACTTTGCCCCCCTCACTGGGGTGCAGCCCCTGATTCCCCTCTGTGTCCATATCCATAGAAGCTGCCTCCAGCCCATCCTAGTCTGACCTCTACCAGTGAATTGGTGCTGCTGGTCTGGTCCTGGGAGCTGCCAGGGCTCCAGTGCCCTGCAGGGTCCTGACAGCACTGTCAGAGTGTCCCAGCCCTGCAGGAGTGCCCTGCCTGGCTCTCCCTGCCCCCTGACCCCACCCTTTCCTTCCCAAGGATGGAGAGATGTTCCAAAGCTGAATCAAGGCAGCCTCGGCCCCAAAGCTGCCCCCTCCCAGGGGAAGGGAGGTTTTGGGGCCCGTCGGGTGCTCAGGGTCATTGCATGTCCCTCCTTCAGCTGAGACCGAGCACCTCGGCACACCCAGGCCCGCGTTTGCAGATGCTCCAGCATGTGCAACAGGATCTGCCTTGTTCTGCAGCATCTCCCCCCAGCAAGGGACATCCACGGGTGTCTGGGTGTCACTCCCTGCCCCTGAGCCACCTGGCACAGGTCAGAGGTGACCACGGCCATCAATCCTCTTGTTAAAGAGCTTTTTACAACATTTTCTCCTGACCCTCCAGGATGGGGAGAGCTGGGGCCGAGGCAGGGGATGAGGCACCCCGTGTGTGCAGGCAGGAAAGCTCCTGACATCAGTGAGCCCCCTCTGCCACAGCCGGTGGGGACAAGGACCTCAGAGCAGCCCCTGCTGCCTCCACTCTCCTCCTCACTCCAGACTTTGGCTTGGCTGGACCCAGGGCCGGTCCTTGGCCATGGTGCTGAGCCTGGGCACCTCAGTCACTGCTCTGTGCCTTGGATTGTCCTGGCTGGCAGCACGCGATGCCTGTGCTCCCACCAAGGATGGCCCTGTGCTCCTGCTATGGCCCTGTGTCCCCACCAAGGATGGCCCTGTGCTCCTGCTATGGCCCTGTGTCCCCACCAGGGATGGCCCTATGCTCCTACCATGGCCCTGTGTCCCTACCAGGGATGGCCCTATGCTCCTACCATGGCCCTGTGTCCCTACCAGGGATGGCCCTATGCTCCTACCATGGCCCTGTGTCCCCACCAGGGATGGCCCTGTGCCACAAAGTGCAGTGCAGGGGGGCTGTGGTGCTCCCCAGGCATTGGGGTCCCTGTTGCCAGCCCTAAACCTTCTGCAGAGCAAGTTGAGTGACACCTGTGTCACCACAGGGACTGGGGTACTTCTGCACCCTCTAGCCACCAGTGAGGTGAACTGGCCAGACTGGGGAGCAGGGGCTGGTGGTGGGCAAGAAACAGGGTCAGCATCAGTGACAGCCCTGTCCCCTCCCTAGAGCTGTCCCCTGGCCTGTGGTGGCTCTGGGCTGGCTGGGGACAGAGGAGGAGGGAGAAGAAGAGGAGAGTATAAGGAGCAGGAAGGAGGGCAGCAGCCATTGGTTGCGCAGATTTTGGGAGGGGAGTGAGGGGAGTTTTTGTGTTGGAGGCAGATTCTGGGTTCTGAGGGCATCACCCATTTCCAAGCATCACCTTCAGATCAAAGTTTGGGACACGAATGGAGCCCAGGAGGTGTCAGCTGGAGGCTGGGTGATGCTCATGGGGCTGCTCCCAGGCTGGGAAACAGCCCCTGTCCCCCACGGAACACTCCTAAATTATTATTGTTATTATTACTATTACTTACTATTACTATTACTATTACTATTACTATTACTATTACTATTATTATTTTCTCTGAACAAACGGAGCTTTTTAGCTGCTCGGCCACTCGGAACGGGCACCTGGATCCGCTCGGTCCTCGAGGAGAGGCAAAAACTGGCTCAGAGGTTTAACTCTTCCCTGTGAGCACAGGGGCTGCCAGGGGGCGGCTCCCGGAGAGGGGACACGCCAGGACAGCCACTGCAGAGCCCGGAGAGGGGACACACCAGGACAACCCCCGCAGTGCCTGGGGAGGGGACATACTAAGACAGCCACCGCGGCGCCCCAGGGACACCCTCTGCCCCGGCCTCCCGGCGCTCACTTAATTACACGGGAAGGGAGGGGGGGTGTCAGCTAATTGCAGAAGGCGATTGATTGGGAAAATGTCATCTTCACTGGCCTCTGTTGCCAGGGTGACCTCGACCGTTCTCGTTCCCGGGTGCCCAAAGCCACCCCCGATGTGGCTTGAGGCGGGGGACACACGGCTGGGATGTGGAAGTCCCTTTCCTTCCTCCAAAGCCAGTCCCTATGCTCCGGGAACGGCGAGAGGCGGCGAGAGGCAGCGAGAGCCGGGACACGCGAGGTTTGGGCCCCGCTGGGCCCTTCCTGCGGTGCCGGTGCCGCCTCCGCTGAGGCCGCTGACAGGAGGGGAACGGGCAGCGGGTGGGACACGGCAGGTGAAGGCTGAGACACCGAAATCCCCTGTGGGTGCTGCTGCAGCCCTGCGGGATGGTCGCAGTAGCGACAGGCAGGTGATGGGCTCAGGAAGAGGGAAGGAAGGACGCCGGAGCACCCTGGCTTAGTGGAAGGTGCCCCTGCCCAGGGCCGGGGATGGAATTAATTGGGATTTAAGGCCCTTCCAACCAGTCCCGGTTCTGTGACTCCCCAGCCTGGCCCCGCTGCGGCCTCTGCCCTTTCTCACCTCTGGCCGCTGCTCAGACCCTCAAATCCAAACTTGCCGCCCTGCTCGCTGTGCCCGGACCTCTCCCCTCGGGCTGGAGTCCCTCAGCAGCCCCTGAGCTTTATTTCAAACCTGTGCCACCGCCACCAGCCCTGCGGGACAATGAACAACAGCCCGGCCCTTTGGCTCAGCGTAGCACCAGCCCTGGGGCAAAGCCTGGGAGAGGCTTCTCCCTCTTTGTCGGGAACTGAGGAGCGGCCACAGGGTGGAAATGTGCCCAAATCTGTCCCCACTGCAGGTCAGATGCTGCCAGTGTCACCCAGAGCGGGAACATGGGGACACACAGGGGAACATGGAGATATGTATGGGGACAGGGGGACACATCTGGGGACATCGGGACATGTGTAGGGACATGGGGACACGTGTAGGGACATGGGGACACGGGCCCATGAGGACACGGGCCCATGAGGACACATATAGGGACACAGGGACATGTATGGGGATGTGGGGGTGCAGTGACATGTGTGGGGACCTGGATACACTTAGGAGAACACAAAGACACAAATGTGGACATGGGGACATGTATAGGGACACGGGGACACGTGTGGGGACATGTGTGGGGACATGTATGGGGACATGGGGACACAGGGACATAGCAGGCACCGTTCCGGAGCTGGCAGGAGCCGCTCCCGGCTGTGCAGTAAGTGCTTTATGCACTGTGCGGATGGCGCTGGGTGATGGCCTCCGGGTCTCTGCGGTTAATTGCAGGCAGTAATTAACGTAATGACGGCGATCGCGGGACCACTGCGGGTGTGCAGGATGAGTGCGGGGTGGACACCAGGCTCTGGCCTCATTAGCTGCCGTCACTAACGAGGTGGCCTCTGTCCCCAGCTGGGCTCTCAGTCCCGCTGCTGGCACTGCCCGGAGCTGCTCGTTTGTGCCTTCGACCTCCTCTTCCTCGCTGTCCTCTTCTCCCGCCGTCCTCGGTGCCCAAAGCAAGGCTCAATCCCCCCGAGCTGCTGCCACACCCCTGGGGGCTCTGGGCGGGACCGGTGCTCCCCAGTGACACGGTCAGGGTGTCCCTGCCACCATCCCAGTGGGGACACACCGATCCAGCCCCGGGGCTGCCCAAATCTGCCCCGTGCCCACCCTGCCCTGGGACCCAGTCTGGGATCCCTGGCTCTCCACTGGGATGGTGACAGGGACACCCTGACGGTGTCACCCGTGTCCCGGAGCCCGGACGGACACGGGAGCGGCTCCTGCAGCAGCAGCTCGGCTTGGTTTGAACCGAGACACAAAAAATCCGGGCAGGGGAGGGCAGCGGGGGAGCCTGGCCGGGGGCCCGGCCGCGGGCAGGGCCGGGCAGGAGAGAGGCGGGCAGGTCCCCGCGGAGGTGTGGCATGGGCTGCCCCACGGTCCCGCGTGGGGCAGGGCGGGTGGCAGCAGTCCCTCGCGGCGGAGGCGGCAGGAGCGCGACACTGCCCGGGGCTGTCGCCGGGCATCGGTGCAGGTACGGGGACCCCGAGGGGAGTGTGGCACGGTGACAGCCACTCACCGCGGCTGCGACAGCGGGGGTGGGGGGGGACACGGCCGACAGGTCCTTGGGGTGTCCGGGGAGCTGCTCCTCTCCCCGGGAGGAGCGCGGTGCCAGGGCAGCCCCTCGGCCGATGCTGCCCGGGATGCCGGACACGGAGCAGCGTTCGGGGATGGCGGAGCCGCCTTTTCACCTGAAACCACATCCCAGCTGCTGGAAAATAGGGCGAGCGGAGGGAAATTCATGGCTCGGGCACGTCCTGGGAGCTGGGGAAATAACCCTTGAGAGGCTTTGATGATCCAGCCGGCCGGAGCGCGGGGGCGTTTCCGGCGTGCCGGGGACGGGAGGTGACACCCGCTGTCACTGTCGCCTGTGGTGACGGATGACACGG
Source organism: Acrocephalus scirpaceus scirpaceus (assembly GCA_910950805.1). Classification (NCBI taxonomy): domain Eukaryota; kingdom Metazoa; phylum Chordata; class Aves; order Passeriformes; family Sylviidae; genus Acrocephalus; species Acrocephalus scirpaceus. Next base: position 2,628,899 of record OU383800.1, on the reverse strand, counting down.
CCGATGCCGGAGCGGGGTTGGCGGTGGGGGCGTCCCCGGGGTCGCTCTGGCTGGGGTCCCACTGGGTTTAGGGAAACAACAGCACCACGCACGGAAGGGGTTACGGGACCGTGTGCCAGCCCCGGAATGGGGACAAGGGTCAGGCCGGTCCTGTCCCCGCCGGTTTTTGCGTGGGAAGGAGCAGGCGGACGCAGAGGTGACCAGGAACCCCCAGCTGTGGGCACTGCCTGTGCCGGCCCTGCCGGGCGCTCCCCGGGAGCCCAGCACTCACAATTCCTGCACCGAGGAGAGCTCGGCGCTGAGCCGGTGATTTCAGGAACAAAACCTCCACAGAATTCCCGTGGCAGCGGTCGGATCAGCTGGGACATAAATCAGGGACATAAATCTCCGCGTGTTTCACCACCCTGGGCCAAACCCTCGTGGCGCCGTGCCCGGCCCTCCTTGAACCTGACTTCTGTTCAGCCATGCAAAGCTCCAATAGCCCAGAACGGCATTTTTGGGGTGAGAAAGCTCGGCTTTGGGGCTTCTTAGCATCCGGCAGCACTGCAGGGATGCTTTACAGCTGCAGTACCTCCGGCACGGGACATTCCCTGCGGGACCAGTTGATTCACCCCAGGTGGTGTTTAGAGGGGACATCCTATGGGTTAAGAACTCACTGCTGGGCTCGCTGAGGTGTGGGGCAGTGGTTGCAGGGTGTCCAGTGCCTTTGGCCATCCTTAGCCCTCCCTGGCCCCCCAGGGAGCTCCGGGCTGGGGCCAGAGCAGGGTTTGGCTGTCCAGGCTGTCCCCCCTTGTGGCTGAGGCTGGCAGGGAGCCCTGGCACCAACTTCCAGGCTGTTCCCGCCTCCCCAAAGTGCAGTTTTTATCTCCAATTACTGAGGTGATGAGTGAGGTTTATCATGAGCTTTCTTGGAACTGAGGTTTCTTGGATACCTCCTCGAAAATATTTTTCCAGTGCTTTGAATCACCTTTTTCCCCCCTTTCCCCCTGCTCCAGGCCCTGGCAAGAGGCAGCGTTCCCTCATCACTCAGCCCCATGGAGTGACCTGCCTGTGCCAGCTGCAGGTGCTTAGCCAGCCGTGCTTTTGTTTGGCACCGTTTGGGAGCAGGGATGCTTTGGAGCTGCTGAGTGGAGCCTGGCTGGGTGTAATGGCGATCCTGACTGGGTACAGCGGGGCTCAGAGATGCCAGGCACGGTGGGGACATGATGGATCAGCAGCTTCAGGCCTGATCCTGAGCACGAGGGGACCAGGATAACCACAAATTCACACAGGAATTCCAGTGTGTCTTGGTGAGACTCAGAGCAGGGTGCAGCCCTGACATCGCTGGCCTGGAAGCAGCAGGCCCAGGAAAACACTTTGGAATCTCTCACTGTCAGCCTCACCCTAAATATCGGTGTCCTGGAGCGAGGAGTGAGGGCAGAGGATGTTTTGAGCCCCTGATCAGAGTCCCGAGGGCACAAGCAGGGTTAGTGGCCCTGAGCAGCCCCCTGGGACCCCCCACCCATCACCCAGGGCTCGGGAAGCTCAGCCAGGGCTCAATTCTAGACCAAGCCCCCAAGGTGGGTCTGGCTGCAGCTTGGCCACATTCCTGGGCCTTGCTGTGGACCTTTGGCCTTGGAGCTGTCTTGTCCCAACGGATGGGCTGTGTCTCACCTTGGCCTTTGTCCCCTTTGCAATCCTGGCTCTGGACTTCCAAGCCCGAACCTGGATTTCTTCATTGGGAGCTTGGCTGAGGCTGAGGCTCAGGGCTCCTCCCAGCTGCCACCCCGGCCCTGCCCTGGCTACCCATGGTTGGGACCTTGGCATGGGTTGGGTTGGACCTTAGAGCTCATCCCATTCCACCCCTGCCATGGCAGGGACACCTTCCACTAGCCCAGGCTGCTCCAAGCCCTGTCCAACCTGGCCTGGGACACTTCCAGGGATGGGATCAGGATTTGTAAGCAGGTCACTCAGTTTTCTCCGTCCTGGATACCCTGAGGTTCATCTTGTCAGCTGTTGGATTTTTCCTGTGGAGCAGCTGCCTCCACTGGGCCCGTATCCCTTGGCCTGTTTATGGTCTGAGGAGATCCCCATATCCCGATCCCAGGAGAGCCCATCCTCTGGTGAGAGGAGAGAGGCAATGTGCTTGCCAGGAGCAGGAGATGGAATGGTTTGGTGTCCCCCTTTGTCCCTTCCTTTCTCCTCTGCAATCAGATCCAGCCCTGTCCATCTGCAGGGAAAGGTGTCCCCAGTGGCAGCACCCTGGGACAAGGACAAGGAGATGAGTGTGGTCACAGCAGGGAGGAAGGTGGGAGATTTGCATTTCTCTGTGCCAATCCTATTTTGCCTAAATGATGTGGTCACAGCCAGTCTGGGCACTGAGGGGCTTCTGTGGGTTTTCTGTGTGGGAGAGATCTCATCCCTCCAGGTACCCACCTGCTCGTCCTGCCCCCTGGGACAAATGGGAGTAGGAGCTTTGGGATGCAGCAGGAGTGTCCCACCACCCCCAGCAGCTCCCTGAAACCCTTCCTTCCTCCTCAGCCATGCTGTGAAAACAAAGAAAGCAACATTTGGGGCCCAAATTTGCCCAGAGCAGCTGTGGCTGCCCCTGGATCCCTGCAAGTGTCCCAGGTTGGACAGGGCTTGGAGCAGCCTGGGACAGCGGAAGGTGTCCCTGCAATGGCAGGGGGTGGAATGGGATGAGCTCTACGGTTCCTCCCAGCCCAAACCATTCTGGGATTTTGTGTGCTGAGCTCAGAGGTGTCATTTAGGATTTTGTGGATCAAAGCTTTTTTTGGGCAAGCTCTTGGCTGCAGGGGCCGAGATGCTGTTTGTGTTTGGGTCTCTCTGGCCTGGGATGAGATGACCTGGAATGAGGAAGGATGCCCAGCCAGTGGCATCTGTGGTGTGTCGGGACAAACCAGTACCCACGATGAGCAAGAGAGAAGCTGATACTTTGGGTTAAAGAATGGAAGAAGTGATCAAAGGAGTGAGATAAGAAATAACGGCAGGGACTGATTTCTGGTGGGATTATTTAATAATAAGGTAATTAATGCTTTATCCCTCACTGCCTCCTTTCATGTGAGGATCACAAAGCGCTTCACAAACATTAATTAATCTTCCCTACCATCCCTGCAGGAAGGTCACGGAGCCACCAAGCGTGAGGGAAATCTTGTCATTGATGGAGGTGGCTGCTGTCCCAGCATGATGGGAGCTCGGGTGGGATGGCAGGACAGGGAGAGCTCCAATTCCTCACCAATGACTTCAAATGATTTCCTGTAACTTCCCCAGAGGGCAAAAATGTCTTTGAGCTGTCCCTGGCAGCTGGCCTGGGGGAAGGCTGCTTGGGAGAATGTCCCTCCCACAGGGTGTCCTGCCCTGGAGCTTGGGAAGCTGGAGCATCCCAGTGGGATCATGCTGTCATTGCTCAGGGTTTCAGGTGTCTGTGGTTGTCCTTGTCCCCAGGTCCTGGCAGTGGTGCCAGCATGGCTGAGCAGGACCCAGCCCCAGGCTGCCCACGTGGGAAGCAGCAGCTGCCAGGTCAGTGTGCAGTGGGTGTGGTTTGGGGATTTTCCCTGCTTTCAGACACTTTATGAGGAAGTGGAATGTGGGACACGGTTGTGAAATGGGGAAGAAGAAGATTTGGGGTGAGGAGGAACTGTCAGCTGGGGCAGGTGTTGAGAACAGGGCTGGGATGTTCCCTGCTTGGCAGGGTCTGCACTGGGATGGCAAAAACGGAATTGGGAGCGGAATGACCATGACAGGAACAGCAAAGACTGGGGGCTCACCCTGCACGGGGCCTGAGCACCAAACCTGAGCTGTGAACCAAACCCTGAGGCTTGGGGGGAGGTGTGGGCGGCACTCCTGCAGCTCTGGAATGTTCTTGTCTCCTGCTCTCTCTGTCCCCTGTCGCTGACCCCGAGACCCAGCCCTGCCCCAGCTGTGCCTCCAGATCTCCAGGTCCCTCTGCCCTTGGAAAGCCACCCCAGCAGTGACTGTCACTGCTCCTTGTGCCACCCCGGCAGTGACTGTCACTGCTCCTTGTGCCACCCCAGCAGTGACCATCATTGCTCCTTGTGCCACCCCAGCAGTGACTGTCACTGGTCCTTGTGCCACCCCAGCAGTGACTGTCACTGCTCCTTGTGCCACCCCGGCAGTGACCGTCACCAGTCCTTGTGCCACCCCAGCAGTGACCATCACTGGTCCTTGTGCCACCCCAGCAGTGACCATCACTGCTCCTTGTGCCACCCCAGCAGTGACTGTCACTGCTCCTTGTGCCACCCCAGCAGTGACCATCATTGCTCCTTGTGCCACCCCGGCAGTGACCATCATTGCTCCTTGTGCCACCCCAGCAGTGACTGTCACTGCTCCTTGTGCCACCCCAGCAGTGACCATCATTGCTCCTTGTGCCACCCCGGCAGTGACCATCATTGCTCCTTGTGCCACCCCAGCAGTGACCGTCACTGGTCCTTGTGCCCTGCAGGCTGCAGGCTGGTGGCTAGCCTGGCTCCCACGGGAACTGGTGGGTGTCCTCTTGCTTTTCCAGCTTTCACCTGGGAGGTGAAGGCCAACGACCGCAGCTACCACAGGCAGTTCAAGAAGAAATTTGCCTTCTGCCTGAGCAAGAGGAAATACTCGGTGAGCCAGGGTGGCCCTGGGCTTCCCTTCCCCAGCCCCTCATCTCTGAGCCAGTGGTGGCTGGGGGGACACAACAGAGATTCTCCAGAGGGGTCTCCAGAGGGGTGGAGAGTCACACACACAATCCCCGGGGAGGAGAAGTGCTGCTCCCTTCCTGCATGGTGCCCCCAGAGCTGTTGGAGAAGGAGCAGAGCTGTGTGAAGGAGACTTTTTGGTCTGGTGGTCTAACCAAGAGAAAGATTTTTCTAAATGTGTTGAGTGAGCAAAACCAGATGTTTATTTTTTTTAATTTTTTTTTTTAGCTAAATAACATTGAGGTCAGTGAACTGGGCTTTAAATCACAGTCAAAATCACAGAATATTCTGAGTTGGAAGGGACCCACAACAATCCCAGAGTCCAACTCTTGTTGAATGGCCCACATAGGGAACAAACTCACAAGCAAAATATTTTGTTCCCAATTTTGTGTGGCCCTCAGATCTGATAAATCCTTGTTTCCCCTTACGGCTTTGATAATTATTTTAAGGCATCTCTTGTGCTGTGAGAAATCCCCAGAACACCAGAATATTTTGGCATTTGCAGAGCAGGTCCCTGATTTCCCAGGGCTGCCCCAGCAGTGGCTGTGACCCCCCTCTCCCACGCAGGGCAATGCCATCAGGACAGCCAAGTACAACCTGCTCACCTTCCTGCCCCTGAACCTCTACGAGCAGTTCCACCGCATGGCCAACGTCTACTTCGTCTTCGTCATCCTCCTCCAGGTGGGGTGGGCACCACGGGAGCACCGAGTGTGTGCCAGGGCTCTGCCCAAGGAGGCTTCTCTGGAGCTCAGAGCAGGGAATCTGGGCTAAAAGGTTTCCCAGGGCGCAGCTTTTCCATGGTGTTCGGTGTCTTTTGGGAACTCTGAGGGGTTTAACCTGTGTTAAGTGTGGTTAATTTAAATTAAAGCCTTTTAGCATCAGGAGGACGTGGAGCTGCTGGAGCCAGTGCAGAGGAGGCCACAGAGCTGCTCCAAGGGCTGGAGCCTCTCTGCTCTGGGGCCAGGCTGGGAGGGCTGGGGGTGTTCACCTGGAGAAGAGAAGGCTCCAGGAAGAGCTCAGAGCCCCTGCCAGGGCCTGAAGGGGCTCCAGGAGAGCTGGAGAGGGACTGGGGACAAGGGATGGAGGGACAGGACACAGGGAATGGCTTCCACTGAAAAAGTGACATTTAGATGGGATATTGGGCAGGAATTGTTGGCTGTGAGGGTGGGGAGGCCCTGGCACAGGGTGCCCAGAGCAGCTGTGGCTGCCCCTGGATCCCTGGCAGTGCCCAAGGCCAGGCTGGACAGGGCTGGGAGCAGCCTGGGACAGTGGAAGGTGTCCCTGCCTGTGGTAGGGGGTGGCACTGGATGGGCTTTGAGGTCCCTCCAACCTTTCCTTGATTCTATAAAATGGGTTTGGATCACATGTAGGCAAAGCTCACATTTACCACACTAAAACAGAAATTCATCCCTCCAAAGTCAGAGACTCAGGAGCATTTCACTCCTCTAAAACAGGTGGAAACCCACCAAAAGAGTGTCTGTAGCAGAGACATTGATTTGATGATTCTGAGATGGGTTCCCGCCAACCTTGGCTTGGGAGCAAGGGAATCACTCAGTGACCGCAAGTGTCCCTAGGTGGGACAGGAGTTGTGTCACTGGTGTAAAATTCTCCTTCTCCAGACTTTCCCTGAGATCTCCACGCTGCCCTGGTACACTCTGCTGTTCCCCCTGAGCTGCCTTCTCATCATCCGGGGGCTGCGAGACCTCATCGATGACATTGTGAGTGTGGCCCTGGGGACACTGGCAGGGAGGGGCCCTTTGCTGTGAGCTGAGCTGAGGAGCTCAGGAGTTGCTGCCATCCATCAGTCCTGAGGTATCATCTACTCCTCCACACCTACATTTGTTTTTATTTTCCCTTGGGAAAGGTGTAATGCCCTGGCTGCTTTGCTTGGGGTCCAAACCCCCATTTCTGTCATCTTTAATACCTTGACCTCAGGCTGTAGTGCCAGGTTGGTATCCAGAAATACCTGAGGGGAATTCAGCCTCTTTATTCATCAGAACACATCTTCCCATGGCTTAGAACGCAGCTCAGGGGCTGAGGAGGGAGGTGGTGGCATCAAGGGGGTTGTTTTTGTGGGACAGGACAACCTGGCACGGCCCATGCCCACGCTTTGGCCTCTCTGTCTCTCCTGTGTGCAGGGCCGTCACCGAAGTGACAGGAGCATCAACAGCAGGCCATGTGAAATCCTGGCTGGGAGGAGGTGAGGGGCCCTGGGAAGCTGTGCGTGTGTTTTCCACATCCATGTGGAACAACGGAGCAGCTGGAGTGCTGAGAGTCCTTGAGCAGCTGAGAAGATTTTCGTGGGACTGTCCTGGGGCCTGCAAGCTCCCATCACCTCCCAAAATGTGCTACAGGTCCTCCTGTAGGATTGATCATGTTCCAGTCATGGGCAGCAAATTTTAAAATTTGCTGTGATGTGCTGGGGGAGGCTTTCCTTGGCCACAGAACTCCCCCAGGTCATCATATCCAATCATGGAGCCGTGTCCCTGCTCAGCACTCACCAGGGAAAGATGAGCTTTTCCCACCCGAGGTCAGGGTGCTGAAAGTCCCCGTCACCTGTAGGTACAGGGACATGGATGTGACACACGGGTCCTGTGCCACCCTTGGTGCTCAGCCCTCTGGAGGTGGCACAAGAATCTGGAGACCCAAATCCTCCAGGAATTTGGGACAGGCACGGCTGAAACAGCCACAGCCCCCAGTCCCACTGCTCTGCGGGGACAAAAAGTTGTCCCCTTGATGCCTTGAGAAGGTGACCTGAAATAGAGACTGGGCAGAGCTAGAGAATAAAGTAGGGATTTATTGAAAGGCCTCCAGGACTCACCTTGGGCAGGGCAGGGCTTGACCACGGCTACACCCAAGGTGGGCCCAAAATGGTCACAAAATAGACCCAAAATGGACCCAAAATGGCCAACCGGTCACGAGGTCTCACACTTTTATAAGTTTTGGTCCATCTACATATTGTGGTTTAATTGTCCAATTACAGCTCCAGGCTGTGAGGTCCCATCCTTCTTGTTCCTCCCTCCAGCCACCCTTGTTTGTGCTTTTGGGCTGAAAGTTGTCCTTGGTGTCCAGCAGGAAAAGGATCTGGTTTATCTACTTATTTGAAGAGAGATTACTAGCACTTAATATGAGGCTAAGAATTACACCCCTAGGCAGCACAGATTCTGAAAAACATGAAAGCTGAAACTTAAGGCTTCACCCTGAATCCCCCCACAGCTTCCGCTGGCAGAAGTGGCGTGACATCTGCGTCGGGGACATCGTGCGGCTGCGCAAGGACAGTGTCGTCCCGGTGAGGGGTGCCCGGAGCTGGCTGGGCCCTGGGGGGAAATCAGTGACCAGGGGCTCATCCAGCTGCTTTCTCCTCCTTTTGTGTTCCTCAAGGCTGACCTGCTCCTGCTGTGCAGCTCCGAGCCCAGCAGCCTGTGCTATGTGGAGACCGCTGACATTGATGGGTGAGGACAGGGACAGGGACAGGGACAGGGACAGGGACAGGGACAGGGACAGGGACAGGGACCCCTCTGGCCATGAGGGGACAGGGCCAGAGGCCGGAGACCCTGGTTTTGGGGACCTGCCAGTGCTGGGAGGGTTCAGCAGAAACTACAGGATGTTTTGGATTCTCCAAACCCCAAACCTGCAGACACCCCAGAAATGCATATTTGACCCACAAATTCTGAAAATGGGGGTCCAAAGGCTCTGGTGAGGGTTCCACTGAGCACCTGGTGACCTCAGGCCAGTGTCTCCATCTCCCAGCTCCTTCCCAGCCCATACTCCCCCATCCCTATGCAGGATGATTTAATGGCAGGGTCCCTGGGCCAGGGCTCTTCCTGCACGTGTGGCATGACAAGTCCCTCTCTGGCATTTCACTGCCACCACTTGTGTAATTACCTGATAATTAATGGCTGTCTCTGTCCCGTGGGCGCCACAGGAGGATGAACAGCTCTGTCACCCCACAGGGTTGTTTTATTTTCCTTTCCCTGGCTCCTGCTCACAGGGAAACAAACCTGAAGTTCAGACAGGCCCTTCTGGTCACCCACCAGGAGCTGGGGAGCGAGGAGAGCATGGCTGCCTTTGATGGTGAGTCTGCTGGGTGGGGGAGGATGTGTCCAACCGCACTGGGGTGGGATGGATTCAGCCTTAGGAATTCTCTGAACCCCTGTCCCCATGAGTCCAACAAGAGGCTGGCAGCCAAAGGCCTCGTGGGGAGGCTCTTCCCATCACTTCTGCGATGGATGCCTCAGGGTTGTGCACCTTCCCCCTGCCCTGGATCTTGATTTTGCCGTTGGAACGAAGCTCTTGGTTCCCAAACCTGAGCTCAGCCCCTGCTGCTCCTCCTCTCCAAGGCCTTGGGGATGGAGGGGGTTGTGTTTGTACCTTCTCCAGTTCACAGCCCAGCAAGGTTCCTGCACTGACCACCCTCCCAACACCTCCATTAGCCTTAACCTGAGCCATCCAAATCCCACCTATAGACGCCCTGACAAACCCTGAATCTCCCCAAGAGGCCCTGAGCCCCCCTCTTTGGGGGACACACAGGGCTGAGGGGAGGGATGTTCTCCCTGGCCCCTGACCTTCCCTGTGCCAGGGCGAGTGACGTGCGAGGAGCCCAACAGCCGCATGCACACCTTCACGGGCACCCTGCGCTGGCGGGGCCGCACCCACGCCCTGGACAGCGACCGGATCCTGCTGCGGGGCTGCCGCGTCCGCAACACCGCCCTCTGCTACGGCCTGGTGCTCTACGCAGGCGAGTGTCGCTGCCCGGCCCGCCAAGGGCCACGGTCCCCCGGAACAACGGGCATTTTAAGCTGCCCAGGCGCTTCCAGCACTGGCAGGTGCCATTCCGACCTGGCACAAGGCAGAGGAGCTGCCGTGGTGTGTCCTGGTGGTGTTGAGATCGCTGGTGGGAGGGGAGGTGGTGCCAAAGCTGTCCTTGACACAGTGCCGGAGCTGCCTGGTTCTTCCACGGAACCGCGCTGAGAGTGGGACACACTCGAGAGTGGGACACACCTCAGGAGTGGGACACACTCAAGAGTGGGACACACCTCAGGAGTGGGACACACTCGGGAGTGGGACACACTCGGGAGTGGGACACACGTCAGGAGTGGGACACACTCAGGAGTGGGACACACCTCAGGAGTGGGACACACCTCGGGAGTGGGACACACGTCAGGAGTGGGACACACTCGAGAGTGGGACACACCTCAGGAGTGGGACACACTCAAGAGTGGGACACACCTCGGGAGTGGGACACACTCAGGAGCACGGTGACCCAAGGCTTAGGGCAGATGCTCTACATCTCTTGTTAGTAGTAAGGCGCATGGTAGAGATAAAGGATTGAGAGGGAGATCTTCAGTATAGGTTCCAGGGAAAGGTTTATTGGCTGAAGGTTCCAGGGATTGAAGACCCTGAACGTGGGTGTGCAGCAACTTAAATAGAGGGGTATCTTGGAGGGAGGGTATAATTTTTTAACTAATGGGGAACAACCTGGGGAGGAGAATTAGGTGTTTACAACTTGGGGACCAGTGAGGGAAACAAGAGGAGGAGAACAGGTCACATGGACCAATGGGGCCTCCAAGATTAGGGGCTTTCCAAAGGGGATTTCCAGGCAGGGTGGATTGACAAGGAACAGTATAGCACAAGGGGCAGGGTTAGGGAAAGAGGGACAGCTGGAGTAGGAGGGTACAACTTGGACTGAGCCATTAACAGAGGGAATAGCAGAACAAACCATTAGGTAAGGAACACACCACAACATCTCCTCATCCCAGGTTATCTCCCAGCTGCACCTCAGCCCAGATCAAACCCACCCAGTGCAGCTCAGTGCTGGGCCATGGGGAGCTGGGGGGAGCTGTGGGGAGGGGGGGCATGAGAGCTGCTGTGAGCATCACATTTTGGAGCTGCAGCCATGGCTCGATGGACATGACAGAGGGAGAGTCTCCCCGGGGCTCTTCAGAGGAGGGGAGGTGTCATTATGGAGGGAAGCATCCTCACTGACCTGCAGGTGAACCTTCTGGGGACTTGCATTTTTACTTCGGAAATGTTTCTTGCCCAGGGTTTGATTCCAAAATCATGAGGAACTGTGGAAAGATCAAGCGGAAGAAAACCAAGCTGGACCACCTGATGGATCGGCTGGTGATCGTGGTGGGTGTGGTGCAAACACCCCTGCCCTGCTCCTGGGGTGGCTCACAGGGCTTCTCATGAGAGGCCTCTTGCTTGGGTGGTGCTGCTTTTCTTCATCTTGCAATATTTGGCCAAAAATATCTTGGGTTTAACATGTTCAGAGAATCAGAGAATCCCAGACTGGTTTGGGTGGGAAGGGACCTTAAAGCCCATCCAGTGCCACCCCTGCCATGGGCAAGTTCACCTTCCACTGTCCCAGGCTGCTCCCAGCCCTGCCCAACCTGGCCTTGGACACTGCCAGGGATCCAGGGGCAGCCACAGCTGCTCTGGGCACCCTGTGCCAGGGCCTGCCCACCCTCACAGCCAACAATTCCTCCCCAATATCCCATCCATCCCTGCCCTCTGGCAGTGGAAGCCATTCCCTGTGTCCTGTCCCTCCATCCCTTGTCCCAGTCCCTCTCCAGCTCTCCTGGAGTCCCTTTAGGCCCTGCAAGAGGCTCTGAGCTCTCCCTGGAGCCTTACAGAGAAGAGTCTGGTGTATGATTTGTGATCCTGGGACTCTCTCATCTTGAGACATTCTCATGCTGGCTTCCCACCCCAGATCTTCCTGGTGCTGTTGATGACATGCTTGGGCCTCGCCGTTGCCTCTGGGTTCTGGGCCAGGACGTTCCAGGAGAAGCACGGATACCTGGCTGCCCTCTACAAGCACACCAGCCCTGCCCACCAGGCCTTCCTCAACTTCTGGGGTTTCACCATCCTCCTGAGCGTCATCATTCCCATGTCCATGTACATAACGTAAGGACCACGGATCTTGGCAGGGCTCAGGGCTCAGCACCCAGCCCCTGCCCTCGCCCCTCACCTGGAACTTGGGTCACAGCCCCAAAATCAGGCTGCACTGAGGGCCAAGGTGTGGCCCAGGTCATTTCCAGCTGCTCCCTTAGCCAGGAGAGGGGAAGAGTGGATGGAGTGTATATCCTACAAACACCAAGGATGTGCTTTGAGATCTTCCCAGGGGAAAAGCAGAACAGGGATCAAAGCCCTGGGCTGGTATTGGGAATCGTGGCCACGGCTCTGAGGAAGGTGCAGCTCCCTGGGAGCTGGATCTGAGATACTCCTGGGATTCCTATGGACAGCAGCAGGGTGGGGGAGGAGAGGGGCACAGCTGCTCTGTGCAGGCAGCAATCACAATTTATGTTGGAAAAAGCCGTTTTCAAACTTTTGGGCCCTTCACTGGACCTCCAGATTTGTGAGTTTGGTCACCAAGGGCCAGAATTCCAGAGGGGACCCAGTGGGTGATGAGCTTTTCGGAAGCCTGGCCACGAGCACTGAAAACCCTCTGGCCTCCCCCAAGCCCAGAGCAGGAGGATCAAGGTGGAGACCTCCCCCTGCCTTTCCTTCCTGTGTCAGGTCCCCAGTGCCTCTGGGCTGTGAGGAGCACCATCTCCTTCTCCCTGTTTTCTCCTCCTGGACTCCCTAGGTTTGAGTTCATCTACTTGGTGAACAGTTGCTTTATTAACTGGGACCTGGAGATGTATTACGGCGCCAAGGACATTCCAGCTGAGGCCAGGAGCACCAGCCTCAATGACCAGCTGGGCCAGATCGAGTACATCTTCTCAGACAAGACGGGGACCCTGACACAGAACATCATGAGCTTCAAGAAATGCTGCGTCAACGGGACCATCTACGGTAACCCGGGCTGGGATAAGGTTGTAGGGGCTCAGATGAGCCTGGAGCTGGTTCTTTCCACCCCTCCTGAGTGCTTGGGACAGGTGGGTTGGTGTTGGTGGGGCAGGTGGTGCTGTAGGAATTCTCCTTGTCCTCACCCTCCCTGTTTCTGGGGCTTTGCAGGGCCACCACGCCTGAGGTCCCACCGGTCTGGTGTTCCCAGCACACGGAGTCAGGGCACAGTCCTGGCCTCCAACATGGGAGAGGTTTCACAGCCCAAACCCAGTTGAGATCAGCAAGGTTTTCCCTGATAAAAAAGGGAGCCTGGGGTAGGACGCTGGGGCAGCTACACCAGCTGCCCCTCAGTGTGGGTGAGATGGGTCCCGCCTGGAATCGTGAGCTGATGCTGGCCCAGGCAGAGGAGAAACAGGAGAGGGGCCAGGAGTGCCCATGGACTTTTCTTTTAAGGTCTTGTAGAGAAAAAGGAGCTTTTCTTCTTTTCATCATTTGCTAGGGAATCCCCAGCTTGGTTGCCATATCTGGGCACTTTGAGGCTTTCAAGTGACCTATGGAGGAGATCAGGAAATTATCATTGCCCTTAAGTTGTTTAATTAGAGTGAACATATGTAATTAATTGCTCTTTGCCTTTTTTTTTTTTTTTTTGTCTCTTTGGGGTTTTTTTGATTTTTAACCTTTTTTTACATTTAAAAATGTATTATTTTTAATGATTTTGCTTGGTTTTCCCCATAAAACCTTGAAAATTGCTGAGTCCTTCCTCTTCTCATTGCTGCACTTACTCCAGCTCTTGGCTCACTTTAGGAGCCATCATGATGCTTAATTAGTGAAATTTAATGAGCAGGGCAGGCCCAGGCTTTAGCATGAAGCTCTGTTTTCCTGAGATAAGTATAGTGCGCTTCAGACAAATGGACAGCAATAAAAGCAAAAAGTAGGGCCAAAAAAACCTGGCAAAGCTTTTAGGCAGGAATAAGCCAAATTTTCCCTGCCTGGTCTAGCACATTCCACCTCTGTGGAGCAGAACCACCCTAATTCCAGCAGTCTTTGGCCAAACGCAGAATTTCCCAGGGAATGCAGCTGAAAGTAGACCTGAATTTTTAACATTAAAATCATGGGGAAAATCTGAACAAGAAGCCAAAAAAGCGAGGCCTGGATATCCCAGCAGAGTCCGACTCCGAGCAGATGCTGAACTGGTGCCTTTTTGCTGTTTTTTTGGCCAGCAGGAGCAGGAGTCACTCCAGAGAAGCTGCTCCAAGCCCCCTGCCAGCCCTGTATTAACTGGATTATTTTTATTTTGGCAGGTCCAGGCACAGGCCCTGAGAACAAACAGCCACTGGTGCGTAAGTCCCCCCTCCCACATGCCATCACTGGTGACACTGGTGACACCAGTGGTGACACCAGGCACAGCCTGGTGCCGAGGAGCTCAGCTGGCTCCCGACAGGGTCCAGGCTCTCAGAGGGGCCTGGCGAGTTTGCCGCTCCTCAGCTGCCATTCAGGACAGGGGAACCGGGGTTAGAAAATGATGCACTTCTGATTTTTAGGGTTTTCCCATTCCCAGCTGTTTTACACTCACCCCCTTGGTGTGGGCTGTGCAGGGCTGGGCTCAGCAGCCTCAGGCCTGGGTCTGTGCCAGCAGAGTGCCACTGTGTCCCATCCCGGGTGCTCCTGGGGACACTCTGTGCTCAGTCCCTGCATCCTGCCTGTGCCTCCTGCAGGGCTCGGGGCTGGCCCGGGAGCGCCCCGGGGAGCAGAAGTTGGATGTTTGTGATGTGACGCTGCTGGAAGCCGCCCAGAGGGACAACGACCCGGTGCTGAGGGAGTTCCTGAGGCTGCTGGCCCTCTGCCACACCGTCATGGTGGAGGACAGGGGCGGTGGGTTGAGCTGCCCCTCAGGGCTGTGGGGACGTGGTGAGGTTTGATGAGCCCAGCAAAGCTCAGCTGTGGGGAGCAGTGGGTGTGAGAGCCTGGGGACAGCTTGCACCACTGTCCCTGTGCCATGGATTTGTGTTTGAGGTGTTTTAAAGCCCATGGGCGGGAACTGAAGCACAAGGGGGATAATCCTGTCTGTGGCAACAGAGCAAAAGGGATCGTAGAATCCCAGGATTGGTTGGGGTTGGGAGGAACCTCAAAACTCACCCAGTTCCATCCCTGCCATGGCAGGAACACTTTTGGGCGAAGGTGTCCGATTAGCCCAGGTTGCTCCAAGCCCTGTCCAACCTGGCCTTGGACACTCCCAGGGATGGGGCAGCCACAGCTGCTCTGGGCACCCTGTGCCACAGCCTCCCCACTCTCACAGCCATCAATTCCTTCCCAATATCCCATGCCTCCTTGTCCTCTGGCAGTGGGAAGCCATCCCTCCTTGTCCTGTCACCCCAGACCCTTGTCCCAAGTCCCTCTCCAGATAAGATAAGCAGGGCTGAGTTTCCCCAGCCTGGTAGCTCAGGCTTCAGGGTGTCACAGCTACTGCTGGGCAAGAACAGAGCATTGCAGCTGTCCCAGTGGGGTTTGACTGGGACTCTCTGTGTGTAATCCCTCCTCCTGTCCTGCAGACCAGCTGGTTTACCAGGCAGCCTCCCCAGATGAGGAAGCGCTGGTGTTGGCAGCCAGGAACTTGGGCTATGTCTTCCTGGCCCGGACACAGGACACCATCACCGTCAGGGAGCTGGGCAGGACCAGGACGTACGAGGTGCTGGCCATGCTGGACTTCAACAGCGACCGCAAGAGGATGTCTGTCCTGGGTGAGTGGGGTGGGCTGTCCCAGGGGGCCTCTCCAGGGTCCCCTCTGTGCTCAGCCCTACAAGGGATATGGCACTGGGAGGGCTGCAGGTGGTCAGAGCTGGCACCAGGCTCCTAAGGGTCATCCTGGTCATCCCTGTGGATTTGCTCACCTCGGTCAAGGCAGGCAAGAAGGGTTTGAGAGCCAAGAGAGAGAAAGTAAATCCAGGGCTCAGAGGAGTTGTGTGAGGAACTGACAGTCCCTGAGGCCTGATTCTGCCCCATGGTGGTGCAGATCTGGGGATATTCCCGTGCTTCCCATGGCCACAGATGGAAAAGCACCAGCGAGCCCTTTGATACCTTCTGGGGGCCAGCATGGGCCAGTGTGGCCACCATGCAGGGACAGCGATGGATGGGAGCCATCTCTGAGGGGACCTAAGGTGTCCTTCCCCTCCGTGCCAGTGCGAGACCCCCAGGGCACCATCCGGCTCTACACCAAGGGCGCCGACACAGTCATCCTGGAGCGGCTGCGGAGGCGAGGGCCCAAGGAGAGCCTCACCGAGAGGGCGCTGGATGTGAGTCCCACACTGGCCCAGGGTGACAGGACTGCTCTCCCTCCTGGGCTGGGTGTCCTGCAGTCAGTGCCCTGCTGCTCTTCCTCCCTCTGCCTTTGGGATTTTGCTTCTGCCTTCTGCTCTAGGAGCCTCACCTGCATGTGGGACAGGGGGTAAGAGGGCATGGAATCCACCTTGGGTGTTCTGCATGGACCAGCTGCATCCAAGGGTGCTCGTGGGGATGCTGTGGGATGAGGGAAGGGAGTCAGAGCTCGGAGAGGGACACCCGGGTCCTGGACACCTCTGGCTCTGCCCATGGCTGGGCTGGGGTGATGCCCTGGTCCTGAGAGTGATCCTGGGGAGGGAGGAGAGTCCTGATGTCTCCTCCCTGCAGCGCTTTGCAGAGGAGACGCTGAGGACGCTGTGCGTGGCCAGCAGGGAGGTGAGTGAGGCCGAGTTCTGCGCCTGGAGCCGGAGGCACCGCGAGGCCGTGGTGCTGCTGCAGGACCGTGCCCAGGAGCTGGACAGGCTCTACGAGGAGATGGAGCAGAACCTGCAGGTGGGATAGGGCTGGGCTCAGAGGGCAGGCATGGGGAGTTTGGCTCTCCAGAACATGGAGGTGAAGTGTCCAACCCAACGCCCATTCCCTGGGTGGGAGGACGGGTGGGGTTTTCCCTGAGGGGTGACTTTGTGACATGCCAGTGGACACTGGGGTGTCAAGCTGTAGCTGTCAAGTTGTGCCTACTCCCAGCAAAGGCTGCTGGTTGGATCCAGGGGTGATTCCCACCTCCGTGTCCTGCCCTGCCCCATGCCATGACACCCAGTCACCCCCTCCAGCTGCTTGGGGCCACAGCCATCGAGGACAAGCTGCAAGAGGGAGTCCCCGAGACCATCCAGCTGCTGAAACTGGGCAACATCAAAGTGTGGGTGCTGACAGGAGACAAACAAGGTCAGTGGAGGCACCCCCAGACCCTCCAACACATTCAGCTTCTCCCCTAACCAGGACCAGAGAGGAGATGCACCACTAGGAGTGAGCAGGAACTGGTCCTGCTGCTGCTCCCTTTGCTCTCCTGTAGCAGCACATCCGACCCGCCAGGGGAAACTGAGGCAGGGGAAGGAGCTGCTGCTCCGCCAAGGGCTCTTGGAGGGCTGGGGGCTGCCCTGGGCTGGGGGGCAGCACCACGGACCATTGACAGCTGGGTGTTGCAGAGACTGCAGTGAACATCGGCTACGCCTGCAGGCTGCTGACAGACGACATGGAGATCCTGGAGGAGAAGGAGGTCAGGTGAGGAATCATCACCTCCTGGCTCAGGACATTGCTGTCCCTGCTGAGGACACTCTAGGGCAGAGGAACCGGGGCAGGATGGGCAGAGCTCAGCTCAGCCAGAGACGCTTCTCCTTCCCTCTGCCAGCCTGGATGCCCATCATCTTCATCTGATGCTTTTCCAGGCCTCCTCACCTGTTTCTTCTCCCACTCCACGCTCTTCCTTGGCAGGCTTTGACCAGAGAGGGTTTAAGCTGTTCTCCAGCCTCTAAACCAGGCTGATTTCTGATGTCAGTGAACCTCTTCTTTGTTCCTCCTGTTCCCACCAAGTCCCATCTCCCCAGTTTTAAGATGACCAAGGCCCAATGTAGGTCTCACCAGCACTCCCAGTGTCCCCAGCTCATGTCCAACCCCCCTTCCTCCCACAGCGAGATCCTCCAGGCTTACTGGGACAGCAACAACAACCTCAGTGGCAGTGGGGATGCCCCGTGCAGTCACCACCTCTCCCAGCAGTGCCCAGAGGCTCCGTGCCACAAGAGAGCCATCATCATCAGTGGAGACTTCCTGGTAAGGTGGCACCTGGATGCTGTTCTCTGCTCCCTGCCTGGTGGTTGTTCCTACTCTGGTGGTATCAGAGTCCTGGGTGGCACCTGCACGTGTAGGACGTGGTGCTCCTCCTGCCCAAAAGGTGGGAAAAGCCCGTTTGGGGCTGGGGAATGAAGGGTGGAGAGGAAAACAACCTCGCACTGAGCATTTGGTGTTGAGGGGCTTTGACCAAAGCTACCCAGTGTTCTGGGGTGACACAGGCTGGGTGGTGATCACAAGCTCTCCTGGTCATACTGGGACATACTGGGCTCATGATCACAGCACCTGTTCTGTGATGAACTCTGAGAAAACCAGAGTCACTCTTGGGGCATTTAAGAGCATTGCTGAGGAGCTGAGGGCTCTGAGGGCTATGGGTGAGGTCCCAGCCACCTGTGCTCTCCCCCAAGGACAAAATCCTCCACACGGGAGAGGTGCTGAAGGAGAAGGGGTGGCCGTGGCGGTGGCTGTGCTGTGATGGGGCCGAGGCCTCGCAGGACCAGGGAGGTCTGGTGGAGAAGGCCTTTGTGGACCTGGCCACCAGCTGCCAGGCCGTGATCTGCTGCAGGGTGACCCCCAAGCAGAAAGCCCTGATGGTGCAGCTGGTGAAGAAGCACAAGAAGGCCATCACCCTGGCCATCGGTGATGGGGCCAACGATGTCAACATGATCAAAAGTGAGGCTCGGGCACGGGGAGGTCAGGGCTCTGTTGGTGTGTCCCACTGGTGATGGTAGTGCCCCATTTGTCATCTCCACCACCTCACTCTCCCCTTTGGGGTGAGGAACTGGGAGGGGAAGCCCCAAACCTGTTCCCTACATTGCTGTGCTGGGGGGGGGCGGGGGGGGCAAGAGGCACAGAACAGGGACCAGCCTGAGACAAGTGCAGGGTGGCCCGTGTGCTTTTGGCATCTGGGATGAACCTTGATGAACCTTCAAACCCCAAGGTGGGCAGCTGGCAGAGACATCCCTGCCCCTCCCAGCAGCCCTGACACGGGGCTGTGCTCTGGAATATCCAGGACATGGGAGAGAGGGGGCTTGTTCCCTTTGTCACTCCTGGATTCACATTCCTGGGGACAACCCATGAGGAAATCAAGCCCCCAGCTGTCCCCAAACCTCCCCGTGTGCGTTTGCCACCCGCAGCTGCGGACATCGGGGTGGGCATCAGCGGGCTGGAGGGGCTGCAGGCCGTGCAGTGCAGTGACTACGCCCTGGCCCAGTTCTCCTTCCTGCAGCGCCTGCTGCTCGTCCACGGCCGCTGGAATTACCTGCGCATCTGCAAGTTCCTCCGGTACTTCTTCTACAAGACCTTCGCTGGCCTCCTGGCCCAGGTGTGGTTCGCCTTCCACAGCGGATTCACGGCCCAGGTGAGGGATGCAGGGGTCACACCCATCCTGTGGAGGTCTCTACACCAGAGTTATAACTCCCCCTGCTCAGGTTCCCCTGCAGGGATTGTGCCTGGAGGACACGTGTCCACATCGCCACCTTGGTCCCCTTTTCTCCCTCACCTGGTCCAATTTCTTGTGGTTGCTTGACTGAGACACAACTAGTTATCTCCACTGGTTATCTGCTTTTTACCTGGCTGGATTGGGAAAGCACCCTGGGGAAACTTGGGATCTCCCAGTGAGCTGCAGCTCAGCCTTGGACAGATGCAGGATTCCACGTGCATTAAGTTGGTTTTCTCCAAAATGGGAGCTTTGATCCCAAGGAGCATCATCACTTGGCTAGCAACGTGGCACCCCAGCCCCATGTCTGTCTGCAGCACGGCCATGTGGGGCTGATGCAGGGGATGGGGCAAGTCCAAGGGGATTTTCATGTTTGGATCTGAGTGTCCTGGGGCCTGGACATCCTTTGTGAATCTTTCCAAAGCACTTCCAAGCTCACACCTTCTCCCTGTTCCCTTCTAGCCTCTGTATGAGGGCTGGTTCATTGCACTCTACAATATTTTCTACACTGCCTACCCCGTGCTGTCCGTGGGCCTTTTGGAGCAGGTACGGCTTCCCCGGGCTCACCCAGCCCTGTGCCACCCTCGGCAGGTGGGAATAAGTCCAGCAGTCACTGCACCCATCTCCACAGCCCTTTGTGCCAGGACAAGGCATTGGCAGCTCGGTGGGCATTTGGAGCTGACCCTCAGTCCTGGGGTACCTGTCCCCAGTGACCCCAGAGACACCGGGCAGAGGGACCCACTGCAGCTCTCCCAGAGGGTGTGTGGGGTGGGGTGGCCCCCTCCTGCTCCCCCAGTCCCTGCATTCCCTCTGGGATGCTCTCCCGGCAGGATGTGAGTGCCAAGAAGAGCCTGGAATTCCCTGAGCTCTATGTCGTTGGGCAGCAGGACGAGCTCTTCAATTACCGTGTTTTTGGTGTCACCCTCCTGCACGGGGTGGGCACCTCCCTCATCAGCTTCTACATCGCGCTCTGGGCCTTTGAGGACCACGTTGGCACCAAGGCCGTGGGTGACTATGAGTCCTTCTCTGTCACAGTGGCCCTGTCAGCGCTGCTGTCAGTCCTCGTGGAGGTGAGCACTGCCCTGCTCTCCTCATCCTGCCCCACAGCAGATCTTTAGCGTCCCTGGGCTCTGGCACTGTCCCCAGTGGCTTTATGGCTGGGGGATTATCTTCCTGGGATGGAGGAAGAATTTGGACAAAACAGCTGAATGGAAGAGAGTCACCACGGCCCTCATGAGACTGTGTGCTCTGCCCACTCTGCCCTTGTCCCCACAGATCATCCTGGACACTCAGTACTGGACAGTGTTGTCCTTCCTGATGGTCACAGCCAGCCTGCTCCTCTTTTGCCTCTTCTCCTTCCTGACACAAAGTGCTGATGCCTTCAGGATAGCCCCTGCCATCTTCCGCTTCCCAGGTGAGGTGCCCTGGGGATCCCCATGGCCCTTCCCTTCCCTGGTCTTGGTGCTAGGAGCTGTCTCCCACCCTGTGGATCATCTCCTCATTGCCACTTCTTGAACTGCTGTCTTGACTCCTAACTCCAGTTTAGGTGCCATCTCCTCTTTAGAGCCCTCAGCACCTTCCTGGCTGGGGGCCTGTCCCCCAGCACTTGTTCCCTCTGGCCTCTCCACCTTCCCTACCCAAACATCCCATCTGTGTTACAGACGCCAGCTGGAACGCCCTGACCGACCCCTACGTCCTGCTCGTGGTCCTGCTGTCCCTGGTGGTCAGCACACTCCCCTCGCTCACTGTCCGTGCCTTCCGTGCCATCCTGGGCAGAGCCAGCACCCAGCAGGTGAGGGCTGGGGGGCCTGGCAGGGGCAGCTCCTGCTTCCCACCAGTGTTGGTGTCTGGGATTGGTGATGGATGGCAAGGGGAGGCTCCCCAGGGAAGCCTGGACTGCAGTGCTGGGACATGTCATCTGTCCTTGGTGATCCCTCATGACACTGGCACCAGCTTTGACTCCAGGGGCCTCTCCCAAAATTGTTCCATGGCCCTGCAGGGGGCCTGGGCCAAGAGACCTGATCCAGCTCTTGGAGAGGGTTTGCTTTTGGCTGCAGTAAGGAACTGTCCTCCAGGACCCCCCAGGAGGGTCTGGGTCTGGTGCAGGTCTGGGTGCCACCTCAGCCTTGGTGGAGCTCACTTCCACTGGGGTTGTGGGTTATACCTTCAAAAGACTCCCAGGTGGAAGCAAGTGTTGAGACTGTGGTCCAGAGCTTTGTGAGCTTTGCAGCCCCCTGGGAGAGTCCCCACATCTCTCATCCCATCATGGAAAAGGAGATGTGGTGGAGCTGGGATCCAAACCCTGTCCTGGGGGAGGGTGTCCCTGTGTGGACCCTGTGTCCCACCTTGGGCTGAGGGCTTGCCTGGGAGGTGTCCACAGCCCGTGAAGGAGCAGGGGTTGACTCTGTGCTCCAGAGCTCCATGAGCTTTGCAGATTCCCAGGAGAACCCCCACACTCCTCATCCCCAAGGAAAATCAGGTCACTGTAGAGCTGGGAGCCAAACCCTGCCCTGGTGGAGGTGCCCCTAGGCTCCCTTCACGTCCCCCTTGGGGTGAGGGCTCTCCTGGGAGATGTCCCCAGCCATGATCTCCGCATGTCCTTGCAGAAGATCCACCTGAAGGCCAAGCGGGATCCGGAGCCCTCTGTGGAGCTGCGATCCCACGTCCCGCGGAGCTCCTTCCGCCGCCGCTCCAGCTACGCCTTCTCCCACCAGGAGGGCTACGCCGGCCTCATCACCCGCGGGGACAGTCTGCGTGCCAGGGCCACCCACTCCCTGCCCTGCCCCTCGGTGTAGCTGCCCCCGGCCTCGGCCTCGCACCCTGAGGGACACACCTGGCTGCTTCCCTCCTTCCAGCGGCCACCTTAACCTCCCTTGGTGGCCCTGCAGCCCCTGCGGTTGCAGAGGGGCTGGCTCAGCCTGGAGGGCTGAGCCCTGGCCCGTGAGTCCCACGCTGGGTGCACATGGCTTTGGCAGAGCTGTGGAGCTGTGCCAGCCCCTGCCCGCTGCCACCAGGCTCGGCCCCTCGCCTGTGCCCCCCTGGCTGGCAGCCCAGCCCCCTTCCCTCTGCCCAGCCCTCGGAGCCGCTGCTTCCTCGTGTGCGAGGCTCCTCCCAGCCCAGGCTGGACCCACAAAAGCAGTGCTGCTGGCCCAGAGTCATTAACCCAGCTCGGAATTAGTTCAGTGTCCCGATGGAGAGCAGCAGTGGGGCTGGGTGAGGGTGCAGCCCCTCGCCCTGCTCATTCCCACCCACCGGGGACTGAGCTGCAGTGGCTGCACGAAGAACCTTGTTGTGTGTTCTCCACCAAGGGCTGGCGTCCATCCTGTGGCTTTTCTGGCACACAACAGGTCACAGAATCCTGGAGTGGTTTGGGTGGGACCTTAAAGCTCATCTCGTTCCGCCCTCTGCCATGGGCAGGGTCACCTCCACCAGCCCAGGTGGCTCAGACTCGAGCAGTGTAACTTCAAAATATCCCCTAATTTCTGGAGAGGCAGCCAGGTATGATTGATTGATTGATTGATTGATCACCTGCAGATTTTTCTTCTCCAGCCAGACCAGCCTGGTTCCTGCAGCTCTCCTTGTCACTCCCCACCACTCCCAGCTCCTGCCTTTGCTGCCCCTGCACAAGGGGCAGTGTCCTCTGTGTGCCTTGCCCCGTCTCCACACCACTTCCCCAGGTCTGGTGTCCCCACCTTTGGGGACAGCTTATGGCCACAGGCTCTGCAAAGTCCCAAAAAGCACTGCTGGGGGGGATGTGGATAAGTTCTGCCTGGTGGGCATGGGGGACAGTCGTCCCACAGAGCCAGGACCACTAGCAGTGGCTGCTGGAGAAGTTGTGTATAAACAGCTGACTGGTGACTGGGTCACCCTTTTTATGAGTTTTAGTTTTTAATTAAAAGGACTTTTTAGCCTCTCTCTCCTATCCTGGAAATCAGTGCCATGAAGGGTGAGAGCAGCACTGAAAAGTCCCGTGGCCCCTCGGTCTGTGCCAGCAATGCTCGTGCTGTGGCAAAAGGCACAGCAGGAGAAGAAATTTGGGTAAAAAGATGCACAATTAAATCATCCACAAGGGCTTGGCCCTGCCTGCAGCACATGTGATTCGATGGGTTTGTTTTACAAGTGCTTTGGCCTCATGTGCACTGGGTTTGTGAGAATTGAAGTGTTTCCCTTGGGCTCTGGCCAGAAGGGCCTGGATGGTGCCAAGAAATAAAAGTCTTTCCTCTGGGAAAGCTCTCACTGCTGAAACTGCCAGGTGGAAAATGGGGAGAAACTTTCCCCAGCGTCCTGGGCAGGATCCCTGAATGTCCCAGGCCAGGTTTGTGAGAAGAGTGAGGTGGTGAAAGGGGCCATGGGGAGGGAAGTGACTCCCTCACCACCACAGGACACCACACACGCCAGGGTGAATGACTAGAAAATAATTTATTGAAGAAACAGAAAGCTGCAGAAATACAACACAGTCATGACCAGTAGAGGATGAACAAATAGAGATTAATTTTTTTTCTCTCTTTTAAAACCTGTTGACAGGCTGGAGTTATGTTTCCTGATAACTTCTCCTGCATGAGTCATTGCAAAGAACAAGGAACAAACTCCAGAGCACACAGCACAGTTTGGATAAAGTGCCTGACACATAAGACTCTTTTTATTTATTTTTTTCTTTTTAAATGTTTGTAAATAGCTTAAACAAATATAGTTGCAAGACACAGAGGAGTAACAATTGCATTTCGCTGTAGAATAAAACTTATCCCATGAAAGTAACAATGAAGCAGCAGCAGCAAAAAAAATTAATTTAATTAGAAGGAAAAAGTAATTTAAAAACTCAGAGATGTGGCCCTCGGACTGCATGGGATGAGGACGAGTGTCACCTATTGCTATACAGAAAAATGATCAATGTTTTCTGGAGGAGGCTGGGCTGGCAGAGCTGAGGCTGTGGGTTCTCCCTGGCCAGGCTGGATTCTGTCTGACTCCTTTGTTTCCCTTAGAAATTGAAGGGGAAAAATAAAAAGAAACCAAAACAAACCCAAATTTTGTTTGTCACGTTTTTACCTTCCTCTCTTTAAAAACATCAAACAAAGACATGAGAGGAAGCAGGTTTTTTGTGGCACCTCCTGCAGGTCTGGCCCCATGGCTGGGTGTCCTCTGAGACAAGGGAAAGGAGCCAGCTCCATGCTGGGGACATGTGGTGGTGACAGGGACAGGCAGACAGGGCAGTGACAACCCATCAATGCCCAACGTGTCAGGGAGAGAAGTAAAGAGGAGCTGATCGCCTTCCTCACCCAGACTTGGGGTGTTCAGGAAAAAGGGTGAATGGTGAATTTTTGGCAAAGCCATTTCTCTCACTCTGTGCCAATGTCCTACCGGCACAGCTGATGTTAGAGCAGGGAAGGCTTGGCTCTGGTTGTGCCAGAGTGGGGTAAAAATGTTTAAAACTGACCCCAAAAGCCTCTGGCTTTCCTGGTGGGCTGGGGACAGCACTGTCCCACTGCCAGCGGTGGGTTTCAAAGTATAAAAGCCATAGTTGGAAAACTTCCAGTCCAGGAAGAGCTGGAGTGGCCAGGGGCATCACAGGTCATGAAATGACCCAAATCCCTGAAAACCTGCACAATTCAAGCAGGAGACAGTGGCCAGGATGAACCAGTAGGTTTTAGTGGGAGATCTCAGGTCTCCTCCTCACTGCCTTTCATCACCCTTGGAGGTGTTCCCAGGGCCCTGTTTTCACTCCTGCTCCCCACAGCACAAAAATGCCCTTTGGGTGCAACCCTGGTCAAGAGAATTGTCATTAGGACAGAGCTCGGATTGTCATAACCTGCAGGGAAAAAAAAAAATCTTTGGTATCATGGCAAGTTGCTCCTGAAGGCATTTTGGTTGGTGTGGGCAGCAGGCACGGCCAGATCCAGTGTGGGCAGGGCTCAGCTGAGCCAGAGAGTCCTGCTGGGCCAAAGGACAGGGAAGGGGCTCAGGTCTTGGCTTCTCCAGGGTCCCCCAAGCCATCACTCCCCAGGAAGGAATCCAGCTCTCTCTGTAAGGTCCAAGGACTTGTGACTGGGGTTGTATCCAAACCTGGTCAACCTTCTTGCAGTGGTAATTGTGGTCTTGGCCTTCAAGCTTCTCGTGGTGGAAAAGGTCTTGGAGGAGGAAATGTGGCATGGTGAGGGTGCTGAGCTCCCCAGACGACTGAAGGGTTGGTCAGCAGGTGAGTGGTGCTGCTGGAACCAACATCATCTCCTAAAAGCCAGGTCCTTGGTCAGTGGGTCTTCTACCACCACCTGGTGCTGAGCATCTCAGTGCTGGCAGCAAAGGCTGCAGGGTCGTGGCACCAGACAAAAGCTGCAGACTGGAAAAATACTTCCCTTGGCTTTTGGGGGCCACTTTGGTGGGGCCTGAAGGAGCTGAGATCTCCTTCTTCATCCTTAGCTGAGCTTTGGTCCATCTGGAGTGGTAAAGGGGTTGGAAAGGGCTGAGGAAGCAGCAGTTTCAGGGAAATGCTCTGGGAATGGCACCACTGCCTCCTCCAGGTCCCCACCACCCTCCTGGCCTCCAAAGATGTGGCTTCTCAATGCTCCTCTCCTCCTGTCTTTAAGCAGGGAGAGGAGGAGGAGCAGGGGGAGGAAGGAGCCACTCAGGAGGTGGGTTCTGGGCATTTCCAGAAAGCTCCAAAGCCCTTCCAAAGTGCCCTGAGACCATCTGGTGGGTTGGGATCATCCAGGGGCTCTTCCACTGCCTGGACTCTTCTTCTTCAGCCAGGACAGGTGTCTTTGCACAGTGAGAGCCAGGCTGGTGGTGCAGGAAAGTCTGACAGGGGCAGAGTGCTGGGTGTGCCTCTGACCCAAACCACATTCTTGAGGACAAAGACCCCAGAAATGGGTCACTCCAGCCCATCCCTGGGTCCAGCTGGGCCTCGGTGCAGCTCCATCTTCAGCACCTCTTTCTGTGCCGGGCAAGGGCAGAGGCAAGTCTGTGAAGTCATCCCAAGGATGGGGATTTGGGAGCATCACCTGGAGAGGTCTCAGCCCTGAGGGGAGTTTTGGGGTGCCCAGGGCTGTTTCCCTTGTCTCAGAGCACATGAGGAGCCCCATGGCTTTGCCAGCCCAGGCCTTGGTGGTGGCTGATTGTCTCTCCTCCTCTTGGCTGCACTTGGGATTTGAGCCACAAGAGCTGGATAAAGCAAAAAACCCAAACCCAAAACCCACAACCCTCCCCAAACAAACAGAAAACACAAAGCAGAGCGAGGAGCCAGACCTCAGTGGGGAGGCAGGAGGGACGGGTGGGCATGGCAGGGTCCCGTGTCCCAGATTCCCTTACCCTGTTTGCTGGGCACGGGGCCAGGCTGTGCCCCCACCCTGCCCGGGGGTCCCCTGAGCAGCCCCTGCCTCCCCCCATGGCTGCCAAGTGATTCTTAGGGTGAGGAAAGGAACAAAAGAAGTGAAGGAAGAAACTGAGGGGATGAATGATGACTTTCCCGTGGTTGTGAGTTGGAACAGAACCATGATCCATGCAGAGAAATCTTCATCAACCAAAAACTCATGGACAAAAAAAGCACAGTTTGTCCCCTCCCGCTCCCACCCGACCACCCCTCCCCCAATAATTATTACATTACTTCAAGAAAGAGTATATTTTTTTCATGCATAAATCAAATTCTCATCTTGTCTTTTTTCTTTTTTTTGTCTTCTTTAAATTACATTTGAACACAGAACACATATAATAAATACTCTTGTACGACATGACTCAGAGAAAAGTAACACATCTGAACGCAAAGGTATCATCATCATTATTAGTTTTTCTCTTTTTTTCTTTTTTTTTAAAAGGACTTGTTTAAATATGAAATCTGTAAACTCCAAGGGTCCTTTTTTTTATTCTTTCTCTCTCTCTTTCTCTCTCTCTCTCTTTTTTTTTAAATCGTGAAACTATCCAGCTTTCATTTCCTTAACATTCAATATGTCTCCCATTGAACGCATCAAAGAAATAAGAACATGCCGTCTTCTGCAAAATTATAATTTAACAGTATAAAGCTTCAAGTCACAAATTCCAAAAACTAGCTAAGTAATTTTTTTTTATCACATAAACTATACATTAAATATTTTGAGGTATTTCAGAGAACATTGTCAAAGGCTTGTAAGGTCTGTGCTGGGTGGCAATGAAGGCTTTCTCCTGCATAGAGAACGTCTTTGGTATCACAAGCCAGGTGGGGACTGGGGACAAGGGGGAGTGGCGTGGCCAGGAGGACGAGCAAGCCCTGGCCAAGGCAATAGTGTGGAGGTGGACAGGGGGGACAGGGAGGGGACAGGGAGGGGACAGGGAGGGGACAGGGAGGGGACAGGGTCTGACCGGGCCTCTCAGGCTGTCCAGCAGGATGGAGAACCTGGATGGGGTTGCTCTCGCAAGGGGCATGGTAATCCTGGAATCCTGGAATCTCTTGGATTGGAAGGGACCCCCAAGGATCACCAAGTCCAGCTCCTGGTCCTACACAGGGCAACCCCAAGAATCACACCAGGGTTGGCCCTGGGCAAGTTTGGTCCAACTCAAGGGAGTCGCCTTGGCCAGAGCCTGAACCAGGCAGGTACAATTCAACCCAAGTTTTCCCTAAACTGGGCATTCTGGAGATTGCTGGGGAGGAGCATCTCTGGCAGGTCCTCCTGCTGCCTTCTGCTGAAGCCAAGGGGCAGAATGGAGCAGACCTGGCTGCACAGATCCTCCCCAGTGAGCCAAAAACGCCCCTCTGGTGACCTAGGAACAGCTCGTGCTGAAAGGATTCACAGCTCCAGCCCGTTCCCTAAAGGAAGAGATTGGAGAAAGCTCAGGGTGAGGCTTTCCACCACTCCTGCCTTTGTCATTCCAAACAGAAATGCCACAAACTGTGCTACCAAAAGTGGGAACTGAAGCTCAGATCTGAGCTGAGCAAAGCAAAAACAGCCCATGAGGAAATTCACTTTGTCACCTCGTGGGTTTTTGCAGTGCTGAGAGGCTGGAGAAGGACATGGAGCAAAGCCTTTCCCTGGGAGCAGTGTCCCTGGACACCAGGTCTGTGCTCCTGGGGCAAGAGGGGCTGCATGGAGGGAACCTGGGGACCAGGCTGGGGGACATAGGGGCATCTGAGAGGGGGGACATGCTGGGGAACCAGCACCTTTCCCTCAGCGAGGGGGATGTTTTCTCTTCAATCAGGACAAGGGTTGGGTTTCCTTTCCTTCATCCCAACACCCAGAGACTACGAGAGCCATGGGAATCTGTCCCTGTGGAGAGCTGAGGTAACGCTGAGTCTTTAGGATCAAAGCAGAGGAGCAAAGAAATGGCCACACACCTTTGGTACAAGAAAAAGGCACTCATCTACCACGCTGCCATCCCGGAGTCGCTCGCTCGCCTCCTCCCTCACTCTCTGGGGACTCGACAGGGCTGGGGCTGGGGCTGGGGGTGGCCGGGGGCTCTGGGCTGGAGGCTCTGGGCCTGCCCAGCCATGGGGAGCAGGGAAAGTGGCGTTTCCAGCACAGACCAGACAAGGCAACAAAATCTTTGGTATCAGACGTGATTTTCAAATCACAAAAATTGAAAACTCAAGTGAGGTAGCCTTTAGTCTCGGGTTCTCACTAGAAATGTCTTTGCATCCTTGAGGGCCTGTGGCATTTACTATTTTTTTTTCTTTTCTTTTTTTTTTTCTTTTTCTTTCTTTTCCTTTTTTTCCCCTTTTTTTTTTTTTTTTTTTTTTTTTAACTGTTGTGTTTTTCACTTCCCAAACCAAGGCCCCCTTCCTGGCTTTTCAGCCCTTGAATACTACTCGATGGGGTTCAGGAATCCACCACCATCGTCACCACGTCACAACAAGACGAAGAAACAACATTAGGGGAAAAAATCAGTGGCGGGGAGCGGGGTCCTGGGAGGGATGAGATTCCCATTAGGTTTTGGGTTCTGGTTGGCAAAATACGCTGCGGCACCTGCCCCTTCCCGCCGTTCCCTCTCTCCATCCCTCCCTCCCGCCCTCTCTCAGCAATGCATTGGTTCAGTTTGGTGTGACCGTGTCCAGTCTGACACCCCCCAGCCCCTCCACCGCCCACCTACCCCAGGAGATCTTTGGTTCAAGACGTCCTCTGACCCTGCCTGGTCAGGGCTTCGTGTGCAGGGTTTTTTCTTTCTCTCTTCATTCTTTTGTCCTTTCTTTTCTTTTTATTTTGGGGTGCTTATTAGTTTTGGTTTTGGTTTTGTTTTTTTTTATGAACACATATCCTTTTCTTTTTCTTTTCCTTCTTTTCAACAAGGTGCCTTCCTGTGACACAACTGATCACTCAAAGTAAAGTGAATCGAAGAAACCATAGCGCTAGAACACAGATGGTACTTTTTACCCGCATAAATTCAAAAGTGTCCCCTTTTTTTTTTTTTGGTTGATGGTTGGTTTTGGAGGATTATTTTTTCCCCAAGTGATGGGGGAAGAAGGGGACCTTGCCTCCCCCTTCATCCCCAAGCCTCTCCCAGCCCTTCCCTGTCCCCAGCGGCACCTCCTGCTCCTCCTGAGGACACCCTGGGCTGGCAAGAAGCCCTCAGGGGGCTGGGAGAGGGCTGATTGTAAGGGTTTGGCCTCGTGATTGCTTTTTCATATGGCACAAGTCACCATCGAGAGCTCGGAGGAAACGATCCCTTTGAAGCTAAGTACCATTGCTCCAGAAATTCGAGTTTAAGGCAGGTTGTTAATTGGCACAAAAAAAAAAAAAATCTGGTGTCTTTTTGGTAAGTTGCCGGTCTTTGTTGAGCTTGTTTGGTTGTGGTTTCTGTTGTTATTCCTTTTTTTGGGGGGGGGGGTTGGTTTTTTTTCCCTTTCAATCTTGTCGGGGAGTTTTCCCCCTTCTCACACCCAGGGCTGGATTTCACCACCAGATCCCCTGGATTTTTCTTTTCCCACCGTGCACCGACGTTTGTTCCCAGGAGGGAATTTTTTTGGTTGTTGTTGCATTTTTGGTTTTGTAATTTCTTTGGTAACAGAGATGAAGGGGGGGGATGGGAGAGGGCAAGAGTGTGTCGAGGGATGGATGGGGCGAGACGCAAAGCCAACAAATCTGCTTTGTCTGTGTCCATTTCTCAGCTGAAAAGTGAACCAGAAATCCAGAGGTGAAAGGTGGAGCCAGTCACCAGGAAAGATCAGATCCTTCGCTCCAAGTCTCTCTTCCTGTCTCCTTTCCAACAATTGTTATTTTTAAGTACCCGATTTCTGTAGCTAAAATGTGCTTCTTTGACCTGCTGGGGCGCCAGGCGACGCGGAGCAGCTGGGGTCCCCTCGGGATGGGGGCGCTCGGGTCCGTGGAGGCAGGAGGGGACTCCTTCGCCGTGGAGCTTCTCTGGGGGGGATCTGGCACCGGGGTGCTCTTGTGGGCCGGGGGCTGTGAGGGCATGAGGGGCCTGGGGGTTGGGTGCTCCTGGGAGTGCCCAAGGGGGATCAGAGGAAGATGCCCATAGAGGAAGCGGGGAGCACGGGAATATTCTCAGCCAGGTTTCCAAAACCCTCAAGGGATAGCAGTGCTGTGTGGCACTGGCACAGAGGGTCTGGCTGCCTTGGGGAACCCATTGCACCTCAGCAGGGCAAAACCTCCAGCAACCAGACACCTGGCAGGAGCCCAGGAGGCCTCCAGGTACACCGGGAGCTCCTTCCCTGCTCAGTCCCCTTTGAGCTGCGGCAGGTCTGGCCCTGGTCCAGTGGGGTTGTGCCAGAGTCCAGCCTGTGACACCACTTCTTGTGTCAACCCCACCTCTTGCCCTCCCCTATGGGAGCTGTAAGGATGGCTATGACAGAGATCAAGGTTGGTTGAGAGGTCAGGACGGGCCCCTCTCCCCAAAAATCTTCATGGGCAGGGGGAGACAAGGCTCTGTGATCCCCAAGGACCAGGGATGCTTCCTTCCAAACAGAGCCTCGCTCCTCCCTCCATCCCACGCCACCCTGTGCTCCCCACGGGTTTCCTCTGAGCCCTCCCTCTGAGGATGGAGCTGGCCTGGTCACAAACCCTGTCCCTGCTCCACGAGCTGGCAGGACGTGGCAGCAGGAGGTGGCCCAAGGCCCATGTCCATGGGTGACACCCAGGCGAGGGTTTGGGAGGGCTGGACCATCCCAAAAGCACCCACCCCTGTCAGGCCATGCGTGTGAGTCTGGGGTTGGCTTTGTCATGAGGGGGACATCCAGGAAGGGGCAGGGAGGGCTGGGGAACATCATGCTTTGGAGAAAGTGCTTGTAGACGTCGAGGGGACCCCGGAGTTGGCGCCTGGCTCCTCCTGCCAGCGGTTCATGCACCGTCGGCGGGCGTTCATGAAGAAGTTGCTGACGGTGTTGAGCTCCAGGCCCAGCTGCTGGGAGATGGTCATCTGCATCTCCTTGGATGGGCGCTTGTTCTCCTTGAAGATGGCGATCAGGGTGCGGCGCTGCAGGTCCGTGAAGACCAGGCGCTGCTTCTTGGGCTGCAGGCTCCGGTCCTTCTGCTGCTCCTGCTCCTTGCGTTTGCAAGCTGGAGATGTTCAAAAGAGAGAACAGGGCTGTTAACTGGGGCTCCCTACCCTGGCCCGCTTGCAGGCTGCCCAGCTGCCTCCCGAAATCCAGGTCCTTCCCTCCAGGAAACTTGCTGGCTTGTGTCCCACCACTCCCTCCTCTTCCTCTCTGTGCCTCCTGAGCACCTGCTGAGAAGGGACAATGGCCTCTTGTGACACCAGTGTGACAAAAGCCTGGGGGAAGCCCAGGAAAAGTCTCAGCATCACCAGCTGACCCTGGGACTAGAAACTGAGGAAACCCCTGGACTGCTCTGCTCTCAGAGACTGGCTATTTGCATTCATCCCTAAATTTTGGGGATTATCCATCAGCCTCCCTCAGCAGGGTCTCCTCATCACCTCTGTGGATCTCCCTGGAGGACTCAGGACAATAGTGTCTCTTGGCCACCACATCCAGCTGTCAGCTCAGAAATGCAGGGAAAAGCCGGGGACAGGGACATTATGGAAAGGTCACTATGCAGCCTTGATCCCGCAGCATCAGCTTGGAAGGGCCGATCATGGATCCACCTGCTCTGGGAAGGGGTTTTCCTGCCTGAGCCACTGGAGGCTCCAGGAAATTCTGTCTCCCCTGTGTGCCTTTGCTACAGGATCCTCTGGCACATTTGTCAGCATTGAATGAAAAGCCTTCCCTACAGGTTTGGCTTGAGCCAAAGGTCAGCACAGAGGGGCTGTCACGTGGGGAAGGCAGGAAAGCCCCCGTGACCTCAGCATGCTGCATGAGGGCAGAGGGGGAAGTAAGTATAATAAATAAATATATGAATTTTAGTTGTGGGGATATCATGCACACTGTTGGTGGAAGAGGTGGGACAAGGGGACCTTTGCTATGATATTTTCCTAAAAAACTATAAAATGGTGGAGGTGGCTGATCCAGTCCCTGCTCAAAGCAGGGCTGACCCTGAAGCTGTCGAGGTTTGGTCTGGGTGCT
Source organism: Acrocephalus scirpaceus scirpaceus (assembly GCA_910950805.1). Classification (NCBI taxonomy): domain Eukaryota; kingdom Metazoa; phylum Chordata; class Aves; order Passeriformes; family Sylviidae; genus Acrocephalus; species Acrocephalus scirpaceus. The sequence goes on along the minus strand of OU383800.1, from coordinate 2,596,432 downwards.
CAGGGACTCAACCAGACACAGAACTGGCAGGAACCTGAGATGCCATGGGCAAAGCAGGGCATGGATCTGACCCTACATGGCTGGGGACAAAGCATTTCCTCCTGGGAAGCTCGGAACAGAGAGAGCAAACTGTGGGCTACAGACTTCCCAAAGGAAGTCCCGCTCTAGCCTGGGGCAGCAGCAGTTTTCAGCTTTTGGGATTTCTTGGTTCAGATCTTCTGAAGGATTTTGCAAGCAAGGCACAGGTCCCTTGAGACATTTGCTGTCTGGGTGACAGATTTCAACTTGCTCCTCTCAGGCACTTGCAGGAGCCTCTCTGGCCTGGAGGGATCAAAGCAAGTTCCAAGCTCCAAGCACAGAGCTCGGAGGGGCCAAAGGCCAAGGCTGAAATGCTGCAGGGATGGGGCAGCACGGGACAGGTATTCCCCTTGGGATAAACCCCATCCTGCTCTCCACACACACCTCCACAGCCAAAGGGAAGGCAGTGTGTAGCCCAGGAGCAGTGGGAGGGTGTTTGGAGTAATTTCTTCCTCACTGGAAAACAAGCAATCTCCTCCTCCTGCAGCTCCTCAGCTGCCTCCACTACAAGCCCTCTTCACATGACCTCAAACTGAGAGAGAAGGATGAGATCCACCCCCTCCACCCAGAGCTGGGGAAACCTGGAGCTCACTGAAGCAGACAATTTATCCAGCAGATTTAGCTCTGTGTCCCAGCTGCTGGGCTTGGTCCTGGCCCCGGCCCCACATGCTGCTGAGAGCCACCAATGGTGGCTCTGGTTCCACTGGGCAGGGGATGGGAGCACTGAGCTGGACACAACCAACCACTCTCAGTCCAAACCAGGTACCCCTGGTAAAGCCAGTGGAGAACCTTCCCCTCCCCGTCTCCCTCCCAGGCAGGTTTGGCTGCACACAACCATCCTTAGGGACAAAGGGACACTCTGAGTGATGCCAGGGGACCCTGTCCCAGGGGTACCTTACTCAAACAGCCAGCAGAGAATGTGGAAACCTACCCTATGACCATCAGATGCTTGCAAAAAGAACAAACAAAAAAAGCCTTTATAGAAAATTTGACTTTTTTTCCCCAGACATGAATTTAAAAAAAGACCCCCCCAAATGTTTCCCAAGCCAAACAACAAACAGAAAAATTCCCCCCACACTTGTGCCCTTCACCCACCCTCCCTGTGCCCTCCCGGCACCCCTGGCATGCTCAGCTCCTCCTGTGTCCAGGGTGGGCTCCTCACACTCCATCCACAGGGCTTTTGCCCTCCAGGATGGCACTTGGGATGTCTCCCATGTCCCCACAGGACCTGTGGATGTGACCCAGCTGTCACCCTGGCAATCCAGCCTGTCCTCTTGCTCTCCTGCCTGCTGGCACCCATTCCCACCACAGTGCTGGACACCGAGCCCGAGATTCAGGTGTTCAGCTTTCCAAGACCCCATTCCTGTTTTAGGAGTGATTATTACAGCCCATTCTCCCATAAATAACTCTGAGCTCTGAGGCAAACACAAACCATCAGGGCCTTGCTGCTAAAACTGGGCCCCTTCAGCAAAACCAGTGCCATTGTTCAGGCACAGGTGACATCCTGCTCCTCACCCCTGAGCCCCCTGCTATTTTGGGTTATTTTTGGCCTGCGCTGCCACTGGTGGCTGCATCCCACATTTCCTGTGCTCGTTTGTTTATTTATTAATTTCCCTTTCTGCTGACGCAGCCCAACACCCCTCTCCCCCAGCTCAATCTAATTACAGCTCCACACAGCAGCGATCGATGGGGACGCTGCTCAGATCTATTTACAGCAGCCATCAACCCCTCAACGGAGGATCTTTTTCCCATTCCCCATCCCCTGGGCGCTACTTTCCCAGGCAGGCTGGCAGTGGCTGTCCCCATGTCCCCACAGGCAGCCAGGGACAAGGGGCAGCCAGGGGCACGGCTCTGATTCCCACCCATATCAGCCAGGGGCGAGGTATTTTCTTTGTGCTTCAAAATCCCTTTTTTCCCCCAAGTCCTAAGATCCAAACAACCCAAGCTTGGTTGAATGTTGTTTTTCCATCATGGCCTTCCCGGCTCTCTGGGTTTGGCTGTGGTCCATGGGGATGGGGACATTTCCACCCCTGCCTCTGCACCGTGTCCCCAAAGGACAGGGTTTATTCCTGGGCCTGTCCTGCTCCTGCTGGGGCACAGAGGAGCCTGGCAGGACCAGGACCAGCCGTGGGAGAGATGGATTGAGATCTCCCATGGGGGGGATGCTCTGTTGGCCAATAAGGGGTTGGGGCAGTGGGGGTTTTCTCCTCCCTCAACCCCTCTCCAGCTCATTTCACGCCCTCCAAACGCAACCGAGGAGCCCAGAAGCAAAAAGGAGGGGACGCCAGAGGCGGTGGCACAGGGTGACGGCACAATACCTCCGCACACCGGGCACACAATCCAAACAATCCCATCCCTGAGGCAGCTCTGACCTGGCTGCAGAAAAAACACAAGGAGCAAAGACGGAGGAACCTCGGGCAGGGAAAGCAGGAGGAAAGAGCTCCAAACGCAGAGGCATCCCACCCTCCTCCCCAGAGGATTCTGCCGAGGGTTTCTGCCTCCCGGGAGCCTCATGTCAGAGGGAGCGCGTTTTCCTTGACTTAACCTTGACAACTCCGAGCGAAACATCTCCCAAATCATTTCAGAGGGGACATAATAGAGACAATCAAATGGCTGCTGCTCAGGAACTGCGATTATGCCTCGCAGCGTGAACCCCACGAAGCATTTAACTAATACCTGATGTCTTTGCAGGCTTCCGCAGCCTGCAAGTCCCTGCTTTCTCTATTATACCCGAAAACCTCTGTTTTTCGGCCCCAGCGTGCTCTCCCTCTCCATTCACTTGCAATACAACCTGTAATTTTCTGCCCACTTTGCTTAAGTGCTGGTGATTTGTTGAAATCACAAAAGACAGCCAGGGGCTTTCAGAGCCAGCACGCTGGCTGTAAGCAAGGTTGGGGCGGGGGGGGGGGGGAAATCTGCACAAAACCCACCAGTTTCTCTCTTTTTCTCCTTGTAAAATCATCTCCCAGGGGTGGAAGGGGACCGAGGAGCATTTATGGGCTCAGAGGGAGGTGGAGGAAGGGATGGAGAGGGGGAACCTGGATGTGGTTGACCATGTGGGGACAGGTTTCCCTGGTGCAAAGGTGGGATGGGCTGATTCCACTGGTGGGCACTGAGTGGGAAATGGCCCTGAGCAAAGCTGGCTTCTCTCATGCTTTCCAGATGGGCCCAGCCCCGGACTGCCTCAGTTTCCCCCTCTCCTGGAAGAGGCAGAGGGATCTGAAAGGAGGTTGTAGCCAGGTGGGGGTCAGTCTCCTCTCCCAAGTAATAAATGACAGAAGGAAATTACCTCAAGTTGCACCCAGGGAGGTTTAGATTGGATATTAGGGGATATTTCTTCATAGGAAAGGTTATCATGGCACAGGGTGCACAGGGAAATGGTGGAGTCACCATCCCTGGAAGTGTTCAAAAAATGTGTGGATGTGGCACCTGGGGACATGTTTTAGCAGGGAACATGGGAGTGATGCTGTGTTGATGGTTGGACTTGATCTAAGAGGTCTTTTCCAGCCTTAATAATTCCATGGCTCTGTGATCTCACTCCCTTTCCCAGAGAAGAGGGCAGGGTGTTACTGGTTCAGCCCCCACCCTGCCGTTCTAGAAGGTTTTGAGCAAACAGGGATGAGCCCAGAGCCTCACACAGGGTCTGAATGAACCCCACGGCATCTGCTCCCCCAGAGCTGCAGCAGAGTCTGGAGCAGAGATCAGGGAGCTTTATCTCCAAACCAGAAATCATTTGGTTTGGAGATAAACTTTGGTCAGTTCCAGTGGGGCTTGCTAGGTGCTGGGGCAACTGTGAGAGGTTGGTTTGACTTCTCTTTGCACTGCAGGAAAAGAAGCCAAAGAGATTTGTCACAAATAGGGATCTCCAGCAGAAATTCAGATCTTCTCCAGCTGAGAGAACACAATGCTGATGGGACAGGCAGCAGTATAGAACAAAGGAAAAGTGCTCAAAAAACAAACCTCAACTTCCTTTTCCCCCCTTTTTCCCCCTGAAACCCCATTTGGTTCCAAATACAAACAGATGGGCACAGGGGATGTGGTGTGAACCATGGAATGACCAGAGCAGAGCCTGCCCTACAGTGGGATCCCCCAGACTTCAGCAGCACAGGATAAAAAAAGCACCTTCTGGGCTCCAAACTTTGTGGGGAATTTTGGGTGCCATGGTCCCACAGCACCTGAGCCGTTCTCTGGTGAAAAGAAGACATCAGAGGCTATTCAGAGTCTGAGAGATGTGGTCAGGAGCTGCGATGTGTCTGAAGAGCCTCACAGCCCTGCTGGGTAGGATGGACACGGCCTGGCCGGAGCTGCCAGCCCCACACGTGTCCCTGTGCCACGTGTCCCCGTGCCATGTGTCCCCGCCTCGGTGGGGTCAGGCTTTCCTGCTGGTGTCCCTGGCAGCTCGGGAGGACCAGGAGAGCCCCTGGTCATTGGTATGCAGCCAGCGCTGCAGGGGGAGCCGCTTCCCCGAGCCCAGCAAATTAAATCTTCCTCTGAACGCTGCAAATGAGGAGATGAGAGGAGAGGAGATGAGATGAGACAAAGCGCTGCTGCCTGCACTTCCCTTCCCACGCCGAGGTTCCGTGGCTCATCCCAGGGAGCAGCTCTGGGACGGGGCTGTGAGGCTCCACCAGCCGCCCACACCGACCACCCCAGACATTCCGCACAGCTCCCAGGGGTTGGCACCTGGAGGGAAGGGACTGGAAAGGGAAGCACAAGCCTTCCGTCCTCTGCTCAGGTGACAAGGGTCCTTCCTGAGGTGAGGCTCCCATCTCTTCCCGATTTGGGATCATCTGAGCTGCCCCAACATGCAGAAGAGCCCCCAGGACACCCATTTCCTCTCCTGCTCTTCTCGAGCTTGGCCTGTTCTTCCATGGGTGGCATTTTCAGCTTTCCCAGCACTGAAGCAGATGAGTTTGTCTGGTTTGAGGGAGGCTGAAGCAATACAAAGGAGCTGTGGCTGCTGCAGCTGTGCTTGGCTCCATACCTCCACATTTGCCCTGGTTTTATTCTTGTCCTTTCCAGGTGAGCTGTTCTGGCTCTCGTAGCAGCCACCAAACCCCTCTTAGAGACACCAAAACAGTTTCACATGATTTCAAAAGGTGAGTTTGTTGTTAAAAGCATTTCCTTTCTTCAGAGGTTTCATTTTCCACTTGCTTTTCCAGATACCTTTGTGAAGGCAGACCTGGTGCCCTGCTCTGCTCTCCCCAGCACCCAGGGGAACCGGGATCAGTTCACTGCTCTGCTGGGAAGTCGCTTCCCTCATTTGTCAAGGCCTTCCAAGGCCTTTTTTTGGATCAGGATCAGATGCTTTTATTGTTCCGGCGGAGACCACGGCCATGGGGAGCTGCTGCCGGGGTCTGGCCCAGCTGCTGTAGTGAGGCAGGGCCAGGCAGCAGCCCTGGGAGTGCTCGCGGCTGCTCGGTTCTCCTCACTCCTCTCCCGAGTCAGCACCACTTAGCGTGACGGGAGCAAATTGGTGCTAATGAAGTGCCGGAGTCAGGCAGCAGCGGCAGCGCCCGGAGGGATGGCAGCGGCAGAGGGGATGAGGTGGGGGTGCGGCTGGAAAACCTCCATCCCCTGAAGTAAGTTTTCCTTGGGGTCAGCGGGACTTGCTCGTGCTCAGCGTTGGTGCAAGAGCCCCAACTACAGAATCTGGGGGGAAAGGGGGAGTTTGGGGGTTGGTTTGTGCCACAGCTGCAAGGGGGGCTAGTGTTGGGTCAGACATTAGGGACGTGATCTTCCCCCCGAGGCTGCTGGGGCACTGCCCAGGCTCCCCAGGGAATGGTCCCGGCCCCAAGGCTGCCAGAGCTGCAGGAGCGTTTGGACAACGCTCTCAGGGATGCTCAGGGTGGGATTGGTGGGGTGTCTGTGCAGGGACAGGGGCTGCCCTAAGGATCCCTGAGGGTCCCTTCCAGCTCAGGACATTCCAGGATTCTGCCGTTCTGTGATGGGAATCCAGGATGGCATCCCTGTGACACTCTTGGCTGAGGGTCCTGTGCATTCCACTCTGTCCTCGCCCCTTCGTACAGGAGAGGAGCAGCAAGGATCTCCCTTTGGCATCGGGGATCCCCACCAGCCTGTTCCTGCCTCCAGCTGCTCCTGCACCTGGAACTGAGCAGGGACAACGAGCAAGTTCAGTGTCAATGACACGTCTTTGATCAGCGTGCGTTGGCCCTGAGCTGGTCTCAGCAGAGACGGTGTCCAGAGAAGGCCCAGAGCCATCATCAGCCGCAGAACATGTGCTGGAGAAAGGGTGAAAGCAGCGGAGGGGAAAAACCCCAAGAGTTTCCTGCATTTCCTGATTAAATCTGGTCCTGGGTGCATTTATTGGGTGTGAGATGGGAAGGTCCCGTGGGGCTTGGCCCAGTCAGTTCTCAGTGGGCTGCTGGATTTCTTCCTCTGTGGTGCAGGGAAAACCAGGACAGTCTGTAATCCTCAGGGTTTGTGTCTCCAGGACCCTCTGAAGGTGGGGCAGGATGATCTGCACAAGGACATCGGCTGCTCCGGGTTATTCCTGAGCTCCAGCAGCACATGGCAGGAGGGAGATCCAGACTGGAGCCCTTCCAAGGTGTGAGGCCCCACTCACCCCAAGGGTCCCCTGGGCTCTCCAGGCAGTTCACAGCTCCTTGGCAGCCCATGTCACAGCCCGGCTCCAATGTGACCCCAAATCCCAGGTGTTCCCACCCGGCACAGAGCCAGCACGAGTGCCAGGTGCCCAGCCAGGAGCACAGACTGGGAGATAAACTCATGGAGAGCAGCCCTGGGGAGAAGGACTCGGGGGTGTTGGTGGGTGAGAGGCTCAGCCTGCCCCGGCCATGGGCACTGACCCCAGAACCCCCCCTGTGCTGGGCTGAGCCCCCAGCGTGGGCAGCAGGGGAGGGGGGGATTCTGCCCCTCTGCCCCACTCAGGTGAGACCCCAGCTGCAGAGCTGCCCCAGCCCTGAGGAACAACATCAGGAGGACGTGGAGCTGCTGGAGCCAGTGCAGAGGAGGCCACAGAGCTGCTCCGAGGGCTGGAGCCCCTCTGCTCTGGGGCCAGGCTGGGAGGGCTGGGGGTGTTCACCTGGAGAAGAGAAGGCTCCAGGGAGAGCTCAGAGCCCCTTGCAGGGCCTGAAGGGGCTCCAGGAGAGTTGGAGAGAGACTGGGGACAAGGGATGGAGGGACAGGACACAGGGAATGGCTTCCCACTGCCAGAGGGCAGGGATGGATGGGATATTGGGCAGGAATTGTTGGCTGTGAGGGTGGGGAGGCCCTGGCACAGGGTGCCCAGAGCAGCTGTGGCTGCCCCTGGATCCCTGGAAATGTCCAAGGCCAGGCTGGACAGGGCTGGGAGCAGCCTGGGACAGTGGGAGGTGTCCCTGCCACGACAGGGGTGGCACTGGACAGGCTTTAAGGTCCCTCCCAATCCAAACTGCTCTGGAATTCTGTGACAGCGGCAGGGACAAAACCCCATTCTGTTGCTCGGCATGGCCCTCAGGTGTGTCCCCCTCACCCCTCTGGCACAGGGTGATACCGGCCCCTCCCTGGCTGAGGGTGAGGAGGGGTTCCAGCCCCGAGGGGTCCCAGTCCGCCCCCCCCGTCATTTCGGAGCGCCGGTCCCGCCCGGTCCCCTCGCAGCCGGGAATGGTTTGTTCCGCCCCGTCCCCGCAGCTCCGCTGGGCCGTCCCCGCCGCGCTGGCGCCCCCCTGCGGATGGCCGGGCGCACTCCCCCCGGGGCGGACGCAGTGGTACAACCCGCCACGTCCCCCCCGCTGCCCGACGGAATGGCCCCTGCTCCCCCCGTCACTCAGCGCCATGGGCCGGTCCGGCCGCTCCGCGCACACGGGATGGAACCGTCCACCCGCGTCCCGGGGGGGAAGGGGGGGGCCGACGGAATGCGCAGCCTCGGGTGCCGCGGGAATGGCAATCCCCGGTGCGAGTGCGGTACAGGGAATCTACGTGTGCCCCATCCCTGCCCATCACTGCCCATCCCTGCCCATCCCTGCCCCATCCCTGCCCCATCCCTGCCCCATCCCTGCCCCATCCCTGCCCCATCACTGCCCCATCCCTGCCCATCCCTGCCCCATCACTGCCCCATCACTGCCCATCACTGCCCATCACTGCCCATCCCTGCCCCATCCCTGCCCCATCCCTGCCCATCCCTGCCCATCACTGCCCCATCCCTGCCCCATCACTGCCCATCCCTGCCCCATCACTGCCCATCCCTGCCCCATCCCTGCCCATCCCTGCCCATCACTGCCCATCACTGCCCATCCCTGCCCCATCACTGCCCATCCCTGCCCATCCCTGCCCCATCCCTGCCCATCACTGCCCCATCCCTGCCCATCGCTGCCCATCCCTGCCCATCCCTGCCCATCCCTGCCCCATCCCTGCCCATCCCTGCCCCATCCCTGCCCATCCCTGCCCCATCCCTGCCCCATCCCTGCCCCATCCCTGCCCCATCCCTGCCCCATCACTGCCCCATCCCTGCCCCATCCCTGCCCATCACTGCCCATCACTGCCCCATCCCTGCCCCATCCCTGCCCCATCCCTGCCCCATCACTGCCCATCACTGCCCCATCCCTGCCCCATCCCTGCCCCATCCCTGCCCCATCACTGCCCATCACTGCCCATCACTGCCCCATCCCTGCCCCATCCCTGCCCATCACTGCCCATCCCTGCCCATCACTGCCCATCACTGCCCCATCCCGGCCCATCCCTGCCCATCACTGCCCATCACTGCCCCATCACTGCCCCATCCCTGCCCATCCCTGCCCCATCACTGCCCATCCCTGCCCCATCACTGCCCATCCCTGCCCCATCCCTGCCCATCACTGCTCATCCCTGCCCCATCACTGCCCCATCCCTGCCCCATCCCTGCCCCATCCCTGCCCCATCCCTGCCCATCACTGCTCATCACTGCCCATCCCTGCCCATCCCTGCCCCATCCCTGCCCATCCCTGCCCCATCCCTGCCCATCCCTGCCCCATCACTGCCCCATCCCTGCCCCATCACTGCCCCATCACTGCCCCATACCTGCCCATCACTGCCCATCCCTGCCCATCCCTGCCCCATCACTGCCCCATCACTGCCCCATCACTGCCCCATCACTGCTCCACACATACGGGGCAGGGGGCAGAAAAACCACCCCAATACCCCACTAAGGCATCACCCCGAGCTCCAGCGGGTCCCCGCTGCCCCCCGTGTGTCCCCAGCCGTCCCCCCCATGCTCGTGGGGCCGCCGTGGCATGGCCGGCGCTAAGCCAGTGACTCTTAATACACCGGCCCGGCGTTATTAGTTCAGCTCCCAAGGCATTTCCCGCAGTAATTGCACTGATCTGCCAGGGATTATGCGCTGCCACTGTAACGATGGATGATGTTTTAATTTGAGCTGGGCATCTCCGGGGAGGGCAGGGCAGGACCGAGACCCCCTGAGCGCTGAGGAGGACGCAGAGCCCTTTCAAAGTCCCAGTGTGTGGTGAAAGGGCTGCTCAGGGGTGTTTTAGTGTGAGGGGCAGCCGGAACCTGGAACCCGGTGGTCCATCAAGCGATGCCCTGGCCAGGAGCTGAGCCAGCTCTGCAACAGGGTCCCGGTGCTGGGACACCAGTGATCCCAGCTGGATGGGGTTCAGCTTCCCCTGAAGCTGGGGAGGGCTCTTCCCAACTCCCAGATCGCTGCTGGGGGCGGGGTGAATGATCCCTGTCCCTGCCCACGGCCCCATCCTGCTGGGAGGGAAACCCACGGGAAAAGGGCTCCTGCCTCCTCCCCTCCAAAGACAGCAGAGGAGCTCCCTCCTCAGCGTTACCTTTAAAAATGACCCCCACCCCGTGCTGTTCCTTCTGGTAAAGCAGCAATTAATCACGGCAAGGATGGGATAGATTTGTAATCAGCTCCCGCCTCCCACGGCCCCCATTTCGCAGCCCTGGGTGTTTTTCCTGCCCCCCGCCCCGCCCCCCCCCCCCCGGCTCCCCCACCCCATTCCGTGTGGGGATGGGGCCAGCGCAGCCCATTGATCCTGCCCGGTCGATTTTATTGAAACTCCCACGAGTGGCTTTAACTGCGTGTTGGATATTGCTGGCACATCACTTTGATGGCGACGTGACCGGCGGGAGCTCGCGGGCAGGTTTGCGGGGAGGGCTGCGGGAAGGGGGGATTCATCCCGAAGGAGCTGCCCCATTCCCTGCCCTATTCCCTGCCCCATTCCCTGCCCCATTCCCTGCCCTATTCCCTGCCCCATTCCCCAGGTGGGTGCTGCCCGTCCCCAGGGCTTCCCCCCGAAGGTGGGACGGTGGAATATGACAGCACAGCTCGGGAAAGGGCCTCGGGAGTGGTTACAGTGAATGGTTTCTCTTGGAAAGTGGCTGGGAAAAGGGTTGGGGGGTAAAATGGGTTGAGAAGGAAAGGAGAGAGTGAAGGGGGGGGAAGGGGAAAAGAGAGCAGAGAGAAATGAGTCAAGAGGAAAGGAAACAAAGCGAAGGAAGAGGGAGAAAATGAAGAAAGAAAGGGAGAAGGAGAGGCAGAAGAAGAAGGAAAAAGGGAATGAAAAATAAATAAGTAAAAAAGGTAAAAGAAAAGGAGAAGTATAAGGTAAAGAAAAAGAGAAAGATAGGAAAAGGGGGAATGAAAAGGGAGAAAGGAAAGGGGAAAGAAAAAGGAAAAAGGGAAACAAAAGAGAAAAGGGAAGAAAGAGGAAAAAAGGGAGGAAAAGAAAAGGTAAAGAAGAAAGAAAACAAGGAGGAGGAAGAGCAAAGGGAGGAGAGGACGGAGCGAGGGGACCCGCCGGGTGTCACAGCTCTGCCCGAGCCCAGCGCCCAGCAGCCCTTTTGTTTCCCGCCTTCCATCCCCCTTTCCATTCCTGCCTCTTTTTCCCGTTCTTGCACAACAGGAGACACTCCCGGCGGGCTCTGCCCGGTGACAGTGACACTGCCAGGGGGCTCTGCCCGGTGACAGTGACACTGCCAGGGGGCTCTGCCCCGTGACAGTGACACTGCCAGGGGGCTGCCCCCTCCCACTAGCGGCACTCCGGGGTACCCGGGCGGGGCTGCAGCACCGGGCTCCGGGAGCACCGGAATGAATCCCTCATCCGGGAATCATCTGGGAAGCACAAACCCTTCACAAACACCCCGAAAAAGTGCTGGGGTATGAGGCTGAGGGGGGCGTCTGGGCCCCCCAATGCCCTAAATGTCCCCCCAGGGTCCCTTTTCCCAAGGTACCGCCCTCAGGTACCCACAGTGGGGCCACCACCTCACCACAGTGACCAAAACCAGATCAAATAAATAATCTGGGATTTTCTTGGAGGTGTTGAAGGCAGAGGAATCACCAATTTGGCGTGGAAAAAGCTGTTACGGTTTTGGGGAGATACTTCCAAAATTTTCCAGGAAAAGCGACTTTGGAATCATCTTTCCTTGAATAAATGCCCTGATTTTGATGATTTATTTTTCTATTTCTGTTTTCTGCCTCCCTGTGTGTGTGGGGAAGTGAGTGAGTGTCTTTGGGTGGTCCAGCAGGAGTCCAGTAGAGGAGCTCCCCTGAAGTACCAGGGTAGGGATTCACTGCCTTCCGCTTGAGAAATGTCACCAAAACCCTGCAGTTTGGCCTGAAAAAAGAGGATTAACGTCAGGCTTGAGCCAGGCTTCCATTTCCAGAGGCCTTCAGGTGATTCTGAAGCCTGGCAGGGCAGTGTCACCACCCCACCCTCCCCCTGCGAGCTGGGGGGTGGATGGGGACGGGACCTCCCCGTTCTGGGGGGGCTCTGGAAGCACAAAACCCCTCGGCATTGAGCATCACACTCCAGCCAAACTGCGCCAGGTGCTGCTCTATGGACATGGAATTTGGACATCTCAGCTCAAATGCACAGAGGAAAATGCGGCAGAGATCCATCCCCCATCCCGGGCTGGAATTTATCCGGGGGTGCCGCGTCAGGGCAAACAAGGGACCCTCGGAAAATGGGAAAAAATACAGAGTAGGGGCAGATCTATGGGAAAACTGCGGGGGTGGGCTGCTGTCACTGCGTTCTCCGGGCCCGTGCCGGAGTCTGCGCTGCTCCGCAGCGGGAGCAGCTCCCCCGGAGCCGCTGAGATCTCTGTCAGCCCCTGATGCTATCGCCCGTCAGCAGCTCCCGGTGCATATGCAATTTTATCCCTAATGGAGAGACTTCGCTCATTACCTGCTCTTTATCGGCCGGCAGGAGCGTGACTCGCACAAAGGGCCCTCATCTCCCGCCTGAAAGGCTCGGTGGCACCGCGGAGTAGCTCGGATTTGATAACCCGGAGCTGCCAGAGCCCTGCCCCACGCGGCCAAAGCATCCTCATCCTCACTGCTGCCCCGGGAAACTGAGGCCCGAGGGGGTTGTGGATGCTCAGCCTCTCAGTCCATGGCCACGTCACGGCTCCTGTCGCTTTCGCGTGGTGGCGCTTGACGTTGGGAGGCTTTGGGACATTTCCCAGCGGCCAAAGCCAACCTTGCCACGGCCCGCGGCTTCCCCAGGCTGTGCCCGGGCACTGCTGTGGGGGCTCACTGGGGACACCATCACCTCTGAAGATCGCTGTGGCCCGAGGTGTTTCCCCATTTAGGGTTTTATAGGGTCCCTGACAGCCAACCCTGACGCTTTGGGTTCCCAGGGGCGCCCTCAGAGCTCAGCGCCTCACACTGAGCCCCCTGGGCACACCCAGTCCTGCCGGCCCAAATATTTAGGGCTCCCTGGATTCATTCCTGCAGCAGGAGAGCTCTGTTCCCCTGCAGCCTGCATGGGAGACCAGCAGCTCCTCTTGCTGCCTCGTCCTGCTGAGCCCCGAGCCCAGCAGAGCGGGGTTGATACTCCTGGCAATGGCAGCAGCAGCAGAAAAAGCTGCAATTTGCTCTTCCCTCATTTTTTTTTTTTTGTCCAGATGTTGGGATTTGCCTCCCTCCTCTGCAAGCAAGGAGAATGCAGCCAGTCCCAGCTTTGCTGCAGCAGCCCCTGCTTTCCCCTCCTGCTCCATACAGAGATTTTCCATTTCCTTCTCCCAGGCTGGGCAGAGCTAAGCCATCCTCAGTCTGCCAGGGCTGACGAGGTTTCCCAAACCCCAAAGTGAATCCGAGCAATACAAGGACCACGAGCAACCCGCAGCCCTGCCCATCTCAGCCCAGCACCCCTGCATCCCATCCAGGTGGGCAGGGCATCGACTTCCACACCTGTGAAATATCTTAAACCCAACTTCTCCAGACATAAAACACCTTGAACCCCATGGAACGGCTTTCAGATCCCTTCTGAGCCTCCTCCCTTTGCACTGCAGAAACAACCAGTGTTTAGAGCATTGATGCAGATCCTCCGTGGAATATACATAGATGTATAAAAATTTGCTAAGTTATTAGGGTCATTCTTGAAATCTTGCCCATGTCCATATAAATATAATATTGGGTCTTTATTTTTTAAATATCCTGGTCCCTCCTTCCAACACCAGAGAATCCACGTTGCCTTTTGGCTTTGCTATTTTTTAACACCACCAAATGTTTTGAAAATCCATTTCTCCTGTCCAAGCCTGACTTGGTTTTACCTCTTGCTGGATACAGAGATCTCCCTGTATCATTCGAGGTATTAACGAGATTTTTGAATTTCCATTAAATCAGCAAATTTTGCCGCTCAGTGGCCTCAGTCCTGCACGGAGCCAGGATTAAACACACACGGCTGCCAAGAGCTGCTGCTTGCCAGCGCATTCCTGCATCACTCCCACCCGGTATGGCTTCTGGATGAGGATGGATGGGCTGGAGGGGAAAGTTTTCAAAACCAGGGCCTGGCCCCAGCCTCTCTGCACTGCCCTTGGCGCTGTGCAGGAGTAGGGCCACGGCCAAGTGGACATCCCGGGTGGGTCAGACCGTATGCCAGGTTGATGGGACACATCCTGGGTTAATGGGACTCATCCTGAGCTCCTTTAAGCCTCAGATTCATGCTAAACTACAGGAATTTGGACATCTCAGCTCAAAATCCAAAAAAGAAGCTGGGCCAGAGACATGCACAGGACGTGGATATGGGGTGCGGGCAGATCAAAGCTGCCCGATGCCTCCATTCCTACTCAGGGTGCCTGAACCTTTCCAAAAACCTCAGGGGACCTCAGGTGACTTTTCCTCTTCAGCCAGCAAGGTGCTGGGGCTGGGAGGTGACGGGTCCAGTTCTGTCAGAGCCAAGGAGGCAGCAATTCCCGCAGGGAACACGGCCCATCCTAAGGCAGCAGCATCCCAAAGGTCTGGGCATCCTTGCACCCCAAGGTCTGGAGCAGGAGGGCAGTTGGATTTCCTCCCCTCTACCGAGCTGCCAAGCCTCAGTTCTTTCAATGCAGGCTCTGAAGGAGTTTATTTCATTTTAAATCTTATTTTTGTGCTTGTGTTTCAGCCATCACCACCCTGCTCCAACCCCACAACAGCCTCACGCCCTGTGCCAGGGGGTTTCTGCAGGGACTTTGGTTTCCTTTACACCCAGGTGATGCCCAGGGCAAGGTGGGACATTCCCAAGGCAGGTAAACAGAAGCCTGGCCCCTGCCTGTGCTCTTCTCCTGCCTTCACCATCCCTCTGCTTCCTCTGCTTTTCTGGCACCAAGGAAGCTGGGCAGAAAATGCAGCAATGGGAGCAGAGCTTCCTCCTCAGCTCCTCAGTGGGGCACGGCTGCCCCTCCAGAGCCACAGGCTCCCTGGCCCTGCAGCTGCCTCTGAGCAGAATGAGAAAATATTGGATTTGTTTTGTGAAGGGAAAAAAAAAATTAAATAAATAAATAAATAAAAATCCAATATTCTGTCTGCGATCCCAGACTCCGTGCCTGGTTATGGCAGGAAAATGCTGTAAATCTCCCCTTTCCCCACCAGCTGGGAGAGAAAAACCCATTTTCTTTTAATATTCTTATTTTTCTCCTGGTCTAAGCCCCATCATTTTGCAGTCAGCTCTGCAATCTCTTTGTTGACCAGGGCTTAAACCTGCTCTCCCGGCTCCCCCGACCCCGGGAAGTCGCCTCGCACACCCTTCCCAGCAGCTCCCAGGCAGCGGCAATGAGATTTTAATAGATGTATTTTCAAATTAGTTCTGGGCCTTTCAAGACTTATCAGTTAAATGAGGTTTTTCAAATTGATTCAAAGGTCACTCCGAGAGTTTTCTCTTCTCTGTTATCTCTCCCTTATGGTTTCAGTGGCGATTGACAGGACAAGGAAAAAAATTATCACCCCGTGTTGTACACCCAGAAAAAGATAAACCCAACAAAACCCACCCAAAATGAGAACCCAAAATAAAAGGAGGCAGCAAGAAAAGCCGCAGGTGTGGCCCCTGGGGCTGGGGCGATGTGCAGAGCCCGTGGGGGATTTGGGGAGCAGCGTTTGGGGGAACAGAACCCCACGGGCGCGGGAGGGTGGCAGCCGGCACCCCGCGGAGAGAGGAGGTTGTTCCCAGCGGGGTGGGGGGAAGGAACCCCATTTAATGTTTAACCTGCAGGAGGTTTATTGGCCCCTTCTAACGCGCAGATTAGAAGCAAACAGAAAAACAGCCGCGGGCGGAGCGAGGCGGCCCCGCCGCGCTGATAAGGCGGCGGCGCGGTGCGGGGCGCGGTGCGGGGCGCGGAGCACGCAGGGTGCGGGGAGGTGCGGGACGCGGGGTTCAGGCAATGAGAGACGCGAGGAGCTGCGGGACACGGCGCAGGGAAAGGAGCGGAGCGCGCAGCGGCCGCCCCCGCGCAGCCGGGGACGCCGGCGGTGGCTGCTCCGTGTGGGCGGCTCCGCACCGGCGGAGAAATTCGCCTTTAATTCACGGAATCCCAGAATGGGTTGGATCGGAAGGGATCTTAAAGCTCATCTCGTTCCAACTCTATTAACGAGCTAAAGAAACAAAATAAAATAGCAAAATAAAATTGCAATTTAAGGAAAAAAAATTCAAGTATTAAAAAAAAAATACAACCCAAACCAAACCAAAAAACCCCACACTTTTGGGGGGTTATTTGTGGTTTTGTTTTTTCCCCCAGCGCGGACAAAGCTTTGCCTCCTTTCCCGAATCATTCTCCGACTCCCTGCGTGGTCAGCTCTCCCGGGAGGGAGGAGCCGCTGGGAGCCGGGACCCCCAAACTCTCGTTTTCGCCCATTTTACGGCGACAAACCCCATTCGCTCCTGGTCCTCCAAAGCTCCCCGCAGCTGCGGCGCTTTTCCCCCGCCGCCTGCGGCCACGCGAGGATCGAAAGCAGCGAAACCGTCCGCGGTTTTCCGCGATTTTCCGCCGCTCTCCCGGGCCAGAGCCGGGCCGGGGTTGAGGCCGGGGCCGGGGTCGCCCGGAGCCGCCCCGGTGCCCGGTGGCCGCGGGCCGGGAGGAGCCGTCGTTCGACCAAAGTCGTTTGAAAGAGGCTGAAATTAAAACAAAACTCGTGAAAAAAAATTACATACATATATATATATATATTTTTTTTTTCCCCGAGGTTTTATTCAGCGCCATCTTGTCCCTTTTTCTATCACGTCTGTCTATTAATTCGCGGTATTAATTAGTGACGTTAATTATTGGTGTTGTCAAAGCTCTCGGGCATTTGCCTCGGCCCAGCCCCGCGGTGGTGCCCGCAGTTTCAGGGTGGTTTTCGGGTTTGTGTTGAATAACGACGCTTCGTGCTGCGGCGGAGACATGATCGGGGAAGGGATTCATAAGAAGAGAGGAAGAATTAAAAAAGAAAGGAAAAGAAAGGAAAAGAAAGGAAAAGAAAGGAAAAGAAAGGAAAAGAGGAAGAGAGGAAGAAAGGAAGAAAGGAAGGAAGGCAGAAAAGAAGAAAGAGAAAGAAAGAAAGAAAGAAAGAAAGAAAGAAAGAAAGAAAGAAAGAAAGAAAGAAAGAAAGAAAGAAAGAAAGAAAGAAAGAAAGAAAGAAAGAAAGAAAGAAAGAAAGAAAGAAAGAAAGAAAGAAAGAAAGAAAAAAGAAAGAAAGAAAGAAAGAAAGAAAGAAAGAAAGAAAGAAAGAAAACACAACGAACAAAAGCAAGTTAAAACAAAAAGAATTAAAATGGAGAACGAAAAAACGGGGGTAGGAGGTGAGGGGTGGCAGTACCAATGGAAAAATAAAACGAAAGGTTGGAGAGGGAAAAGGAGAAGCGAATGTAAAAGCAGGAGGAACTACCCGGCTCCGAGGGCTGCCCAGGCCCCCGGCCCCTCCAGGGCAGCCGCACCCCACCCGCGGGGCTGAATTCCACGCACAGCCGGGGAAAACCGCGGGAGAAGGGATCCCCCCAGCGCCCCTTCGAGTTAGGGATGAAGGAAGACGGCGAGCAGGGAGCGCCGTGTCGCGAAAGGGACACAACGGTGTTGTCGCCCTCTCGAGAAGTAATCACGAGCGAATTTCCTGGTCCTGAGTGTCGGAATAAATCCAGGACGGGCAGGGGGTTCCCGCCGGCGGCGGCGCTGGGCTGGGAGCGCACCCACAGCCAGGCGAGGGACGCGCAGGGTGGGAAGGCACCCACTGCCCTCCGCGGACACGCGGGGATGGAAGCGCAGGAACGCACCCACCGCCCGCATCATCCCCGATGCCTTTTCCGCCCCCGGGGCACGAGGGACCGGGGTTTAGCGGGTGGGGGTCAGACCCGTGCAGGGGACCCCCGAAAGTGCCACCGTGGGAGCTCTCCGTGACCCACGGGCCCTCGCAGGCCTCGTGGGGCGGTCACGAAGTTTGTGGAGGTGAATCTGGAGCGGGCCCGGGGGGCTGCGGCCGCGACTTGGGGTCGCAGAGATGAGTGGCCCGGGGGGACGGGCTGGGCACCGCCAGCTGCTGCCCAGATGTTTCTCCGTGGGACTTCTCCTCTTTTGCGGAGCCCCTTGGGGCGAGCGGGTCCGGAGGGAGCCCAGGGCGGCCGGAGCTGCAGCCCCCCCATCTCCCAGCTGAATAATTAATGGTTCATCTGCGGTGGGGGCGGCGGGACGGGAGGAACTGGGGTGGAAAGAGGAGAAAAGCAGCGGGTGCCATTTCTAGGGGCCCGGCGTGGCCATCGATCCACGACTCACTGACTCGGACTAACCCATCAGATGGACTCCTGCGGCCGGGCGGCCCCGGACCGGGACCAGGACCAGGACTAGGATCAAAAATAGGAACCAAAATAAGAGAATGGGAATAAGAATAGGACCACGACCGGGACCGGAACCAGGACCAAGACCAGGAACAGGATCAGAAACAGGAATAGGAGTAGAACCAGGAGCAGAGGGAGGAATAGGACCAGAAAGAGAAATAGGAAGAGAACCAGGACAGAAGCAGGAACAGGATCAGAACCTGTACCAGTCCTTGCCCCGGCCGTGCCACACGTCTAACACCTTTTGTTTTTTTTTTTTCCTTTTACCAGGAAGGAAAAATTCCGCTCGCTGCCCAGGTCCCTTCCCTGCTTGCCAGGGGGTGAAGGTTGCAATCATCCGGACCCTTCCAGGCCCCAGCCCGGGGCAGCCGGAAAGAACGAGCGGACTCAACCCGAGGCCTCGAGCTGGGCCGGGCTGGGGATTCACCTGCATCGATCGGGGGGCTCGGGCCCGGCACCCCCCAGCGCGACCCCTTCCCCCAGATGCCGCTGCTCGGGGCAGCCGGGCCGGGGCTAAGCCCGAGGGGCTGGGGCGGACCCCAGGGCCGTGCCCGGGAGGGCGAGAGAGCGGCAGGAGCGAAACGAAAGCGGGACCCAGCGGGGCTCGGGGCCGGAACAAAGCGGCAGGACCGGGGGGGCAGTTCGGCCGAGCCTCTCCAAGACCCGCGTGGGGTGGCCTGGGCCCGCGTGGGGAGCGAGGCGCAACACGGGCGGATCCATGACGGGAGGTTGGTGGTTTTTTCCTGTTTTCACAGACAGCAAATAAACAAACCCCGTTCCCCGGAAATCTGGGGGGTTAATTCCTGTAAATAATGGGGACATGGCCGCCCTGGCGCCGGGGGAAACGGCGCTGGCGAAGAAAAATCATTTTGGGGAAAATAAATCTCCCACGGTGGCGCGAGGAGCCGTGACAGCAGGGACAGGGACCCCCCGAGCCGGTTCGGGGACAGGGATCCCTGACCCAGGCCGGGAACACGGACCTCTCTAGGCGAGCCGAGAGGAGGATTCCCCCTGAGCTTCCCCCAGCTGCGGCCACCTTTTTATCATCACCATCACGGTTATTTTTAATTATTATTACTATTAAAATTTTTGAATTATTCATTATTATTTCCAATTCTGGCGAGGCAGAAGCCCAAGCCCGCTGCTCAATTAGCCCCAACAACGGGGGCATTAAACGGCCGATCGCGGCAGTGTTTAAATCTTTATTTACCAGAACCTTGTAAAGCCAGGAACAATTTGCATTCTATTAACTGCTTTTCAATAGGGCATCGACTGGAACTAAAAGATGCCACTACCCTGCCCTAATTAAAGAGCAACTGAATTACACTAAATACATATGAACGCTGCTCTTCCCCATAAATAACGGCGGGTCCTCGTCGCTGGCTTTGCCCGTCCCCACGGGGAGCTCGGATTTCTTAAAAAATAAATTAAAAATCACTAACGTGTGTTTTGTCCGCCACGGCTCGGCCCGGCGGAGCCAACAGCTCCGGTCGTTTCCGGGGGGAGCGGCTCTGTGCCGGGGCTGGCGGGGAGCACCCGGCACGTCCCCCCTCGCCGCTGTCCCCTCTGTCCCACCCTCCGGCGCTTTCCCCCGCGACCCCCGCCCGCCCTCGGCACAGAACCCCCGCGTTTCTCCAGCAAAGCCTCGGCCCAGCGCCCGCCCGAGACCGCGGGGAACGGCGCTGTGGGACCTCAGCCCAGCTGGGAACCGGAGACACGGGCCAGGCGGGGCTCGTTCCTTCTGCCGAGGGCAGCCCGGAGGGAGCGGAGCGCGGCCCCCGTCCCGCAACCCCGGCGGGGTGGCCCGGAGATTCCCCCAAGCGCGGCCCCGGTACCGGGAGGCGGCGGCCGAACCGACCGCGGAGGAGTTCCAGAGTACTGCCGGGGCCACGGGGCCAGCTCGGCAGCACCGAGAGGGAAATCCCCGAGGCAGGCGGACGGGGGGCGGCGAACGGGCCCCTCTCGGCTCCCTCCGCCGCGATCCCGCATCTCTCGAGGGCAGCAGCAGGCCCGGGGAGGCGGGAGGTCGCCTTAGGGATATCTCACCTTAAATATAAATCCCTTCCCTTTGGTCTTAAGGTTACAAAGCGGGTGGGTAACGCCGCCCGAGCCCGGCCCCAGTTCTCGATGGCAACCCCGGAACCCCCAAGGGTTCCCACGCGTGTTCGCAGCATCCCCGAACCACCCGCCCGGAGGTGTGGGGCGGGCGGCCCGAGCCGTGCCGTGCCGTGTCCTACCTGCCAGTCTGAGCGCCGACATCCTCTGAAATTCCGGCTCCTGCAACCATTTCCACATCCTGCGGAAAGTCTCCCGGCCGGACTTGAGCTTACTCCAGGGCTTGGGGTTCCGCAGCAGGTCCGAGAGGGTCCCCTGGGAGCGGCACAAGATCCTCTGCGCGAAGATGGCCTGCGGGATGCTGTACCGCTTCAGCTCGGCCGTGATCCGCTGAGCCACCTCCTTGGTGTTGATCTCCTCCACCTGCCCGGAGCCGCCGGGCTGGGAGCCGGGGCCGGGCGCCGGGCGCTCCCGCTCGCCCAGCAGCGAGGCGCCGGGCTGGCCGTGCGGGTGGCCGTGTGGGTGCATCCCGTTGAGCGGCGGCATCATGGCCGAGCTGGGCGCCGCCAGCCCCCGCGCCAGGTGCTCCTCGCCCCGGGACAGCATCGCGGCGTGCGAGTCGAAGCCGTTGGGCGAGAGCATCTTCTCGTTGGGCAAGTGGCCGGCGGGGCCGTAGGGGGCCAGCGGCTGCTGGGCGTTGTGGAGGCTGCCCAGCCCGTTGGGCAGCGGCGATAGGGGCTGCCCCATGGCCGGCATGTCCTTGGGGTAGTGGCTGTAGAGGTTGCCCATGGAGGCCAAGCTCCGCTCGTCGCGCATGAGGGTGAAGCTGCCGCTGACGTTGCCGGCCAGGCGCTGGTGCGGGTGGTGGTGGTGGTGGTGGTGGTGCGGGTGGTGGAACTTCTCCGAGACGGTGGAGATGGGCGGCAGGTGCTGCAGGGGAGTCAGCGTGGTGTAGGTGCTGCTCAGGCTCATGCCGGAGGGCGACTCGCAGGACATGCTCATGGCGGGGTGCAGCGGGGCTCCCAGGCTGTGCTCGCCTCGGTAGTCGCCCCCCTCCAGGATGGAGGCCATGCCCGAGACCATGGCGGGCCGGCCGTGCGGCACCAGGTTGCGGTGCGAGCTCTGCCGCCCGTGCGCGGGGCTCAGCAGCTCGGCGGGCTGCGAGTGCGGGACGCCGTGCAGGCTGCCCAGGTTCTCCATCGCCAGCTCCATGGTGGCTGCCGGGCTCTGCCGCTGCCTCGCCCGCTCGCTCGCTGCCTTCCTCCCCCACCCCCCCGCCGCCGCCGCCGCCGCCGCCTCCTCCTCCTCCACCGCCGCCCCCCCTCCCCGCGCCGGCTGCCCGGATTAATTCAGACTCCGCGCCCGGGGATCGATGTCCGCGCCCCGCGGTCAGGCCGGCATGATGCGCCCGCCGCCCGCCCTGCTCGGCGCGGGGCTGGGGGCGCGGGGCTGGCGCGGGGCTGTGCGCGGGGCGCGGGGCTCGGTGCGGGGCGGCTGCGGAGCCTCGGCCGCCGGCTCCCGGCTCCCGGCAGCCTCGCTCTGGCCCGCGGCGTGACGTCAGCGCCGCCCCGCCCCGCCCCCCCGCCGGACCGAGCCGCCCCCCCGCACCTCTCCCGGTGCCGCCGGAGGCGGGGGCGGGATGGGCGCGGGGACCGCGGGGCCTTGCCGCGTCCTCACCCCGGACCCCCGCCGGGGTCACCTTCCCCCGCGCCGGGGTGACCCCGCCGCCCCGGGGTGACCCCTGCCACCGGGGTGACCCTCCCCGTACCGGGTGTCACGCCCTCCCCGCCGCACCCAGCGCGCGTCCGGCGGCGCTACGGGTGGCGAGTGCCCACCTGCGCCCGCACATCTGGCTGAGCCCGGGCCACTCCCTATGCGCACATCTGGCTGTGCCAGCCACCCCTGGATGTGCCTGTCCCCAGCGTCCCCGGCAACCCCCGCTGCCTGCCCCGTTCTCCGCACCGTGCCCCTCCCAAGGGCCCGGTTGTCCCTGTGTGCCCCAAATATCCTGTCCCCGTGTTTCCCCACGCGTGTCCCCCCATCAGCACCTTCCCCCTGCCCCTCGGCGGGTGCTGCCCCGGGAATGGAGAGCTCGCCTTGGCACGGGGAGGGGAGGTGACAGGGACACGCCCGGGGCGACACACGGTGCTGCAGGGCCCCGGCCAGCAGCGGTGGAGGAAGGGAAAAAAAAGAAAGAAGGAAGGAAAGGGGAAGAATAAACTGAAATGGAAAATGGAAAACGCAAAGGGAAAATGGAAAATGAAATGGGAAAATGGAGAATGGAAAGAGAAAATTTTAAAGGGAAAAGGGAAATGGAAAGGTAAAGGAAAGGAGGGTGAGGGAGGACTGGATGAAGAGCCAACGTGAGCCGGTTTTAGGCCGTTGGAAGAGCAGGTGCTCGGCGTCCTTTCAGACAATTTTTCAGCTGCCCCCAGCCCCGTTATCCCGAGCTGGGCTCCCCGCGCCGTTCTGGCCTTTCCCGGTCGTGTCCGCTCATCCAGGTCGGCACGTGCCGGTTTCCCAAGCTTTATTGAACAGACCGAAAAAATAAAATCCATCTCTTCCTGCCCGCCAGCCCAGCCTGGGCTGCTCAGTCTCCGGCCACTGTAGGGCTCCAGGCGGCCTCCACAGCCGAGGGACGTCCAGGAGGATCTGGGAGCTCCGGTGCGGGGTGGCAGCGGTGGGACTGCAGGGCCCAGCTCTTCTGCGGGGGTTCATGGTGACCCACCCGGCACCCACCTGCTCAGGGAGTAATTCAGCCAGATTTCACATCCCGTCCAAATCCAGTGCTTTTAACACAAGCCATCTCAAGCCACCTCACCTCACTCCACCCCTACCCATCCGTTCCATGCATCGCGTCCCATCCCTCCCATCCCATCCCATCCATCCCATAGTTTTCTATCCCATCTGACACCCTCTCCGGGAAGTCAATTAAGTGCCCAGTTCATTAAAATAAAGCCCCGCAAATTCCCGGGACGTAAGAGCAAGGACAGACGATGAACGGAGGGGGGATCCTCCCCTCAGCCCCTTTTCCGCCCCTTACACCGCGATCCAGCGCCCGGAGCCGGCGCGGACCGAGCCGAGCCGGGATATGGAGGGACTCCTCCCCTCCCTTGGGCTCCCCCTCGGTCTGTGCCCGCCGGGAGGGCCCGCAGGCCGTGAGCGGGACCCCGAAACGGAGGGAACCAAGTCCCGGGGGATCTGCAGGGGATGCGAAGTGCCGGATATGCAGCTGGGCCGGGGGGGCTTTCAGGCAGGTAACGGGACCGGAACCGGGCGGGGATGGACAGGACGGTCTGGAGTCCAGCAGAGATGAAAGGAGGGCCGAACTCAAGGCGCCAGGGGTGGGCAGGGAGCCCCAGAGCCGGGCAGGGATGGGCAGGGGGCCTGGAGCCGGGCAGCACCAGGGGTGCTGAGCGGGAGTGTCGAGGTGAGCGGCGAGGAGGAGGTGGGGAACAAACCAGGGATGAAGCAACCGCGTCTGGAAGGGTTTCATTGAGTGTAATAATGGCGATAGCGCATCGACCGCCCATCGATAGATCTATCCCTGCAGCTGCCGTCCCGCACCGCGGCCCCGTGCCGGGCTCCCGACGCCGCCCCCCAGCCCCAGCAGCGCCGGGCCCGCAGCACCGGGAGCCCCCCGGGACGGGCGCTGGACTCTGCCCTCCGCCGAGCTTCACAGCGAGCAAACAGCAAAAAAGAGAGAGACTTTTTAGTAATTAGTGCGACATAATTGAGTAATGCGGTAGCCCCGCGCTCCCCTCCTGCCCCCCCCAACCCCGACCCTTCCCCGATCGATGCAATATCATTAGGGCAGGAGGCACCGAGACACGCGGGGCCGGGGCGCGGGGAGGCGGCGGGAGCTCCCCGGGCCGCCGTGCGCGGTCCGGCCTCGGGCCGAGCCGCCGCGGTCCGTGAGACCCGCGGGCTTCGCTGCCTGCGCAGCGGCTCCGGCCCGGGGAAAGCCCCTCGGAGCGCCCAGAGGCTCTGGCGATGGGCCGGGACGCGGCGCGGGGGAGAGGCCCGGGCTCCATTCGCCAGCTGGATGCTATTGATCCCTTCCCTCGCCACCTCTTTCTTCCTGAGCTCCCTCTCCCTATTTAATTCCCTTCCCTCTGCTCCTCCGCAGCCGCCCGGGCAGCGCTCCGAGCGGAGCCGGGCGGTGCGGGCACCCGGGGGCGCAGAGCGGTAAGTGCGGAGGGGGAGGGGGGCCCGGGGCAGCCCCCCGCCCCCGCCGGCCCCCACCGCCCACACCCCCGCAGCGACCAGGGAGCGGAGCGAGGAGCAGAGAGGCGCGGATCCAGTAGCCCCCTCCCAGCCCCCCCCAGCTTCCCAGAGCTGCGCTCGACATCCCCGCCCGTGCCCCGCAGACCCCGGGCCGTGCGGGGCTCTCGGGGCGGCCCGCACCGGAGCGGCGGAGGTGGGAGCGCAGCCCCAGAGCCCGGGGAGGCACCGAGCGTTGCTGCCGGCTCCCTGCCCGCCGGTGCCGCTGCGCAGCTCGAGGGCTGTTTTGAGCTCAAATCTGTTTTGTTTTTATTTTTTTTTCCCATTGCACTTAGGAACAGCGCGAAGGCACAAACGCCCCGGCCAGGACCAGCCCCAGCCGAGGGGCCGCTCTGCGGGCGGTGCTGCAGCCGAGCCGGCACCGGGCACCGGCCAAACAAACCGTCGGGCTTTACCGGGCAAGGAAAGAAAAGGAGCCGGAACGCGGCTCCACGCACCCCGCCGTGAGCCAAAAAGTTCCTAAAGTTCTTTAAGGCTTCAAAATAACAGCACCATCGCCTGGCAGGTGAATTATTTAGTGCCTATAGATCCCTCGCAAGCCCTTTCATTTAGGTTCCAAACCTTCCCCAGCCCAGCCTTTGCCTATGGATGTCTCGATTTTCCAACAATCAAGCGGGAGGCAAAGAGCGTGGCAATTCCTGCTAATCGATTTTCCATACAATGGGCCCCAGATGATGTTTTAAAACGTGAGAAACTAAAATGTGTTGGTTTAAATAAGACTTTTGCAATCAATAGCTTTTTAAAAAAGAGTCTTTGATACCGGTTCTTGAAGGGGATTCAAACGCTTTCGCTTCCAAAACAAAACAAAGCAGGAAAAAACTCAGCCACGCCGGAAAAGTTCCGCCTGGGTTTGGGGCCATTAAAGCGCGATACGGAGAAAGCCGCTCGGGGGGCGCAGCGCCGGGACCGCAGCCCCCCGGCCCCGCCGTCCCCACCGCACCCCCTCCGCGGGGCTCCGCTCCCCTCGCGCCGGCCGCGGGCTGGGGCAGCCCCGCGTTTCTGCCCCTTTCCCTCCCTATCCCGCCTGCTCGGGTGCGATTTTCCCTTCCCCGCTCTCCCGGCGGCGCCCAGTCGCGTTGCACTGTGGTTTGTTGAGCCCCGGGAAGGAATCCAGCCGGGAAAAAACTCCGGCCCTTTCCCCACCGACCTCTTCCTCTCCTTAAAATTCCGGGCCCCCTCGGCCGATCATCGAGATCTGCGCCCTCGCAGGCTTTTGTTTTTTTCGATTTTAAGACAATTTTAGCTGCAAGATCAGGCCCTTTCCCCACCCCTCTCGACTTCTTTTCCTTTCCCTTTCCCTTTATTGGGATATAATATAATTTTTTAATGCCCTACGCGCGTGAAAATTTTCATTCTCTCTGCAGATTCGGCCCAGGACGTGTTTAGGGGCAGGACCAGAGCGGGAGTCCAGCCGGGACCTGCCCCCTCCCCCGCCCGGCTCCGCCGCCCGCATTGCCCCGGTCCCTGTGGGTCGGGCCTGGGCCGCGCTGGGAGGGGGGAAAAGCAGCAGCAACTGGGGGAAGCGATGCGGGGGGGTCAGGAGGGAGGACTAGAGGGTGAACCGACCCCTCCACGGCCTTTCCGGAGACTTTTCTCGTTTACCCGGAAACTTTGGGCGGCCTCGAAACTCAGAGGGAGGCAGCGGCGGGGTGGCGGCGGCGGCGGGGAGTGGGGACGGGGGGGGTTCCATCCGATTTCACCCCGGCGGGGCAGTTTGAGGACGGGCCGTGTCTCGTTTCGATGTCACCCCCGCAGGTTCTCCCCGAACGAAGCGGCCCCGCGGAGCTGCGGCACATCCCGGGCCGGGACTGGGCGGACCCGTGGTTCCGCACCCGCCTCGGCCGGGGCCTGGGGCCCGGGTCGCCCCCGCTGCCGCCGCCCCTCGGGCACCACCGGGAGTCTCCGGGAGCCTCTTTCAGCCGCAATTTGTTTTCAAAAGTTCCCCGCAGAGCAGCACTGAACTTTACACCCCGACAGCGGCACGGAGAGGGCTCGACCCCGTCGGAGCTTTCGGGGGAAAAGCGTGGAAAAATCTCTGGGATTTCGCCCAGTTGCGAGATACAAAAATTATACAATCGAATTTTTTTTCCCCCATAATTTTTCCCCTCCCTGCCGTTGTCTCTTTGCCTTTCCCCGGTCAGGCCCGGCCATCCCCGGGCCGGGTTGGGGTGCGGGTGTCCCCCAGTGGGACACACGCAACGAGTTGGCCCGTGCTCCACGGGACGGGACCGCGGGTGTCCCCCAGACCTCCGAAATGTCCTTGTTCCCCCTGCTCTGCCTTCTGCCACTTTTTGCTCCTTCTGCATTTTGGAGACCTTCAAACCCGGGTCTCCGAGCCCCCCAAAAGCTCTCTGAGGCTCGGGGGGTCGGAGGCAGGAGCCGGGGCGGGGCCGGTGAAACAGTGAGGGAACGTGAGGGAGCGGGAGCTTTCCGCCGCGCCGCGTCCCCTGTGCGCCGACAGCACACCAGCCAGATGCAGTCACTTCATACACAAAATAGATAACCTACAGTATATATATCTTATTCATAATATATACATAAAGCGACAGGATTTATTTTATATAAATGCGATTTAAAAAATATATGCTATATATTTTTTAATTTTTTCCCGTCTGTTTCTCTGTTTCCTGCAGATATTTTCCTGTCTCTTCAGGCTCCTTCACCTGGCTCGGGAGAAGCCGTCTCTGTTTTTTTCGCTAAGATCCCAGCTTTGGACACTTTTCTCCCCGCTCCCGAGGGCAGAGGGACGGCAGGGCCTTGTGCGATCTGCAGAGCGGCTCGGAGAGGGGGAGCGGGCCCGGCTCCCCCGGTCCCGGAGGCTCAGCCCCGCAACAGGTACCGGGGTGCCCCTCCCGGGGCTGCGGGGACCGGCCCGGCCTGCGGGAACAGCCGTGGGGACAGCGGTGGGGACAGGAAGGGCTGGGCTGGGGGAAAATGGGAAACGAAGCTGGAATGGGGACAAGCAGGGACAGAGGCGAGGGTAAGCGGAAACGGGAAAGGAGACAGGGAGGGGAACAAGGCAAGGATGGTGACACGGCAGGGAGGGGGATGAGGAAAATGGGAAACGATGCAGGGCTGATGACAAGGCAGCGATGGGGATGAGAAAGGGAAGAGGACAAGGCAGCGATGGGGATGAGGGAAAACAGAAATTGAAGCAATCAGCGGGGACGAAGCAGGGACAAGGCAGGGACCTGCCAACCCCCAGCCAGGGCAAGCAGCTGCCCTGGGGGACAGGCAGGGGTCCCTGCAGGTCGGGATGCCCGAGCTTGCCCCTCGCCCACGCGGAATTGCTTGGGACACGGAGCGCTAGTCTCCAAAATTATCCCGAACGGCTCAGACCCCGCCGGGGCTGCTCCCCACGCTCGGAGCAGCCCTACCCGATAGCAGCGCACAGACCCGCCCGAGGGAAACGCGCATCTACCGTCCCCGAACCCACACCCTCCCACCAAACCCTGCCACCTCCCCGGCACAAAGCCACCCCCGTAGCAGATGTCACCCAAGAGCCAGCCTGGCTGTGGCTCGAGGCGCTGGCACCCCTTTTCCCCGCGACCTCCTCTCTCCCGCAGCAGTAATTGCTGCTGTATTTATCCAAACTAGGAGGGGGTGCCAGAGAAAGACTTCGAAGAGTAATTTTCCGGGAATTCTCCTCGGTGTAATTGTCTTGATAATAAATCCAGACGCTTAGCCTGTGTATGAATTGCTTTTTACCATTTTCATTTATTATTGAACACAGTGGGGAGAGGGGGAAAACGCAACAGGGCTCTTTCTTGTGAGAGAGAAGGGGCGAAGGGGCTGAGGAGACAATTTCTCTGCAGATCCGGGAAACCTGGATGTGTTCATCATCCTGCTTTCTGGTTTGCTGGGTTTTTTCTCCCCTTAATACTTAGCCCATTTCCCCACCCCCCACTTTTTGGGGGGTTATTGAAAACTAATTAAATAACCCGTTAGCTAACACGTTAAATTAAGATCCACTCTTGGATTTAATGATGTCTCCGGAAGAATTGACAGAAATGTGAAGACAGACTGTCAATAGATTCCTTCCCCTGGTTAAAGTGTATAAATGTGATTAAAACAGATCTCCAAGAAGGGTGTCCCAACACACAGGGATGGAGCCAGCGGTGCACCTGTAAGCTCCGGAAGGAAACATCTCCTGAAGTGGGTGCTGAGCGGGGACATGGATGGTAGGACAAGACTGCTGCTCCCTGGAGGATGAGAAACCACCCTGAGCCGTGATTTGGGCTGGAGGGAGACCCTGGACAAAGCTCTGCGGAAGCGAGGAGCATCTCCCAGACATCCCCAGGCTGTGCAGAGCAGCATCAGAGTTGCTCCTTCATCCCCAGAGCTCCAGGGCAGCCTTGTGCCACCGGCACGGACGCAGAGCTGAGCCCAGCCGTGCAAACAGCCGGCGTGGTGAGCACACACCCATGGCTTTCTGCCTAAGCTCTCAGGTAAAGGTTACCTTAGCATCCAGGCTGGAAAAAATCAATGGCTGATACAGCATGAGACTCAGAGAGACAACATACATCTATCACTTAGGGATTCGATGGGCTTAGAATAGTCTTGTCAACAAATGATTGTTTAAACAGAATATCTCAACTGTTTATGGCACCCTTAATCCATACATCTGAGCACCACTGGAACATGTCGGGAGCATGGATTGCTCTGTGGAAACCTCTGTCGTTAGGTCCGGGGCTGCAGAACACTTAAGCATGTGCTTAAGTCTCTTAGACTTCAAATTAATCATGTACTTAAGTGTTTTGCTCGGCCAGGCCTGGCTTAAGAACAGGGAAATACCTGTCATTATGTTAATGGATGAAGTTTTTGTTTCCTGCTCTTCATTTGTAAAAGGCTGTGCCCACAGGTGTGCTCTGGACACGGAGGCTCCCGGCTGATTTATCCAATGTGCAAACAGAGCCAGTGGCACCCGGCTTTCCAGGTTATTCCGCAGCTCTTCCTTCTCCCCTGGGCACTGGAGTCCTTCATGTGGCATTTCAGGGAGACCTCGGGTCAGTGGGAGGGGGGTGGTGGGTGAAAACCCCCCAGGGGCTGTGAGTTAAATTATGTGGAGAGGAGCAGATGGAGAGAGCTGCAAAAAAAGCTGCAGGAGAGTGGAAAGGAAAAAAGAAGCTGGAAAAGCACCACAGACCTGGAGCAACAGCTACGATGTCCACAGGGACCTGAGCATGGAGGGAGAAGTTCCAGATCCAACCACCCTGGAGATCTGCAGAGACCTGCAGCCCCCCCGAGCCCCCAGCCCTGGGAGATGTGACCCACTGGGAGCAGAGACAGCTGCTGAGGGGACGCTGTCGCAGGGCCCCTGGGTCCCTATGTTGGTGGCTCGGCTGTGATGTGGGGAGCCCAGGGAAGTGCCGGGCCACTGTCCCTGAAAGTGTTCAAAAAACCCTGGCAGACGTGCTCAGGGCCGTGGTTTAGTGCTGGGCCTGGCAGGACTGGGTTGATGGTTGGACTCGATGATCTTAGACAGCTTTTCCAGCTTAAACGACTCCATGAAATGCCAGCATTGCCTCTCCCTCCTTGCATCCACCACCTGTCCAGCCAGGCTCGCAGGTCTCCTGGCACGGGGGATCTCTGCCTGTGGGCTCTGCTCCTCAACACTTGTCTCACGTTAATCACACAACAAACTCATCACGTTGGGAAGGTGAAGCTTCCGTTTCCCCCCCCAAGCTTCCAAGCGGATGTGAAAGAAGCCTCTCGGGTGTTCACAGGCTTTGCAAGGGAGCAGGAGCTTTCAGAAACAGGGCTTGAAGAATAAAGAATAAAAAAGAGCAAAACCTTCAATGTTTCTCCTAAAAATGTAGAATGAGCTTTATTTTTTGCAAAACAAATAATCTCATATTGTCAAGGGTCTCTCTCTCCTTCCGACTCATGGCCCTCCTCTTCCTCCCTCTTCTTGATGTTCTCAGAGAATCCCAGGATAGCTTGGGTTGGAAGGGACCTTAAAGCCCATCCAGTGCCACCCCTGCCATGGCCAGGAACATCTTCCACTGTCTCAGGCTGCTCCCAGCCCTGTCCAACCTGGCCTTGGACACTGCCAGGGATCCAGGGGCAGCCACAGCTGCTCTGGGCACCCTGTGCCAGGGCCTCCCCACTCTCACAGCCAACAATTCCTTCCCAATCTCCCATCCATCCCTGCCCTCTGGCAGTGGAAGCCATTCCCTGTGTCCTGTCCCTCCATCCATTGTCCCAGTCCCTCTCCAGCTCTCCTGGAGCCCCCTTCAGGCCCTGTAAGGGGCTCTGAGCTCTCCCTGGAGCCTTCTCTTCTCCAGGTGAGCAGCCCCACCTGTTAAGTCAAACCTCTGGTTAATGCTTCACACCTGATGGGTCTCACTGGAGGGGACTGGGGTAATTCTGTCTCCATATGTCACCTCCCTCTCTTCCTACAAAATCCACATCCCAAGGTCAAACCCAGCAGCAGGACCCCTGAGCCCATGGAGACCTTCACCACCCCCTGCTGAAACCTGGGCTGGTGTCGATGGAAGTCTGGGGGAGGCTGGGCAGGGATGGCTGCAGTCCTGCGCACTGCGGGGACACCACAAAAGGCTCGAGCCGGGGATCAAACCCAGCCCCAGCACCCGGGAATCCAGCAGCTGCTGGAGCTGTTCAGACCCGGAGAGTTGGGAAAAGGTGGTCGGGAGCACTGGGAGCATCTGCCCTGCCTGGATGCTGTGGCTGAGATTTCTGAGGATTTCAGCACTGAAGGTCTCTGTGGCAGGCAGGACCAGGAATATTTTCCCGAGACGCCGCTCATCTCTCGGGTCCAGCGCAGAGCTTGTCAGATATCGAGCAGGGCCATCAATGCTGCAGCTCTAAGTGAAAGCAAAAATCAGTTAATGGTCTTGCCGAGCCCTGCTCTGGGCGTGAGGAGTCCTCGAAGAGCCCGGGGCAGGTGATTTGTGAGGGGCTGCTTAGTAAAGTGATCATTCAGCAGCCATTACCGTGTGTATAAAACAAAATATCCCAAAAATCCCAGTGGGAAGAGGGAAATCACTGCCCCGATTCGAGGAAGTGCTGCTATTCATCAGAGCCTGTAAGTACCTGCTTAAACCCCCTGGGAATCTGGAGAAGGGGTTTGGGATCTGACAGGATCCTCCTTTTGTGAGGATTTATGGGAATTTTAATGTCTTCATGTAGGAAAAAAACCCCAAGAAATTTAAAAAGAAATCCCAACCATTGTCAGTCAAGGCAGGGGGTTCTGACAGGCTTTAGAGTAGCAGCTAAATTTAAGTTCGGGCGGTTTTTCAAATTTCCTTTTAGTGTAAATTAATCATGATTTTGAAACAAAAATAAAATCACACAGGGCTGGAAGAGGAAAATGATTCATTTGGAAATGCTGAAGTGGGATAATCTGATGACTCCTTTTCACATGGCCAATGAAATGTTTCAAAAGGGAGATTTCAGGAAGCAGTGGCTCCTTTGGAAGAACGATTTCTTTTGACAAAGTGACATTTTTCTGATTTTCCAAACTTTTGGAAAAAGTATCCCTTGGAGTATCCCTGATCTCTACTTAGTGTGGAAAGGCTTCAGATGCTCCCAGGGACAGAGCCCTGCATCGATAGGGCTCTCAGCTTGTCCTCCAAGGTTTGTGTCCTGCCCTTGCTCTGGGAGAAAAAAAAATAGTTTAGGATAAGAAAATTCCAAAAGGCAACTGCAGAGGAGGAGAAAATTGCAACAGCAGAGTCAGGAGATTCCTCTCGACAAAGGATTTGCTTCATTTGGCTACTCTGAATGGGGAATTCAACCCTACCTGCATGCCTGGGTGTAAAGTCTGAATAACTGCACCTGCCTTGGTCTGAGTTATGCTCAGCTCTTCTGGATGAAAAACTACTGGAATTTTTAATCTACATTAAGATAATAATATATCTTTAAAATAGGAGAATAATCTATCTTTAAGATGGGATAAT
Organism: Acrocephalus scirpaceus scirpaceus; assembly: GCA_910950805.1. NCBI lineage: Eukaryota > Metazoa > Chordata > Aves > Passeriformes > Sylviidae > Acrocephalus > Acrocephalus scirpaceus. The sequence goes on along the minus strand of OU383800.1, from coordinate 2,564,073 downwards.
AACACTCATGTCCTCTGATGCTTCCTCCTTGGGCTGAAGGTCAGATGAGGGTCCATAAAGCTGCCCACAGTGTTCAGGGGTTCGGATCAAAGCCCATGCAGGTGGATTTCTTGTCTCCATTGCAAGCCGTGCTCTCCCCAGATGTGAGGCAGGTCCTTGTTGACTCACCTTCCCACAGGAAAAAGCTTCTCCTACAGTCTGACCAGGAACTGCTCTGATGCAGAGCCCCAGGGTTGAGTGTTGAACCCCAAAATTAACCAAAGGGGTGACCCAGGAAACACCAGTGACAGTACAGACATGCCAGTGTGGGGATCCTGGGATTTACTGGAGTCAAAGAGGGTGTGCTGACAGTTGAGGGCTGGGACTGGAACTTCCCTGAGCCAGTTCTGAGCTCGCTTTCCATCTAGGGAGCATCTCTGGGTATGAGCTGGCTCTTGTGGGAGCTGATCAAAGGGCTTGAGTTTGGTGACCCCAGAGAAATGTGGCTCTCCCCAGCTTTTGTGGGAGCCCACCTGCACTTGTGGAAATGAAGCCACTTCCCATGGGTGTCTCCCATGGGGAAACATCCACTTGGGAGCACTTGTGGTCCAATACTGACCTCTCTGTCTTCTGGCTGTGCGAGTAATCACAAAACAAGTGTTGTAAACTCTGGCACGAAGAGTTTGGGCTCCAAATGCGGCCTCCCGCAGTAACAGACACACACGAGGTGCCTCCATGTGGAACGTGATGGAGCCACAGCAGCGTCAATACCTACACAGCAAATACTCTGCAGCACCTGGGAAAGCACCTCTGCACCCCTGATCTGCATCTGATGGAGGAGCAGCAAAACCTGGGCAAACCTTTTGGGATAAGCTGCAAAGACGACGCTGTTGGGGAGGCCATGGAGACCTCCGAGCCTCCATGGCCTGGGAGTTGCCTAACGAAGGGCTCTTTGGGAGGAGGGATGGACCTTGTCTACACACAAAATTGCAAGCCAAAATTGGTCTTGTGTAGACACTCTTAAATCATTTTAAAGCAGGTTGGTATTGGTTTGTATAATTCGATTCCTTTACCAAAGCGAAGCGAAATCGATGCAAATGGGGTTTACATTGATCCCAGTACATCCGCACAAAGGTTTTGCCCCAGTTTAATGAAATCAGTTTAAAAAGACACCTTTAGCTAACCTGGCATAACTTTGTGTCCAGCCAAGGTGAGGGAGATAGGGAGAAGGGAGGACAGGAGTGTGATGTGCCCTAAAAGGAGGAGGTGATGGGGAGTGTGCGGGCAGTGCAGCCCTGGTGCAGAGGCTGCAGTGGTGAGAAGTGATAAGGAATGGGTCAATAGAGTTTTCTCAAAGATTTTTTTTAAAGAAAGGTTAAATGTGAGGTGATATCGATTTCCCTTTTCTCCTCGTCCCTCCTCTCACCACCCCCCGGCCCCTTCCCTTCCTCCCTGCCCTTTCCCCACCTCCCCGCCACCCAGAGCCAGCCTTGGAGGAGGACTCGCAGCCCAAAGTGGCCAAGTGACCAGGGAGGACCACGGCATGGCCGCGGCGCTGGCCAATGGCCATCCCAAGGAGCCCCCGTTGCTTAGCAACCTGCGGCGGAGAGAGGCAGGGAGCGCAAAAAAGATGGATTTTCAGATTGCAGCAGCCAAGCAGATCAATTCTGCAACATGGGCTACAGTGGCCAAGCGGAATCTCTCTTGCTCCCAGCAGGTATTGATCCAGCCATGCTATAGGCATTGAATGAGCTCTAATAAGTCCTGAGTAAACAGGAACAAGGACTTAAGTGATAGCCCAGCAGTCAAACATCAACTCCCTTTGTCTTCTTCTTCCTCCTCTTCTTCTTTTTTTTTTTTTTTAATTGCTGAAGGGTTTGCGAGAAAAGGACAATAAACTTTATTGATAGAAAAATAGAGTCAGAGTATCACTTCCTTCACAGGCTGGGAGGGTTTGGAGGGGAAAAAAGTCCCTGCCTTGAAATTCCAGGTCAGCTTTGGAGAGCAGTGACCTGTGGACACACATGGTGAATGTGGTTCCCAGCTTCCCTGAGCTTCCCTGGGCGTGGCCAAAACTCAATGGCAAGGTCTTTCGAAGGGAATTTTTATTGAATCCCAGACTGGTTTGGGTTGGGAGAGATATCAGGAGCTCATCCAGTTCCATCCCTGTGCCATGGATAACTTCCACCAGACCAGGTGGCTCCAAGGCCCATCCAACCCGGCCTTGGACCTTTCCAGGGATGGGGCATGGAAGGCATCATGGAAAACATGGAGTTTTTCCAGGAAGAGGCTTGTGTCCAGAGCTGCCTGTTTGAAGCAGACATGGAAATGAGCACATCCAGGAGTTTGTACTTCAGGTAGAATCTCCTCCAGATCTCCAGGGGAGGAAAGAGGATGTTCAACCTCCTGGCAGGGAGATGTAACCGAGGCCAGCCTTTGGGAAGAGGCTGGGAGCAGGGAAATGACCCCTTCGGAGATGCCAGGGCAGGCAGCAAAGCTGGTAAAGAGCCAGGAGAACTTGTCCAGAGCTGTGGGATGCTCAGGAAAAGGAAGCAGCAAAGTTGGCCTGGGCTGTGAGAGGCTTTGTCTGCTGAGGGGAGATGCCCAGTCTGGGAGTGGAACCAGGCAAGGAGGAGTCTGGGCTGATCGAGGACTCTGAGGTCAAAGAAAGGAACCCAGGATGGCATTTTGGAGGACATCATCAAGTTTGAAGGACCTGACTGTAAAGGAAATGTGTGGCTGAGGCCAAGGAAAAGCCCAAAATAACTCAAGTGACAAAAACTTGACTTGGCAGGTTCCAGACACTGGGAAAAGTGTCTTGAATGGTTTGACAAAAATCCTCAATTGCTTGGACTTTTTCAGCTGCCCTCTACTCAGGGCTGCAGTGCCCAGCCCTTTGCAGCCCAAGAGCCTGGAGAACAAACACCCCATGGCCACATCAAAACCTGCAGCCCTGTCCCTGTCCCAGTCCCTGTACCCGTCCCTGTCCCTGTCGCTGTCTCTGTCCCTGTCCCAGCCCCTGTTCCTGCCCCTGATCCCTGTCCCTGTCCCTGATCCCTGTTCCAGTCTCTGTCCCAGTCCCTGTCCTCATCCCAGTCCCTGTCCCTGTCCCCGTCCCTGTCCCAGTCCCTGTTCCTGCCCCTATCCCCGTTCCCATCCCAGTCTCTGTCCCCATCCCAGTCCCTGTCCCTGTCCCAGTCCCAGTCCCAGTCCCTGTCCCCATCCCCCTCCCAGTCTCAGTCCCAGTCCCAGTCCCAGCCCCAGTCCCCGTCCCTGTCCCAGTCCCTGTCCCAGTCCCAGTCCCAGTCCCAGTCTCTGTCCCAGTCCCTGTCCCAGTCCCAGTCCCAGTCCCAGTCCCTGTCCCCATCCCCCTCCCAGTCCCAGTCCCCGTCCCCGTCCCTGTCCCAGTCCCTCTTCCTCTCCCTGTCCCAGTCCCTGTCCCTCCTCCACTCCATTGCTCCCGTGCCTCCTCCTGCAGTATCTCCCCCCCTTCTCTCCCCAGCCTTCCCCTCCCTGCAGTGAGGAGCCCCCCAGGCTCAGAACTCTCCATCTACGGCTCCCCATGCCTCGGCTTTACCTGTTCTCTCCTCAATTTCCTTAAATGTCCTAAATTTCCATCCCCATCTCCATTCACAGCGAAGCCTCCAGCCCTGCTGTCCCCAGCTGAGGAGCCGCTGCTGGCACAGGGAGGAGCAGGATCCCATCCAAAGCACTGCATGCTGCTCTCCCTGCCCATCCCCAAGTGACACCAATTAAACACCTGGAACTGCTCCAGGTTTACCCCAGTGTAACCGGGATCACAGGCCAGGGCTGTCTCCAGCGATTGTGGGGCTGGGGAAATGAGAGCTCTGTGCTGGCACTCCTGAGGTCTCCCAGCCCACATTTCAGCGGCTTCATCGTAACAGGGCTGATAATTAATTGATCTGGTATGAAGGTGGCTGCTGCCCGTGCTCGCGGCTGCAGCTCAGCACCGGCTACAGGAGGGAATCTGTGGATCCTGGGCAGTGAGAGGGAGCCAAAGGCAGCTCTGGGCAGGCGCAGGAGTGTGTGGTGCCCGTGTAGGTGTTTGTGAGGTGTGGGGCTCGGTTACTCCGGGGGTGGGAGAAGGAGCAAAAAGCTGAGCACTTGCTCAGCCCCAAAGATGTTTCAGGATGAGGGAAGATTTAGTCTCTTCTTCTGAAGGTTTCTGCATTTCAAAGTAATATCAGAAGGGCTTGAAGCTTAATCTTTGCTACCCAGGAGGCTCCAAGAATCAGGCAAAAGGAGGGGAAAAATCGAATCAATCCCGCAGTATGAATTTATTCCCAGGGAATAAAATTTATTCCCAGGGGGGTCCGAGGCACCAATATTTTCTCTCCCCTCCATTAAGGAGGTAACACCAGCCCCACACAGAAGCCCCTCACGTGTGAGTGCAGGAGCTGGAACAGTGACACGGGGAATGAAACCCACTGGAGTTTGAATGGCATTACCTGGAGGGCTGGAAGGAGAGCTTCTGATGGTACCAAATGGCCCCTTTTGTTTGCCAGGGCCTTCCTGCAGCCCTGACTCTGCATGGTGCTGGAGCCTGGGGATGCGGGGAGAGGGGCAGGGATGCTGCAGGGGGTTGGGATGCTGAGCAGGTCCCAGGGCTGCTGAGCTGGAGATGTGGGAGCACCAGAATAGAATCACAAAGTCACACAACCATTAAGATTGGAAAGGGCTTCCAAGAGCATCGAATCCACACTAACCCAGCACTGCCAGGTCCACCTGAGGTCCCTGTGGGGCTGGGATCCACCTAATGTGGGTGCCTGTGGCTGAGCCTCAGCTCCCCTGGGGGATCATTTCCTGCCAGAGGGACTCATCCTGAGCACAGATGCAGAGAAGGCAGGGGGCTGCAGGGTCCTGGGAAGATCGTGGTTGAGTTGAACATTAAACTCTTCACACTGAGGAGGAGCCCACACAGGACCCCAGCAGCAGCCAGGGCTGAGCACAGCCAGGCAGAGGAGTCTGCAGCTGCTCAGGTCCTGCCACCAGAGCTGTGTCCTTGGGGCTGTGCTCCAGCCTCAGACACACCACTTGGGGAAAACAGAAACCCAGCCATCCTCTGCACAACAGATCCAGCTGGAGCTTCACCTCCTCAGCCCCTGACAGGAGCGTGAAGCTCCTGGTGTCCCATGGGATGTGGGTGTCCTTTTCTGTCATGAGCTGTGCTGGGGAGGTGGTCCCAGGTCCCACCTGCTGCAGGTTATTGCTGTTGGTAACGGCCTGGGGAGATGTGAACTGCTCCACAATGCCTGGTGCTGGCTGCTTTGCTCTGGGATTCTCCTTCCTGAGCTCTGGCTTTGGCCAAGGTCTCCTGGAGAGGATCAGCACAGAAACACCAAGGGCACCTGGTGAAACTTCCTGCCCTGGGAAAAGCTCCTTCTGCAGCCACAGGAGAGGGATGCATCCTCCCTGCCATGATGCAAGGGCTGTGCCAGTATCTGGCAATGGTTTCACACTGTCAGAGGGCAGGGTGGATGGGATATTGGGGGAAATTCTGCCCTGTGAGGGTGGGGAGGCCCTGGCACAGGGTGCCCAGAGCAGCTGTGGCTGCCCCTGGATCCCTGGCAGTGTCCAAGGCCAGGCTGGACAGGGCTTGGAGCACCCTGGGACAGTGGAAGGTGTCCCTGCCATGGCAGGGGGTGGCACTGGACGGGCTTTAATGTCTCTTCCGATCTAGTTCTGTGAGTCTGTGATTTCCTTTTTCATACAGTGAGAAGAAACCCTCCTTTTCACTCATTGCACTCGAAGCTCAGGCATTTCCTTCACCGGTCAAATTTACCCTTAGGAGCTGCGTTAAACCACATTCAATCCACCTGGGCACCAAAGTGGGTGCTGCAGTGGAGCTGCAGTCAGAGCTCTGTGGTCTTTGCTGGGTTTTGGGAAGGGCAGCAGGCCCCGGGCTGTGAGGGGCTGGGACAAGCAGCCCTGGGTATTTATGGCTCTGACTGCACGGCTCCAACCAATGCTATCAGCTTCCCATCACAAAGCGCCCAATCGTTTGAAATTTAAAACAAAATGTAAAACAAGGAATAATGGTAACAAAAAAGGCTTAATTAATTGAAGTAAATTGCATCACAATAGTGATTTCTCAGTAACTTGGCTAAGTGCCCCATTATTCTGATTTCACTCATTATTCATGGATACTAAATAAATCACGGCCCTGCACTTACAGCCCGTGCAGAGGGGCAGGGGGATGGGGGTCCTGCCATCTCCTCCTCCTCCTCTCCATCGATATCCCAGCACTTCCTGAGTGTCCACCTTAAATGGCAGCCAGAGAAATGACCGTCAGAAGGAATTAATTGTACAGCAGGGCTTTTTGGGGGGGACAGTTCTTTCTCTTTTTTTTTTTTAACCTTTGCAAAAAATTTTCCCTGGAGATTCAGCAGGAAGGTTTTTCCAGGGTTGTTTCCCCTCAGTGCTGCCCTGGTCTGGTTATCAATATCCTATTACTGCCAGTTTATTTGAAATAATTTATTTTCTCGCTGCTTGAGCTGCCTGGCTTGCTCCCAGCAGTGATGGGCTCAGCTCAGCCCTGTGGCTGGCACCTCCCTGGGCATCTTTGGGTTTGCTGGAAGGGGCCAGTGACCTGGTACCTGGTGCCCAAGACCACGGTGAGGGCCAGGGACAGCAAGCATTTGCTCATGGCTCTGCTGTTCTTGCCTATATCCATGGTTATCCAGGGCTGACCCAGCTTTGGGAGCAGCCCGGAGCCTGCTGAGTGCCAGCCTGGAGCAGCTTTGAGCTGATTTGGCTGGTTTGGGCGGTTTGATGAGACGCCGAGCGGGAAGGATGCCCCTAAAGCTGAGATGAGGAGGACGCTGGACCCCATCCCTGCAGACACAACCGCTGGAGCGAGGTCCTGCATCCCGACATTCCCGGCATGGACGCATCGGGGCACCACGGGCTTTGTTCTCCCACCCTCGCTAATCACCGCTGGATGTACCAAGCCTGAGCAGCCCAGAGGTGTCTTCTTCAGGAGCCTGACGGTGGAAAAATCCCTCCGAGGTGCTGCAGCCCCGTCCCTCCTCCCCGCCGGAGCGGGGCTTGGTACGGCCAGCATTGATCCGATCGCCGCTCGATGGGATCAGCAGCAGGGAGGTTCCGGGGGTGGGGGACAGACCCTGCCACAAAGAGGCTTCCTCAGCCTGTGGCTCAGCGGGATACCGCTCCAGGATCGGCTCCCAGGATCTCCTCAGTGTCCCCAGTTGCTGCGTGGTCCCCGGCAGCTGCCACGGGCCTCTCTGTGCCATGGAGGAGGTGAAGCGGTGCAGCCGGTGCTGCCGCGTTATCCTTCTTTTCCTTCTCTCGTCTCCTCAAAAGCATCATCCCCTCTCTCCTCTCCAGCGTCCCTGGAGGCCCCAACCCCAAATCCCACCCAGGGCCAGCCCAGCCACCTCCCCACTGTGCAATCCCTACGGAGCGACCACTGCTGCGAGGGGCCGAGGAATCGATAAATCAATGGCAATCAAGATCCCAAGGTGCAATCATAATTAATGTTCATCCCTGATGGATCTTGTCATGGTTTCACCGTGTCCACGTGAGCCGGGATGATAAACCCGACTGTTAAATGGCGCTTTTGCAGATCCCTTCCCGTTCCCAGTCCTCCCCAGGGTGTCTCCTCTCCGGCAGGTCTCAGGAGACCCAAAGAGCCACTTGGAGAGAGGGACACCGCGGTGGAGCCTCGGAGGGGACTGGAAGCGCCGGTCAAAGGGTGTTGGTGCTCAGGGTGGGCACACTGCCACAGCCGAGGGTACCACGGCGGGTGGGTGTCACCGCTGGGTGCCACAGGCAGCACCGCGAGGTGTGGGGAGCTCCTTCCCCAGCTCGGCACTCCCAGAACAGCTCCCGGCCGTGCAGGGCTCTGTGCAGCCCCAATGGCCTGCGGAGGCTGGCGGGGAGCCCTGTGGATGTCACAAACCTGGAGTAACCAGACCCGGATCAATCCGTCAATGCGCAGCGCTGGTTAAGCAGCGCTGTGCTCACCTCGCCCCACTTAAACCAGCGTTCCTGAGCGATCCCTCCGTGCCGCCGTGCCCCGCCGGGCCGCTCCGGCTGCGGGCCATGGCCAAGGCACGGGGACGCTCCCTTCTCCTGTCGCGCTGCGATCGCGCTGGCCGCGTGGGAGCTCGGTAGTGGATGAACCCCGGGGACCACCGAGGTGCGGATGGAGTGGGGGGAAGCTGAGAGATGCCCTGCTGGCGTTCTGTGCCCCATTTTGTGGCCGCGCTGCTTGGTGAGCCCTGCCCGCGGGAGCAGCTCACTCCCCGATGGACGCTCCCCTCTCCAGGGATCCGGGATGGCAGTGGCTCCAATCCCTGACCCCGTGTGGGTCGTGGCTGCTCCCTCAGCACCCTCCACAATCAGCTGGAGATGCGCAGCGGCCGAGGCTCAGCTCCATCCCACAAGGATTCAGCTCCATCCGAGGCCCCAGGAAAGCCCAGAGCCCTCTGCGGCTGAGGACCTTTGTCTGCAGCCTTCCACCAACAGCTGGGTGCATGCCAAAGTTCCTCCTTTCCCACTTTTGAGGGGCTGTGGGGGTGCACGGGCAGGAGGGCTGTCCGGGGCCATTCCAGAGGGTGCAGGAAGTTGGGAAGCACCCGGGGAGCGCAGCAGCAGCAGCAGGGCCTGGCGGGAACCCACGAAGCAGAGCTGGGTATCGATTTCCCATTGATCCCATGCAACCACATTCTGCAGCGGCTGCTGTCCTACATTTCAATCCCACACCTTCGCCTCTGACTTTAATGGGCTTCATCACAGCCCAAAGCTTTATTTAACCAAGAGGGGAGGGAACGGAGGTTGCCAGAAATCAGAGCAGCCGGGTCCCCGGGGTCTGCCCAGGCACAGCCGGATCCGCTGGATCCCTCCCAGCTCCCAGGACAAGTTCCCTGGGTGTTTTAGGGGATGTGGGTGTCCCCACACTCCCACAGCCCTGAGGCGAGTGTGCTCCGCGTGTGGGTAACAGCACCCAGCTCTCCAGCAGTGCTGCCGCCTCCAGGTCTCGGTGCACCCATCCTGGCTGTGCCTGCTCAGCTCCATGTCCCGAACAAAGGGCTCCGAGTGCTGCCGGATGGGCAAAGTGAGGCTCCGCCTCAGCGGGGATCTGCACAATAACGCATGCGGGAGCACTGCCGCCGCCCCACAGCCAGATGTGAGGGTACAGACGACACGTCCACCCCCGCGACAGCTGGCAGATGAATATGGAGGAGCTGGGTCTGGTTAGGGATGCCTGCATCTTCCATGGGCGTTCCTTGAGTATCCATCAATGCAAATCAATGCTATGGCAGTCCGGAGTGTTGGGATTCAGCTCCTGCGAGCAGCCTGGGGGGCTGGAAGCAGGGAGACAGGGCAGACAGGGCAGAAGAGAAGCAGCTGAGCATGGGGTCACCCCTGGGAGCCGGGATGGAGAGAACAGGAGCTTCAGTATGGCCAAACCCTCCTGGATAAGGATCCCGAGAGATGGGAGAAGGACCCAGTGGCACAGAGGGATGGTTGACGCTCCAGACCTGCTCAGGCCCTGGCAGAGGCAGGGCAACATCCTTGCCATTCCTCCTCCTTTTTCAGGTTTTCCTGGACTGCATGGGTGCCAGGCTGGTGAATTTCCCCAACACCATTGCAGCAATCCAGAAATGTCTCTCCAGGGGCTGCCAGTAGCTCAGGTGAGCCACGGCTGGGAGCAGGAAGAGATGCAGGACTTGAGCACAAGAAAGGTGGAGGACCTGAGAGCAGCAAGACCAGAGAGCAGGATGGATGGGGGACCCAGGAGCAGGAGAAATGGAGGACTTGGGATGAAGAAGAATGGAAGACCTGGGAACAGAAGGGATGGAGGACCTGGGCACTGGGAAATGCCCCCAAACCCTCCAAGCTTTCCTGGTGGCAGCAGATTCACAGCTCAGCTCCACTGGGCCCTTTCAGATATCCTCTCAAGAAGCCTCTTAGTGCTTTTCAATGGGAGAAGCTCGAAGCCAATGTCAGCCTCTTCCAAAGAGCCCCCACTGCCATCCCATCCTCCCCCTGTTCCAAGGCAGCTCCCAGCCCCTGCTCCTGCTCCCTCCCTGGGGCAGAATATGGATGCTGTGTTTATTTTTGATTTATGCCAAGCTGGAAAAGAAATACATTTTCTTCAATTATTAATCAGTGAGGTGTGAGAGGGGGGCACGAGCTGGAATTAACTCCGTGACCTTTGGGGGTGGGGTTTTGGCTCCCTGCCTCCGTCCACTCCTGAGCCCAGCACGTGTTTCCAGTCCTCTCAGCAGAAACGGGGCTGCTCCCATGAGCAACCCCTGGCAGATGTCCCCAAGGCTGCTGAGGGTGTTTAGATGATGGGGACAGTGTAGGATGCAGGCAGCCAGCCCAGGCTATGGGGACATCCAGAGTCATCCTGGTGTTCACATCCACCCCATGCACAGGCGACCTAAGCCCAAACCAGGTCAAGCTGTGGATCCACCTGCCCTGCTCTGCTCCATCCCACCACACCCTCCTCAGTGCCCCTGGTCACACAGAGTCATCTCGCTTGGAGAAGGCCTCGAGATCATTGAGTCCAAACTGTGCCCCATCCCCGCCCTGTCACCAGCCCAGACCACTGAGTGTCCGAGGACACCACCTCCTCCCTGGACACTTCCAAGGCCTGACCACCGTTTCCATGAAGAAAATCCTCCTGGTCTTCAACCTGAACCTCTTCTGGTACAACTTGAGGCCGTTCCCTCTCCTCCTGTCCCTGTTCCCTGGGAGCACAGCCTGATTCCCCTGGCTGTCCCCTCCTGTCACGGAGTTGTGCAGAACCACAAGTCCCCCCTTGAGCCTCCTTTTCTCCAGGCTGAGCCCCTTTCCCAGCTCCCTCAGCCTCTCCTGGGGCTCCAGCCAGCTCTCCCCAGCTCCGTTTCTCCCCTGGACACACCCCAGCCCCTTGATGTCTCTCCTGCAGTGAGGGGTCAGTACCGGACAGAACACTCGAGGTTTGTCCTGAGCAGTGACCAGCACAGAGGGACAATTCCTGCCCTGGCCCTGCTGGCCACACTGGTTTTGACATAAGCCAGGTGCCACTGGCCTTCTTGGCCACCTTGGCCATGCACAGGTCCTTGGACAGCATGGGACACCCCAACCCCGCCTCTGCTCCCACACAGCCCATAGAGAGACACAGCAGGATCAGGTTCCCCACAGCTTCCCACACTCCTTTGGGTGCCCTCTGTGGGCTCCCAGCCAGGACAGAGGCCACATTTCCTTCTCCCTCCTTTGGCTCTTGGCTTCTGCTCTTGGCATTGGGTGGATGCCCAGTTTTAGGTGTTTGGCAGGAAGGCAGCTGGGCAGGAGAGAGGAGATTTTTTGACTGCTCCTCCACCCTCCTGCCTCAAAAACACCCCCTGAGCCAAGGCCCAAGGCCAGAGTTCACCCTGACTCCCCCAGAAGGGTGGGGAGGCCCAAGCCCAGCAGGACAAGGCAAAGTTGGCCTTGGGAAGTTGGAGCATCTCTGGCGCAGGCGTGTTCTGGGCTCCCTGCCCCCTCCTGTGCCGCTCCTTCCCTCCCTTCCTCCCTCCCTCCCCGAAAGCAGCACTGCGGCAGCAGCACCAGCAAACTGATCAAGGCGAGAGGACTGATCAATAGGTGTATTGAGCACTGTTCAAGGTACGGTGATTTTTGCGGATTCAGTGCTAACCTCACACCAGAGCCCTGAGCTGCCTCTTCTCCCCTGGCACAGTCACCCCAGTACTGGCTGGGCCACCCTCTTCCAGCAGGTGTCCCTCCTGAGGACAGCCAGACGGCTCCCAGGAGGAAGCAGAGACCTTGCAGGCTCGAGGCACTGGTGACACTTTCAGCTGGAGGGAGAGGGGACAGTGAGCAGCTGCAGGGGCATTTCTTCCCTATGGGTTCATGGCAGAGTCTTGGGGACAGCTTTGTTCATGGGGCTCAGGAACTCTTAGACAGGTGCAGCCAAGCTCTGAGATTCCCAGGGATGGGGATGGAGGACCTGGGGTCATTGTGATGATGGGAAGAAGATAACAACCAGTTCAGGCTGTCCTTGACCAGAGCGTGAGAAAGGAGATTCTGCCCCACTCAGGTGAGACCCCAGCTGCAGAGCTGCCCCAGCCCTGGGGAACAACATCAGGAGGACGTGGAGCTGCTGGAGCCAGTGCAGAGGAGGCCACAGAGCTGCTCCAAGGGCTGGAGCCCCTCTGCTCTGGGGCCAGGCTGGGAGGGCTGGGGGTGTTCACCTGGAGAAGAGAAAGCTCCAGGGAGAGCTCAGAGCCCCTTGCAGGGCCTGAAGGGGCTCCAGGAGAGCTGGAGAGGGACTGGGGACAAGGGATGGAGGGACAGGACACAGGGAATGGCTTCCACTGCCCAGGGCAGGGATGGATGGGATCTTGGGCAGGAATTGTTCCCTGTGAGGGTGGGGAGGCCCTGGCACAGGGTGCCCAGAGTAGCTGTGGCTGCCCCTGGATCCCTGGCAGTGTCCAAGGCCAGGCTGGATGGGGCTGGGAGCAGCCTGGGACAGTGGAAGGTGTCCCTGCCCATGGCAGGGGGTGGCACTGGATGGGCTTTGAGGTCCCTTATGCCCCAAACCATCCTGGGATTCTCTGAGAACCATCCGTAGCTCATGGGCTGACCCGCAGGCAATGGTGGGAGGGAGGAACCCTCCACCAGCTCAAGCTTTCCGGCAGTGCCTGCGTGGAAAATGCAGGATGATCACAGAGTCACCCCATGCCCCATGGCATGGCAGGAGATGCCTCTGGAAGGCTCCTCTGGAGCCCTGGCTGGCTGTTCCAGGGCTGCAGCTCCCAGGAGAAGCCCGTGGGATGCACTCCTGGCTCAGGGTCTGGCCACGGCCCCGCCCGGCATCACCCGTGCTGAGACTTTGATGGAAAAGGATTTTCACATTTAACATCCCCCAGCTCGCTGACAGCCACAAGGGGAGGGATGGGGAAGGCAGATAGCCCGGAGAGGCTGATAAGGTGCTGGGAAAGATAACACAGAAATTGAACAGAACTTCATGTGAAGAGCTGCTGCTTTAAACCTGTCCCAGCCCCTTCGCTACCGAGCACAGAGGGACATTACACCTTGCAAGGTAAAAATAGCACATTTAATGAAGCTGGGAAAACGTCAATTGTATTTGGTTGGAATTGCAGAGACCTCATTTCCATGTTCCCCATGAAAACTCTTCGGCTTTGGAACAGATATGAAAGCTCCACACGTTGATCTGCAAAATGAGCTTTGAGCCAGAAAAGCAGCAGGAACCAAACACAAAACCTGGTCCCAAAGCCCCAGGTTTGACCATTATCACTCTCACACAGCTCAGGGGTTCAGGTTTTGGTCACCGAGGGGGAAAAAAAAAGCACATTTTAAACCTGCTGAATTTGTGATAGAAATTTGCCATCTAAGCTGAATTCTGCTCCAAAATTGAGGGCGTTTTGGAGTGAACATTGAAGGCAATGGGAGACCATCCAGGCTGCAAATGCATTTAGGAGGAAAGGGATGGACCACTGGCCTCTCGGATGCCGTCTTTGATTTAGGAGGAAGGGAAATGTCTGTCTCTGGAGACGAAGGAAATGTCTTTGCTCACTTTAACCTGGAGGGAGGGAGGTGCCCTGGCCCCTGTCCCACTGCCCCTCTGGCAGGACGGTGCTGGGGTGGATTTTCGAGGGAGGAGAGCAGTGGGGAGGGCGGGACATGCCACTGATGCCATTTCATCTCACTCTGCAGCACTTGGCTCACACACCCTCCAACGGGCCCATCCGTCACACTCCTCGTTAGGGAAAATCTATTCTAAAAACCTCTAATTTTTATTTTAAAGTCCAATAGAGCTCGGTGGTAATTTTCACTTTAAATAACGATTACACACTTTGAAGTACAAGGTGTGCCTGAGTGCCCCTGCCAGGAGTGAGCAGTGGGGCCTGCTGCTCCCTTCCCTCTGGGTAGGACCCAGTGATGGTGCCAAGTGCTCTACAAGTGCAATTCCTATTTGCACCCCTTAAGTTGGTCCTTTTTTATACTTGGAAGGAGAGATGTGGGCAAACTTTTCATTGGGAAGTGTTGACATTAGGCCTGAGGCAGCTCTTGACCTGAGATGGTGACACAAATTCCATCTCTGCTCACACAGGGTTTTGGGAAGGAGCAGCTCCGAAACCCAGAGTGAGATGTGGCACCTCCAAGGCGGAGCTGGTGGGCTCCTAAAAGCACCCTGAGAAAAAAAAGGTGCATGATAGAAGGGGCTCAGCCCTTGAGGTTTCTCATCCTGTTCCCACCTCTCATCTTTCCTGCTCTCTGTTGATCCCTTCCTCTGCCATTTCCCATCTCCCTGGCCCCAAAACATGACCCAGGAGCCACCGTTATGGACCTGGAGAGGCTGGGCTGGCTCTGAAATGTCCCTGGCAAAGCCCTCTGCTGGAGAGTGGGATTCCCCATGGGAGCTGCCAGGGGATTGTCCTGCTAGGAGCATTGTCTGCCAAGCCAGGATCTCCCCGCCCAGCTTGCAGATTCCAAGGAAAACACAGGGAAGAGCTGAGCTCTGCTGAGGAAGCTGCAGGTTTTCTGCAGCCCAGCAGAGCCGTTGCAGGACTGGAAACTCGGCTGGAGCTGAAGCAGAGCACTCAGGGGAGGTGGGAGAGAGTCTGACACTCACTGGGCAACAGCTGGGCTGGAGCTGGGACAGCCACTGGGATTTGGGCAGGGCTGGAAATGCTCCCCGAGCACAGGAGTTGCTCTGGAGCCTTTCTTCAACCTCCTCCTCCATTTTCATCTGTTGAGCCACTCTCCAGAGCTCCATCCAGCACAGAGCTCAATCCAGCTCCATCCTGCTCCATCCTGCTCCATCCAGTCCTCAGGTCAATTCATCCCTAACCTCCAACTACCCCCGACCTCCATCCAGCCCAGAGCTCCACCCAGCCCTCAGCTTCATCTGTCCCTCAGCTTCATCCAGCCCTCAGCTTCATCCAGTCCTCAGCCCATCCAGCCCAGAGCTCCATCAAGCTCTCAGCTCTGTCCAGCTCCATCCAGCTCCATCCTTCTCCATGCTGCTCCATCCAGTCCTCAGGTCAATTCACCCCTGACCTCCAGCCATCCCTCAGCTTCATCCATCCATCCATCCTACCAGCCAGCCAGCCCTCGGATCCATCTATCCCAGCTCCATCCAGCCCCCAGCTCCATCCATCCCTCAGCTTCACCCATCCCTGCTCCAGCCACTCTCCTCCACACCACCTCATGACACAAGGTCTCAGCCCACTGAGCAGGGCTGTCTCGAGATGCCCAGAGCTCCCAGGCAGACAAACTCTGCTCCCTGTCCCCTGCACCCACCCAGCCCCATCCATCCCCAGTTTCTCTGGCAGATTCCAGCTCCTCCTTGGCCTGGCCGGTACCCAGAGGATGCTCGGGGAGGGTCCATTGAGGCCTCACGAACCCACCCAAGCAACAAACAGAGAAAGAGATGCAAGGATGGAAAATTCCCCTTCATAATTAATAAATGAAGAATATTGTTGTTAATCGATGTAGCTGTGAAGAGAATATCGATCCCAGCCTCATGCTATTTTTTGTGCGGCTTAGATTTTTACACCTCATTTAGAGGCAGGTCTCTCTGGGGACCTCTTAACACCAAAAGATATTTGCAGGAGTCCAAAGTAGAAGGGAAGAAAAGGGGGGAAAAAGATTAATTATTACCAGAGCTGGAGAATTATGTGTGTGTCCCATTGTGGCCAACTGCAGCACGGATTTGAATATTTGATTAATAGCAATTCTAGCCAGGGTTGATAACTTATCTCCATGCTGGGTATTTAATAAACAAGTGGGAGCCATTAGAAACATTTTTAATATTAATCCCAGGAAATTATGCTGATGAAGGTCAACCCTTTGCCTGTTAGGACTATGCAAGGAGGATTCCCTGCTCGCTTGCCTCATTCCATCTTTGGGTGGTTTAAATCCCTCTGTGCCTCAATTCTCCTTTTCCAAGATGGATAAAGCCAGAGCTGGAAGTGGCACCAGTTAAAGCACCGAGCGAGGAACTCTTGTTAAAGCCAAACCTCTAAAGAACAGCCAGGGAGATGGTTGGGAGGAGCAGTGGGAGCAGTGGGAGCAGTGGGAGCAGTGGGAGCAGTGGGAGCAGCGGGCTCAGGGAGCTGCTGGGGTGTTCTGCAAAGTCCCAGTGCAAGGATGGGTTCATTCCAGGAGGGATTTCATTCCAGCTGCTGGTTCCTGGCTCTGGGATGAGGCAGAGCAGGAGCTGTGTGTCCCCATACCAAACCACGTCTGGTGGAGACATGGTCCAGCCTCCTGAAGGGTTAAGAACAGTTCAAAGAGCTGAGGAGCAGCGACATTCCTGAAAACTCTGGCAAAATCCACATGGGAGGCAGCAGGAGATCCTGGGACAAGGCTCATCAGGGACACAACAGCTTGTCCTGGCTCCCAGGAGCTGCTCCTCCAGCAAACCACGCTGGGGATGTGCAGCCCGTCGGGGTTGGAGGGTAGTCCCATGCGGAGCATGGGATGCAAAAAGAGCTGGGAGATGGGAAAATGACCATGGAACCTCCTCATGGCAGTCAGGGATCCCTGCTGCTGCAAGGCTTCATGAGACGGGAGAAATTAATCCCTAAATAGGAGGAGAGTGATGGATCCTGCTCCACACTGGTTCTGCCAGTGCCACCTGGAGTTTGGGTTTGGAGGATATTCAGACCAGATTGGTAAATTTAGGTCAAATTTCAGCCAAGCAAGGAGGGGAGACTGTGTGAGAGGAAAAAAAATTAGTAAACTCCAAATGTTCGGCTTTACACTGTCACGAAACATTCCTGAGAGTAAACACAGAGTCCCCAAAAAGGGGAGGCTGAGCTTGCCTGAGGTGGGTTAGACTCAGCATTTAGGCATGACACAAAGGGGCAATTAGCAGCAGGAGTGGGATTCTCCCTGGCAAGCTAAAGGGAGATCTTTAAAATCCCTTCCAAACCAAACCCTTCCATGATTCCATGAAAGCAGCAGTCCCCAGACTGTTATGAGTGCCCCACAGTATTTGTTGGATATGAGATGACAAAAGGCACTCTTGCTCAAAACCCCCCTAGGGTACAACTTAGGAGGTGGGGAGAAGGGCAAAGGGTGAAAGAATACGTACAGGGAGTGGGACAGGAGGGGTGTCCCACCCCCGACAGGGCACTCCCAAAAGGAGTCGCCGCCATTTCCCTGGCCCTGCTTTGGGGACAGTTGTGTCACCTCTGTCTGTGGGAGCCGCGGGACACGGAGGGGCCGAGAGGAGCCGGGCTGCGGGAACGGGAGCGGCGCGGCCGGGATGTGCTCCCTCCTCCCCGCTCCAGCAGGGCTCACGCATCCATCTCCTCCTTCGGCCGTGATAGGCCCTGGTGCTGCAGATCCATGCAGATCAATGCAAAATTAATTAGAGTAATCAACTCAGCTGTACCACAGAGATCATACAGGCAGGGTTTTAGGTGACTAATTGGTGGAAGCTGACAGCCAGTGTCCCCGGTGTCTTAGAGGTATTAACACTTTTTTCTCTGTAGATTAATTACCTTTTTCCACCTTTCACTTGATGGGCCTGTCCGTGCCGTGCTGTTTGGGGGCAGCAGGGATGGAGGCCGGGCCTGAGGAGCATTCCATGGAGTGCAGTGTCTGGATTTGGGAGCAGGCAAGCCCAGGTTCCATGGGCGGGCACAGCTTTGGCACCAGCAGCCGGATTTTAGGGGAGGGATGGGTGTCCCTGCCCCCTGCTGAGCCTCCTGGCCACGGCAGAGCCCCAGTTGTGCACGTTTACAGCGGGCCACTCTCCTGCTGGGCCTGTCCTAACAGATCCGTGGACCCTCCACCTCCCTCCTCTTCTGCCTCGGATCGGGGCTGACACCACTGGAACATCTTTTGGCCAAGGCTGATGCCCACACTGCTGGTCTGAGGCTGTTTCACAGGCACATGAGGAGGTTAAAAGGTGGATTTGTTCAAATACCAACACTGGGGCTCTGGGACAGAGACCTAATGAGAGTCTGATGCTGCTCGAATACGAGCTGAGAGCCAAGCAGAGGCTCTAAATAGCCAGGGTAATTAATCACCACCAGTTATCCACCAGCAGAGATGGGTGTTCCATCACCTGCACTCTAAGTTGCCATTGGGCATCTTCCTGCTGAGAGTGCCCTGGCTCTCATTTCTCATAATGGAAATTATGGCACGAGAGAGGGGGACAAAATTGTGGCACTGCTAAGGCCCCACCTGGAATCCTGTGTCCAGTTCTGAGCCTCTCACTTCAGGAGTCATTGAAGGGCTGGAGCAGGTCCAGAGAAGGGAACAGAGCTGGGGAAGGGACTGGAGCACCAGAAGCAACTGGGGGAGCTGGAGGGGCACAGCCTGGAGAAAAGGAGGCTCAGGGGGCACCTTGTGGCTCTGTACAACTCTCTGACAGGAGGGGACAGGCAGGGGGGATGATCAGGCTGTGCTCCCAGGGAACAGGGACAGGAGGAGAGGGAACGGCCTCAGGCTGGGCCAGGGGAGGTTGAGGTTGGATATTGGGGAAAATTTCTTCACTGAAAGTGTGATCAAGCATTGGCACAGGCTGCCCAGGGCAGTGGTGGAATGCCATCCCCAGAAGTGTTGAGAAAGCAGAGGAGATGTGTCACTTTGCCATATGGCTCAGTGGGCAGGGAGGTACTCAGTCAAAGGCTGATTTTGGAAGAATTTTCCGAATTCATTGATTCTCTTGTTCTGTGATTCCACAAAGGTCCCTTGGGATGCTCCTGGTGACCTTCACCCCGCTGAGCCTGGGGAGCGAGGGGGAATCCCCCCTTGGCTTTCACAGACAAGGGGCCAAAGCACAAGTGAGTGACCAAAGATATCTCCTGCCTCGGTGAAACACATCAGAGGCACTGGTTGGACACGGAGGAAGGCAGCAGAGTCCTCCTCCTGCCCAGGATCTCAGCACTGAAACCCCACAAGTTGAGCCCTTGGGTGTCACTTGTCCCTGGAATCACTGGAGAGGTGCTGGACTCTGCCAGTCCAGGTCAGCAGCAGCTTTCCCAGCCAAGCCTTCAGCTGCCCAAAGGGAAGGTGTTAAACCCAGATCAGTCACCAGGCTGAGGCCACCAGAGAAGGATCTGCACCCTTGGAGAGCCATTTGTCCCCTCTGACGGCCGCTGTCCGATAGCCAGGATGAATGGTGCTCTCGAGGAGGACAGATGTCCCCACCCAGCTGCCACGGCCACCTCGCACTCGTCCCACTCAGGGGGTTGGGAGATGGATCCTGCCACCATTGATCCAGGACTCAGCCTCAGAGCAGGTTTTATTGGCAGGGATAACAGAGAGGGCAGCGGGAAGTGCCAGTCAGGGAAGGGAAAGTCTCCAAGCCCAGGAGGTTCATGGGCACAGCACCAGTGAAATGCAGCTGCTTTTTGGATGAGCAGGGAAGTGCAGAGTCAGCAGAAGGTGTGACTTGTTACAGGAGCATCCCCACAGGAAGATTATGCCCAAGGACAGGACCTGATCCAAGGAGCTAAGCAGCATGGACAGGCAATGGATTTAAACTGAAAGAAAGTAAGGATAGATGGAATTTTGGGAGAAATTCTTCCCTGTGAGTGTGGGGAGGCCCTGGCACAGGGTGCCCAGAGCAGCTGTGGCTGCCCCTGGATCCCTGGCAGTGTCCAAGGCCAGGCTGGATGGGGCTTGGAGCAGCCTGGGACAGTGGAAGCTGTCCCTGCCCATGGCAGGGAGTGGAACTGGATGGGCTTTAATGTCCCTTCCACCCCAAACCACTCCATGATTCTGTACTGACAGACTGGGTGACCTGCAGAGCTGGGGACCTGTGACCCTGGGGTAGAGCCAACACCTGACTCTGAAGCTCAGCAGCATCCAACTCGCATCAAAAGCTTGACCCTCCCTTTGTGTTCACCTTTCTTAAAATAAAAAAGCAAAACCCCTGTACCTTTCCTGCAAGATAAAAGGCAATTTTCCAAGAAAACTGCCTCTCTTTTCATGCAGCTTCAGTCAGGGCCCTTCAAAATTCAAACTTTCAGGTGTGATGGCTGCCCTTGGCAGGGGTTTGGGGTGGTGAAAGGGGTCATGCAGAGAGGGCAGCACTGCAGCACTCTGGTGCCCCTGGCCCAGCAGGACCTGATGCCCCAAGACAGGGCAGGCAGAAGCTGCTCATGCCTGTCCATGTTTCCTGTCTTCGTTCCCAGTTCCTGGTGACACCGGGTGGGTCACAGCATCCTGTGGGCTCCCACAGACACCAACCCACACCCCAGCCCATCCCCGGAGTGAGAATTCTCTCCTGGCTCCTGTGGTGACCCTGCTGCCACCTCGCAGGC
Source organism: Acrocephalus scirpaceus scirpaceus (assembly GCA_910950805.1). Taxonomy (NCBI): domain Eukaryota; kingdom Metazoa; phylum Chordata; class Aves; order Passeriformes; family Sylviidae; genus Acrocephalus; species Acrocephalus scirpaceus. The sequence goes on along the minus strand of OU383800.1, from coordinate 2,543,803 downwards.
AGGCAGAGGGCTGAAGGAGGAGCATTATCGCCTCCTCAGCTCCCAGCACTTTAGAATGCTTTCATCCCTGAAAGCTTCGGCGGGGAAGAAAGGAGAGTGGCCTGAGCCCCGGCAGCACCGTAAGTGCTTTCCTTTTTTAACAAAGCCCCAGCGAGGGGGAGGACGGAGCGAGGGCTGAGCGGCCCCGCACCAGCACCAGGCACGACCCCTCCCACCGTGGGTTATCGGGATTTGCCCATCCTTAAAAATAAATCTTCCCCAGTTTCCTTTTATAGGGCCTTTCAAGCCGTATCCCCCAGGTCCTCGTGGAGGGTAATGAACACGCAAGGCAGGGCTTAGAGCTGCCTGAATTATTCATCAGGAATAATATTTGTGGCCCTTTCCATCTCGTGGTGAATCAATGGAGAATTTATGGGTGAGGGTCCCCACTACTGGGGAGCCATTGTGGGGACAGCAATATTTGCCAAAAATGGGGGATTCATCACCCTTGCCCTGAGCCTTCGGCACAGAGATTCCAACCCCAGGCACAGCCACAGGGATTTCGCTGGTTGTTGGCCAAAGTCAAGCCTGGCCTTGCCTGGGGAGGCACAGAAGCACAAGGGGAGGATGGTCCATGTGTGAGGGGTGACTTCAGACCCCCCAGGAGCACCTGAACCGCTGGGGTAGCACCCCATGCACAGGGACACTACGGACACACTGGGGTCACAGAGGCCACACAGAGCACAACGTTACCTGAGGTGTCTCCTCACATCCCCACTGGCTCCTGTAGGAGGTTGGGCTTGGCAGCCTGGAGCAGGGCTTCACTGTGGGAGGAAGTTCTTCTGGAGAAAGCGGGATGCTGTTCCCAGAGAAGCTCTGTACATGGTGCAGCCACTCTGGAGCTTTAGGGAACTGCTGAGTGGGAAACCAAGGAAAGCTCCAGCAGAGGACCTGGACCATCTTCCCATCTTTCCTGTTGTCTCTAAGTTCTCCCTTAACCTGGAGCAGGGCAAGGGGAAATTACATTTCTGCATCTGCATGGGCAGCTAATGCTGCCATAAGCCCTGCTTCCCATCCCATCCCATCCCATCCCATCCCATCCCATCCCATCCCATCCCATCCCATCCCATCCCATCCCATCCCATCCCATCCCATCCCATCCCATCCCAGCTGAGAAGATAGAGAAGTGTTTTTGAGAGCTTCTCTTTGAGGGAATTGCAGTTTTAAACCTAAACTGAGCAGTTTTGCAGGGGTCCATCCCATCTTCCTGCTTCTTCCCCTGCCAGGGATGAGGCTTCCACCAGCAGCAACACCTGAGCAGAAGGGTGGAACCTCCATGGACAGTTCTCCTTGGAGAGCCACAGAGAACCTTTGGGGAAAGGCCCTTTCTCAGCTGCTGTTGGGATGGGAAGATCCCTGCTCAGAGCAGAAGGACCTCACAAGGGATTGACTGCAGCTGGCTCAGAGTGGGCAGAAGCAACTCCCTGGTTTGGAGTTAAAGAGCAGATGATGGAATCATGGAGTTTTCTGGTTTGGAAGGGACCTTAAAGCCCATCTTATTCCACCCCCTGGGCCACAGGCAAGGACACCTTCCACACTTCCAGGGATGGGGCAAGACCAGATCATGCTCAGCCAGGTACAAACTGTGCTGACCACAAGGGATCTGAGATCAGCTTTTGCTGCAGCAGCAATTCCTGAGATGTAAAACTTGGCTTTTGGATCTGATATTTGCACCTGCACCCCCTCCACCCAAACAAAACTCCCCAAGAGGGCTTCACAAACCTCCAAACCTCCCCACACAGCCCCCCCAAATCCCAGCAGTGGTGGGACTGAACACAGGGGTCTCATCCTTTGTCATCCACCAGCTCCAAGTGACAGCGAGAAGGTGGCTCTCGCTTGTCAGGGTGGCACAGTGTCATCCAGACGATGGCCTGGGGCTGGCTCACGGGAAGAAGAAGAGCCCTAATGCAGTTTTGACAACGAGGCCATCAGTTAAGTGCTCTGTGTGGATATTTCCCCCTCTCTCTATTGTTTATTATTGGAAGTTACAAGTAGCTAAAGACCTCCCCAATTATCTGGGAGCCACTTAAGAGCAATTGAGCACCTGTCACCCACTGAATGGGCTGCCTCGCCCTAATGACAGGAGAGGAGAAAAGATGCAGGTCAGCAGTGCCGGGATGCCGGCAATTTACAGCCGAGCAGGGCCAGCTCCCAGCGCCCACAAAGGAAAAAACACCTCAAGAGGCAGGAGGAGCAAAGGAACAGGGATGAGTCTCCCCAGGGCGGGTGGGAGACTCGATGACCACAGCTCGAGGGTCACTGCTCGGACCGTGGAGCTCTGCAGCATCCCAGGGGATGTGGAGCAAGCTGTGCTATTAATGAATGGCTCGGTCCTGTAAACAGGAAAGAAAAAACTCCCAGGAATCGTTCACTGACCATCAGACAGCATGACAAAAATTTACCTGTGCTTATTTCCCTGCTTGGGGTGCCATACCAGGGTTTGGTTCTGGCTGCTGAGAGGGCTGGAGGTGCTGCAAGTCCCCAGCACAGAGCCTGAACCTATGGGACTGTGGCTGCATTTCCCACATGAGGCCACTTCAGACAGCTTTAGACATGAAAAGCTTTGCTTTTGAGGCATCATTTGGGTTAGATTCACTATAATTTCTATATAATATAAATGTATCAAGTGGGTCAATTGTATAGAATGGCGTGAAAAAAATCTGACACAATACCAGCCAAAGCTGAGGTGATGTATCCCCACCATGAATGAGAATATATGTGTGTAAAATATCCTAAAAATCATGTCGTAGGAAGGAGGCTGCACTCAGCTCTCTGGAACAAAGCCTGAACCCATCCTCTCCCCTCCGGCTGTGCCTCAGGAGCAACTGGGAACCACCTTCCCTGGAAGAGCAGAGGTTTTTCTCCTGAGAGAAGAAAGCTGCCCACGCACAAACATCCTCTCCTGCAGACAGCTCTGGATTTGTGAAGCTAGGATGTGGGAAGAGGCCAGTGGAGTCTCCAGCAGTGATCCCCTAATCTGGGAGTGTGCCTGGGAAGTGGGGGGCTGGGAATGGGGGAGAAGGTGCCAACCTGGAAAAGTTCATCGATAGAAACATAAAATTAAAATAATTTGCGTCAATTCCGCTGAGTGGCTGTTAGGCTTAATTGTTATTGACTCGTCACTGTAATTATTAAGGCTTACACAGAGCTGGGCTGGCAAAGGAGGTGGGTTTGGGACCCCACCACACTCAGAGTGTCCCCCCCCATCCCTGGGAGTGGGACAGGGACGTGTCTCCTCCTTGGTTCTTGGAAACAGCCCCCCAAAAGTCACCAGTGGCGCAAAGGGGGGAATTGGGCCCATTTTTGGCGTGCAGGAACAATGGGGAAGATGGAGAAGGGATGAAGGAGGGGAAGACCAAAAGCAGAAGGGAGGAATGGGGAAGGCTGAGGAGGCAGCTCCAGGGAGACCCCATGGATGCTGCCAAGGCTGCTGGCTCGGTGTGGGGTTGGGTGATTTCCTCCCCTCCTTCCTCCGGCCTTTGTTTCTGCTGCCAGCACAGACCCCAAGCAGCAGAGGAGGCTGATCAATAGGAACACGGTGTTTGCATGGATCATACATGCGAAGAGCACGTTCCCGGATCAATGCCGAGGTCTCGCAGAAGGAGAGGAAGGGAGGGGAGAGCAAACCCACCCTGGCAGGATGCGCCTCGCCACAGGATGTTCCGTTTCCATGGCGATGGGCTGTTCTCCCGCCACCCCGGCCCGTCCTCCGCCCCGAGCTGGGGACCCCTCTCAGCACCCCAAGGCGGGGCAACCGTCCCACCGGGATCTCCCCCTGCTGAGGGGGTCCCGCTCAGGAATGGGGCTCAACCCCCCCAGGCTGGTCCTGCCCCTCACACGAAGTGACAATGAGGTGTCCCCATCACACATCCAGCAGTGGAGAAGATCCTCATCCTGTTTTTCCTCCCTGTCACAGTCCACAGGTGAAACCACAGCTCCCAGCTGCCGGTGGGCCCGTGTGGGTCCCGGCTGCACCTCCCTACCTGCCTCCTACCCCCGGGGCTCGCAGGAATTAATTAGATCATGTCTTTAAAGTACTCTGGCAATAAGAAGCACTTAAGAAAAGTGCTCTGAAACCTGAACAGAACCAGAGTTTGCCCAGCCAAGGGTGGACATCCCTGCTTTGTTTCCACGCAAAGAAAGAGACCTTGAGCCACAAATCCTCCAGAAGCCCCCAGAGCAGCCCCTTGGGTGCTTGCCCACGGGACCCTGGGGTTTTCTGGCCCACCTTCCCCGCCGGGTTCCACTTGTGCCTGACTGCGCAGAGAGGAGGGAGTTTGGCGCTGCAGCAGAGCCAGCCAATAATTCCCAACCAATAAAGTTATCTGAGGGTAATCATTAAGCCCTTACGAGTAATGCAGCTCATGTGGAGCTGGGCGAGAGCACGAGCGAGGCACTGCTGCAAATGTCCTTGCAGCCAGCCGCTGACCTTGGCCAGGCACAGCCCCGCGGCTGCTCCCACACCCCCTTGCAATTCGGGGATGGGACACCACTGCAGGGAAGGTCGCTTGCCAGGACTCAAAGGGCTCCTGGTGGCCACAATGGCCAACTCCATGTGTCTCTCCTGCAGTGAGAAAAGGGACCAGGGTGGTGGGAGGAGGATGGGGAGGAGATGGTTGGAAGTGGGACAGGATGAAGCCCTCGAAGTCACAACTGGAGCTTGCAGAAGAGCTGTGGAATATCACCTACACATCCCTGAAGGTGGGCAGTTGTCCTCCACATTCCACATCCCAGCTTCTCCTGGGACAGCTGTGGATGAGAGGCTGCCCCAGCCATGAGTGGTGGCCCCCAGAAACCCCCCCTGTGCTGGGCTGAGCCCCCAGCATGGGCAGCAGGGGAGGGGGGGATTCTGCCCCTCTGCCCCACTCAGGTGAGACCCCAGCTGCAGAGCTGCCCCAGCCCTGGGGAACAACATCAGGAGGACGTGGAGCTGCTGGACCAGTGCAGAGGAGGCCACAGAGCTGCTCCAAGGGCTGGAGCCCCTCTGCTCTGGGGCCAGGCTGGGAGAGCTGGGGGTGTTCACCTGGAGAAGAGAAGGCTCCAGGGAGAGCTCAGAGCCCCTTGCAGGGCCTGAAGGGCCTCCAGGAGTGCTGGAGAGGGACTGGGACAAGGGATGGAGGGACAGGACACAGGGAATGGCTTCCACTGCCAGAGGGCAGGGATGGATGGGATCTTGGGAAGGAATTGTTCCCTGTGAGGGTGGGGAGGCCCTGGCACAGGGTGCCCAGAGCAGCTGTGGCTGCCCCTGGATCCCTGGCAGTGTCCAAGGCCAGGCTGGATGGGGCTTGGAGCAGCCTGGGACAGTGGAAGGTGTCCCTGTCCATGGCAAGGGGTGGGAGAGGATGAGCTTTAAGGTCCCTTCCAAATCAGTTCTGGGATTCTGGAATTCTGTGCAATCTCACCCTTGGAGCGCCAGAGCTGCTTCCCAGAGCAGCAGCCCTGGGTACTGGCAGCCCATGGGCGGAGATGCCATTGAAGTATCTCTGACAGGATTTGCATCACCTTGACCCCAGCTATTGTGTAAAAACATTTTTTTTTAATCAGCCAGGAAGTAAATTAAAAAAGTTGGCTGTGCAGGAATTAGGCCTTTTGGCTGATAGTTTGGGAAGCATCTGTCTCCATTGCCTGCAAATTAGTCTTCCACAGGAGAGTAATCAGATGTTTAATGCAGCCACAAATGAAATCACCCATCATTAACTATTCAAACCAAGAGGTCTGTAAAGGACCGGCCCAACAAATCCTCCCTGACTGAGGGCAGGGGGAGCTGGGGAGGGGTTGGTGCCACATTTTTGGGGTGGAGATGGGGACAGTGGAGCCACCTGAGAGCCATGATCTGCCCATGAGGCTGCACCTGCCTAGAGAGCCTGTGGAGGGGATGGCTCTGAGGAACCAAAACCGGGGTATTTGGAGCAAAACCAGAGACATGAACCAGAAAAACACAGGTTTGTGAAGGATGAGGGGTGGGTGAGGTGAGGTCTCAGAACCTGCTGGTCTCCCAGGAATTGACTTCCAGCTTGCTAAGGCAGCAACCCCCAACCCCACGGGTTCTGCTGCCCCCTCACCTCGGGGCTGGCCATGGGAATTACTCTGGAGAGGCAGCATTGGCCTCCTCCTCCCCAAATCCACCCATCACACTCTCCTGCAGCTCCGGGGTGGCCCCACTGCACCCAAAGGCACAGGTGATGGAAGGGACACGTGGGGCAGGGAATGTGGTGGGATGTCCTGGGAGAAACAGAGCCTGCAGTGACATCCCAGCTGGTGCAGCAGGAGAATCACTGAGGTCTGAAGGCTGAGTGACAGACTGGTGGTTTGGAACCAGGAAAAACAAGGGTCAAAGGGCCTTTTCCCCTAGTTTTGGTCTCTCCAAACTCCTGGCCAGTGAATTCCTGGGGAAGAAAACCAAACCAAATGTTAAACTCGCCAGCAGCCACAGGAAAGAGGGAGGTGCAGGTGTTGCCAGCTGTGCCCTGCCCTGCTGGGGAAGTGCCCAGCACAGGAACTGTGCAACCTCCTAAAACAGGATTTTTAGGATATTCTCCACACATATTTTCTCATTCATTATGGGAATACATCACTTCATGCATTGATTGTGGGGGTTTTTTCACACCATTCACCCACAGGTTCCTGTGGCCCATAGCACCTCTTTGGGCTGGAAGTTCATCATCAGGATAGAGAAAAAAACCCCAGGGAATTTTGGTCTCAGGCTGACACCGACACAAACTCATGACAAACACAGAGAGCCAGGGAGACATTTACCCCTGTGAAAGAGGTCAGCACAGAGGTTATGGAGCATCTGAGCCTTGGGGAGCTGCCTCCATCCACAGGGCTGCATTCTGCCCTTAAAGAGTAATCCCTTAAAAATGACTTTTGTGCCAGAGAAGGGAAGGAGATGGAGGGAGTGTGAGAGCCTGCGTGCTAGAGAAGTAAGTTCTTTGTTGCCTAGAGCTTGTTAAATCCATACATTGAAGAGAAGAATAAATAAAAAATCAAATCTCTACTTCTGAAAAGCGTTTCTGTGGGGAGCTGCTTCCCTGAATCTTCCAGCCCCGGCCTGTGTCAATAAATCAATAGCTGATGCAGGTTGGCTGCAATCGGCTGCAGGAGAGCAGGCGAGTGATGGATGGACAGGAGAGGGGCGAATCTAAGAGATAGGGCAGAGGTGATGCTCACCTTGAGCTTTATTGTTTGCCACTGACAGACAAGGCAGTGTGGAGGCATTAACGGGAGTGCTGAGGGTGGGAGTGGCAGCGAAGCCCAAACTCCCCTCCCCAGAGCCCTCCTCTCCCCAGGAGCCTCCCATGTCCCTCCTCTGCCTTCTGCCCCGCGCTCTTCTCTGCCACAGAGGTGGTTAAGCTGGGGTGAGGAGAGAAGCTGAAGGATGCTGTGTGTGGCTGGGAAGGAGGGATGGCCCTCAGCCCCTGCCCAGGGGCTCCCACAAGGAGCTCTCCAGTTTTGCCTGCAAGGGAACCTCGCTGCTCATGCATGGTAAGGAGAGAAATGTGGGCTTGTCACAGCTCATTTCCTAGTTCAGCATCTAAGGGGACAACTGTACCAGGGAAAGAAGGAGCAGGTCTCCTGGTCTGGTGTTTGAGTCAGGCAGCACAGACCAAACCCAGCCCTCTCCCTCAGCCCAGCACCAGGATCAGGCCAGAGCAGCGTTGGCCTTCCATGAGCCCAAATCATGAGGTGAAGTCTTCCCTTCTGCCACCCTCCTCCTGCCCCACAGGTTTGCTCCTCCCTGCCCTGAACTGAGGGAGAGCTTTGGGACCCTCCCTGTCCCCTGGGACTGGTGCCAGAGGGAAGCTGGTGAGAAATAAGGTGACCCTTGTCACTCTGAACCACTTCTCCTTAACTTCAGCTTCATGAGTTACTCCACTGAGGCTGCACTGGCCTCATGCAACTGCCCTCCAGGGTTATTCCAGCCCCTCCAAAATTCAGGGAGTTCCTACACACAAGGAGGCACAGAGAGAAAAGGATTCCTTTTGGTTTGCCCTGAGCCTGCCCTCAGAGTTGAAAACCTCCACATTCTCTTTGGAAAACAAGAAAATAACCATCTCCCCTCTTCTCCAGGCTGATCTCAATCTTTAGAGCTCCTCAAATGCCCCTAATGTCCCTGCACATGAGTCCCAGCCAATCCCACCCTTGGTGCCTCTCCTCGCTCAGCTCCCAGGGCAGGAGCAAAGGGGTTATCGAGTATGGGTTGACACAGGACTAAAATGATCTGTTCTGATTTCTCCTCTGCTCCTCTCTTAATCATTGCTAACCTCCCATTTGCCTTTTTGTCTGCAGCTGAGCATTGAGATGACATTTCCAGAGAACTGCCCACATTAACTCCAAGAGCTCTTCCCAAGAGCAGCAGCAGCAGTCAATTTGGAGCCCATAGAGGTGGTTAAGGTTGTTTTCCTCATGTGCATGTCTTTGCATTTATCAGCATTGTATTTCATCTGCCCTTTTATTGCCCAGCCTCCTCATGTCCTTAGATCCTTCTGCAAACTTTCCCAATCATTCTTTGTGACAACTTCCATGAAAATTTCTGCCTCCTCACCAAGATTTATTGTTGAATTTTCTGCCCTTTTTTTCTGAATTATTTAAGACTGTGTGGATCAGGATGGCTCCCAGAACCAATCCCTGCAAACCTCACACGGAAATCCTCCATGAGGGACCAGGCACCATCTGGTCACATTCCTGGTCTCAGGTTCTCCAAGAGAAGCAAACCTGTTGCAGGCCCAGAACACTGCATAGGCAGGGGTCTACTTTTAGAGAACATGGAAGAAGCAACAGGTACTGTAAGATAAACAGGAATGTTGAGGAAGATCCTTCACCCAGCAAGAGGCTTCTGCCATGGAGGGGTTTTCTTCAAGCCCTTGTCCTGTCCTGCATGTGCATGTCTGTCCTGAGGTCTGTCTGTCCTGATGTCTGTCTGTCCAGTCTATTCATCCCCTGGCCTGGGATCCCATGGGAGCAATTCTGGCCTGGGAGCCTGCAGAGCTGGATTTTTACGGAATCAGAGAATCCTGGACTTGTTTGGGTTGGACGGGACCTTAAAGATTATCTGGTCCAGCCCCCTGCCATGGGCAGGGATGACACCCACTGGACACCAATGTTTTCTCCTGGGATGGCTGCAGGGTTGGCTATCAGGGAAAGGTTCTTCCCCCCGAGGCTGCTGGGGCACTGCCCAGGCTCCCCAGGGAATGGTCCCGGCCCCAAGGCTGCCAGAGCTGCAGGAGCGTTTGGACAACGCTCTCAGGGATGCTCAGGGTGGGATTGTTTGGGTGTCTGTGCAGGGTTGACTCAATGATCCTTGGGGGTCCCTTCCCATTCAGGATTTCGAGGATTCTATGATTCCCAACCAAGCCATGGAGATGCTGCATCATCTCCCCTTTGCTCTCAGCCTCATGGTGTCCCAAAGGGTGCAGCAGGCCCACAACCACCTCGATTTGCCCAGCAGCTTCCCCCTGCGCACCCCTTGGCAAGAGGAGAAGCTGGGGAATCCAACTTCACTTTGTTTCTCCCTCCAGTTCACTCTTGGTTTCATTCAAAACAGCTTGGAAAACAATAGCCAAAAATAACCAGGCTGGCAGGGAGGGCTGGAGGAAGAGGACACTGCTATGGCAACTGCGATCACTCCCTGCCCTGCTGTGGAGGCAGAGCTGCAGATTTGTCTCTTTTCCCGAGAAGATTGGCTCAGCCCCAGCTCCAGGCATGCCCCAAGCCTGTCTCTCTTTGGATGGGCAAACTGGCACCTCACCCACTGGGCACTGCTGGGCTGGAGAAGGGCAGCCAGGAACAAATAAAACCTGGGGGCTGCAAGTGTTTGGAAGTGGGTGGAAAAGAGCAGAGTTGTGGTTTCCATGCTGGGTCTCCCCCTCCATCCGTGCAAAGGTTTCATGAGCACGGCTACAAGGCAGAGATGCTTAAAAATAAAAATAACCCAGCCAAGGGCAGCCAGAGAGTGCTCTTAGGGCGACGGCATGGGCTGGATGCGAGAGGATGAGATGTTTAAAAGGTTTGAAAGCAAACCTAAAGCCAGATCAAAAAGACAGGCACTGCATGGTGTAAAAACCCCTCAGGCTTCTCCACATCACTTCAGACTCCTCAAGGAGGTTGTGGGTTGAGACTGAAGTAAACGACATGGGGAGATTTGGGCTGTCCAACCACCCTTCCTTGCACATCAGCAGCTGTGACTCCTCTGGGTCCTTGGCCAGCCCAGTCCCGTCTCCTTCACACTCTGGGGAAGCCAAGACCTCGTCCACAAGCTCCTCCCTGAGCTGCATGAGGAGATTTGTTTGTGCTGGGTTTGGATTTCATGCTGTGGGTGCCTCATTAGGATCATCTTGGTCTTTACCCAAATCCTCTTGAGTTCATCTGAAATGCCCCTTCAAAGCAGCACCTGCACTGGAGGGCTCTGCTGTCCCTTTCCAACCTGCCATTTATTGCTGAGGGCAGAGTTTCAGTAGGTTTTAACATCCAAAATCTGCAGGCGGGCCATGGTTTTGGGTCACTCTGCTTCCATCAGGATCCTTCAGAGCACACAAGCCACGTCCAACCCTTCTGCTGAGGACCAGGGTCAGCAGCCCACACACGGGTCTGAGTGGGAGCAGGAACCTCCACAGGTCTGGCCCAGAATCATGAGAAAAAATCATCTTCAGCCTTTTTTTTTCTTTTCCCCCCGAAGCTACAGCTTGTCAACATCTCCCATGAAATAAACCCGAGAAGATACAATTAGATTAAACCCGAGTAACTTCTTCACTTACTCAGGAGCATTACAGGCACCTTACACATGGAAATTAAGTACCATTTGAAACATCCTGCATTGGCAGGTCAAAGTATTTAATTTCAGCTTTTAAATAGCATTTCCTTCCGGAGCTTTCCCTCACCCACTTCATTCGGCTGAAGTCAACACAGTTCCTGGTGTTTGTCTGATGAAGGACTTGTCACATCACAGGTTCCATTTCTGCTCATCTTTGCTCTGATTTTCACATCAGCTTTCCTCCAAGAGGGCAGCCAGGCTCCTGCCTCAGCAGCTATTGAAAGCCTGACGTCCTGAGAGCCTGGCACATTCCCAGTGGGATTCTTCTCCAGCCCTGCCACCCTGGCATCGCCTGAGCACTCTCATTAAGAGGCAGCAGGGTGCCACATGCTCCCCTTTTGAGGACTGGAAACCAATTCCGAGACAACAAACGAATTCACTCCAAATTCCTGAGGAATGGAGTGGGGCTGGACTGCAGAGTCAGGACTCAGTGGAATCACAGAATCATTAGGTTGGAAAAGCCCTCTAAGATCATCAAGTCCTACCATTAACCCAGCCCCACATTCACCACTAAACCATGTCCCCAAGGACCACGTGCCCACATTTTTTTGGACACTTCCAGTGATGGTGACTGTACCACTGCTCTGGGAAGCCTGTGCCAATGCCTGGCCACTCTTTCCATGAAGAAATTTTTCTTCACGGAAATAATATCCAAACTAAACCTCCTCTGGGGCAGCTTGAGGCCATTTCCTCTCTCCCTTCACTTACTACCTGGGAGTAAAGACTCAAATCTCCATCTCCAGAATGTGCCCAATGTAGCCCCAATATTCAGGCTGGAAGCAGCTCCAGGGGATCTTTTCCAGCCTAAATGATTCTATAATTCTAAAATCATCAACAATTAACCCACCACTGAACCATGTCCCTAACCTGCATCTCCTTTAAATCCCTCCAGAGGCTGGGATTTGTGTCTTGGTGTTTCTCCATGGTCTTGTCTGGTGTCAGTGGTGCCTGAGAACCTACCAGAGCTGGTTTGACTGGAGGAAGGGCTTAATTTAAAGAATTACAGAGTGGCTTGGGTTGGAAGGAACCTTAAAGATCATCACATCCCAACCCCTGCCATGGGCAAAGACAACACATCTGCCCTGGCAGAGCTGGAGACAGGGAGGTGTTTCCAGGTGACAGACTTGGAGCTGCACATGAGGCTGAGGGCAGGATTGACACTTGTGCAGGCACAGAATCATTCTGTGTCATGGAATTATTCAGGTTCAAAAAGAGATTTAAGATCCTTCAGTCCAACTCACATCTCTGCAGCCACATCAGGACGAGCTGCCTTGGGCCTGGCAGGGTAAGGATCTCCCAGGGATGATAAGTGAGGGCTGATGGCTTCCATGACACCTTCCTGTGGTGTCCCAGGCACAACTGTCCCACCCGGCCTGGGCAGGCACAAGTGCCGTGGGCTCTGGAGTCCTGGGATGCCAGCCAGGAGCAGGGAACACCTTCCTTCCTTCTTGCAACTGCAAAAAGCAGTGGCAGGGGACTGAGGGGGAGGATGGGCTTTTTTGTCTTCTTTTCATTCTTTCACTGACATCCCCTAGGTCAAGCCTGGCTCTTCCGTGGGACCATCACTGCCCCAGTCCTGCAGAGCCGTGCCCTGGACCCACCCCAAATGCCCGCCACTGCCACCTCCTCCCTGCTGCTGCAGAAAACCCCCGGCGTCCCTGCTCTGGCCGGGCTCTGCCGCCTTCCCTGGCTCTCAGTACAGTATCTGCCGGCCCCCTCCCTGCTCCTCGGGCTTTGTCAAAGCACATTTCCCAATTAGAGGATAAAAATATTCCATTCCTGACTCCGCGAGCTATCGATTTTGCCTGTAGCTGTGGAGGGGGCGAGGGCGGGCGTGCGCGGGGTAGGGAGAGGTGAAGGGCTGCAGGCACGAAGTGCAGCTGCCTCCCCCCTACCCCTTTATTATTATTGTTATTATTCATCCCGGTGAAAAGCAGCGAGCAGGACTGGTTAGCTCAGCTGACCACTGATAGAGAACAGGGGATCGATACTTAATTGACACAGGCTGGGCAGCCGGAGCAGGGATTGGAGATGGGGGAAGGCTTCTGGGAGGAGGGAGGGGAAGAGGAGAGAAGGAACAAAAGCCAGGGAAAGGAGGAGAGGCAGGGAGAGGGTGGGAGGAGCGGGGAAATAATGAAGGAAGAGGCAGAGAGGACGGGGAGCCCTCGGAGCCCGGCGTGCCCCTCGGGAGCGCTGCGGTGGGAGCTGTTCCACCCCGGGTGTGACGGGACAGCAGCGGTGACAGCGGGGCAGGGACTCTCCGTGGGCACCCACAGCCTTTTCGGGGAGCAAGGCTCTGTCCCTGGGTAGGTGCGGGGCACCCTCAGCACAGCACAGTGCCCAGGGCCAGCACTGCCAACTCTCCATCCTTGCCCACCGTCATCGGGGAGGGACAGGCACTGAATGTCGCTCCAGAAGTACCCCCGGGAGACCCGAACAACCCAGGGAACAACCTGCTGAGCTGGGATCCGTCCCACCAGCTCGGGGTGTAACTCCACCTCCCTGTGTGTCCCTCCCCTGGCAGTACAGCCTGTCCCATATGTGCTGTGTCTGCCACTACAGATGGTCTAAACTCCCCCAACCTCATTTTCCTACCTCTGGATAACACCTCCCGGAGCTGTGGGAAGGGTGAGTTTGAGCACAGCTCATCCAGTGAGGCTGATCTAAAGAGTGGCATCCCAGCCCAAGGAAGGGGCTGGAATCAGATGATCTTCAAGGCCCCTTCCAACCCAAACCAGGCTGGGGTTTTATGATTCCCTGACTTGTTTTCTCTCTCGTTGGTCATCCTCTCTCTGCCCAACCCTGCTGTGGAGCTGACAGCTTACAGGGCAGGGTCTCACTGAGGACAGATGTGTCACCTGGTGGCCCTGCTCCTTTCAGTCCCTTGAGAAGAGCAAGTTTTGAGTGCTCAATAGAGCCCACAGTGCCCTGATTCCTTGGGAACAGCCCTGAGCAGGCTGGGGAGTGCACAGGGGCCAGGTGAGGTACCAAACCTGGCAGCCACCCCCTCGTTCAGTTCAGCTTCACTGAGGGCCCCAGCAGAGCCTCTCCCCTGGGTGGGGCACCAGATTTACAAGGAAAATGTGGACAAGCTGGAGAACCATGAAGGGAATGAACAGGAATAGGAGGTTTGGAAGACATGGCCTTCAAGGAAGAGTAGAAGGCAGTGAGTTCATGTGCTCCAGTGCAGCAAATCCAGAAGGACAGGACACTGGCTGGTTTCTTCTCCATCTCAAATAAGGGGGAGAAGAAAAACCAAGCCAGGCTGAAGATGGGCTCCTGGGCAGCAGCCAGCTTCTCTCTGAGGATTTTGGTGGCCTTTGATGGCCCTGAACATGATTATTATGAGGTCTAGGGGAGAAGAGGGTGGACATTCCTGCAGAACTCCAAGAGATACTGTGTGTGGTATGGAGGTCTCCAAAGGGAGCTTTGACAAGAAGAACAGAAAATTGCTGAACTTCTCCAGGACTTGGCTACTCCAAAGCACTGGGCAAAACATCCTTGGGGACTTATGCAGGCCAGGAAGGGAAAAGCCAAGACATGTCTTGACCTTCAAAGTCCTTCAGCTGCCCACAGCAGGGGCTGCTCTTCCCTGGGAGCAGAGCTGGGCTCTCAGCCCAAGACAGAGGCAGCAGGACTCATTCCATGGGCAAAAGGCTCTTCACCCCTGCTTGTGGAATAGGAGGGATGACCTTTCCAAGCCTGAAGGTCACTTTTCTTCCTCTTTCATTTTATTCTGGGCACTTCCAGTTCTCTCACCCACCTTTTTCAGTGGGACACCTGTGCACAGAAAGTCTTCAAGGCTGACCTTCACCAGCACCTCCCAACACAACCCAACCATCCAGGGAGAGGCCAGCTGGCCTTGAGCAGAGCCCAACAGAGCCTGTGGCTGCCTCCCAGTCAACAGGAAGAAGAAGGCTCTTCCAGGCATCTTCTCCTGCTTCAGGTGTTTCCACCTACACAGGACTTGCCAACCTGGAGACACACCTGGAAGTGCCTGGATGGCAAAGGGTCAGACCCTCTTCCCACCCATTGCCCATGGATAGGAAAGGCAGATATATTTAACTTGTCTTAGCACCAACCAAAAAGAGCTTTGAAAGCATGGATAGGGTGGTGGGAAAACAGCATTTTGATTTTACTTGTTTTCATGGACTCTTAGAGGCCCAGCCTGAAATCTGTTCCTGGTTCAGGTGTGGGCCCCACCAGGCCATGGCAGAGGGAACCTCATCGCAGGGCCTGCCTCGTCACTCTTGATCTATAACACGTCAGCCTTAAAAGGATCCTCTCCATCTCCTTAAACAATGCATTGCCGCTGTCCATCGCTCCCATTAATGCATAAAAAATCATTAGGCATTTCTATGGAGACGCATCGCCATAAACACAGCCTCCAAATGCACTCCGGCATTAAAGCGGCCAAAGTAAACTGAGGCGATTCCTGCGGTATAAAACCCTCTCCTCGTTCCCTCATCCCACCCCAGCCCTCCCCCAGCCCTCGCCGTCTCTCTTCCCTCGATCAATTTTATGGTGCTTGCCTGGGGTTCATTAA
The DNA here is from genome assembly GCA_910950805.1 of Acrocephalus scirpaceus scirpaceus. Taxonomy (NCBI): domain Eukaryota; kingdom Metazoa; phylum Chordata; class Aves; order Passeriformes; family Sylviidae; genus Acrocephalus; species Acrocephalus scirpaceus. Next base: position 2,528,408 of record OU383800.1, on the reverse strand, counting down.
TGTTTCCGGAATCTCTCTGTGCCCTGTTTAAAAATTCTTAATTAAGCAAGGTTTTTTTGTTTACACTTGAACTAATTACACTTTTAAACCCGACAATAAAACATCAGCTCTGGGCCATTAGGGCCTGCCACGGGCAGGCAATTCAGGAACTACCATGCTCTGCAAGGAGATAGGAAGGCCGGGGATGCAGCCTAGCTTCCGTCAAGAGGACGCCAGGATCTTCACCGGGCACATGGAGATGGGGGCCAAGGGTTCGAGCAGCCAGATGTCCCCTTCAGCTCTTCCTCGTTCCCTCCGGATGCGCCTTCCCTCCGAGATAAGACCTGGCAGAGAAGATGGATGGGGAGGTGTCCTCTCCCAGTCCCATCATTGTTTGCCACGCTTGGATTCTCCACACGACCAGGTTGTTTTTCCAGAGGCACGTTGGCCCAGCAATGGGTGGTGGAGGAAATGGAGGCCTGGGGAATGGGCCTCACAGAGGAAGTAGGCCTGGGATGGCGGTGGTTGGGTTATGTCCAACAGGCCGGGCTAGAGCATGAGTCTGTACCCAAGGAGTGGCTCTTCCAGGTGGCCAAGGAGCAGAAGGGATGGAGCAGAACCTCTGGGACACGTCTGTCTCCATCAGCAAGGGAAGGTGTCCCAGCCAGGTGTGGGAGCACATCTCAGGAGCTTGGGCTCAGCTTCTCAGCACTGCAGGAAGCTCTTTTTTCCTGGCTGTTGTCTGCCTTGTGTCCATCCCTGGGGACAGCAGCTGAGCTGGGGTGCTCAGTCCTTGGTGTGGTGGCAGCTGATGCCTTTAGGCAGGAGATGGTGGACACAGGGTCAGCCCAGCCCACCACCACATGAATGCCCAAAAGTGCCCATGAGCTCAGCAACAGAGGTCACCCAGGAGCTGTTCTGCTCCAGTCAGGACCAGCAGATGCTGGTCATGAGTTCACCTCCCACCACAGCGGTGGCTCTCCAGACATCAGCTCCAAACTGTTATTTCCTGGCTTCTTTCTGTGCCATCCTGACACCAGGAAGGCCCATGGGGCAGGATGAAGTTGGGGCAGGATGAGTTTGGGACATGAGGAGGATGGGAGCATGAAGATGAGAATGGGGCAGGGTTGTTGGGAGCCTTTGGGTCAGGTCAGTGGTGGCTGTGTGGAGAAGGGAAGGCAGGACATGGCTGGATACTGGCCCCTGCACATTGGCAGCTCTTGGTGGCCTCAGATTCCTGATTTTTGTGAGGCCCTTGCTCTTGTTGCACCCCAACAACAGAGGGGTGGAAATCCTCCATATCCCACCCAGCCAGGCAGACTCTTCCAGGTTCTCAAGGTCCCCATCATGAGGAAAGAGGGAAACCAAGTCCTGATGGCCCAACTTTTGCTCAGATACATTCCTGAGATCCTCACCAGAGGGAAAAAACAGAGTTCCAGAACTCCCTCTGCAAAGTGTCTGTGACAATTGAGCCCCTGGAAAATCCTTCCACCAGGAGACATTCAGATTGGATATGAAAAGATTCTTCACTGAAAATGTGGTCAGGCACTGGCAGAGGTTGACCAGGGCAGTGGTGGAGTCACCATCCCTGGAAGTGTTCAAAAGCCATGTGGATGTGGCACTTGAGGACGTGGTTCAGTGGAGAAACAATGCTGGGTTAATGGTTGGACTCAATGATCTTGGAGGTCTTTTCCAGCCTTAACAATTCCATGATTTTGTGACTTTCTCTTCCACACCCAGGGAGCAGAGAAGGCTTTTGCAGTGCAATAAACACCCTGAGCAGGACCAAATGCTTACATCCAGAGCTATATCCTGCTCCCCACCTTGCTCCATCCCAAAAGGCTGCCCCCAGCACTGCTGCCTTTTGGAAATCCCTTTTCCTGCCTGTTGCCAGCAGGGAGCTTGGGAAAAATGTCTCACCCTCACCGAGATCCCTGCAACCAACCTGCTTGATAAACTCCCTCACACGGTGAGAAATGGGGCTTCCAAGACATTGGGTTTTTTTCCATAGATATTTATTTAAAAAAATAAAAAAACATATCTAAAACTTTTTTCGGAAATGTTGCGATTTTTAACACAAAAAAATCCCCCAGATGTTCAAAGGGTTTTGTGAGCCTAATTCATAAATAAACAAGTGGATTTTCTTGGAAAGATGGGAGGGAGACAGGATCAGAATTGTCTGTTCCAACACACTGCTCTTTCTTTTTTCCTCTCCTTTCTGAAGCAGAAAACTTCACATTTTGTGAGAATACATGAATCAAAACCCGAGAAAAGAGTTGATTCCTTCTTCATGGCCGCCACCTCCCACGTGAGCTCCCAGCCCTCCTCCTAGCCAGGAGTGGGAGTGCAGCGGCAACAGCGAGTCAGTCCCCTTCTCAGCCAGAAATCCCTCTGATTTTGGGGTTATTTTATTAATTCTGGACTCGATCTGTTTGGTGTCAGCTGCTGGTTCATGTGAAATCTGCCTGGACCAGTCCCAGGTGAACGTCAGCTTCCCGTCCTGCCCCTGGAGAAGGAATTCCCCGGGGATATTCCTGTGGGGATTTTATCTCGGCACAGCAGAGTCCAGCCTTGTCCCAGCACAGGTTGGAAGGAAGGAAAGTCCATTGTCCTCCTGAGTCATGAGAGGAACCCAGGCACAAAGCAGGGGAGCAGCCCTGGGGACACTTGGGGGTGTTGGTGGGTGAGAGGCTCAGCCTGCCCCGGCCATGGGCACTGACCCCAGAACCCCCCCTGTGCTGGGCTGAGGCCCCAGCGTGGGCAGCAGGGGAGGGGGGATTCTGCCCCACTCAGGTGAGACCCCAGCTGCAGAGCTGCCCCAGCCCTGGGGAACAACATCAGGAGGACGTGGAGCTGCTGGAGCCAGTGCAGAGGAGGCCACAGAGCTGCTCCAAGGGCTGGAGCCCCTCTGCTCTGGGGCCAGGCTGGGAGGGCTGGGGGTGTTCACCTGGAGAAGAGAAGGCTCCAGGGAGAGCTCAGAGCCCCTTGCAGGGCCTGAAGGGGCTCCAGGAGAGCTGGAGAGGGACTGGGGACAAGGGATGGAGGGACAGGACACACAGAATGGCTTCCACTGCCAGAGGGCAAGAATGGATATTGGGCAGGAATTCTTGGCTGTGAGGGTGGGGAGGCCCTGGCACAGGGTGCCCAGAGCAGCTGTGGCTGCCCCTGGATCCCTGGAAGAGTCCAAAGCCAGGTTAGACAAGGCTTGTCTGGGATTTTGGGATATGGCACCACCTCGGGGTGCACCCCCTCCTCACCCCGTAGTCCCCCTGCACTCAGCAGCTGGAGCTGAGACCTGGCAGGCCATGACCATGTAATAGCAGCACAGGCAGCCACTGCTCTGTCACACAGTCAGGGAGGGTGATAAGGGGACAAAGCCATCCCAGGTGGCTGCCAAGGGTGCAGGAGGGAGCAAGAGGAGAGTGTGAGGCTGCTGGGAGGAGGAGGGTGAGGAGGGAAAGGAGGAAGGAGCAGCAGGGAACAGAGCTGGGTTTCCAGCAGGTTCCTCTCAGGGTGATTGGCTCAGGGTGCATTGATCCAGGTGTGATCAGAACTTTGTATTTGCTGCACAGAGGAGGGGGAGAGAAGCTCCGAGGGGATGAAAATAACAAGGATGGGAAATCTGGAGGTGGGAGTTTTCCTGTCCCTTCTATTGCCCTAGATGAACGCAAAACAACAGATCCCAAATTCCTGGCAGATCCATCCTAGTACCAGTGTGGAGCATCCTGAAAAATGCCACAAGGCACATGGAGAACATAGCTCAGAGTATTTAACACAGCTCAGAGCCAAATCCAACCCCCATCCATGTCACAACCTCCCTCAGCACCTTCTCCTCCTCCTCGCAAGCCCTTCTTTACAGACACCTCCCTTCAGAGGACCCAAGCTGAGCCCAGCAAATTCATCACACCTGTAACACAGGTGGGTTCCAGCCAGCCTGGTTAAATACACATGAGGGTATGGAATGAATCATGAGACACCGCATCTGGGTGGTTTGGTTTTCCTTGAGTGCCCACAGGCACCCAGAGGAGCTGGGAAGGCACAGAGAGGATGGAGAGGAGCTCACCTCCCCCTGCTCCCCCTGCCCACCTCCTGGGAGGGGCCTTTGGGGATGATAAATCTCCCTGGTTAACTGGGAGCAATATCTGGGGAGGGTTTACAGAAGGAAAAATGCCCAAAAATGTGGAGAGGGGAAACAGCGCAGCACTATGTGGGGTTTGATCTATGGGGAGGAGGATAAAGAGGCAGGAGAGGGATGAAGGAGCAGATCAAGGCAGGGGAATCAAACAGGCACCGTGGCCATGCACGCCTCTCCTGGCATGAGGAGTCACCCCTGGGTGCCCTGCTGGCTGGGACAGAGGGGACAAACCTCTTTGGGGCACGGTGAGCTGATGGCCCTGCACACTCCTACCTGTCTGTCTTCATTTTTCCCCAATTTTTCTCTTTCCTCATCACGGCCTGGAGGAGAGCTACTGCTCCTGGAAATGTCAGACAGGATTTGCTCTTCAGGGTGGGGAAGCAGGAGAGACATGATGGGACGAGAGGGGAGCAGGCACGAGCAGCTGCAGGTCTTGTTTTGCCTGGCAGGGATGCGGGGGAGCAGCGCCTTCCTCACGGGTGTCCCCCAGAAATCGGTCAGGACCCCGCAGCGGGGTTTGAGGTGGCCCCAGAGCTGTCCCACAGCTCGGTCCCTGGGGTTGAATGGGGCCTGTAGAGGACTGGGGTCAGGACTTTGCTGGGGTTAACAACACTTCCTCCTAGCCACGTATCCCTCCATGCTAACGCCTGTCCCCCACCCAGACCATCATTTGATGCTCCCCTGCCCCATGGGCAGGGTCTCCACCCCACAACCCCTCCAGCACCAAATCCCAGTCCCTTAACAGCCCCCCAGGGCGGGCAGCTTCCCACATCCCTTTCCCCTTCCCGCAGCCAACATAATGGCCGGAGCGCGGCCAGGCTGCAGCCTCCTCCTCCCTCGCCCTGCCCCTGTTTCCATTTTATGAGCTTTTTCGTGCTATAAATATGGTTTTGAGAGCCCATTTATCAGGTCCTGCAGCTCTGGAGTCAGCCTGCCGCGCTGCCCATGACAGGTCAGAATTGACTCGTATGATATTAGAATTGCTATTGATCCCTTCGGCACCTCGCCCCGCTCCCGGCTCCGTGACCCAGTGTCAGGCTGGGCAGCCCCCCTGCTCCGGCCGCCCCGCGCTTCCCGCTGCCCGCTCCCATCCCTCTGCTCATCCCCGCGGCTGGGATGGGCTCCCTGGCTCCCTGTGAGCCTTCATCCTGAGGGGACCGGGCTCCCCGTCCCCCCACGGGTCCTTTATCCCCCCATTGCCTCCCCCTTGCTGCTTCCCCGGGGGGTGCTGAGCCATCCAGAGCTGCTCTGTGCACAGAGCTGGGTGATTCCCAAGGGAAAATCCCACTCGAGTCTGGGAGGCTTTCAAGGCTCTGAGCCCACTGCACAAAGCCTTTGGGGCTGAGATGGGTGTGGCACCCTGAAAAGGCTGTCAAACCCTCCGTGCCTCGGTTTCCCTGCCTCCAGTGTGAAGTGTCTCCACCCCATTTTCCTACAGGATTCCAGACTGAAGGCCACTGAAGTCTCAGGTAGCTCTAGTTGCTCCTTTTATCAACACAGGCAAATGCCACCAATGATTTGAGCTGAATTAACCAGGTTTTTTCCATCCCTGTTTCCTGAGGGATCCATACAGGTTCCTGCTGTGCTGGAAGCCTTTCAGCAGTTTCCCAAAACACAATGATTTTCACCCTCAGATTCCTTTGACTTCCTATCAAATCTCCATCTTTCTTTTCCCTATTTGTCCCTAGAGAAGGAGCCCGCCTTCTGGTCCCTCTTGGACAGAATGAAGGGCACCAAAGGAAGGGAGCAGACAGAAGGGTCAAGCCATGCAAGAGACAATCCTTCCCCATGGAAATGTCCCCTGCAACAGCAAGAGGCTGCAGACATAAGGAACAAGGAACATTTTCATGGGAGACAAACTATCCATGGCCATGCACAGCCCAGACACCAGCCCTGCACCTGGGGGCTGAAGGAGTAGCTGGGGCTGCATCTGCGGTGGGGGGGACATTTCATAGCCATGCACAATCATGTGTGGTCATCCACAATTGTGCATGGTCATGGATGGTGGGGAATGGTCATGTGTGGTCATCCATGGTCATCCATGGTGGTGAGTGGTCATGTGTGGCCACACACAATTGTGCACGATATTATTTGGTTGTACATGGTCATGCATGATTGTGTGTGGTTATGTGTGGTCATGTGCAGGAGCTCAGGACTTCTGGACAATTAACCAATATGACTAAGCAGAAGCCATTTATTGTTTCCATTTTGCTATTTTTATGCATTTTAAGACTACTTGTTCACGTGATCACGCATTATTTGATTGGTGCCTCTACCTTGTCTACACGTTCAGCATGCACCTTTCAGGAAATATGATTGGTTACAGTCCATTGCTTCATGGGCCTCTTTTATCTAGTTTTTGCAGTCTTGGTATTCTGTTTCTCTGCTTCTTCTTTCTTATTTTAGAACTCTTTATGTCTTAGTAACCTTGACAAATTCCAAAGGGTTCTGGTAAGAATAACTACAGATGGTTTGGATGGAGCACATTGTGGCCTAAGCTGTTCAAATATGTTGCTACAGTCATGGATGGTGGTAAGTGATCGTGTGTGATCATCCATGATTGTTCATGGTCATCCATGATTGTTCATGGTCATCCATGGTAATAGAGGGCTGAGTGTGGTCATGTGTGGTCACATGTGGTTGTGCGTGGTCACGGATGGTGCTGAGTGGTTGTGCTCTCTCGTGGATGGTGGTGAGTGGTTGTGTGTTGTCATACAGAGTTGTGCGTGGGAATACAGAGATGTCCATGATCATGTGTGGTTTTGGGTGGTCATGGATGGTGGTGAATGGTCATGCACAGTCATCTGTGGTTGTACATGGTCAGCCATGGCAGTGAGTGGTTGTGTGTGGTCATACATGGCTGTTCAAGGTAATATTTGGTTGTACAATGTTATTCATGGATTTGCATGGTCATGGATGGTGAGGAATGGTCATACATGGTCATTCATGGTTGTACATGGTCATGGATGGAGGTGATGAGTGGTTCTGTGTGGTCATGGATGGTGGGAAATGGTCATGCGTGGTCATTCATGGTTGTACATGGTCAGCCATAGTGGTGAGTGGTTCTGTGTGGTCATGGATGGTGGGAAATGGTCGTGCATGGTCAGCCATGGTGGCGAGTGGTCATGTGTGGTTATTCATGGTAACATATAGGGTTGTGTGTGGTCATGTGTGATTGTGTGCAGTCACAGGTGGTGGTGAGTGGCTGTGCATGGTCATAGCTGGTGGTGAATGGTCATGTGTGGTCATCCATGGCTGTATATGATCAGCCACAGTGGTGAGTGGTCATGTCTGGTCATCCATGGTGGTACATGGTCAGCCATGGTGGCGAGTGGTCATGTGTGGTCATCTGTGGTTGTACATGGTCAGCCATGGCTGTGTATAGTCAGCCATGGTGGTGAGTGGTCATGTGTGGTCAGCCATGGTTGTACATGGTCGGCCATGGTTGCACATGGTCAGCCATGATGTTGAGCGGTCATGTGTGGTCAGCCATGGTTGTACATGGTCAGCCATGGTGGCAAATGGTCGTGTGTGGTCAGGTACAGCTGTGCATGGTAATATTTGGTTGCACGTGGTTGTGTGTGGTGGTGAATGATCGTGCGTGGTCATCTGTAACTGTACAAGGTCACACACGATGGCGAGTGGTCAGACAGGGTAATATTGGTTGTGTGTAGTTGTGTGTGGTCAGGGATGATGAGGAATGGTTGTGAATGCTCAGGTGTGCTCGTGCACAGCCATACATTGTCCTGCGCAGTAGTGAATGGTCACACATGGTCACTCATAGTCACACACGGTCACACACGGTCCCATGTGGCAGTGGTGACATCCAGAGCCAGGTGTCTGTGCCCACAGCCTGGGGCAGGACATGAGGAGCCACCAGGTCACAGCTCCCGGGTGCAGCCTTAGGGATGCCGAACACCAGCCCCGGCTTTCCAAGGAGTTTGTCTCCAGCCAGGACTGGAGATCGATCAAGGGGAAACTCCACATCCTCCTGAGCAACCCAGGATTAATTTATGTTTGTCTGAAGGATGCTAATTAAGCCTGTTTAAGAGAAAGTTAACTTTAATACGGTGATCTAGTTGATATTAAGAAGCTGCCAAGGAGAGCTGGAAGCAGCTGATCCAACATCTGGCCAGAGGCTCCACTGCAGGAGCCAGCCCAGAGCCAGAGCAGGACTCCTCTGTCCCACCATGCTTCCCACAACATTCCCTGCTCCTGCATCCCACCAGCTGCAACACCCGGAGGGCACAAAACAAGGACCAAATCTGATCCGACCTGAGCTTATCAAACAGGACCAAAAGTACTTTTTTTCAGTTTATCGACAGTTTCCCACTCCCCATCTCCAAAAAAAATAGATAGAAGTACTTTGATTTGAAATGAAAATTGGTCTGAAATCATTAACAAATCGAAAGTCAAGCAAAAACCAATAGTTCTGGGTCAGGCAGCACGTTTGGGTTTGATTTCAGGCTTTGAGGCACAGCTCGAACGTTTTAAGGTCAAACCAAGGGAAATTCTTCCTAAGTCTTTCCAGTGGAGCTGCTTGGTGCTGGAGCTGCTCCAGTGTGAGCTGGCACAACTGGGCTGTGCTGGAGCCCCACATCCCCCGGGATGCTCCCATCACCCCAGGGCAGGAAGCAGGGCTGGATCCTGCTGCCCTGGCTGGTGCAGGGAGCCTGGAGCTCCCTGTGCTCCCCCTGGTTCCCAGTTCCAGCAGTGACAGCTCCTCACCCACGCCAGGACAGGCCCGGGCTGAGCAGTGGCAGCAGCTCCTCGTCCTGGCGAGCCCCATCAGCCGGGGCAGGGCGACACACATCGAGTCAACAAAAAAATCTCCTGGCAGCTCCATCTCTTTTTTTCCCCCCTTAAAGCAAACATCTTCATTACAGCTCGGAGTTGTTTAAATAAATGAATTAATATTGACAAACCATCAACGAGGCTAATAAATGATTAGTTAAAGGCATACATACATCACATTACGGTTAGCATTAGCCGGAGCTTAATTACTTGTGGAGAGGATCCCATTAGAGGAGGTGCTACGTTGCCATCACCCTCCACAGCCCTATGCTCCCATGGGGCTCCTGTGGCCCTGTGGGACTCCTGGTGACGCTGTGGGGCCATGCCAGGGTGGACATCACCGGGGCAGGGAGTGGCAGAGGGATCCTGCCCCTGGCTGCTGCTCCAGGCACATCCCATCTGTGCAGCGAGTGGGATGGGCTCATCAGGCAGAGCTCTGGGCAGGAGGAGTTTGACCCCTGGCCTGGCACGAGGTGGTCAAACACCCAGATCCATGAGGCCTGAGAGGAGAGACACTGGCAAATAAAATAGGCAATAAATAATAATAACAATATCATAAAATTTTCAAATTTATTGAAAACCGCTCCACTCGCCAAATATTGGATTTTTCTATTATTTACGCAGCTGCTGATTTTCTGTAAATATTTAATGCCCCATGGATTTTTTTTTTTCCAAAGTACAAATCTGAACAATTTCTAAATTTAAAATCCATTGCAAGGCAGCGCGGTGAGGGCCTGATCCTGCCCCACCCTCGGTGGGAACCATCCCAGAGCTGGGATGGGACCGATGTGCACCCAGAGGTGTCCATGGAAACTCCTGCTGGGGATGTTTTGGAACATCTTCTCAAGCCCTCAGATATCAGAGGGGACAAATGGGCAAAGTGAGACCTCTAAAACCTCCTAATAATCTTTTTGATGTGTCCAGCAGGCTGTGCCACCCATGCCAGCATCCCCAGGCCACCGTGCTGGTAACGCTCGTGGTGTCACTGGGTCGCTGCTGTGGGGGCAGAAGCCAAAGAGCCCAAAAGGCAAAAACTGAGATGAAAGGCAGCGAGAGCGCCAGGCTCGCATCCATATGCAATTGGGCTTGGAGAGGTTTGTTAGGACTAAAGAGGCGCTTTCATCCCTTCCCAAGGTGTTGTAATGTATCCCCAGCTGGCTTTCATCTCCTCCTGATTGATACTCAGGGCTCTAATGAGCGTGACGGGAAAAGTGGCCGAGGCAGCGGGAGGGGAGGGGGGACACAGACCCCTCTGCAAAGGTTTCAAAACACTTTCCGTGTTGTAGCTAATGAGGGGATCAGGAGAGGGGAGCTGGAGCTCTGCCAAGGACTGGCGGGAGGACGGGGCTCCTCGGAGGCTCCTGGGCGCGGGTCTGTGCCCACCTAGGGAACATCGAGCCTGTGCAGCCATGGGTGACCGCCAGGAGCACTTAAAGCCAGAGAACGATTTAAAACCCCCATGGTTCTTGTAGCGCCTCCTCTGTGTTTGTCCCTGAACTGCAGAGCAGTGCGACAATGGCCCCAGTGGTCCCTCTGCCCCGAGACGGGAGGGTCTGTCCCCCTCTCGTTGGGGCGGGCAAGTGAGAGAGGAGCCCCAGGACAGAGCACCCTGCTCCCGGGAAGGTTGGATGCTCAGTAGGCATCCCCCATTCTCTTCCTCACTCCTGGACTGGAAAATCAGAGATTCCATGAATGATTTAGGCTGGAAGAGACCTTAAAGCTCACGTTAAGTGCCCCCTGACATTGGCAAGGACAACTTCCACTAGACCGGGTCGCTCAGAGCTCCATCCAGCCTGTCCCTGAGCACTTCCAGGGATGGGAAATCTGCATAATCACTGATGGGACACCCCTGCAGCCCCACAGCTCCTCCCTCCTCCTGCTCCCTTTCCATTTCTGCCGCCTAGGGCAGCTTGGTGGCATCCCTGGCTCCGCTCCATGCCGTGAGGAGCCAGCAGGACTGTCACTGCCCCCTCTTGTTCCGGCACCTGGGATCAGCCCTGCTGGCACCTGCTGCGGGTCCCCAGCTGCCTCCCAACGTGGCCACCCCAGTGCCACCAGCTCCGGGTGCAGGGCAGTGCTGCCACATTCCCACCACTGCAGAAATGGTCTCACCTCCAGCCCGGAAAGTCCCGGGCAGGACCCACAGCGGAGCCCTGTGGGATGCGGGATGGATGGAAGCTGCTCTGGTGTGGTGGCACTGCTGTGTTTGGGAGCCAGGGGAGTGTCCTTGGAACCTCCCAGCACAAGGCTCTCCTCCCAGGGGACAGAACCTGGCAGCTCAGCCCCGTACAGGGACGTCCCCGAGCACCCTGTCCTCTCCTTCGTCCTCCTCTTCCTCTCCGCCCTCCTCCCTGCCGGCGTTCTGCTGTTCCTGACCCCGGGGCTAACGGGCTGCTGAGGGATGGGCCACATGCCAATACGGATCTGACAAACGACGCCCGAGCACGGCTTCTCCCTCTCCCCTCCCGCCCATTTGTTTTCCCTAATGTCCAGACGGGTCTGGAACTGCCAGCTCCTCTCAGGAACGCCAAAAATGAAAAAGCAGGCAAAAAATGAGGGAAGAGGATAAAATAGGGGGAAGAGGAAAAAAGAAGGGAACAGAAAAAAAGAGAGAGAGGGAAAAAAAGGAACGGGGGAAGAGGGGGAAAGAAAAAAGAAGAAAGAGAAAAAAGGGAGGAAAGAGAAATAAAGGAGGGAAAACTAAAGAGGGGTAAAAATTTCAGAATTTTTCTGAAATCCCTGAAGCCGGGCAGGTTCAGAGCCTCCTCATCTGCCTGTTGCCACTGCAGGGATCCAGAGCTGCCCTGGGATCACCCACCCTGCCATGCTTGAGGCCACCACACTCATTGCAGCGGTGGCCTGTGTGTCCCTGTCCTCAGCACTCAGACCTGGCTGTCCCCAGGCTCCTCTTCCTTCCAGAAAACCCTCAAGGAGGATTAACCCCAGTGGCCCCAGGCCTTGGCCACCTCTCCAGTGGAGAGGGTCACCAAAAGGTCCCTCCTGTCCCTGCTGGGGGGTCCCTGCTCCCAGGTCCTTCCCTGCTCCCAGGGTTGTGACCCTGGCACTGACCCGGATGGAGCCTCCAGCTCAGGGGCACCTGAGCAGGGACACCCCTGTGGCAGTTCAGGGACACCTGAGCAGGGACACCCCTGTCCCAGTTCAGGGACACCCCTGTCCCAGTTCAGGGACACCCCTGTCCCAGTTCAGGGACTGCAATTAAGGCAGGACAAGGCAGTTGTCACTGGAACAGGAGGGACTGGGCAGGGCTGCACCCTTGGGGACATCAGGGCAAGGCTGGCATGTGCCCAAGGTGGATGGAAGGGAAGGTGACCCCGGGAGAATCCAGGAGGGAAGGGAAGGGAAGGGAAGGGAAGGGAAGGGAAGGGAAGGGAAGGGAAGGGAAGGGAAGGGAAGGGAAGGGAAGGGAAGGGAAGGGAAGGGAAGGGAAGGGAAGGGAAGGGAAGGGAAGGGAAGGGAAGGGAAGGGAAGGGAAGGGAAGGGAAGGGAAGGGAAGGGAAGGGAAGGGAAGGGAAGGGAAGGGAAGGGAAGGGAAGGGAAGGGAAGGGAACAGAGGTTCTGGTGGTGGACCCATCACAGCTCCCAGAACCCACGGAGGGGCTCCCCCAGAGTTTCCAGGCCTTCAAGCAGCTACTTGGAAAACCAGAAATGCACTTGAAAGCCTCCCAAAATTCAAGGCCTGAGGTCTTAAAAACCAGTTCCCAGCCTGGTCACAGGCAATGTCTGTCCAAGCAACTTCAGTTCCTGGAGCAGCTCAGGACTCCCAGGAGCTCAGCCTCAGCCTGGGGCTCCAGCCCTGCTGCTCTGCCCCAAGGCCATCCCTGCTGTCCCACAGAGAGCTGGGAGATGCTGCTGGGCATCCCAGGGGGAGGAGGCACAGGTGCTTCAGCCCAGCATTCCAGCGTCCATCCCTCCCACCAATGACAGGATCCATCCCTCTCCCATCACACACAGCACCCGGCTGAGGGATCGATAGGATTTCATCTTACACTGGGAGGAGGGAGGTAAAAATAAACGGGAAAGTGAGGGAGGAGAGGACGGAGGAGCAGACAGAGTGCTTGGCACTGGAGCAGGGGCTGAGAAGTGCCCGGAGTGCAGCATCCAACCCTGCTGGGTCCCATCTGAGCCCTGAAACTCCAGCTGTGAGCCCTGGGGCCAGATGTAAAGGAAGCCCTGCAAGATGCCACAAATAACCTTGTTTTCTCCCCGATTCCCTTGTCCCATCTCCAACCATTGCCCCAGCACTGTTCATGGGCACCACCAAGGGTCCTGTCCTCTTCCCTTGGCTCCCTGTCCCCAGTGCCTCCCAGCCTGGGTTTGCTGCTCTGACCCCAAACACAGCACCATGGGGGTGTTTGGGGACTCCCACCTGTCAGGGCCCCTCATGAGGCAGCTGCTCCCCTGGATGCAGCAGCACCAGGATCCAGAGTGGCTCCAGGGCAAACAGGGAGGAAAAAGAGTGGAGCAGGGAGCAGGCAAGAGCTCCCACCAAGGCTGCTTGGGGACACCCCAAAGTACATCCCACCCCCCTCTGGCAGCTCGTGACCTCCCCTGGGCTGACCCTGCTTCCCGTAGCCCCTCCAGCAGCTGCCTCTCCCCGTTGCCCTCCCCTCCCTCCCCACTTGTAAACGATCCCGAAGTCTCTTCTTTTCCAAGCCCAATTACCCTGGCACAATGCCCCAGCTGCCCTCCAGTGCCTCCCGAGGCTGCCCCGAGGCTGGCCCTGGCCAGCACCAGAGAGAGGGCAGGACCCACGTGGAGTTTTCATCCCTCGACGAGTGTCAGGGTTCCCGCAGCTCTAGGGAGGACAACCCAGCAGGAGCAGGATGAGTCACGTCTCGTCCCTCATGTTCCAGGTGAGGGAATGGGCACAGAGGGCTCTGGCTGGGATTTGGGAGCTTTACCTGCCCGGACAGGAGCTGCTCCCTCCTGGCACTCCTGTTGAGGGGTTTTGGTCAGAGCCCAGCTCCTGTCCTTGTTCTCAGGGTCTGTGCAACTCCAGGAGAAGAGCTGGAAGGAGCCTTCCCTGCAATGCAAGAGCACTCCCAGGACATGGAGCCGCAGAGCTCGGGCTCACCAAAGGACCTGGATCAGCAGCAGGTGGCTGGAAAAGGATTTTGGCAAACCCACACCCCTCCACCAGGCCCCTTACTCCCCACAGGCCCCCTGCCCTCCCTGTGCCACAGCCATAGGGAAAAGCTGTGTTTGACCAGCTCCAAAGGCAAAGCCCTTTTCACCTCAGGGCAGATGGAGAGCCTGAGGTGAACCCAGACACTTCACCTGCCCTGTGTCATGGGACTGGCTCCTTCCCCGGGTGTTTTGCATTTTTCAAGGAAGACCAGAGGTGGGAATGGCTGTGGCTGCTTTGGGAGGAAAGGCTTTGCTCTGGGCTTTCAGCACCTCTGACAAATTCCACAGGTATTCCCACCTATCTGATAATGCCCTTTTGAACCCAGACTCTTCAGGGGTCCCTGTGCCCCAGAGAAGCCCCCAGGGTGAGAATCCCAAGGATCCCTCGGTCTCACATGTGCGCTGAGCCCTGCCTGTGCTCAGCTCCTTCGGAGCTGCCACTCCATAGACCCTGCACAGCTCAAACCTCTGCAGGGAGCTGGTTTACAAGAAGAGGAGTGCTGGCTTCCCAAACAAGCCTCCCAGTCCACAACACATTTCCAGCCATACATAATCTAATATACGTTACCATAGCGCCAATCAATAACTCAGTAGGCCAGCTCCGAAATTATTCTCTTAAAGGGCCAGAGCTCCTCTTCCTCCTCCTCCCCAGGCCCATCTGCCTCGTGTCACGGCTCAGAGAAGCCTCATGTCCCCAGGTCTCACCTGCCAGGCAGGACACGACGCCGGGCTGGTGGTGACACCCTTCACCCATCACATTGCCTCTGTGCCATGCCCCTGTGCACAGCATGAGGGACACGTGGGTGCCATCCCCAGGGCACGTCTGTGTCATCTCCAGCAGCTTCCTCCATTCTCTGCAGCTCCATATGGACACAGCTTTCCTCAGCATCCCAACCCTCCCTCATCCCACCTGCTCAACAGCATTCCTCAGGTTCCGGGGGCAGAGGATGCCCAGCCCCGTGGCTCCCTGGCCTCCCTCAGTCACTGTGAGCTTGGGGACAGGGATCTCAGCTCTGGACCAGCTCCTGCCCTTGGGCAAACCCCCAAAATTTTAAGGTTTTGCTTTTTATTGCCCCTCTGCTGCCAAAGCTCCTGGGAGCGCCTGGAGTGTGTTTCCAACCTGGCTCCCAAAGCACTGCTGGCAATAGCTTCTCCTCCTGCTCAAAATCCGAGGGGC
The DNA here is from genome assembly GCA_910950805.1 of Acrocephalus scirpaceus scirpaceus. Lineage (NCBI taxonomy): Eukaryota > Metazoa > Chordata > Aves > Passeriformes > Sylviidae > Acrocephalus > Acrocephalus scirpaceus. Next base: position 2,513,175 of record OU383800.1, on the reverse strand, counting down.
AAAAAGCTCCAAAAGCCCCCGGAGTGGCGATGGCCTCCCTGCAGCCCTCCCTGGATTTAACCCCGCAGCAGGAAAAACGTCCCAAAAGCCGCCGTTCTGCACTCAAGGCATCCCATCCTGCATTCCGGATTTCCACACCCGGGGCTGTGCCCTCCTTCCCTCAGGCACTCGTGGTCCTGTTACAAAAGGGACAAAGAAGTGGCGCACCCGGAGCCGCTGTCTCAGGTGGCCGCGGTGGCTCCTCCCTGCGCAGCCCGGGCACAACGAGCCCTGCAGGGAACCCTCCCGTTCGTAAATCCCTGAACACCGACAGCCAACCATGCAGCCAAGGTCGCCTCCTCTACGTCTCAATTCCAGCAAAGACAAGCCAGGAAGGGAAAGGATAATTACAAGGAAGCTGGAGAAGGATCTTCATCAGGAACTGGAGTGACAGGAAAAGGAGGGATGAGAGAGTGCGTTTAGATCAGATATTATGAAAAACTTCTTGGCTGTGAGGGGGCACAGGTGCCCAGACCAGCTGGATCCCTGGAAGCGTCCGAGACCAGGCTGGAGGGGACTTGGAGCAGCCTGGGACAGTGGAAGGTGCCCCTGCCCACGGCAGAGGTGAGACTGGATGAGCTCTATCGTCCCTTCCAACTGAAACCATTCTGGGACTCTGTGACAATTAATAATATCCTAACGAGCCTCAGCAAGTGGCAGGGGCTGCAAAGTGCCTCATTTTGGGTGGAGTTTGGGAGGTTTCTGCGCTGACGACGTGCTCCTGTTTGATTGGCACTGCCAGGATTCGGGATACCCCCGCTGCACCCCGAGCATTCCACGACCCGGGAATGAACTGAGGCTGCTGCTGCCAGCGAGTGTCCCAGGCTGCTCCTGCCCCCCCAGCACCACGGGAAACACTTCTGGGGGGATTTTAAGGTTTTGCTTTTTTCTAAGCAAAACAACAAAAAGCTTTTCTAAGCTCACAACAAAACACTCTGCACAGGCAATGTGGGAGCTGTGAGCCAGCATTTCGGGGGCAGGGTCTGGTTGCACCCCACTCCTCTGAGCACGAGGAATCCTGTTGAAAGAAAAACCAACAGATCTTCATAGAAAACTGGGAATTTTTGTCCCCTTTTATTTCATCGCATCCCCAAAATGTTTTCGTGGACACCCTGGCCAAACAACCTCCCTGAGAACTTTGTGTTTGCCACGCTTTTACCCCCGAGATGCCTGGCTGCGGGCATAGGTGACCTCGCCAAGCCGGGATCCCTCGGGGGAACCCTTGGGCACAGCCTCAAGAAGCAAATCTCTTGGTCCGGGGGAAGCTCTAGAGCCACAAGGTCCCCGCAGCCGTCCCCTGCCGCAGCGGCATCCCCGGGCAGGGCCTGGGTCCCCGGGGACCCCTCTCGGCATTGCCAGCTGCCTTCCAGCAGCCCCCGAAGGGCAGCGCGGCCCCAGCAGCGCTGTCAGCCAGGCTCTACGTCTTCCATTAATTCACTTCACACTGTCCATATTGATCGGCTCTGCTCTCTCCCCGGTGCCCCCCCTCGCAGCCCTCCCCCCCGCCGGCTGCTGCACCGCTGGGCAGCCCAGCCTGCATGCTGCATGATCCATACAAACTCACTTACTCAGGGAAATCAATGGGCTCGAAAGAGCACACGCAGCAAGGCGAGGAGTCTGTCTGGGGATCGACCGCCCAGCAAGGAGACACAGAGAGCAGCAGCCCGTGCCCCGCCGCTGCCCGGCGCCCCGCGAGGCTGCCCGGGGCCGGGGGGTCCCGCTGACACCCGCCACAAGCCCTGCGTGCCACAGCCCCCCGCGGGAGGCTGGTGACAGGGGGCAGCCACCCCGGGGGGTTCCTGTCGGGAAGGGGCGCTTCAGCTCCGGCAGGAGAGGGGAGGGTCCCGCCGGGATCGCTGCTCCTCCCCCAGGTCCCAGAGGAAGCTCAGCCCCCTTTGATGTTCCAATATCCTCCCTTTGGTTCTCTTTGCCTTCAGCCGAGTCGCGCTGCGTCCGTGCCTCAGTTTCCCCGTGTTTATGCAACAGGACCAATCCCAGAATCCCAGTGTTGTTTGGGTGCCCGGGGCTGATGGATGGCTCATCTCGTTCCACCCCTGCCACTGCCCCAGGCTGCTCCCAGCCCTGTCCAGCCTGGCCATGGACACTTCCAGGGATCCAGGGACAGCCACAGCTGCTCTGGGCACCCTGTGCCAGGGCCTCCCCACCCTCACAGCCAACAATTCCTTCACAGTATCCCATCTAATTCTACCTTGTTCAACTTAAAGCCTTTCCCCCTTGTCCTGTCACTGGATGCCCAAGGAAGCTGGAAGGATGTTCCCCTTCCAGCCAGTTTCAGGGCTGGGGGATGCCTTTCTCTGCCAGACCTGTCCACAGCAGCAATAACCTGTTCTGGACCCAGGAGAAGCTAAAATTGAGGAGTTTTTGCCCTTTCTCAGAGCACCACTGGCCCAATTTGCCCTGGGAATCTGTTGCCACTGCACAGGTAGCACCGGGGTGATTAATAAATCCTGCCAGAAGAGCTGCTGCTGTGCTGAGTTTGCCCATCAAGGAAGGAAATCTTTATTTATATATATTCTATAAACTAATTTTTGCATCATTGCAATAAATCCATCTTCCAGCCGTCAGGGCTGGCCACGTGTGGCTCTGGGCGGGATGTGGGGGGTGGGGGGAGCAGGAACAGGAGCATCCAGATCCTGGCGGGGGGGTCCCCCGGGTGCCCACTGGGGCTGCAGCCAAGATGGGAACTTGGGGCTGTGTCTGGGGGGCAAAGGAGCAGCTGGAGCCCCCCTCTGTGCGGGTGTGTCATGCAGGGGGACGGAGGGACCCTAGGGACGCCAAGGGACTGGGCAGTCCCCGCACCGAGGAACCGGGACCCCGGCGGGCTCGGAGCCGCTGCCTCCCTGGGGAGGAACGGGGGGAACTGGGAAGGCCCCGAGGCGGTGCTGCCGGCCCAGTACCGGTAAATGCCGGCAATGCCCTGCCTGGCGGGGGGAGCCTCTTCCCAGCAGCCCCCTCCCCTCCCCGAGGCAGTGTGGTTGTGCTGGAGACACCGTGTCTGTCCTCCGCGGGCTTCAGCCCCCGAGCAGGGCTGGGGGGAGTGCGCGGCTTGGGGAGCAGGGCAGAGTTATGGGGACAGCCGCTGTCCCCTCCCCAAAGCCATCTCCCAGCTCTGGGGTGTCCCTCGGGGGTTCGGTTTGGGGGACAGGAGGTGGCAGCGCAGGTCCCGAGCAGCCTCTGCTGGGACCTGGTGGCTTTTTGGGCTGGGACCCCGTCCGGGGATGGCTGCACCCCGAGCCGCGGAGCATCCTGAGGTGGGAATTGCACAAGAAGTCGGGGTTCCCGCCCCACTGGCCTCCCCTGAGGGGTGTCCCCCTCTGCACTGGCAGCCCGGGGTGTTCCCCAGGAGCAGCACCCCAGTTGGGAGAAGATTTGGGTGCCCCATCCCACCCATCCCCCTGGCTGGTGGCGGCTCCGCTGCCTGGCCTCCCCCCAGCACAGCCCAGGGCCGGCGGCCTCCGATCGAACCCGGCAGGAGCTGTGGGCAGGGATCCACCGGGAGATGAACCTGCTGGGCCTCAGCCAGGCCGGGAGGGCCCGCAGCTGCGGCTGCAGCCCGGACACACCGCGGGATGGCAGGAGCGTGAGGAGGGCTCGGAGCAGGGGAGGGTGGAGGAAGGTGAGGAATGCTCAGATCAGGGGGATGGAGGAAGATGAGGAAGGTTCAGTGCAATGGGGGATGGAGGAAGATGAGGAAGGCTCAGAGCAGGGGGGATGGAGGAAGGTTGCCATCAGCTCCCCTGTTCAGCAATCAGAGCTCTCTGAGACCTCCCCAGGGGGCTTCCCTATTTTTGGGGGCCACAGAGCTGTCTGTCCCCCTCCCCTCCATGGTCGGGGGAGGCTGCTGGGGTGCAGCAAGGCCCCCTCTTCCCCCACCCCTTCCTGACATTGTCTGGCAGGATTTGGGGAGGTTGGTGGGAGTGGGGGGTCACCCAAATGGGCAGGGGGTTTTGGGAATTGGAAGCCCCCCCACCCAACTCTGGGCACCCAGACCCCCACCCTGCCCAGAGACCCCCACCCCAGCACATCCCTCTGTCCTGAGGTCCCTGCAGAGCCCTGGAGGGACCCATCTTGGGGGACACTGGCACAGGCTTTGGGAAAAACCATCTGAGTTCCTTTTCTATCATTTTGCCCGTTTTGTCTCTTTTTTCCCCCCTTTCCTGGGCCTGCCAACCCTGGCACTCGTTATGGAGGTAAGGAAGGGCCCTGTGCATAGCAATGAGATTGATTGACCCCGCTGACCCCAGCCAGGCCCAGGGCTCCCTCCAGGGCACCCAGGTCACTGGCTGCTGACCAGCACTGGTTGCCACGGTGACACCAGTGGTCCCCAGGGATGTGGGGGGGGCTCTGGGATGCAGGGGGCTGCTGGGGCAGGTCAGAGTGTCAAGGCTGCTGCGTTAGTGGGATGCAGCTGGTTTGGGAAGGGTGAGGGTTAAATTCCCAGCCCAGGTGGGACCCAAGGGACAGACCCCTTCCAAAGGGAGCAGGACATGGGGTGCCAGAGAGTGCCAGATCACCTGTGAGGGTGGGTGTGGTGTTCTGTGGGGAAACTGAGGCACAGAGGGACGCGTGGGTGGCCCAGCAGGAACCCAGGAGTGATGGGAGCCAGTGGGGACTGGGAAGAAAGGCTGGGGAGATGGAAGGGCAGGCAGGGTATGGAGACGGGGGGAGGCAGGGAGAGGTCAAGGGAGGAGGTTTGGGTGGGGAGTGCAGGGTGAAAGGTGGGGGCGTGCAGGGCGGGAGGGAGGGGTGCAGTGTGAGGGATTGTGGGGTGCAGGAGGAGGAGTGGTGGGGTGCAGGATGAAGGGTGCAGGGGGAAGGACAGGATGGAAGGGTGAAGTGTGGGGGGCAGGGCCGGAGGCAGTGGGAGGTTTCAGGCCTGCAGAGTGAGGGTTGCACGGTGAGGGGTATAGGGTGAAGGGTGCAAGGTGAGGGGTACAAGATGCGGGTCCAGCCCGGGGACCCCAATTCTAGGGCTCCGCTGCCCTCTAGTGGGCAGGTCCTGCCCCTCCTGGCTGCGCTGTCCCCGCGCTGTCCCCTCTCCTGGGAGTCCCAGAGCCGCCTCCGCCCTGTCCCCAGGATCCCGTGGGACCACTGCCGTCCCCCGGGGGAACACGTCGGGGACAGGTTCCCGGGGTGAAGGGGATGGGGAGAGCTGCGAGAGGGTCTGGGGTTAATGCCACCCAACCCGGCCTCGGGACACCCCCCGTGCGGGACCCACGGGCCACCGCCGGGGTTCCCTGCGTCCCCCCCGTCCCTCCGCGCCCCGCGGTGCCCCCGACCCCCGGACCCGCGGCCCTGCAGTGCCCCCAGCAGCCGCCAGGTGGCGCAACGAGCCCTCCCAGCCCCGACCATGTCCTGTCCGCGCGTCTGTCCCTGTGTACTGTCCGTTTGTCTGTCCCTATGTCCTGCCCGTGTCTGTCCGTGTGTCCGTCCGTGTGTCCTCTCCATGTGTCTGTCCCTATGTTCTGTCCGTGTGTCTGTCCGTGTGTCCTGTCCGTGTGTCTGTCCCTATGTCCTGTCCCAGTCCTGTCCATGTGTCTTGTCCGTGTCTCTCCTTGTGTCTATCCCTGTCCCGTCCTGTCCCGTCCCTGAGCCTGTCCCTGTCCTGTCCCTGTATCCTGGTTCCTGTGTCTGTGTGTCTGTCCTTTTGTCCTGTCCCCGTCCCCGTTCTGTAACCGTCCCTGTCCCTGTCACCAGCCCTGCTCTGTCTCCAGCCCTGCTCTTGTGCACTGCCTCGACCCCAGCCCCAGTCCCTGTCCCCAGCCCTGTTCCCGACCCCGGCTCTGTCCCTGCGCCCTGTCCTGTCCCCGTCCCCGTCTTCAGCCCCGACTCGATCCCTGTTCCCGTCCCCAGCCCTGTCCCCCCAGCCCTGTTTCCAGCCCCAGACCCATTCCTGTCCCCAGCCACATCTCCAAGCCTGTTCCCAGCCCCGTCTCTGTCCCAACCCCGTCCCTGAGCCCAGCTGCGTCCCTTCCCCTGTCCCCAGTCCCGTCTCCAGCCCTGTTCCTGACCGCAGCCCTGTCCCTATGTCCAGCCCCTGCCCTGTCTTTGTCCCTAAGCCTGGCCCCATCCCTTGTCCCTGTCCCCAGCCCTGTCCCTGCCCGCCTCACCTCCTGACGCAGGGCTGGTGCTCAGCGTTCCTCAGGGAACAGGGACGGGGTCCGGTCCCACCCCCAGCCCCTCTCCGCACCCGTCCTTGGTTGCACCGGCCAGGCTGAGTCACGCTGGGCAGCCCTAGCTCGGTGGCACCTGTGTCAGTCGACGGCCGGGACACAGGGCCACACCTCGGCTTCGGCCGGGGACGGGAAACTCTTGGTTCTGCTTCTGTCCCTCTGGCGCGGGTGGGATACGGGAAGGGAGCGAAGACCAACCCCGCCAGGGGCTGGGGTCAGGGCACATCTGGGGACCTGCTGGACTTCAGCTGCATCCCGGCAGCCAGGATGGGTCCCGAGACACCGGCCCGGGACAGTGACAGAGGGGAAGCTGGAGCAGGGACACAGCACCCCGTGGAGAGGCAAGAGAGGTCTCAGCATCCCCCCATCCCCTGGAGCCTTCCTGTTCCCATCAGACATTTCGGGAAGTGACCTCTCCGCAGCCCGGTGCCAGCGGGAGCAAGGATGCGCGGGGCTGGCGTTCGAGCGAGGCGAAGCCCCCCCGCTCGTGCCCGGAGCGCTGCGGTTGGAGCCATGGAGTGGAAGTAACAGGCGGTGACACCGCTGCCCAAAAACCGCCACCAGAACAATGGGCGGGAGCGCGGAGGACGCAGGCGGCCACGCCGCCCCCAACGCTCACCAAAGAGCCACGGACATCCTGGGGACACCCTGCAAGGGCACCTGGCCTGGGCATCCCACCCGAAGGACACCCCTTCCCCCCTCCACGGGGCTGGGTGGCCCAAAAGGGTGATGGAGGCACCGTGAGGAAGGACTGGGACTCCCGAGGGTGGCACAGGTGGCACTGGGACAGAGCGAGACCATCGCACGGGGCACACGCCCGGGGGCACCCGCCCAGCCCGGAGTTGAGCCGCCTCCGGCCCTAGCGGAGACAAAGTGAGGGAACAGAAAATGGCAGGAGAGACAACGGAGGAACGGGGCTGCTTTGCCTTTAAAATAATGCAGCAAAATTAGCAGCTCTGCAGTCATTAATATGCAAAAATGCAAATGAGGAGGTAATTAAGCTGCAGTCCTCCGGAGGATATTTCCATCATAATGAATTCTATTGTCAGGGAAAGAGCAGCCAGGCAGATTTATGGTGCTTACATGAATAAAAAATATGAGTATCCAAGTGGTGTCCTTGCTGCCGGCTGCTGTCCCCTGCCCCAGCCGAGGAGGGCACGGGGCACTATTCCGGGTCCCCAGCCGAGAAGGGCACGGGGCACTGAGGAGGTCTCCATCCTTTGTGCCATCCCGACTGGCACCGCTCGTCTCCGAGGCACAGCAGCAGCTGGGGACTTGGGTACCTGCAACAGGGCAGGGGAAAAACAACTCCTTCCTTCATTTCTCTGCGTGCCGCAGCCCCCGGCAAACCCTCAGCGAGACCTGTGCCAGGGCCATGCCGGTTCCCCGGGGCCCCGGAGGGACTGGGGACAGCCAGGCCAGGAGGTGACTCTTCCCTGCGGGGCCTCAATGTGCGGCTCTCCCAGGGACACCCTGGGCCGGCCAGTGACACGGCTCTGAAGGACCCGGGGTCTGAACAGTGGGGATCCTCTCGTCCTGCTCCCGTGAGAGCTGCATCCTCACCTGGCTCCTTCCTCTCTTCCTGCCCCATGAGTGTGCGGGGTGCCAGGACCCGGCCAAGGCTGGCCCTGGGGAGCACAGGGACACAGAGACACCAGGGGGTGGGAACTCCAAGGGGGGGGTACCCACAGGATTTGGGGTCAGCCAGCCCGCTGAGCCGCGCAGGTGATGCCCCGGCCCAAGAGCCACCAGTCCTTGACCATGGGGTCAATGTCCATCTGTGGGGTCAGCGCCCTCCCCTGAGCCACCCGTGGGTGCCCCAGGAAAGCGCCCAAACCTGGCGGGCGAGGGCTGGGGTTCAGCCTTCCCCTTTCATTCCCGCCAAAGGCGTCCGCCACGGAAAACAAACCGAAACCCACCCAAAACGAAATAGTTGGCGGCGTGCCACCCTGCAGCTGCCGGCTCCGGCTCAGCCTGGCATTTTTCAAATGTCAAGGCAAAAGGCTGCGGGGCCGCCCGGCTCGGGGGGCTCGGCACCGGCGGGGAGCTGGGGACAGGAGGGGGACGGGAAGGGGTGTGGGAGAGGGGGAAGGGACACCCGCCACCCTTGCAGCTGTCGTTGTCACCCCCGAGGTGAGGTGTGGGCTGGGGGAGGCGCAGGGAGCTGGGCTGGATGGGAGGGAAGCGGCTCCATCTTAGCGTCGATGCGGTCGAGGCGAGAGAAGATGATTAAAGAAAAAAGGGAATAAAAGCAGGAAAGGATACAGGCAAACGGGAACAGCTGCTCCTGGGGATGCAGGGCTCTTTTTTTTTTGCTTTCAAAGCCACAAGAGTTTGTTGCTCGCAGGCTCGGGACCCCCTCCCATGGTCCCCCTGTCCCACGTCGTGGTGGAGAGGGTGGCCGGGCAGCTGTGGCCGGAGGCTGGAGCCTCGCTGGCTCTCTGAGGATCAGGGAGCCGGAGCTGAGCTCATCCCCACCCCGGGCATCCCCTTGGCTCACTCACTGGGATCGGTCCTCCCTGCCCTGCCCAACGCGGGGTTCGCGGCTGGCAGGGGACACGGGGCAGGTGGGGCTGTCGCCAACAGGACAATCCTCAGCCGGGTGCCCCTGCCCAGAGTGGCTGAGCCAGCAGACACAAGCCCCTGTCCCCGTGCCCCCCCCACCCGCCGTGCTCCCCCCTTCTCCCCCCAGCCAGCCCCACCGCACACCTGCGGAGCCGCAAACCTTCATCTCCCCGCCGGAGCCGGGGAACGGGGGGGCGGGCAGCAGGGGCAGCACCGGCCGTGCCTCGGTTCTTCCTCCCCGTGCTCTCCCTCTCGATGGCGAGCACTGGGAAATCGCTGCCTTTTCCCCAGGGAAGCCCAAAGCCAGGCTGCTCCATCCCTGGGCAGGTGGACACCTCGCGTGTGCCTGTGCTGGTGCGTGCTGTGGCTGCTCTAGGGGCACCTGCACAGGTGGGTGACACATCCACCGAGGAGCGCTGGAGCTGTGGGACCACAGTGGGCACTGCCACCCCCGGGTGTCCCCTCCCCAGCACCCTCCTGAACCCCATGGGGGCCAGTGGGTGCCAGCAGGGCTCTGGAGTGTTTCAGGAATTTAGAGATGATTCATGGCCCCCTCCTTGCTGTGTCCCAGGCCCATATCCAGAGGGTCACCAGACCCTGATGGGGTTGAGGGTCCCGGCTCCAGCTTTCAGGGCTCCTGTGCCCCAGGTGGGCTGGGGGAGGATTTGTGGATTATGGATGAGCAAAAGGAATTTGTGGTGGTGGTGGGCAACAAGTCGGTATGAAAGGAGCTCTTGAGGAGCTCAGAGACAGAGAGGGCTGAGAGCAGAGCTGCCACATTTATCTCCCCCTCCCCCTTAGAGGAGCTTAGGGGGCTGCAGGATCCCCACCCATTGTCCCAAAGCTGTCAAATCCATCTCCCGGTGGATTCAAGGGGTCGGGTGCTGTGCAAACCCGAGAGAGGGGAACACCCTGGTGCCACCACTCCAGAAGGACCCCTGAGGGCATCAGAGCATTTTCTCCAGTCATGGACCCCACACAGCCCTGCAAAGGGTCGTGTCCCCACCCCGCTGGCCATTCCCTGTCCCCCTGGGGACACGAGAGATGTTCAGCACCACGGGAGGCTGTGGAAGGAGCTGGCTGGGAGAAGAGCATTCGTGTTTACATTGAGTGCCTCGAAACCCCCTCCAGCATCCCGACCGCCCTCCCCCTCGGCAGCAACTCCTCTTGAGGTTTGAGGTGACATCCTGCCTTCTGCATCTCGCTGTCACCCTGCCCCAGGAGGCCCTGGAACCGCAGAGGCAGGGCTGGGGGTGCAGGTCCCCCTGCCCAGCTCCAGCTGCACCCAGGAAAATGGCAATGACCCCCCACCCTCCTAGCATGGCTTGTGGGAGCCCATGGTGGGATGAAGGGCTCACAGATTCCTTTGCTGAGCACCCCATCCCTGTCTCCTGCCACTGTTCTGGGGAAATTCATGCCAATATTTGGGTTTATAAACTACTAGGCAAGGAGAACAGCAAGGTCTGAACCCCAGAGATGTCCTGCTGAGGAGAGGATGGAGCAGCTGAAGCCTTTTGCATCAGGGCTTTATTCTGGAAGTGTGGGGGGCCAGGATTAGGGATAAACACCGGGCTCTGTCCCACAGCCCATCCTGGCTGCCCACAGCACAGCACCTGCAGGTCTGGGCACCTGCAGAGCTACAGCACAGCCAAACCCCAGAGAAATGGGGGGAAACAGAGACAAGGATGGTGCTAGGCAGCTCAGCCTCTGCGTCCTGGGACACTGGGGGATGGAGGGGGGATATGGAGATATATAATACTCAAATTTCTCTGGAGGAGAAATTTGAGTATTAGCAGCAGTCCCTGTTCCCCTGTATGGAGCAGATTCTCCTCCATGTGTTTCCCATTCCTATGATGAGCTCATGGGGCTGTGCCTGAGTGAGGTGGGTGTCCCATGGGTGTAAGTGTGAATATCCTGGCAGGGGTGGTGTGGGTGTCCCATGGGTGCTGTGGGTGTCCTGGCAGGGATGATTTTGGTGTCCTGGCAGGGGTGCTGTGGGTGCCCTGGCAGGCAGGAGCAGGGGAAGCCAAAGCACTTGGCACTCACTCGTCTGCTGCAGCAAAGCTCGATGCAGAGATAAGATAAGGTGTCTGAGGCTGCCAAGGTAAACTGAGGTCACCACAAACCCCAGCAGGTGAACACGTCCCCGCAGCCCCAGGTTACACACACAGAACCCCAGACTGGTTTGGGCTGGAAGGGACCTTTAAGCCATCTTGTCCCACCCCCTGCCATGGGCAGGGACACCTTCCACTATGCCAGAGTGCTCCAAGCCCCGTCCAACCTCTCCAATATTTCCAGGGATGGGGCAGCCACAGCTTCTCTGAGAACTCCGTGTACCTCTGGGCAACGTCCAGATGTCTATTTTCATTTTAGGTAGATTTTTGTCCCTTCACCCATCTCCTGGTGTGATAAACTGCCACCTTTTCCTACAGTGCCAAATGTTGAGCAGAGCTGATGGCAAGGCCAGGGAGTTCCAAGCTTCTTTTTACCTGGTTCTGCTCAAAATGTGAGCAAGTTGCTCTATGGGAGAGGGGCAGCTTTTGGGGCAGGCAGGATTTTTGTATTTCACAGTTTCAGCGAGGGGTTGAGGGCTTTCCCTGGGGCTGGTGAGGGGCTGGACTGCCAGGGCAGCTCCCAGCCTGTCCCAGTTCCTCCGTGCTCTAGCCAGTGGCTTCCCTGGCACCTCCTGGGGCTGGCAGAGCTGGCAGATCTGTCCCCAGCAGCTCCTGGGCATTCTCCAGTGCTGCCAGTCATGGAAAGCTTTGGAAGCAGTTCCAAAAGACAGTCCAGGAATGGCAGGGCTGGGTCTCAGCCACAGGCGTGGGCAGCCAAAGTCACCTTTCTGCCCCTTCCTCTCTCATCTCCAAATATATTTTTTTCTTTCTTAAGCTCCTGATTTTAAATAAAACTGTCATGAAACCCCCAGACTCCTTGAGCTGGAGCTTTTGGGAGACCTCAGAAGAGGAGAAAACTCCTGGGTGTCAAAACTCTGTGTTGGAGGCAAGCCGGGTGCCCAGGCCAGGGGCTGCCTGTGGGAACGAGAGGCACATCCAGGTTTAATGAAGGTAAAAGCCCCTTTGACAGCCCAAGGCCTCCTCTCTCCCCCGGAGGATGCTCCCACAGCCCCCCCCCCGGATGTGGGTTTGCAGGGAGCAGGGTGGGGAGGGGCTGCAGGAGGTGGGGGAGGCATCGCAGCCGGATTCGAACGGGAGCCGCCTGACAGATGGGGCTGCCCTACATTTCACGAATGGCTGCCGTTAATCTGCTTCCTGCACCCTCCCCCAGCCCACCTCCCTGCAGCCCGGGGCTCCCCACTGCCAGGGCGGGGGGCGGCAGGGCCCTGGGGGGACACAGCCAGAGTGCCACGGTGCAGTGGGGACCATCAGGTGTTCCCAGGCTTTGGCAGGGCTGCTGGGAACCCACCGGCCCATGGCCAGGGTCAGAGAACCCTCCGGTATCCTAAACGTCCCCTGCCCCTTGGGCACAGCCCAAAGCCCAGCCCTGGGGTGCTCGTGTCCCCTCCTGAACCCCCCACTGACAAACTCGTGGCCACAGCTGGGGGCAGAGGGGTTGTGCTGCTGTATCCTTTTGCGTGCCCTGGGCTGAGCATCTCTTCAGCCTCCTCCTCTTCTACCGTCAGTGTCCCTTAACCCACCTTTGGATTTTACCCCATATCCCCTCTATAGCCCCCTCTTCCACAAAACCCTGATTGTAGGGGAGGGGCAGCACCCTGCAAAATGCCAGGGAGGGGACTCGACAGCTGCAGCCATGGAACAGGCACCCACGGCCAGGCTGCTGCCCTGTACCCTGTGCCACTGCCCTGGCAACAGCCTCATTCCCTGCCCTGGGGACAGGACACGGCTCAGGGAGGCTGCTCAGCTCCCCTTGGCCTGCAGCTCAGCCCTGCCAGCAGTTCCTGCTGCTCCTTTCTCTCTGCCGCAGTGATGTGAGCTCCCGGGGGTGCCGGCCTCTAATTTTACCAGGATTGGTGAGGTTGGTTCTCCCCACGCAACATCTCAGCCTGGGGAAGTGAGAGAGAAGCAGTGCCGTGGTGGGAGGACATGGTAGAGATGCATCTGCAGCTGTGGTGAGGATGGGCAAGGGCTGGAACATCTACAGCATCCCTGTGCCCAGCCATTCCCAGGAGAGAGGGCTGGATTTGGGGCTGTCCTATGGCTGCAGCCACCAGCACCCTCTAGGATAAGGTGATGTGGGATTGTGTCTCCAAGAGAAGCACAGCCAGCCCTGAGCCTCTTGCTCATACATGAGCCATAAATTTAGGTCACTCAGGGGTCACACAGGGGAAGTTTTCAGCACCAAAGGTTCTTCCCCCCGAGGCTGCTGGGGCACTGCCCAGGCTCCCCAGGGAATGGTCCCGGCCCCAAGGCTGCCAGAGCTGCAGGAGCGTTTGGACAACGCTCTCAGGGATGCACAGGGCGGGATTGGTGGGGTGTCTGTGCAGGGCCTGAATTTGGACACGATGATCCCTGTGGGTTCCTTCTAACTCGGGATATTCCAGGATCACATCCCTGCCAGAGTCACACGCAGTGGGACAAGGACATGGTGCAGTATGGAACAGGACAGAGCCAGGGTGGATATCCCCAGTGCCAGCAGGGCTGGATCCAGGAGTGGGAAGGCAGATGGGGCAGGCAGTGCCCACACCATGGGCTGAGACCATGAGAAAGGAGGGTGGAAAATGGGGCTGAGATGAATGTTTGGGCTTCTCTTTCCTGGCTGAGCCCCGTCCTGCTGCAGCAGAGCAGTAGGATCAGGCGAGCCTCTCCCATGGACAGGGGACAGGGATTCACCTCACTGTGTGGTTTCTATTACTCCTCAAATGAAGCTGAAACCTGACACCAGATTACAAAACCTACTAGGGGAAGAAATCTGGGGAGGGAGTGGAAATCCCCCATTGGGTCCCAGAGAGGCACCACGGTGTCCCCTCCTGTCCCCTGAGGCAAAGGCACAAAGGCCACCTTGGGTCCCGGTGTCCCAGTGCTTGGATCAGCTCCACTTCAGGGCACGTTTGCAGACTGAAACTTCCTGATCCTCTCCCACTGGAAGGATGGATTCACTGAGCTGTTAGCTTGAAGAATCAGGAAAAGTGCCCCAAGAATGGCACATTCACATCCGAGTGACGTCCAAAACTCCAACTCAGCCAGGGAAAAACTTTGCACCTCCTCCTGTCCCTTCCTCACTGTGGGGCACCCACCCCTCTTTTGGGACTTTTCCAGCTGGCAGGAAATGCATTGGCAGTCCTGGGTGCTGTCCCCTTCCTTGTCCATGGGCAATATTTACCCTCAGGCTTGACAGCTGCCCTGCTGTTTTCACCTGTGGAGGTGCTGGATGCCCCATTTGGCATCTTGGACAGTCTCTGTGGGCGACGCTCCTGTCCCTGTCCCCTGCTCCATGTCTAACTATGACAGCTCTCTCACCTTCCTTCTCCCTCCTTCCCCCTGTCCCCATGCTCTTTTCCAGAGCCTCCTGCCTGTGCCTCTGCTCAGACGGGGCTCCCTCAGCAGGTTGTCCCACCCCTTTCTCAGTTTCTCCCACCACAAGCTGCCTCAGCCAACCTTCACCCCACACCCTGGTGGGGGAACACGGTCCCACCGGGCTCCCCGGGGCACCCCTGGAGATCCCCCGGCCTCGGGGGTGGGGCTGAGATGGTTTCTGGGGGCGAGGGCACCTTTTCTTTCCATTCAGAGGAGATTTCCCCGCCCCGTGAACATGCACCGAGGGTTTCCTGCCCGTGGGCGGATTCTATCTTAGGCTGCAGCCACACTAGGGGACCCCACCTGGGGCCGGGGATGCCGTGTTTCCTCCTCCTCCACACCATTCCCAGGGCACTCTCATCACACCAGCTCATTTTTTTGGTCGATTTTAAGGCCGTTTTCTAAGCCTCCCGGGCAGGATCACACTCCCCAAGCAGCTCCCCAAAGATCCCCAGGCTCTGCTGTGCCTGTGTGGGATGATATCTTGGGGAAAACAGAGCAGAAGGACATGGTCCTCACCTGGGTCACCCAGGGTGGGATTTCTGTAGAAATGTGACATGTGACAATTTGGGGACCATTTTCTTGAGCCCTGTGAGAGTCCTCAGCGCTGGGATGTATTCCCCAGGGGTCCCATCAGCAGCCTGCAGATAAAGGGATTAGGGACGATTATGGTGGCTGTGAGGAGGGTGAACGGCACCGTGGTGGCCGTGGGAGGTGGCCGTGGGAGGTAGCTGCAGGGTTTTGTCATCGCCAAGCGCTGCGGCAGCGTGTCAGTGGAGCACTTTTGCATTTTTCAACACTCCACACAAAACATGGGGTTTGCGCTCAGAATTCCCCCGCGAACTTTCCAACAAGCTGCCCCGAGGCTCTCCGACATGGGGTGGAGGAGTTTCCATTCCAGCTGTGCCCGGGCTGGCGGCTGGGTCCCTCCTGCGGATCCCAAGTGGGGATTCCAGGCCTGTCCCGAGGGCCTCCCCCGGTGCCGTTGCGTCCCCTCCATTGAGACATGGCCCTGCCTGCCAGGTGCCTGTGGATGCCCACCGGCCATCCCACTGTCCTTTCCTGTGCCCTGGTTTCCCCAGCTGCCAATGGGGCTGGGTGCTGTGCAAACCCCCCAGGAGGTCCCAGAGGAGCAGCCAGGCAGTTCACAGCAGGGCTGTCCCCTGCCCAGCCCCGGGGACACACGTGGCCCTGGGGACACACGTGGCCCTGGCCATGTGCAGCAGTCAGTCACACTCAGCCAGGAGCAGAGCACGATGGAGGGGCTGTCCTGCCCGCTACGCAGTGACAGGGACCCCGGGGGTGGTGGCAGTGGGGGAGCAGAGCCACTGGTGTCCCTGCCCTACGCTGTGTCCAAAGGAAGTGAGGAAGAAGAGGATCCCTGATGCCTGCTGGCAGGGAGGACAATGAGGATGACAAACGCTCTTGGCATCACTTCTGTCCCCACAGCTGGAAGAAAAAGAATGAAATAGGTTGGAGAAAGGGATCCATCCCTGTCACGAGTGCCCCTCAGATGCCCTGTGGGGCAGCCCCAGCAGGCAGGGATGAACTGGGATCTATCATGTCTCTCCAGAGTGTCCTATAGTGACTGTCACAACTCAGCTGGCAGGGTCAGAACAGTGGCAGGGGCTGCTGGTGACAAATGGCACCTGCACCCTCCATCCGAAGGGAGGACGGCAGGCGAAGCCAAGGATGCTCCTGGCCAGGAAGGAGGAGACGCCCTCAGAGGGGGACAGTGTGGCCAAAGCAGCCAAGCCAAGCCCAAAAGTCGCCCCCGCTGGGAGCTCATCCCGGGAGCTGCTCCTCACCGCAGGGGCTGGGAGGGAGCTGGGGACAAAGTCGCTGTAATGTGAGAGATGGGCGGGCTTTAAAAAGAGGGGAAAAAAAAAAGTTTTGAGGCCTTTCTTCTCTCTCGCTGTTGTTGTTGTTATCCATAAATAATAATTAAACCACCATTTCCAGCCCAGGCCACTTGTTTTAAATTTCCTGGCTAAAGTGATGTAACAGCTGTACGTGATGCAACGCCATGTGGAATGCATCATCCAGGAAACCAAAAACAAAATCGCTTTTCTGGCCAAGTGATCCTGCCCCCAGCCCCCAGTGCAGGGGTCCCCCAGCCCCCACGTCTGGGCTGGACACCCTGATGTCTCTGTGGGACCCGGCTCTGGGTACAGGGGACAGCAAAGGTGGGGGAGGCAGCTCCTGCTCCGAGCCCACTGAGCTCCAGGTCAGTTTTAATTTAAAACTTTACAAATCAAGAACTGGCGTTTTGCTGAGGACAAACAAACCTGCACAAGTGTGACACGTACCCCGAAGCAGAGGGGAGGGTCTGGTGGGCTTTTCCTGGCAGTTTGTCCCATTTCCTCCCACTCCTCCCCCCCAGTTTTGCCCTGCCCTGTGACCTCTCTGCAATGGCCAGTAAGCCAAAAGCTGCTGGTGACTTCAGTGCCACCCCGTGTCCCCCCAGCACTGCTGGAGGGATGTTGGGGGCTCCCTGGCTCAACCCCCTCCGCCTGGGAGGGTTTAACTCTCCCTTGGCTCCCCACTGCTACAGGGGAGAATAAACTCTGCGGGATGCCCCTGCCCATCCCTCTCTCCCACCCACCTGTGCCCGGTGCCAATGACCCGCCTTTGGAATGGGGCTGGCCAGAAAGGACAAAGAAAGGGAAGAAAAAGAAGAGAAAGGGAAAGGGAAAGTGAAAAGGGGAGGGAAAAAAAATCAACCCAAAACAAAAAGAAAATCAAAAACCAACCCAAGGTTGCAGTGGGAAATCAGAAGTCAGAGCTGAGGCATTTCGGCAGCCGGGGCTGGAATGTCTGACTCACACTGTGACTAAATGCAAATATGAACTCAAACCTGCTCCTTAAAGTCCTCGGGATCCAGTGAGGAGCCCCGAGCTCCCACCGGTCCCTGGCCAGTGACCCAGCCTGGCCGGACACCGGCCATTCTCGGTGGCTGCAGGATGGGCACCTGCAGCGAGCAATGCCTGCACGTCCCGCTTGGTTTTACCTCCCTGAGCCTGAGAGGGAGCCTGGGGCAGGATGGGGCCCCCGGACCTCAGCTCTGGGTGGGACACACTCGCCTGATTGTGCCCCTTGCCGTCCCCACGCCGAGGGGACCTCCTCAGGCTATCCTGGTGCTTATGGCAGGGGGGCTCAGTGCAGCACCGCCTCGCTGGGTGGTCCTGGCCCATCCACCTCCTCTGCACCAGGCATCGGGCCCATGCTGTCGGTGGCTGTCACGGCGTCCCTAGTCACTAACAGAAGGAAAAAGGGTCTGGGTCCCTGGAGGGGGCAGCACCATGCCCAGGGAATCACAGGGTGGAAACCCAGGCCAGCTCAAAGGAAATTCCAAGGAAATGGGGACTTTTCTCCAGTATAGATGTTTTTTTCTAAAGCCTATTTTGTTGCCTGGCACTGACTTTTACTTTATTAATTTCCAGTTTTGTAATAGGGGGTGGGAGGCTCTGAGGGCAGTGGCTGGTGTCCCACAGCTCCCACTGGGGACAAAGCCTTCCCCACCCATTTCCACTGTACAGAGGCTGGACCAGCCCAGCATTCCCAAGCTCTCCTGGCCAAAGACTGCAGCGAGCCTTCCCCAGACCCTCATGAACCACTAGAATGTGCCCTGGAGACACTGACAGGCCAAGGTGGGGAGTCAGAGGCAGAACAACTTGCCTCAAAGCTGCCTTTGAACAATCCATCCATCCATCCATCCATCCATCCATCCATCCATCCATCCATCCATCCATCTCAGTCTTTTCCTTCTGCACCAGCAGCTCTGAAGACACAAATGAAAACACTGCAACTCCTTGGTGATCTCAGTGATTTTGACTAATTTTTGGCTCAGGACACCCCATTCAGCCCCCCTGGGTCAGGCAGGTTCTGCCATGGGGCTTGTTCAGAACTCCCTTGCCCAGGGACAGTGGGCTCACACCCAACAGCACCTACAGTGGTCTCCAAGGGCTCCACACAAGCAGAGTGTGGCCCTGATGTCATCACACAGAGGGGAAACTGAGGCACAGAGACCAGGGACAGAGATGAAAGCCGGAGGAACTGCTCCTCTTCCAGGGGAGATCACAGTGCCATGGGATGGTTTTGGTTGGGAGGAACCTTAAAGCCCATCCAGTTGCACCCCTTGACATGGGCAGGGACACCTTCCACAGTCCCAGGGTGCTCCAAGCCCTGTCCAACCTGGTCTAAAACACTTCCAGGGATACAGGGGCTGCCACAGCTGCTCTGTGCAGCAGAGCTGAGGATGACATCGTGGAGGATGACCTGCCTGTGGGAGAAACTCTCCATGCCCTCCTTTGGACAGTTCTGCCTTTGGAGCCTCCACTATACTTTTCTCCCCGGCATCACCAGCTCTGAGCATTGCAAGAGTCACTGTGAAACTGTTTCATTTCAGCCACGGCTCCCAGCACTTGGACACAACCTCAGCATTATTTTCTTATTTATCAGCTGTGTGTCATCAGAACAACCAATTGTGAAGATGGTGAAAACTGCTACCCCCATCCCAAATGTCCAGGGGATGGAAACAATGAGAACTAGGCATGTTCTTGGGGTTCTTGGGAGAACGGTTCTTGGGGCTGCCCTGTGGAGGGCCAGGAGTTGGACTCTGATGATCCTTGTGGGTCCCTTCCCACTCAGGAGGTCCCAGAATTCTGTGGTTCTGTGCTGCCCATGTTGGGTTTTATGTCCCTACCCCACCTCACGAGGTGCCCAGGGGATGTTGAGGCACCCTGAGCCTGAGGCTCCAGCACTTCTCCAGGGGGAGAATGTCACTGGAGCCCCTCTGGTGTCACCTCTGGGTGGACACGTCTGCACAGCATCCCCATCCATGGTGCCCCTTTGTGCATCCCCTCACCCCCTCTGCTTCCTCCTGCCCTACCAAAATAGCCTGAAATGGGAAACTGAGGGGGCCATGCTGTGAACTGGAAGGGGGAACTTCTCAGCTTCAAGAAAAAACCCCACGATGTCAGAGGAGTTTTAAGCCTTCCTGGTTCCCCACAAACAGGCCTGGGGACACACTTTTTGCCATGATGCTGCCACCCACAAGGAGGGAGGCATTATTAATTATAGGCTAATTAATTACAGGCTGCGGAGCTGGGTGAAGAGAAACCTAAGGAGGTTCAACAAGGGCAAGTGTAGGGTCCTGCACCCGGGGAGGAACAACCCCAAGTGCCAGCTCAGGCTGGGAGTGACCCACTGAAGAGCAGCTCTGCAGAGAAGGACCTGGGGGTCCTGGTGGATGAAAAACTGTCCCTGGGCCAGCAGAGTGTCCTGGGGCTGGGGGGACAATGGGACCTTGGGGGGCACTGGGAAGAGTGTGGCCAGCAGGGCAGGGACTGATCCTGCCCCTCTACTCGGCCATAGGCACGTCTGGGGTGCTGTGCCCAGTTCTGGGACAAGAAGGACAAGGAGCTACTGCAGAGGGTCCAGCAGAGGCCCCAGAGATGATTTGGGGTCTCTGATGAGGAGAGACCACAGGAGCTGGGCTTGGTTAGTCCAAAGAAGAATGAGAGGGGATCTCACCAATCCATACAAGCATCTCCAACTGTCAGAGGATGGTGCCCAACAACAGGACAAAGAGGAGTGGCCATAAACTAAACCACCAGAAGTCCCACCTCAACATGAGGAAGAACTTCTTTCCATGAGGGTGGCAGAGCCCTGGAACAGACTGCAAAAAGAGGCTGTGGAGTCTCTGTCCAAGACAGGGAGACTCCAAAACCCACCCAGATGTGTTCCTGTCTCACCTGCTCTGGATGACCCTATCTTGGCAGGAAGTTGAACTGGATGATCTCCAGAGGTCCTCTCCAACCCCAAGCAGTCTGTGAAATGTAAATTCTTTTTTCAGCATAGACGAAGTGACCAAAACAGCTCAGAGCAGGAAAGTGTCCTCACTGCTTTCATCCCACACTGTCCTGGCCACGGATACCTGTGGCAAACTGTTGAGGCTCATGCCAGCTTCTGCCTATGCCATCCCATCCCATCCCATCCCATCCCATCCCTCTGTCACTTGACTTTGCTGAGCCACCAGCAGCAGGAGAGCAAAGCTTGAAGGTTTAATTACAATTGTTGACAGGGAAATTATGGCCACACATGCAAAATTAGAATATAATTGTGTTAGGGAAATGTTTCATCTTCTCCCTGTCATCCCTGGGAGTGGAAGACGGAGGAGGAGCAGCAGGAGAGGGATGATGTTGGCAGGAGGCCTCACAGTGGGGGGTGTGGCTGGGCTCGGGGTGCTGGGGGATGACACCCAGTCCCAAGGGCCACTGGGCACAGAGAAAATGCGGCAGAAGGTGGTGAATGGCTCCTTTCTACAGAGCAGCAGCGACGAGGCAACACTCGCCTTCCTTTGCCCAGAGCTGCAGAGTGACTTGGGACAAGGGATGGAGGGACAGGACACAGGGAATGGCTTCCATTGCCAGAAGGCAGGGTCAGATGGGATATTGGGAAGAAATTCCTCCCTGTGAGGGTGGGGAGGCCCTGGCACAGGGTGCCCAGAGCAGCTGTGGCTGCCCCTGGATCCCTGGAAGTGTCCATGGCCAGGCTGGACGGGGCTTGCAGCACTCTGGGGTAGTGGCAGGTGTCCCTATCCAGGGCATTAGGTTGGAACAAGATGAAGTTTAAGGTCCCTCTTCCTACCCAAACTATTCTATGATTTTATGATTCCATGTGCCTTGGACCAGCAACTTGCTGCCAGCCCACATCCCCATCCTTGCTGAATTGTGGCAGGGGCCATCCTCACCCCTGCGATGATCCATCCTTGATGACAGGAGATGACTTTGGTCAGTGACCCCATTTAAATGCGCACAATTCTTTCCACTTAAAAAAAAAAAGAAAATAAAAGCCAAATGGCCCAAAGATGCAGGTGACAGCTGGCCTCAGATCTGGCTGCAGAACGGTCAGGCACAGGGAAAGCCAAACCAGCTCTGCTGACCGATGAGCTTGGAGTTGCCTGGGCAGGGGAGGAGCAGCAGATCTTGCCAGGGAGAGCAGCCCAGCTCCTCCAAAATCCGTGTTGGGAATCAGGGTGGATGTGGGGAGATGAGTTGAACCCCTGCCCACACCTGCTGCAACCATGTGTTTGTGTCTCTGCTCCTGCACCTCCTGAACCGTGTCTAACTGGGCAAAACACCTTCTCTCCACCTCCACACCCAATCCCGGCTCCTCTAAAAACCCACTTGGAGAAGAGGTGCGGGAAGCAGCTCCCAGGACCCCAGGGAATGATACAAACTCTTTGACCCCAGAAAGCCAGGGAGACAGACATTCCATGGTCCCACTGGCACCTTTGATCCCAAGCACCTGCCAGCTGCTTCCAGTGCCAGCACCAGCTGCAACGGCCAAGTGAGCAGGGAAACGGGTGGGGAGGTGTGGAGTTCTATCGGTGACTAGGACAGTGCGATCCAGGGCACTTGGTGACACAGAGCTGTGGGGACGGGCAACATGCGGGAGAGAAGGCATGGGGAACCACAGGGACCTAGATAGGCTGGAGAGGCAGGATTGTGCCAAAATCATGGAGTTTGACAAGTGTTTAAGTGCAAGGTTCTGCACATGGGTCAGGGCAACCGCAAGCAAAAGCACAGGCTAGATAAAAAATGGATCAGGAGCAGCCCTGGGGAGAAGGACTTGGGGGTGTTGGTGGGTGAGAGGCTCAGCCTGCCCCGGCCATGGGCACTGACCCCAGAACCCCCCCTGTGCTGGGCTGAGCCCCCAGCGTGGGCAGCAGGGGAGGGGGGATTCTGCCCCTCTGCCCCACTCAGGTGAGACCCCAGCTGCAGAGCTGCCCCAGCCCTGGGGAACAACATCAGGAGGACGTGGAGCTGCTGGAGCCAGTGCAGAGGAGGCCACAGAGCTGCTCCAAGGGCTGGAGCCCCTCTGCTCTGGGGTCAGGCTGGGAGGGCTGGGGGTGTTCACCTGGAGAAGAGAAGGCTCCAGGGAGAGCTCAGAGCCCCTGCCAGGGCCTGAAGGGGCTCCAGGAGAGCTGGAGAGGACTGGGGACAAGGGATGGAGGGACAGGACACAGGGAATGGCTTCCACTGCCAGAGGGCAGGGATGGATGGGATCTTGGGAAGGAATTGACCCCTGTGAGGGCAAGTGAGATGGGCACGGGGTGCCCAGAGCAGCTGTGGGTGCCTCTGGATCCCTGGCAGTGTCCAAGGCCAGGCTGGACGGGGCTTGCAGTGACGTGGGATAGTGGAAGGTGTCCCTGCCCACGCCAGGGGGTGGAAGGAGACGAAATTTGAGGCCTCTCCCAATCCAAACCGCTCTGAGGCGACTCTAGGATGTCACATACCGACTCTCCATCCTAGAGCCGCCGCCTCGGTCCCACCAGCACCCAGGGCTGCGCTATGCCAGGGGCACCGCCAGCCCCAGCGCCACCCGAGCGGCCGGCGCGGCCGGGCCACAGCCGCCACGCAGGTCCCGCCGGGTCCCTCCGGCCCCTCGGTGAGGGTCCCGAGGGACAGCGGCTGCGAGGCAGCAGCTGCCGGGCGGGCGCTCCCGCGGCGGGACCCGCAGGGACCCCCGCCCTGCCGGCCCTGCCCCGCCAGGGGCCCCGTCGGCGGCGCGGGGGAATCTGCGCGCGACGACGGCAACCAGAGGCAGCCCCCGGGCCTGCCACCCCGCCCCCGCGCCCGGTGGGCGGGGACCGCGACAGTCCGCGCCCTGGTTGGCTACATCACCTGCCAATCACAGCAACAGAGCCTTTCCATTGGTCGGGGTCCCGCTGCCTTATCAGTCTATCTCGCGGAGCTGCCGTTTCGTCGCCGTTTCGTCACCGTTTCTTTTCCCCTGCCTCCCGTCCCACTCCGCTAGGAAATATAGTCCCCGCCACGGCGGAGCTGCCGCCGCGCCGCCGCGGCCCAGTTCCGCCGTCCCCGGTGCGGCCACGCGCCTGCCGGTGCCGCGAGGCGCGAGTGGGGCGACATCCCCCCCGCTCCTCTCCGCTGCTTGTACGGGCGGCGGAGGGATACGGCGGGGGCGGGGCGTGCGGCCGCGAGTCGTGAGGGCGTGAGGGGGGAGGCGGCGGAGGCGGCAGAGGCGGGCGCGGTGGGGTGGGGGGCTGCGGGGGGAGACGCCGTCGCTGCCGTCGCCGCGGGGGGAACTATGCAGGGGCCGCGGGGCGGGCGGGCAGGACGGCGGCGGGAGGCGGAGTGGCGGCGGCGGCAGCGTTAGGGCCCGGCCCGGCGCGGGGCGGGGCCGCGGGGCGGGCCGGGGCGCACGCGCCGCCCGGTGCGGGCCGATCGCGCCGCTTCGCTACATTGTATCCGCCGGCGGCGGAGAACAATAGGCGCCGCCGCCGCCCCCGGGCCTGGGCGCCGCGGCCGCCCCCCGCCCCCGCCGCGACCCCCGACACCCTTCATGCGCTTCCCCTGCCCCGGGCGCGCCGGGCCTGGAACAGGTAAAAAAAAAAATAAAATGTAGAAATAATAAAATAATAACCAAGCCAACCCGGCCGCGCCGCCCTGGGGCTGCGCGGAGCGGGGGTCCCGGCGCTGCGGGCGCGGGGGTGACGGAGCTGTGGGTGCCGGTGTGGCGGGGCTCGGAGCGCTCGGGGTGCGGGCGCGGAGCGGGACGGGACGGGCTCGGCGCTATTGTCCCCTCGGCAAAGTTTGCCGGGGCCGGGGGAAGGGGGGCGGCAGCGGTGGGGCGGGCTCGGGGGGCGTGCGGGCCACTAGGAGGGGGTGCGCTGGTCCCCGCCGGGGAGGGGGGCCCGGTGCTCGGTCCTGCTGTGAACTTCAGCCGAGCACAGCCCGCCGGTCGCCCCTGGCCCGCCGCAGCCCCCCTTGGGGTCCCTGAGCCCCTTCCCGGCTCGGGGGCTGCGGGACCCAGCGCGGGGGCGGCTGCTTCGGCTTCCCCTCCCT